>CM061539.1:35890000-37090000 GCA_030864215.1 Capsicum pubescens | reverse complement strand
AAGTTATGAAACAACTTCAACAGTTAATTCAAACCAATATTACATAACAGGAACAATAAATGAAAAAGAATATTTAATACTCTTAAACACAGGACAAGAAGAAAATTATATTGCAAAATGTCTAGTAAAATGTGAAGAAATAAAATCTAATAGTAATATATGCCCAGATCTACCAAGGAGTCTAATAAACATTAAGGATACGACAGAAAAAGAAATAATAATAGGAGTTAGAAAAATAAAAATAGAATTTGAAATAAAGGAAGAAATGCAAAAAAAAGATATAATATTAGGAATAAAATGGTTAGAACAAGTAAAACCATACAATATAGAACATACACAATTATCTATAACATATAATAAAGAGAAATTATTCATAAAAAGAACTTTAACATGATATGAAAATATATGTACTTGTAAAAATAATAGTAGAAGGATATTATAATAGGTATTATACACCTATGATAGCTACAGGAGCAGAAGCAAACTTATGTAGATACAACTGTTTACCAGAAAGTAAATGAGATAAATGAAAAACACCAATAGTAGTCAAAGGATTTAATAATGAAGGAAGTTTAATTACATATAAAGCTAAAAATGTAAAAAAACAGATATGGGATAAAATAATAACAATAAAATAAATCTATAATTATGATCTAACATCAAAAGATATGCTTTTAGGAATGCCATTTTTAGATAAATTATACCTATATATAATAACTAAAATAGATTGGTGGTTTACAACACAATGTAAACAAAAAGTAAGAGTAAAAAGAGTTATTAATAAAATAAGAAAGAAAACTGATTGGATAGAAGGAAGTAAAAAAATTACACAAAAGATAGAAAATATAAAAAATACAGAAGACACAGTAGAACTAGTTTTATTTTCGATAAATAAAAAAGAAATAACTATATTTTTAATAGATAAGGTAGAAATAAAAAAAAAAAAATTAAGACAATTATGTAGTGAAGATCCATTAAAAGGATGAAAAAAATATAAAAATACTATAAAAATTAAATTAATAGATAAAAATAGCATAATAACTCAAAAACCATTAACATATAATTTTGATGATTTAAAGGAATTTAAAATGCATATAGATGAATTATTAGAAAAACAGTATATACAAAAAAGTAATAGTAAACACAATAGTCCAGCATTTATAGTAAATAAACATAGTGAACAAAAGGGAGGAAAAAGTAGAATGGTTCTTGACTATAGAAATTTAAATGCAAAAACTATGACATATAATTATCCAATACCAAATAAGATATTAAAAATAAGACAAATACAAGGATATAACTACTTTAGTAAATTTGACTGTAAATCAGGATTTTACCACTTAAAGTTAGATGAAGATTCTAAGGAATTAACCGCATTTATGGTACCACAAGGATTTTATGAATGGAACGTATTACCATTTGGATATAAAAATGCACCAGGTAGATACTAACACTTTATGAATAGTTACTTCAAAGAATTATATAATTGTATACATAGATGATATACTACTATATACAAAAACTAAAGAAGAACATTTAAAATTACTAGAACAATTTACAGATATAATAGAAAAATTGAGAATAAGTTTAAGTGAAAAGAAAGCTGAAATTATGAAAAATCAGATAGAATTTTTAGGGATGCAAATAGATAAAAGTGGAGTAAAACTACAACAACATATAGTACAAAAAATAATAAATTCAAAAGAAGAATTAGATACAAAAAAAAATTACAATCATTTTTAGGATTAGTAAACCAAGTAAGAGAATATATACCAAAATTAACAGAAAACCTAAAGCCTTTACATACAAATTTTTAAAAGGATGTAGAATATAATTACAACGAGGAAGATGAAAAATAAGTTCAGAAAATAAAAATACTTTGTAAAGAATTACCAAAATTACAATTTCCAGACGAAAATAAATTTTTTACATATATAGTAGAAGCAGATGCAAGTGAATATAGTTATGGAGGAGTACTTAAATATAGGTACGAAAATGAAAAAATAAAACATCATTGTAGATATTATTCAGGAACATTTAATGAAACAGAAATAAAATGGGAAATAAATAGAAAAGAATTATGTTCATTATATAAATGTTTATTAACCTTTGAACTATATATTGTACATAACAAATTTATTGTGAGAACAGATAATACCCAGGTTCGATGGTGGTTAACAAGAAAAATACAAAACTCAGTTACGACAAAGAAAATTCGGAGATTAGTATTGAATATATTAAATTTTACATTTACGATTGAAGTAATCAAGACTGACAAGAATGTTATTGCAGATTACATATCAAGAAAAAGCTACTCAAATTGATTTACCAATGGAAGAAGCTGATGTCAAAGATACCCAAACAGACTTAATATTACAAGTGTTTGAACAAATGAAGTTATTACAAGAACGAGTTATCACATTAACTACTGAAGTTACAAATATAAAAGTGCAGGTTGAGCACTATAATAAACAAGAAGCTATTAGCAAAGATACTATGCAGGAAGAGCACATTAAAAAACTAGACCTAGAAGGTGATGATGAGAAACACCTAAATACTCAAATTACTAACGAAACTACAGTTACAGCTGCAGGCGCAAGTGATGTATGCAAGGGAAAGAATATAGTCACTCAAAATAAACTTGAACTACAAAAGAAAAAGAATTATAACCTCAACCAGATATTCTCAAAACCATATACACCAAATATACAAAAATCAGAGTCATATATACCTCCCCAGATACATACATATTCTGAATCACTCAATCAACTAAAGAAGACTTATAACCATATCACTCGTACATATATTGATAATATTTATACCTTACAAAAATTGTTAAATACAAAACCTATCCAGAGTGAAGAATTAGCAAAACAAAACCAAGGATATATTACACAAAAATGTCAGAACTATAACAAACTTATTGCTTTGCCTGGCACCAGTGCAGACTTAATTTCTTCATGTTACTATTATGGACTATTATCTACAGTTTACAAAATTACTGGAGAAGAGTTAACAAGAATTTTAGATATTCATAAAAAAATTATGGATTATAAAAGGATTACGAAGGGACAGTTATTCTATGTCCGTTTCTACTCAGCACCAACAAAAATATTGTTTGATGAAATAAAATAGACAATTACTGTTGTCAAGATAGGAATGACTCGAGACTATATTATCCCTGAAGAAATATGCGAATAAGAAGAGATAACCAAAAATCAGATACCGAACTTCTACCGAAACAAGAGAGTTATTGGACTTAGCAGTATATTGACTGAGTTAACAAATAATTATATAAATCAAAATTCAGTTTGAATTTACTATACCAAAAATCAATTATTGGTTTACTCTACTTGTAAAAATATTAGAGAAAATGACAGAGAAGAGATAAGAAAATGGGTTATAGCGATCCTAAAACCAGAAGAGTTACCAATCACAAGATCTATTACGAAAGGAATTATTTCAGAAGAAGCTATGGATCAATTCTGTAAATAGGTTGGCAAAAGATACGATGACCACATATGTAGCAGATGTAGTGGCAGACACAACTTTATCCCAGATGTGATGCTACAATAGAAAGAAGATAAAAAAAGAAGCAAATACGACAAGGAAAAGATGAAAAGAAGATAACAACGGAGCAATAATGGAAGAGATAAAAGACAAGGATAATAAAAGCTAGAAAACGACATGTGAATTATTGTATAGCCTTTTAAATCTTGTTACGTAAATTGTATAGTTAGGAAGACTTTTTAGTAATAGCCATTAATAGCTTTAACTTTTTAGGTATAGGCTTTTTGACTTTTCATGTATAGCATTATTAATTCTTATCTTTCTGACAAAAATAGGAGATGTAAATTAGAAAACGTGTAAAGTGTGTTAATAGTTTACGCGCTTTCATAGGATTATAAATAGAGAGCATTTTGCTCAGTTAGAGGTAAACCTTCATGAGTTGAAGCAAAACCCTCTCTTGTACACAAAAAACTTTTGAATTATTTAATAAAAAACAAGTATATTTCCAAGGAAAAGGTATGAATCAGACAGCTATGGAAAATCTAGAATTATCAGACTTACCAGAACAGGTATTTATATTTATAATTATGAATAGCTAAATTCATAAATTCCTGACAATCATTATATGATAAAATAAGTTCATGTTAGTTACTTTATAGTAGAATTATTCGAAGGATAGCATGTTAAGAAGTTTATTAGCAAAGAGGAAAAAAGAGAAAAATTCCTAAGAACTCTGCCATCCTAAAAGTGAAACCGGTGAGGCAAGAAAGTCATGATAGGGGAGTAGCCAGAGTAGAGGCGCTGTTTAAGAGAAAAATATCCAGATTACATGCTAATAGTGACCAAAGAACATGTTATTTAAAGAATAATCTAGTATATAGTAATGTAAAATGATCATATTTTGTTATGTGTATGATTGAAGGAAATATTTTGAAAAAACATCATATAAAAAATGAATACTTATTTATCTGACGAAATGGTAGATAAATTCAAAATACTTGTTTTGTATATACTTAAGGATATAGAAATTGTAGATATAAGAAAAATCATATTGGAAAAAATATTTGATAAATATTTTATGACTAAAATAAATTACATACCACACCTACCTACCTACTCTTACAAATACTTACATACCAAACCTACACATCAACTATGATAAATTACGTATATTTAGAAAATTGGAAAATGGATATAAAAAATATACAATTAATAGAAAAACTAATGAAAATAAATTTAGAAGAATATATGAGAATTAAAGATATAAAATATATAGAATTCCTTAATGAAAATATAGAGGAATTATTAAGATTAAAATAAATAATTAATAAATACTATGATAAAGCAATTAATTACTAGAATCCAATTCCAAGTTATTCAAGTTATTCGTAGAAACCTAAGAATAATATGGATAATATGACAAGATATATATCTGATGAAAATAAGATACTAGTTTTATATATCATAAAAGACTTAGAATTAGAAGACATAAAGAAAATAATATGGGAAAAAATATTTGATTATGAAGATGAATTACTAAGTACTAATTGGATAGAAGATGAATTAGAAAATATAAATTTCTATGGTAGAAATTATTATTCGGATAGTTATTATTCAGATGGATATTATACAGATTAAAAATGCTAGAATATATTCAAAGAGTTAGAGAGAAACAAAGTTGGCTATACGAAGAAATTAATTATAGAAACCAGCTTAGAAAAGGAAGATAATAATTAAAAGAAAGATTAATTTGGATAAATAAAATCATAAAACAACTAGAATTAAAAGACAGTTTAGAATATGATTTAGACATGGAATATTCATAGACGAAAAAGACAGGATAATTAACGAAATAGATAACCTAGAATTTAATATCAGATATAGTACAATTAGAATAAATTATTACAAAGAAATTTGCAGTATCACAACTACTTTAGGATAAAATGATAGACTACGAGTATTTAAAATATTGGAGACAAGATATGGAAGAAATAAGATTAACAGAAATACTTATGAATAAGAATTTAATTGAATATTTTAGAACAAAAGATATAGAATATTTAGAATACCTCCAAAATAATATATAGGAATTACAAAGACTAAGAGAAAAAAGTTAAGAATATTACAGTAAAACATTTAATCAAATACCATCCAACCACCCACCAAGATATGAACATTAATAAAATTAAAATAAATAAACTAAAAATAAAAATGATTAGAGAAGTTAAGAAATATCCATGCACAAACAAAAATAGATCCATTGGACTACTAATAGATCTATTTAAGTTACCCAAGTTATATTAGATGGTTGATACGCCCAAATTACAACTCTCGTTAAAAAGTGTAAGCGGTCGCTGTCAAATATAGAACCCAACTGGGTTGGGTGTCGAATCCCACAGGGAATACTATGATCACTAAGTATTGCGATTATTATTAGACTGTTGGTCGAAGGTTCCAAGATAAGGGGGTTTTGGTTTAAGTGCACAATAATACTATTAGTGTAACGAATGAGACGATATAAGTAATAAGATTTGATCACAGAGGATGATAAGTTAGGGTTATGTCCACCTTGTAGCTTCTACTTCTATATTAACTATGGGTAATACGAATTTTATACATGCATGCACTTATAGAGAGACGTATTCTAATTCTAAATCCAAGTGTTTTTCAACCATTAAGGATTTATTCACCTTAGTTCTCCCGAACCTAAAGTGTACAACAACTTATAC
Organism: Capsicum pubescens; assembly: GCA_030864215.1. NCBI lineage: Eukaryota > Viridiplantae > Streptophyta > Magnoliopsida > Solanales > Solanaceae > Capsicum > Capsicum pubescens. The sequence goes on along the minus strand of CM061539.1, from coordinate 37,083,761 downwards.
GAACTCTCCAAGTAGTTAATCCTGCTAGGGCATTAACGTGTAAACTAGAGGTTGGAAACCCTAATTTCTTGTCACACTCTCTTTTCCAAACAACAACTTTTCTATCGAACAAGTTATTGCTATAATGGCATATTCCCTATGTTTGCAACCACGAGAATTCAGTTATAATGAAGAGAGTAATGATATAAGTGCATTACACATCATAAATTCACAAACCCATAGAAATAGAGAGTATACTACAAGGTTTCCATAACCCTAACAGATAAGCTTAGCTACTCATGAATAAAACAGAAATCAACATCGAAATATTCATCATACCAAAACTTAGAACGAACTTGGTGATGAAGAGGATTAGCGACAATGAGAGAGAAAAAATGTTTCTCCCTCTCTCCTCAAACTAAGCGTTTCTTGTGTTCCAAAATAATACAGAATCTGAATTATGTGAATAATGTGAATTATGGCTGAAAATTCAGCAATAAGGTTTTTAATAACAACCTTCTCTACTAAGTTGCTACTGCATCCTTAACTATTTAAAAATATTGAGTTTGCCTGGGAAAAAGTTTCCATGCATCACATTTAGTCCAAAAGCTGTCTTCCCTTTTATGTGAAGTTTTCCTTTGCTGTCCACAGGTCCCCAAAGTGCTGAAATCTTCCGCATTAGTACCTGAAAAGCATGCTAATCACATAGGTCAGCTCACTTAATTGAAAGTAGACTAAAAGTGCAGGAATTATGTATTTTATCCTCAAAACTTAGCTAAAACATGGGTAAGTTATGGTGCTTAGACGTATAAATACGCCCAACATCAATGGTTCAATAAATATCTTTAGGAAAATAAACTTGTATTATGGTCTTATTATGTCTAATGAGAGGCTTGTGAGTTAACCCTAGATATGTTATTGTTGTTTTATTTTGCATTTATATCGTAAAAAAATATTTCTTTAGTACAAAAAAATTTGTTAAACTAAATGTAGAAATTTATGTTTATATTTATTTTTCTTATCATCATTTTTAATTTTTTTGTTTTTCATTATATCTATAACCTTATTGTTTGCTTTTTGCAGATGATGTAGTGCATGTAGTAAAGTTAATGCTAAATTGGAGGTTTGAAAGAAAACTCTTAAGTCTAAAGGGTTTAGGTTGAGTAGGTCCAAGACAAAATATTTAGAGTGTAAGTTCAATGAGGTGTCTCATAAGTTCGATGTGGTTGTTAAGCTTAAAACTTATTCTATCAGTAAGAGAGATAGTTTCAAGTATTTTGAGTCTATGATTGAGTAGAGTGGAGAGATTGACGAAGATGTCACTTATCAAATTGGGGTAGGGTGGATGAAATGGAGGATCCTCCAGTATCTTGTGTGACAAAAAGGTACCTTCTAAACTTAAAGGTAAGTTCTGCAGAGTGGGGGTTAAACCGACTTTGTTGTATGGAGTAGAGTGTTGGCCTGTTAAGAAGGCCCACATTTAGAAGATGAAGGTGGAAGAGATAAGAATGCTTCGATGGATGTGTGGGTGTACTTAGAATAATAAGATTAAAAATGAGATTATTCGAGGTAAGGTGGGAGTAGCTTTGGTGAAATCCAAGATGAGGGAAGCGAGGTTGAGATAGTTTGGTCATGTGATGAAGAGGAGCGCAGATGCGCCAGTGCGGAGGTATGCGAGGTTGGATAGGGATGGTTTCAAGTGAGGTAGATATAGACCGACGAAATATTGAAGGGAGGTGATTAGACATGACATAGAGCAGCTTCATCTTACTGAGGACATGAACCTGGATAGGAAGTTGTGGGGGAGGCAAATTAGGGTAGAAGAATAGTCTGAGTTTAGGATGTTATATGTTTTGGTGTGTTACTTGGAGTATCTTGCTTATGGTATTATTGAATATGTTAATTTCTATTGTATCTTATTCTATTACTATTCCTTATCTTATCTTAGATTGCTTTATTTTGGGACAGGGGCTATCGAAAATAACCTCTCTATATCACATTTGAGGTAATGGTATGGACTACGTACACTTATCCTCCCCAGACCCCACTTGGTGGGAATATACTAGGTATGTTGTTGTTTTTGTATGTGATCTGTTCTTCAATTTTATGTAGATTTAATTATATATATATATATATATATTGAAACACCAGGATAACCCGCAAACACTGCAACCTTTGCCACAACTTATGCCATTTGGGTAAGTATGTTGTGATGACACTTTGTGCTCACTGGGTAAACCCCCCACTATGTAATAGCCTACAAACCACGCAAGGAATGTAAAACGCATTAGACAAGCCCTGTGTGGCAGACTTGACTTAGAAGGCATTAAGAGGGGATCGAACTCAGTCATCCATGTGGATACGACAAGTGAATGTTTGATGAAGAATGTGATTTGATATACTGAAATAAAACAAGTTACAATTTTATATGAGTAATATTTTTTAATGTTTTTTGCACATCTCGCAGGTACACATACTAGTAAAACTTAGAAGTTACTATTTATAATCTATTACAAAGAGGCCAAAAAGTGATCTATGGACTAACTAAGAAAGTAGCCACAATGCGGCAATTAGGAAACTATTAATGGCTCTAGTGATTGCCCGTCAACTAGGTTTTGTACGCTACTCCTCTTATCACCTTGAGGCAGTGTGTTTCTTCAGTTTTCTTGTCTTGGAAGCTCATAGGACAGTTGGTCAAGCACTTGACTTATCGTCAAGTGAGTCATCACTTGAGGTAGTGTGCGTCCTTCCTCCTCTTCAGTCCTTAGTTAAATCTTCAACACTTGGAATCCTTTGGATGTGATCAAAACATACTCCAACACATTCCTCTTCATGAACATAACTTGCATCCTTTGAAGTTTCCTAGATTAGATTCTAGTTAACTTTGAGAGATTTTGGATCATATCATCCTCTCCATATTGAGAAGAATTTGACCTCAAATTCACAAAATCATCATCTTCTAGTATTTCAAAGAGTAAGAGATTGGACACTTTGAATGTATTATGCATTTGATATTCTCGTGAGAGATCGATCTTGTACGTATTATCATTTACCCTCTCAAGAATTTGGAATAAACCATCAACTCGAGGCATCAATTTAGCATTATTAGTGTTGGGAATTGGTCCTTTTGGAGATATACCCATACCCAATTGCCCAGTTTAAGTACAAGCCTTTTCACCCTTTGTTCACCTTCTTTGCTACATATGATTCTTCTTCTCAACACGAAGTCTCACCTTCTCATACATCTTATTAATTGTTTCCTGTAATGCCATGAGACTATCCCTGGACGTCACACGGTGCTTAGGACCATAAATGATCCCAAGCTAACCCATAATACTAGCATAACTTGTGAGAAACTGAATAAATTTCATAAAAATGGACATAATAAGTGGAAGAGATGTCTTTAGCTGAACTTATTTAATATAATACTATTTTTAAATATTTACAACATTAGCTATACAAACAAGAAATTGAAAACTGAATACATAAACTCAGACTGATTGTCTATGAAGCCTCTACTAATACTGACTATAGGTAGTGAGGACATGACTTCCAGTTATCCTTAATCAATAAAACTGAACAAAAATAAATTTCTTAATGTACAAACTAACTAGAGTCCTCAAACAAAGAGAACTCATCACCTGTTGTCTGGTTTAAAACTATGAGCTACCTGATCATAATATTATGGGCTATAATTAGTAACTATGTTATGAAATAATATAGCCACATAGACATATATGCGGTCAGTACTTTTGGAATGTACTGAGTAAGTAGGGATGCATACAGTAAGTAATACTTAATCAATGCATAATCTTAAAACATGCATGCTAAGTGTAAGTAGACTCACCAAGATGTTGAAATAAATTAAAGACTGAGATATCTTAAAACATGAATAACAAACATAATTTGATAAGCTGGGTGAGCTACTACAATTAGTTTCTGAAACTGTATTTTTTGTGGAATAAGTAAAACTGAAGCTGAATATACTTTCAAATCATGCAGGCTAACTGTAAAAGGACTCACCCTGATCATAAGTAAACCAAAAAGTTGTAATCTCATATAGAATAACTCATAAAACAATATCTGAAAAAAATATGAGTCTTTACACTTAGTTTCTAAAATACTCTTTTTCTGTGGGAGATTCTCGTAATTGATATAAACCATGCGAGAAACATAGAGTTTGATAAATAAATCCCTCATTAAGAATGGCGTGATGACTCAAATCTTTATTACAACGTCCTAATATACCTAGCCAAGGTATAAATATAAATTGTGGTGGTCACCCTGACATGTTTGATTGGACAAGCTGAATAATATAATAGAATAACCTACGGTGGAACGCAGTTTCTAGGAAATAGGATGTACTAACCTATATTCCCCTCTCGTTTCTAGGTACTATTCCCTTGCTCATACTATATCTATGAAGTTTACCTCAAAATAGGCATATAAGATGATAAGTCTAAAAACATAATATGCCAGTGTTTGTATCTCAAATTCTTGGATTCTTATGTGAACTTTATAGCTTGTCTGAAATCTTATATAAAACTAAAACTGTGATTATACTACAATGCTTTTGAAACTCAAACTAGTTCACTTGAACTTCTTGTAAGCTAAATACTCAATGCGCAGATTGAAATCTTTTATCAACTCATAAAACTTCATGTCAAAATAATAAAATTCATCTTATAATAGCAATCATGTAAGTAAAATCATGTGTAAAGGTAAATTTTTGTGCAAACTGAACTTTAAATCACATGATAATTCCATAATCTCAAAAAAATAAAAAATAGGTATGAACCCTAACTGAAATTTCATAAATTGAATTGTAAAACCAAAAGCTTTTGGGTGAAAGAATGAAAGTCTATCCCTGTTCAAACGCCACATACCTGTACTTGATGAACTTTTTTAAGAGAATCTTGAATTGTATCCTTAGAAGTTGAACTTTGAAAAGAAACCCTAACTTCTTTCTCTTGAGAGTGGAGAGCAGAATGAGCATTGAAAAATTTATAATTGATAAGTACATAATGTTTATAGGGTGATTTAAGTTGTGGGGTAGGATTTATGGTGAGGTAAATACCAAACTATTCCTAAGAAAACTAAATGAAAATTGCAGGAATTACCGCTGAAGATGGGAGTTGACAACCCATCAACTAGTTGACGGCTCGTCAACTCAAGTCATCAATCTCTAACCGATTTTCATCTTTGCTGGTTAAGGTTGACGACAGAGTTGACAACCCACCAACTAGTTCACAACTCATTAACTCAAGTCATCAATCTCTAGATGACTTAAGGTTTTTGCTGGTTAGGGTTGACGATAGTGTTGAGAGTTTGTCAGTCTTTGTTAGACAGACACTCTCAAGTAGAATGATAATAACTTTCTGTTCTGATATCGAATTAAGGTGAAATCGGATGCATCGGAAAGAAGACTCAAAGATCTTTTATTTGGTGGGTATTAAGCTTAAAATTTTTATATATTATGGAAGTTATACTCAATTAAAATTGACACTTGTAGGCTCAAATAATAAAACTCAATCCCTAACAAATATTCTCAACTTAACTTTACTCTAAATGCTTCCTATGACCATGATTCGCATTGAAAACACTTTACACACAAGGTGAATGGTAATTAAACTTATCTATGGTTTAAAATATTTTCTTTTGATCTCCTCCTTGAGATAATTCGTCCTCAAATGAAGACTGATACTCGAATGAAAAAATATAGTTACTATCTTAAAATTGAATTTCTAAAATTGATCATGACTGATACGGGAATGATTATGAAACACTAAAACAACCAACAACAACAAGAGAAAATGAAACACAAGTGAACAACAACTCCCGAAAGCAACACAATCACGAGATAAGGAAGACAAGATACAAAACACCCAACAAATACAATAAGTAAAGATAGGTAGTTTGACATAAAAAGATTACAAAACCTAAGAATCAAGACGTGTCTCAAACATCAAGACCCCTAAATCCCGTAATAAAAAACACCAAATTCTTATGCAACCCAAGAGGGAAGTCACTCGCCTCAAGAACCTACATTTCTAAGCCAAAATGCAACACAATGAATCCACACTCATCTTGCCCTAGTTTCGGTGGAGCTATACTCTCACAAGAGAGAAATTTCAATGTTATGTTTTCATTATCCATCATAAACTAACTAGGAAATGACCTAATAATGAACTATTTATAGTCTATTACAAAACAAGACAAAATGACAAACATGCCCTTAATGAGAGGGGCAGCCATGGTGTAACGATCCAATTTTCTGGAACCGGAATATCACACGGTGCTCATGATATTTAAGGACAACAAGCTAATCCTCTACTAATATATGTACCTGAGAACTGCATAATATTTGTAACAAATGCGGAAAAACTGGCAGAAACTGGCCATAAGGTTCAAAACATCTAAAATACTCAAAACTAAAAACTAAATACTGATACATCTATTCAAAAAGCCTCTAAATTGTCTGAACTGTGGAGTTGATGGGACATGTCCCCAACTAACTCCATCTACTAAAAAAAATAAATTTGATACAGTAATAAAATAAGGATCATCCTCGAATAAAGAGGACTCACTGCTATGTCTACTACTACTGACTAGGACTAAGCTACTAGGGGTACTCTGGATCTCATGCCTCTGAACCTATGGTGTCAAATAAAACACCATAGCGCAAATGCATCAGTATGGGAATGTACTGAGTATGAAGATGAGGTAAGGCTAAATGCAAGGGCTTATGCATGAAAAATTACTTATCTGAATAATCATGAAAATGCGGAATAAGGACTTATATGTGAATGCACAAACCATAACTGAAAACATCGCAACTCGAAATACTAAAACTCAGATACTGCTTTACTAACATCTAAACTCACTACTAATGCTAAGATACTGAATAACTAAATCTTCTAATATTGATAACTGAGTACTGAAGTTGAGATCAATCCTATCTAGTGAGTGATCTCGGAAACTGATGATACTGAAGATGATTAACTGAATCTACTCATATCAATGACTAAATTTTAAGCTTACTACTCTTGACTAACTGAATCTAAGATCGAAACTCTCTAATAGATGATCCCTAAATCTACTATAAATGATAAGAAATGATTATGTTCGAGATCAAACCTATCTAGCGGAAGATCTCTAAATCTGATAATGAGAATACTCAACTAAATATGATACTGAGATCAAGCCTATCTAACGGGTGATCTCTGGATCTGATAATGAGATTACTCAACTAAATCTGAGACTGAGATCAAGCCTATCTAATGGGTGATCCCTGGATCTGATAATGAGATTACTCGACTGAATCTGAGACTGAGATCAAGCCTATCTAACGGGTGATCTTTGAATCTAATAATGAGATTACTTAACTAAATCTGAGACTGAGATCAAGACTATCTAATGGGTGATCTCTGGATCTAATAATGCTGATACTGAATAACTTTATCTGAGACCATGCCTATCTAGCGGGTGGTCCATGAATCAATGGAACTATCTAAGTTCCTTACTGAGATAGATGACTGTATCTGACAGTCTTGATTTCTGAGTTCTACTCTGAAGACTGATACTGAAAGTGTAACTGTGGGAGTGATCACTTAACCGACATGCCCCAAATCTGAACTGGTAGGGTCCAACTTGTAACCCCAGCTGAAGGGTGTCAATACCGTGCCACGGGTAAAGTCCTCAACTCTGGTCAAGCCTCTCTAATGGGTGACCCTCACAAAAAGTCAAGCCTAAGGCAGTATAATAGTCAAGCCTTTTCCTAATGGGTGACTCCTGCATCCTGCGCTGGCTAAGCAGTTTTGGAGTTCAGGGATTGCTCCTAACGACTCTGCCTCTCTAATAGAGAGCCGCTATCCCTGCACTCGCTCGGTGCTAGCTCCTACTCCCAACTAAAAGACTCTGAACTGATTCTTAACTGAACTTAAACTGAGCTAAATCTGTTACTGATTATATTTCTCGAATGATATGACTGAGTTACACTGAATTCACTTGGTTCCGTATCTAACAGAATACTACTGAATCTCGTTATCTGGCTGTATGATACTGAGTTCCGAACTGAATACTTAAATACTACTAGGTTTGAACTGAGTACTGAACTGAGGCTAGAATACTAGTGATACTGAGATTACTGAGATTTCTGAGATTTCTTAAGTTCTGTATCTATCTGAGAGTCAGAGTTCTATAACTCACTGAGTTCTGAGAATTGTGGCTTAACTAAGATTATCGAGAAAACTAACACGGGCTCTAGACTGCAGCTAATTTGTGAGGTATAAATACCCCTAGGACTCAATAACATAAAAATAAAACATAGCCATTCTTGAATAATCAAAATCATGGACATTCATTCACCACCACAATAACTAAAACAACTCTTCAAGTATTTAGAAATCATAAACATGTGATAGTATATGGAGACATGCTATTGGCTCATACTCCATTCAACAAGGTCTTGCATCAAACACTTAGCATATATTAAAGTCTTAGCATGTATCAAAGAGCACATAATTGTGGAATTTCACGCTATTATGTCACAATTCATTCACTAAGGCTTTTCAACAAACACTTGGCATGCATGGGCTTGCACATAATTGGGGATTTCTAGTCAACATGCTATAATAGCTCTAATTCTTTCACATAAGCATTTTATCAAACATATTGGGAGCATTCTTTGCTTATTCAACAATTTCTACACTTAATTGACATGAACACATCACTTAACAAGCAACTTGAAGAGGGTTTATCATGAACATCATATGAATATCACATACTAGGGTCAAAGCTTGAAACCTCATAAACAAAACATGAATTAAAAACTCAATAATAGAATGAACTCCAATTTCAATTCACGTGAATCATGAAAACTCATAAACATAAGATCTTTGAAATTTAGAAAAAGGTTCTTGAGCTTCTTGGATGAAAGGGACCCAAGAATCAACATCTGCATACCTTAGTTTCTTGATTCTTGAAAAGTTAATAGAGGAATCTTGATGATTGGGGTCTTGATTTAGGATCCCTAGCTCTTGTTCTTGAACAATTTTGAGAGAAAACTAGTATTTTAGGGTTAAATGAGGCCAAATCCCATGTTAATGAGTATATATAGGGGTAGAAAAATGACCGTTTTTGCCCTTGGAATTAAATTGAAAAATCCCGATGTTACATGCTGGCGCAACGCACCATAATCGCGCCAGCTTACTGAAAATTGGACAATTGGGAAACTGCTTGATGGTGCGCCAGCTTGCTGGAAATTGGAAAATTGGAAAGGCACCGCAACGCGGTGGAATCGCGTTGGTGCACTGGAAATTGATAACTCTAAAATTAATCCTTGGCGTGATATGCCATAATCGCGGAGGCTTACTGGATTTTGATGATTGCCATTTTGGCTGGCTCCGTGATGCGCTAAAGTACCAGGTGGTACACTGTCTTACTAAATGGCTCTAACTCTTTGCCCGAGTGTCGGATTTGGGTGAATTTGGATCGATGGAAAGCTTATTCAATTTTCCACATGATAAAAAGTCAAAATCTTAAAAATTTCACATGGAATAAAATATATTCATCTTTGAAGCAAGAACTTTGATGTTCTAGAGACGAATTTGAACTAGGAGAAGGGTGTGGTATTATAATATCTCCCCCTTGGGAACATTCGTCCTCGAATGAGACTGATTAAGCTGAGAATGATAGCAGGCTGAACTTACTTACTGGACATGGGCATAAGAAACATGACTATATGACTGGAACTACTGATATATTGAGATTTCATACTGAACATGCATATCTGATGCATGAAATACACGACTGAAGCTACTCATAAGCTGAATTCTCATAATGGACATGCATAATTGATGCATGGATTCGTGATGAAGTTTTTCTCGTGAATGCATGACTGTATACACTGAAGAGCTGAACTTTTTCTACTGAACATGCATATCTAATGCATGAATATAACTGATTCTTGAATAAATGACTGAGTATGTAATGATAACTATTGTTAACTTCATAAGGAGAGTCTGAACATGCAACTGAATGAGTCTAATAACATGAAAGCATCAGAGTATTATGGGGTATCTCCCCCTTGGGACTCTATGTCCCTCTAAGAACACTTAGCTGAAATACTGGGGCGGTGCATGGGGCACCTACTAACTGGGTCATGATTGATCATCTCAGATCTAAAACTAAGGCATGACTCATGAACTAATTTATACTCACAACTACTAGGATACTCTATCTTGGAATAGTTACATTTTGGGAATTTTTGATAGCATGATCAGGTGATGAAATGAAATAACAAACTATGCAAATCTGACTGTTCGACTGCTAAACTGACTGAGTTTGGACTGTTAACTAACTCATACTGAAAACTTAAGCTCAAAATGGGAGCAAAGGATTTAAGGTTGCATATCATAGAGATAAAAGACTCATAACATACCCAAATCTTTATCAGGGAACCTTTCCTGATCATGGTGGGTCTGAAGCGTATGAAGTTTGTTCTGACGTTGGCCACTATTGGCACCGGAAGGGGCACTCTGCTGATGAAAATCTCTACCCCTATGAGATAGAAATCTACATTATTGCATTCTGTGGCCTGGATTACCACACCCAAAGCACACATCACTACTAGATCTATACACACCTAGGTGGATCTTGCCACACTCTCCACAAAGCGAATAGGTACGAACACCACTAGCACTACTCTTGGCGTTGGAACTTGGCGCCCCATCATAACTGACATCCCCAAACTTTGGTGTGGGTACACTAGCTGAGGATGAAGATGGGACTAAAAATCTCTGGCTATGCTGAGAACGGCTACCACCCTGGGACCTTGCCTGAGAAAAACCATGACTGCCTACTCTGGCTCTCTTACTCACTCTCTGTCTTTCTTTCATCTTATCTACCTCAATCTACTGTGCATGCATCATCAGTATAGCAAGGTTCATATCTCAATTAAGCATAGCAGCCCTACACTCCTTCAATACTAACTCGGATACACCAGTCACCAACTTACTCATACTCGCTCTAGGGTCAGCTATCAAGTCAAGAGCATACTTAGATAACTAGTTGAACTTAAGACAATACTCTTTCACTATCATGGATCCTTGCCTTAGGTTCATGAACTCCTCTACCTTTACCTCTCTCTTCTCTAGTAGGTAAAACTTATCTAAAAAGGCATCCTGAAACTCTTGCCAAGTCACGGGAGCTGCATCCTCCCCTCTACCCTTCTTCTACATCACTACCCAATCATGAGCAATATCTTTCAGCCTATAGGACTCTAACTCTACACTCTCCTATTCAGAAATATACATAATCTGGTTGATATTCCTCACCTCTCCTAGATAAAGTTGTGGGTCCTCACCTGCTACTGACCCAAAGAATTTTGGCGGGCTCATCCTCATGAAATCCCTAATTCTGGCTACGGCTGAACCGTCATCTTGCTGAGGTAGGGCCACAACCTGATGGTTCCCCTAAACATTAGTCATCACAACTTGGGCTAGGGCATGAAAAGCTGCCCGAAACTCGGCATGTGACACACTTTCATTCTCAGGATCTACTAGCTGAGGTGGTTGGTCATCAACCCTATGGGCATTATCTCTGCGTGGAGGCATACTCTGTAAATGGAAGAAAGAGGTGTATTAGACTGAGGGTCAACTTGAGCTCATGCTCACACATACGACATAAATACTGAAAGAAGGGAAACTGCTCCTAAAAATATCTTATATCCTCTTGTACATAAATGTGGCGTGCAACACACCCATGCACAAGACTCTACTAGATGCGGATTTTTAGACTCCCTAGGACACTATTGAAACTTAGGCTCTGATACCAAGTTTGTAACGACTCGATTTTCTATAACCAAAACTTCACACGGTGCTCATGATCTCGAAGGACCACAAGCTAACCCTCTATTGATATCTGTACCTGAGCACTGCATAATATCTGTAACAAATGCAGAAAAATTGGTAGAAACTGGCCATAAGGTTCAAAACATCTAAAATACTCAAAACTAAAAACTAAATACTGATACATCTGTCCGAAAAGCCTCTAAATTGTCTGAACTGTGGAGTTGATAGGACATGTCCCCAACTAACTCCATCTACTGAAAATAAACAAAATTTGATGCAGTAGTAAAATAAGGATCATCCTCGAATGAAGATGACTCATTGCTATGTCTACTGTTATTGACTGGGAGTGAGCTGCTAGGGGTACTCTGGATCTCAAACCTCTGAACCTATGGTGTCAAATAAAACACCATAGCGCAAATGCTTCATTACAGGAAAGTACTGAGTATGAAGATGAGGTAAGGCTAAATACAAGGTCTTATGCGTTAACAATTACTTATCTGAATAATCATGAGGATACTGAATAAGGACATATGCGTGAATACACAAACCATAACTAAAAACATCACAACTCGTAATACTGAAACTTAGATACTGCTTTACAAATATCTCAACTCACTACTAATGTTGATATACTGAATAAATGAATCTTCTGATATTGATAATTGAGCACTGAAGTTGAGATCAGTCCTATCTTGTGAGTGGTCTCAGAAACTGATGATATTAAAGTTGATTAACTGAATCTACTTATATCAATGACTGAATTCTGAGCTTACTACTCTCGACAGACTGAATCTGAGATCAAACCTCTCTAACAGATGATCCCTGAATCTATTACCAATGATAAGAAATAATTATGTTTAAGATCAAACCTATCTAGTGGAAGATCTCTAAATCTGATAATGAGAATACTCCACTAAATTTGAGAATAAGATCAAGCCTATGTAACGGGTGATCTATGGATCTGATAATGAGATTACTCAACTGAATCTGAGATGAGATCAAGCCTATCTAACGGGTGATCTTTGGATCTAATAATGAGATTACTCAACTTAATCTGAGACTGAGATCAAGACCTTCGAACGGGTGATCTCTGGATCTGATAATGTTGATACTGAATTACTTTATGTGAGACCATGCCTATCTAGAGGGTGGTCCATGTATAAATTGAATAATCTGAGTTCCTTAATGAGATAGATGACTGTATCTGGCAGTCCTTATTTCTAAGTTTTACTCCAAAAATTGATACTAAAACTGTAACTGTGAGAGTGCTCACTTAACCGACATGCCCCGAATCTGAACTGGTGGGTCCAACCTGTAACCCCAGCTGGAAGAGTGTCAATACTGTTCCACGGGTAAAGACCTCAACTCTGGTCAAGCCTCTTTAACGGGTGACCCTCACAGGAAGTCAAGACTAAGGCAGTGTAACGACCCAAAATCGTCTCCCGGGATATCACACGGTGCTTAAGGCTACAAGTAGCCCCAAGCTAACCCTTAGAGTCGATTTCTACCAATAACACTCAATTCAAGATAAAATAGACTCCACACTCGCATAGTCATATCACATGAAAGGAAATACGGGAAAGATACTCGGTCCATATGAACATAATACAGAGAAACCTCAACAAAACCACAATATCGAACCTTCGACATATCATAAGTATGATACTACTCTGACAAAATCTCTACGAATAAAATAATAGAGAGCCGTTGGGACAGTCCCCAACTGACTCAAAATGAACTAAAGATAAAACATAGTCTGTCAAATAAAGAAAATATCTAAAGATCGGTCCTCGAACCATGAGGACTCACCACTGTAGAAAATGTAGGCAAGGTACTCGAAGAATCACAGATGAGGCTAGGACTGAGCACCTAAACCTACATTATAAGACAATATAGCACATAGACATATATGTGAATCAGTACTTTGGAATGTACTGAGTATGCGGGGGTGAATGCATATGTATAAAAATAGTACCGATCTTCTTCAATCAAATCATGTATGCAAAATGAGACGACTCACATGGCTTGAACAAGTATAAAATATAAAGCTCATAAATCATGTAGAATGAGGCATGCAACACAAATCTTGTGAGTCATCTCTCTTTAACCTTGAAAATCAGAAATCTTCTCTTATTCTCAATACCCAAAGGCTAAGGGACTTTGAACAATACTTTCAACTCATGCATATGTCTCATGGAGAGTAAAATCTCTTCAATGATTAACATTTCATAATTATTTAGAACTCATATACTTGGAATTCAGAATCATATGACTTGGAAACATATTTGAAGGCATTTCATTCACCTTAGGAAAATATCTCATTTCATGCTTTAGGAAAATCATTCTATCTGATGTGTGAGCATATGCTAACATATTTGAGGCTTTTAACTCTAAATAATTGTAAGGTCTTGAGCAACTTTAGTTATTTTTGATTAGTTTATGTTTGGTTTTGCAGTTTAAGCTGATATGATAGAGAACCAATAATAATGGAAGCAAAAAGGTTGAAATTTAAAGAAATCTGAAGACAAGTGTAGCTGACGACATTTGTGCTAAGTCGTCAGCCCTGTGATAAGCTATCTAGACAGAGAATTAGTCTAAAGTGGAAGTTGTGACGATATTTTGTGATAAGCCATCAAGGGTCTGATAAGTCATCAGGAATGCCATCAGCCTTAAACAAGAGATGAGTTTCAACTGGAAGAGTTGACGACATTTTGTGATAGGACATTAGGATGGTGATAAGGTGTCAAGGATACTATCAGATGTAGACAGGGCATGAGAATTAGAGCAGGAATGTGATGATGTTCTTGATAAGCCATCAAAATCCTAATAAGCTGTCGTCGTCAGTCTTAGACAGCAAGAGCCAAAAGTAAAGAGGAGCTGGCGACATCTGTGATAAGTCATCAGACTCATGATAAGCTATCACGGATGTCGTCATCTATTCCGAGGAAAAGCTGTAACCTTGATTTTGTTTCCATAATTTGGGTAAACTATTTAAAGCTTTGTTTTAGGGTTTTCTAGGGGATTTTTATTCCAGACATTATTTGACACTTTGAGTTTTGACAACATACTCTGATATTTTCTCTCTCTACTACTACACTTTAACAACATAACTATTTTGAGAGATTATTATCAGTATTTTTGGGATTTTCCTTTGTGATATAATCTATGATTCACTGGTTATTATTCATCTTTGTAAGTTTATCTTTCAAATCATGAATTCGATTATGTGTTTTTTTCATTGCATCATGAGTGGCTAAACTCCCTTAACTTGAATTATGGGATCTAGGGTTAGTTCTTGATGAGGTGCTAAGTGTTCAAGATTCAATAGGTGGTAGGATCTCTTGATAATTCTAAAGTTTTAATTAACGTCTATTGGTTGCAAACAGTAGACACACCTGCTTTGATTTGCTTGACAAAGAAATCAAATATAGTAGGAAGTGAATTATCAACAGGGACTCGAAAATACTTCGTTTAATAATCTTAACCTGAGGTAAAAATCTGGGCAGTGAATAGAAATTCCCTAAGTCCGAGAGGATTAGGGAATTAAACTCTTAAGTAGGTCGAGAGAATTTAAGAATGACATCAATAAAGATAGCTTGTCATCAAACCCACCGTGAGAATATTGAATCACCTTTAGCATATGTCATGTACCGAAAGCCCTAGTGAACATAATTATGGTTATTTCATAAACTCTTGATTACAAACACCGAAATTAAAGTGACAAAGAATTATTTGTTAAACTTAAACCTCCCATTTCAGGAAACATTAAACTATCAGTGGATTAAATTGCAAACAACTTGAGTTCACACCATATTCCCTATGGGATTCGACCCAACCTAGTTGGGTTTTATATTGACAACGATCTCTTACACCCATTCAAGAGTGTAATTTGAGCGTTATCAAAAATGGCACCATTGCCGGGGAATACGGTTGTAAGCTGAAGTTTGTATGCGCTAATTGACTGTTAGTTAAGTTTCCTAGATTTACGTTTATTTTTTGTTTTTGTTTATTTGCAGGATTTTATATGTATACCAAGCACCAGAAGTTTCGGAGAAACATTATTACTACTAAATCCGTAACCTCAACGAATAGGAAGAATGGCAGAACAGTAAGAGGTTGACATACTGGTAGCCTTATATAGAGCTCAGGTGAATGTGCAAAATGTCGGGCAACATGCACGACATCCAAACCCTGAGAAAGAAAATTTGGGGGACGAGGAATTGTTGAATCCTGGGGACCCACGGCGTGCAGAGCAGATAGCTACATAAGTACCACGTAATGTTAACCGAAACCGTCCATTCCAAAGAAGGCAAGAGTACCAGCCGATCCATATGATATGAATGATGATGATGATGGCGTGGATGGGGTAGGTGCAACGGGTGCAATTATTCCTCCACCGTTGGCACCTGGAGCCAAGTTCAACATTACGAGTACTCTTATCCAACTCCTTAATCTAAAGGGGTTGTTTGGAGGCCTTCCTGGGGATGACCCCAACCTGCATCTGGTGAATTTTGTCACCATTTGAAAATGTTTTAATAGCCCAGGAGTGGGCCAGAACGCTATCTGGTTGAGGTTGTTCCCGTTGTCTCTTTCTGGGGAGGAACATTGTGGCTGAATAAGATTACGCCTGATTCTATCACCCACTTAGGAGTCACTCCTACATCTTTTAGGGCCGGAATTATGCTTCATTCGATATGATCTAAGACTCAAACTACGAGGAAACTTTGCGGGGTCTTACAATATCTCCCCCTTGGAAACATTCATCCTCGAATGTTGCAAGTTAGACGAAGGACATAGGAAAAACATAGCACACATAGCTTAAATAATTTCTAAACGGCTCAAGACCTTTCTAAACTCATGAATACTCTGGACAATGCAAGAACTCATACAAGGATAGATGCATAGCTGAACTTTAGACTAGAAGGGCTGAATTAAGGGAGAATAGTACCTTCGGCTTGGTCTGAACCCGCAGAAAAGAGGTGCGGGTACTTGGCTCGCATGTCTGCTTCTGCCTCCGAAGTAGCACCCTCAACAGATTGGTTCCGCCACAACACCTTGACCAAGGGAACCTCTTTGTTCCTCAGCCTACGGACTTGAAAGTCTTGGATCTCAATAGAAATTTCATCAAAGGAAAGACTATCCTGAATCTCAGCACTCTCTGAAGAATTAACCACAATAGAATCACCAATATGCTTCTTGAGCATGGAGACATGAAAAATAGGATGAACGATTTACAATTATGAGGGAAACTCAACCTCATAGGCCACTTTACCAACACGGATCAAGACTCTATACGGGCCAACATAATAAGGACTCAGCTTCCCTTTCTTACCAAACCTTTTCACCCCTTTCATGGGTAAAATCTTCAAGTACACCAAATCACCCACCTTAAACTCAAGATCTCTCATCCTCACATTGGCATAAGACTTTTGACGACTTTGAGCCATCTTCAACCTCTCTTTAATCAACTTAACTTTCTCCATAGCTTTAAATACTACTTCGGGCCCAATTACGGCAGCTTCACCCACTTCAAACCAATCTATGAGTGATCTACACCTCCTACCATACAAGGCCTTGAATGGTGCCATCTCAATGCTAGCATAGAAACTATTGTTATAGGGAAACTCAATCAATGGAAAATGCTCATACCAACTACCTTTGAAATCGAGGGCACACGCTCTCAACATATCCTCCAAGGTCTGAATGGTCCTCTCATCCTGACTATCTATTTACGGGTGAAACACGGAACTAAGAAGAACTTGGGTACCAAGACCCTGCTGAAACGCCCTCCAAAACTTGGAAGTAAATTGAGTACCCCTACCGAAAATGATAGACAAGGGAACTCCATCCAGCCTGACGAACTCCCGGATATACAATCTAGCATAATCCTCAGTAGTATAAGACGTATGCATGGGCAAGAAGTGTGCGGACTTAGTCAGCCTATCCATAACAACCCAAATAGAATCATAATAATGGCGCGAAAGAGGCAACCAGGTCACGAAGCCATATTCACCATCTCCCACTTCCAAGTGGGTATACCAAACTCTTGCATCACACCACCCGACCTTTAGTTCTATACCTTAACTTGTTGACACGTTGCACACCTTGCTACAAACTTGGCTATATCCTTCTTCATACCATTCCACCAATATAATTCCCGCAAATCATGGTATATCTTGGTAGTGCCAGGATGAATGGAATAACATGCGCCATGTTCTTTAGCCATAATCCTCTTTCTTAATTCATCAACACACGGGACACACAACCTACCATGCAATCTCAACACACCATCTCCTCCTTGGGAGAAAACCTCTACCTTTTGGTCCTTAACTAACTCCTTTAATATGACCAAACTAGGGTCTCTATCTTGCTTCTCCTTTACTTTCAAAACTAAAGAGGATTCGGAACTACTCTGCACCAATGTACTCCCCTCTGATGAATCAAGCAATCTAACTCCTAACCTAGCCAAATAGTGTACATCACGATCTAACTCTTCTTACCCTCCTCTATATGCGCAACACTACCCATAGATAATCTGCTAAGGGCGTCCTCCACTACATTGGCCTTGCCTGGGCGATACAACACACTCATATCATAATCTTTCAACAACTCTAACCACCTCCTCTGCTTAAGATTCAACTCCTTCTGGGTGAACACATACTGCAGGCTCTTATGATCAGTGAACATATCAACATGGACACCATAAAGATAGTGTCTCCAGATTTTTAAAGCAAATTTCACAACAACTAACTCAAGATCATGGGTTGGGTAGTTATTTTCATGCGACTTCAACTTTCTAGAGGCATAGGCTATAAACTTACCTCTCTGCACCAACACACAACCCAAACCAACTTTAGAGGCATCACAATACACCACAAAACCATCAGTACCATCAGGCAAAGTCAACATAGGGGCTGAAGTGAGTCGAGTCTTCAAATCTTGAAAACTCTTCTCATAGGAATTAAACCAATGGAATTTAACTTTCTTTTGGGTCAACTGGGTCATAGGAAATGCAATGGAAGAGAAACCCTCAACAAAATGATGGTAATAGCTTGCTAGACCTAAAAAAACTCCTAATGTTGGATGGAGAGATACGTCTAGGCCAATTTCTCACAGCTTCTATCTTTAGGGGATCGGCTCTAATACCTTCAACCAAAACAACATGACCCAGAAAGGCTACATACCTTATCCATAATTCATACTTACTGAATTTGGTGAGCAATTGGTGATCTCTAAGAGTTTGCAAGACAATTCTAAGATGATTCGCATGGACATTCTCATCACGAGAGTACACAAGGATATCATCTATGAATATAATGACAAACATATCAAGGTATTTCTTGAACACTTGATTCATAAGGTTCATGAAAGATACTGGGGTATAGGTTAGCTAGAAAGACATGACTAGAAATTCAAAGTGACCATAGCAGGTTTGGAAGGCCATTTTTGGAATATCACATTCCCTCACCATAAGTTGATGATAGCCAGATCTAAGGTCTATCTTGGATAAATATGTAATATCCCACGAAGTCCTCTTCCAGTCGGAGCCTTAGAGCGTATTCAGTAAAGTGAAAATCCGAGTCCAAAATTTTAGAAATATCTTCTTAAGTATGAACTATTTTTAAATCATGTGGAATTTTCCTAATTTCTACTTTTCCCCATGTAGAGCATTGAAGAATCTTTCTATTGATAGCAAATTCACCTAAATCAGATACTCGGGTGAAGAGTTAGAGCTATTTTAGAGAGACAGTGTGTCCCTTGGCCTTCTGGCGCATCGTAGAGCCAGCCAAAATGGAAATCGTCAAATTCCAGGGGACCTCCGTGATTCCACCACGTCGCAGTATAGTTTTAGTTCGCAACCAAGTTGGAAAAATGATCCCCACCGCGTCGCGTCGTCCTATCAGGAGTCTGACGGCGCATCATGGGTGTCATCAGCTTCTCTTTCATTTTGAGAATTTCTGCCTAAGGTTGACGGTGATCCTGAAGCCTTATCACAACTATGATGCCTTATAACGACATGTCGTCATAACATTACAGCAAATCTCATTCTCTGGTTAAGGTTGATGACATCCTTGACAGCCTATCACCAGGCTGACGACGTGTCATGGATGTCGTAAGCCTCTTTTTGTTCTTTATTTTCTTCCGATTTTATGCTTTTTGCTTTAATTATTTGTGGTTCCCCTTCTTCTCTACTTATACTACAAAATCAAAGTAAACTAATCAAAAACTACTAAAGTTACTCAAGACTTTGCAATTATTTAGAGTTCAAAGCTTCAAATGTGTTAGCATGGGCTCACACATCAATGCTTCATACCACCATAATAGCAACACATGAAAAGCATGGAATTCATATTTAAGTATATATCTAGCATGGACTTGTCATTTAGACATCATGGAACCATATAAACATAAATTTCTAGCATCCTAAGCATTTTATCGAACACCTTGCATGCATTCTTTAAGGCATAGGTGTATTTCATAACTTGCACCATTTTACACCACCTAAAGTTCATAGTTTTCAACTAACAAGCATATATATTCCATGAAAACACCTCTAGATATCATCTTGAAACTTAAACAACAATTATCAATATGTACATGCTCATATCTCCACAAAAAATTCACAAAATAGTATTTAAAACATGGTTCTTGAGCTCTATGAATGGATTGGATCCATAGATGAACACTACACATACCTTAAAGCTTGATCTTGAAAGAGATCTAATGTTTCTTGAAGGTTTTAGAAGAAATCCTTAGGCTTGTTCTTGATTTTTCTTGACTAGGGTTTAACCCCTTTGGGAGAGAATGTTCTTGTTCTTGAGGAGATGATCTTGAGAGAAAACCCTAATCTTGTGGTTGAGAGTGAATGAGAGATATTTTTGAGATGTTTAAGTAAAGAGAATGAAAGATAATATGCTCCTTGAGGGTTATAAGTCATGGGAAATGAAGGAAAAGATCAAAATACCCTTACAAAAACGTCCCTCAATTACTGGAAAAAAAAATAGATGACGACATTCGTGACAAGTCGTCATACTGGTGATAGGTCATCACGAATTGTTGTCACAAAAAGGTGAAATTTTGATTTTCTGGTTAAGGTTGACGACATTGGTGATAGTCCATCACGAGCGTGATGGCTTGTCACAAAATGTCGTCACTAGGGGTGAAAATCTGCCCAGGGCTGACGACATTGGTGATAGGCCTTCACGGGTGTGACAGCTTATCACGAATATCGTCACTCAATTTCCCATCCTGATATGCCGGAGTAGAAATATATATTATTTTGGTAGGTCATGAGCTCAAAAATTCGTAGTATAACGAGAGATATGCTCATTCGAAGTTGACTATAGCAATATCTTTCCCAAGAATTCAATCGGTAAGGAATATTTTGATTCATCTGATAGATAAGAGTTATTTGAAGACTTAATATATATGTAAATTGCTCATAAAACTATAAAATAACCATGATGTACTACAATATCTCCCCCTTGGGAACATTCGTCCTCGAATAAGAACGACTGAGATGGAAGAAAAGATCAACCGAAGTACGTACAATACATACACTACTGAAACATGGTGTATAGACTGACATGACTGATAAGCTGAATACATCATACTGAACATGCATATCTGATGCATGAGTAACTTATTCATAATGCATGACTGAGTGTTTTGATGAACTGAGTTTCTCATAATAAGAATGCATATCTGATGACTAATTGATGAGCTGAATCCATGCATATCTGATGCATGATTATATGACTGACATGATACATGAATGCATGATAGAAAGTACTGATAAGCTTATCACGTATATCTGACGTATGAATATATGACTGAACGGGCTCAGGATCATGTGACTGAATATGCAATGGTAAAGGTACCAAGTTTGAACTGAAAACTAAGCATGGAACTGAATACAAAGTTTGGTACTAAAGTCTGAAAATGGGAACGAGTAAGATCAAAGTAGACTGTCACCTTGAACTAAAAATATCGATGAGTCTGAGATTAATCACTCAATATGCATGAGCGGAAACATAAGAACATAACTGAGTCTGGAATGTGATACATGAGTTGAACTGAGTCTGCAATGCATGACATATATAGAGTATCTTATCATGGACTAAATTATGCCATTGAGTACATAGTTTACTGTTGAGTTTTGGAGCTATAGGGTCGGCTCATAAGTGACACTTTCTCCAAGATAGATTCATCAAAGAAAATGACATGTTTAAATCAAAAAAGTTTGGGGACTATAGTGTATCTCCCCCTTGGGACACTATGTCCTTTGAAGGATGCTGGACTAACCTTGCTGAGATATTAAGGAAGTTGAGGCGATGTACAAGGCACCTAGGTACGAAATCTTGACTGATTATCTGAGATCTAAAATTGAAGCGTGATGCACGAATTCATAGACATACTGACTTATCTAACTAAATGAGTAATTGGTAACTGAATGATGGGTAAGCAACACCGAATAGTACTTAATCTGAGTAGCTAGGCTAAGCCCATAAAGTATTATACATATGAGAAGGGACTGACTGAGTAACATGGGGTAAATAATCATAGATTTCATGAAAGCTATATTTTCTGAAAATGCAGGACCAAACGTATTACATGATTTGGAAATATTCTATAGGATGAGGTATTGGAATACCTATAATTGAGTAGCTGATAACTGTATACTATGGTCAAGCAAGTCTAAAACTAAACTGAATTTCTAAGATGAATACAGATCTGAAGCTGACACTATAACTTAAGACTGTAACTAGGATCTATACTGGAACTAAATGTTGGGTCCCGATAACTGAATACTAAAATTGAGGTTTTGAATGATACTGAAGTTCTTAATTCTGAGATTGAGCACTAATTACTGAGTATTGAGTACTGAAACTATAACTGAGATGGTAACTGAGTTATGATAGTAGCACCATGAAGGCTAACATAAGTCAAGGATCTGAATATACATTCACACTCTGAATTTTTTTTCCAGTTTCTAAGTACTACCTCTTGCTATCCCTTTGCTTGCATACTAACAGGATATTCAAGCCTATCTTCACATCTACACCCTTGTATAAAACATGCATACAATAATCTGCTGTTAACATTAAACATTAACTCTCTCCTATCTAAGCAATTTCTCAAGACTACACTATTCTCATAAAGAGAGCTCATGAAGGGTTAAATCAAGAGAACCTGAAACATGATTGGATACTGACTGAACTTGACACCTGAGTGAAACATGAGGAATAGAATATCAACAACATAGATTTACCAAAAAGGTCTGAACTGAGTAAATATATGATATAGTCTAAATTTATCTGATCAGTGGGGGCATATCATGAGTCATAGAAACTGAGTATACTGGGGAGCATGATACGTGTACATGAGTCATGAGTTGTATGACCTGAGTCTGGAATTTCTGAGATCATGGAACATGATTCGTAACACTGAGTGATATAGAACTGAACTTCCTATACTGGGAACTGAAAGCACACACAATTCAATGGAATACGTGTGAACATAAACTATATCCGTGGAATCTGAGACATGAAGCATGCATAGGCACTATGCTGAATGAAGTACAAAGCTTTACACTGAGATAAGGATGGGTCGGGAATCACCTTCCCTAACTGCTTTTCTGTATATACTGGCACTACTACTGGAACCTGAGAGTCTGACTTAGTTACTTGATCTATCATCTCTCCCTTAGCTTTAATCCATCATCATAAGTCTGTGAACACTAAACTAATCAATAAACTACACTGAAATCATCATCACATACTTACACTCTAATCAATACATTCTCGCCTTACTAAATACATTATCTACCTTTGTTTCCTCACATACTACTAATATCATATTCATACCTTCATGCTTAATTTCAAGTCAATAAACTTAAATTTCTAACTCACACTATTCAAGCCTACTGATTCATTATAGCACAACTATCCCCATGAATACATAATATATTCAATCTGGATATCGTATCCCAACTTATCTACTGCTAAACTCCCGGGTTCATACTACTAACTCTGGGTCACAAGCTATCATCGGATTTTGAGAAAGCCCTATCTTTAGGACTTGAGCTTCACTATTTCTATTACCTTGAAAGTAAGGTGGAATTAACATGAGTGAAACATGATGAGAATCTACATGAGTTTCTCAGAGAACCTTGCTATAGCATGATCTGATACATGAAAGAAGGGAAAATATTCCTAAAACATCTCATAGCCTCCTGCACATAAGTATTGTGCACAACACATGCATGTACAAGACTCTCCAAGATGCGGCTTTCAGACTTCCTAGGACTCTAATGAACCTTAGGCTCTGATACCAAGTTTGTAACACCTCGATTTTCTAAATCGGAATGCTACACGATGCTCATGACCCTGAAATACCATAAGCTAACCCATGACTAATATCTATACTTGTACACTGCATAATATAACATGAAAATACGGAAACATATACTGAATGGACATAAGGTTCAAATCTGAATAAATATCTGATAAGATAATGTCTCAAAATAGTATAACAATACCAAAAGAAATTGGAAATAACTGTCTGACATGCTATAGTCTGGAAAGCCTCTAAACTGTCTGAATAAGGAGTTGATGGGACACATCCCCAACTAACTCCATCTAGAAACTGAACTAAAATATCAAATGAAATAATAATTATATCATCCTCGAATGAGAAGGACTCACTGCAAACTCTAAACACTGGAATGCTATTGCTGATCAGGAGCTCGTACCTCTGAACCTATGGTGTAACATAAGAGAAAGAACCATAGGGCAAATGCGTCAGTACGTCTGAATGTACTGAGTATACGAGTGAGGTAGGCTAAATGCAAAGGGTTGTATGCATGAACAATACTGACTGATATGAACGTAACAATACATACATGCATACGTAACTGTAACTGAACTCATGGAGATACTAACTATTGAGTCTGAATACTGACAACATGAGTATATAGATATTGAGATACAGAATAGATGAATGACTATTTCTAACAGTTTGAATTATGAAGAACTGGTCTGATTGACTGTGTCTAACAGTCCTAAAATTGAATACTGAGTATGTAAATAACTAATAAGTGAGGAACTAATACTGTATTACTAAATAATGAGGGACTAGTGCTATTTTACTGATACATGAATAACTGTATATGACAGTTCTGATTATAAAGAACTGGTCTGGTTGACTATGTCTGACAGTCCTGATGCTGAATACTGATATCATAAATTCTGATAACTGATGTGAATTATAACATGAGTTCTGAGAACTGATATAACTGATAGCATAAGTGATTGTATTTTACAGTCCATAAATCTAAAGAAACTAGCTGAGTTCCATTTTATTTCTGAGTTGACTGTATCTGACAGTCCTAAAATTTGAAGAACTATCTGAGTTCTTTTACTGAGACTGGGACTGAAACTGAGACTATGGGAAGTAGTTGTCTAATCGACATGCCCCAAAAATGCATATAGCTAAGTTGGGGTCCAGTCTCTTCCCCAACTGGAGGGCTGTCAATATCGCCTCTAGTAAGGACAGATGTGAGTGACCCTTATCTGGATCAAATGAGAATGGTGGGAACCCTAAACTGACAGGTTAAGCCACCTCATCACCCCTAATCTGACAGGTTAAGATGTCTCAACCTACGCTGGCTACATAATTCTAGAACGCAAGGATGATTGCTAAGAATCACACCCTGAACTGAAAGGTGAGTTCCCATCCTTGGGTTCACTCAGTGCTAACTTCTACTCCCATATGAAGGACACTGAACTAAATAACTAAGCTGAACTGAATAACTAAACTGAACTTATTAGCTGAACTGATATTGATTAACTAAACTGATACTAGTGGTATTGTTTAGTGGAGCTAAATTAAGTTTATTTGATTTCGATGACTGGCGGAATGTACTGAGTTCTGAGGACTGGTTGAGAGTATTGAAGTTACTAAGATTAACTATGAATACTGAGGTTGTTGAGGTTACTGAACACTGAGATTACTGAGATTACTAGACTACTGAGATTACTGAGTTTTCCTGAGTCACATGACCGACTGAATTCTATAGATCATGGCTTGACTAAGAGTATTGTGATAACATGACATGGCTCTAGGCACAACCCTATATTTTTTTTAGGTACGAATACCCCCAGGCCTCTATAGAAGAAAACTGACACACATGACATGACTTGGTTACAAAATTGGAGTCCACAATTCATAATATCATAAGTAGGGGATAATATACCATATGTAATTTTTGACATCTTGTGCATAGAAGGGAGTGCATAGCTATATTTCATGTGCATATTGTATATCTCCATTATCACACATGATTGATAACGCTCAAATTACAATCTTGAATGGGTGTAAGCGATCGTTGTCAATATAAAACCCAACTAGGTTGGGGTTGAATCCCAGAAGGAACAATGTGAGTGGCGATTAAACTAGTTTTAAACTAAAGCTACAAGTTAAATTCAAACAAACGATATAAAAAGATAAAATGGGGGTTTTGGAGATTAGCAAATAATTTTTGGTCACTTTAATTTCAGTGTTTGTCAATCAAGAGTTTATGAAATAACTAGAATTATGTTCACTAGGGCTTACGGTACATGACAGATGCCAAAATTTACTCAAGACTCTCACTGTGGTTAGGATCACAAGCTATCTTTATCGATGATATGCTCAAATGTATCTCGACCTATTCAAGCGTCTAATTTCCTAATCCTCTCGGACTTAGGGAATCACTATGCACTATCCAGATTTTACCTCAGGTTAATCAACCGTGATACAACGCTGATTATTTAACGAAGCCTTTTCGAGTCCCTATTGATAATTCACTTCCTACTGTTTATGATTTCTTTCTCAAGAAAACCAAAGTAGGTACGCCTATTATTTACAACCAACAGACATAAATTCTAATCTCAGAATTACAAAGAATCCTAACACCTATTAAACCTTGAGTAATTAATTACCACCTTATCATGACCTAACCCTAGATCCTATAATCCAAGTTAAGGGTGTTCATCCACTCATGATGCAATAAATAAGCACATAAATTGAATTTATAATTAAGAAGATTAATTTACAATAATGAAGGGAATCAAAAGTGAACTTGTAATTAAATACAAAGCAAACACTGAAATATTGGTCTCAGAGAGAGAGAGAGAAAAATTGTATCTTCTATCGTGCGGGATATGTCCATCGATAATTATTGAATGAATGATAATATAAAAAAAAACTAAAACAAGGATTTAAATAGTTAACCCTAAAAAATAAAATAAAATTAAAGTTCAAATTTTCTTTGGAATAGATGACGACGCTCGTGATGGCCTATCAGGAGTTTGACGACCTATCATGGACGTCGTCAGCTTCTCTGCAAGTTTAGCTTTTGCTGCCTAAGGTTGATGATGACAATGACGTCCTATCAGGAGTATGACGGCACGTCATGGATGTCATCAGCTCCTCTTCCATTTTAAGAATTTTTGCCTAAGGTTAATGGTGATCCTGACACCTTACACAACTCTGATGCCTTATCACAACATGCTGTCATAACGTTACAACAAATCTAATTCTCTGGTTAAGGTTTACGACATCCTTGACAGCCTATCACCAGGCTAACAACGTGTCATAGATGTCGTCAGCCTCCCTTTGTTCTTTATTTGCTTCCGATTTCATACTTTTTGCTTTCTTTATTTGTGGTTCCCCTTTCTCTCTACTTATACTGCAAAATCAAAGTAAACTAATCAAAAATGACTAAAGTTGCTTAAGACTTTGCAATTGTTTAGAGTTAAAAGCTTCAAATATGTTAGCATTGGCTCATACATCAATGCTTCATACCACCATAATAGCAACACATAAAAAGCATGGAGTTCATATTAAAGTATAAAGCTAACATGGACTTGTCATTTAGACATCATGGAACCATATAAACATAAATTTATAGCATCCTAAGCATTTTATTAAACACCTCGCATGAATTCTTTAAGGCATAGGTGTGTTTCATAACTTGCACCATTTTACACCACCTAAAGTTCATAGTTTTTAACTAACAAGCATATATATTCCATGAAAATACCTCTAGATATCATATTGAAACTTAAACAACAATTATCAACATGTACATGCTCATATCACCACCAAAAGTTCACAAAATAGTATTTAAAACATGGTTCTTGAGCACTATGAACGGATTGGATCCATAGATCAACACTACACATACCTTAAAGGTTGATCTTGAAAGAGATCTAATGTTTCTTGAAGGTTCTTGAAGAAATCCTTAGGCTTGTTCTTGATTTTTCTTGACTAGGGTTTAACCCCTTTGGGAGAGAATGTTCGTGTTCTTGAGGAGATGATCTTGAAAGAAAACCCTAATCTTGTGGTTGAGAATGTATGAGAGAGCTTTTTGAGATGTTTAAGTAAAGAGAATGAAAGATAATATTCTCCTTGAGGGTTATAAGTCGTGGGAAGTGAATGAAAAGACCAAAATACCCTTGCAAAAACATTCCTCAATTGCTGGAAAAAAAATAGCTGACGACATTCGTGACAAGCCGTCATACTGGTGATAGGTTGTCACGAATTGTCGTCACAAAAAGGTGAAATCTTGGTTTTCTGGTTAAGGTTGACGACATTGGTGATAGGCCATCACGATAGTGACGACTTGTCACAAATGTCGTCACTGGGAGTGAAAATCTTCCCAGGGATGAAGACATTGGTGATAGGCGGTCACGAGTGTGACAACTTATATCACGAATGTCGTCACTCAGTTTCCCAGCCTGACATGCCGGAGTAAAATAGGTATAACTCCTTTCTTCGATATTGGATTTAGGTAAAATTTGTATCATTGGAAATATAATTCAATTATCTATCTTTTGGTAGGTTATGATCTCAAAAATTCATAGTATAACGAGAGATATGCCCATTCAAAGTTGACTATAGCAATATCCTTCCCAAGAATTCAATCGATAAGGAATGTTCTGATTCGTCTGATAGATGGGAGTTATTTGAAGACTTAATATACATGTAACTTGCTCATAAAACTATAAAATAACCATGATGTACTATGCATGAGCTTGATATGTGGTGCTAATAGTGGTTTGGATTTTTTAGGGTATTACAATATCTCCCCATTGGGAACATTCATCCTCGAATGAGAATGACTAAGATGGAAGAAAAGATCAACTGAAGTACATACAATAGATACACTACTAAAATATGGTTTTGGGACTGACATGACTGATAAGCTGAATACATCATACTGAACATGCATATCTGATGCATGAGTAACTAATTCATGAATGCATGACTGAGTGTTCTGATGAACTGAGTTTCTCATAATAAGAGTGCATATCTGATGACTAATTGATGTTGAATCCATGCATATCTGATGCATGATTATACGACTAATGATACATGAATGCTTGACAGATAATACTGATAAGCTGATCACACATATTTGACGCATGAATATATGACTGAACGGGCTCAGGAATATGTGACTGAACATGCAATGGTAAAGGTACCAAGTTTGAACTGAAAACTAAGCATGGAACTGAATACTAAGTTTGGTACTAAAATATGAACATGGGAACGAGTAAGATCAAAGAAGACTATCACCTTTAACTAAAAATATCGATGATTCTGAGATTAATCACTCAATATGCATGAGCAGAAACATAAGAACATAACTGAGTATGGAACGTGATACATGAACTGAACTGAGTTTGCAATGCATTACATGGATAGAGTATCGTATCATGGACTAAACTGAGCCATGGAGTACATGGCTTACTGCTGAGTTTTGGAGCTAGAGGGTTGGCTCATAGTAACACTTTCACCAAGATAGATTCATCAAAGAAAATGACATGTTTAAATCAAGAAAGTTTGGGGGCTATAGTGTATCTCCCCCTCGGGACACTATGTCCCTTGAAGGATGTTGGACTGACCTTTCTGAAATATTAAGGAAGTTGAGGCGATGCACAAGGCACCTAGGTATGAAATTATGACTAATTATCTGAGATCTGAAACTGAAGCGTGATGCACGAATGCATAGACATACTGACTTATCTAATTAATTGAGTAACTTGTAACTGAATGTTGGGTATGCAAGACTGATTAGTACTTAATCTGAGTAGCTGGGCTGAGGCCTTAAAGTATTATGCATATGAGAAGGGATTGACTGAGTAGCATGGGGTAAGTGATCATGGAGTTTATAAAAGCTATATTGTCTGAAAATGCAGGACCAAGTGTATTACATGATTTGGAAACATTCCATAGACTGAGGTATTGGAATACCTATAACTGAGTAGCTGATAACTATATGCTATGGTCAAGCAAGTCTAAAAATGAACTAAATTTCTGAGCTAAATACAGATCTGAAGCTGACACTATAACTTAAGACTGTAGCTGGGATCCATACTGGAACTAAATGCTGGGTCCCGATAACTGAATACTGAAACTGAGGTTTTAACCAATACTGAAGTGCTTAATTTTGACACTGAGCACTAATTACTGAATATTGAGTACTAAAATTGTAACTGAGATGGCAACTGAATTATGATAGTAGCACCATGAAGGCTGACATAAGTCAAGGATCTGAATATACATTCACACTCTGATTTTTTTTCCAATTTCTAAGTACTATCTTTTTCTAGCCCTTTGCTTGCATACTAATAGGATATTCAAGCCTATCTTTGTATCTACACCCTCGTATAAAACATGCATGCAATAATTTGCTCTTAACATGAAATATTAACTCTCTCCCATCTAAGTAATTTCTCAACACTACACTATTCTCATAAAAAGAGCTCATGAAAGGTTAAATCAGGAGAACCTGAAACATGAATGGATACTGACTGAACTTGACACATGATTGAAATCTGAGAAATAGAATATCAACAGCATGGATTTACCAAAAAGGTCTAAACTGAGTATATATATAATATAGTCTGAATTTATCTGATCAGTGGGGGCGTAGCATGAGTTATGGAAACTTAGTATACTGGGGAGCATGCTACGCTTATATGAGTCATGAGTTGCATGACCTGAGTCTAGAATTTTTGAGTTCATTGAACATGATTGGTAACACTGAGTGATATAGAACTGAACTTCCTATACTGGGAACTGAAAGCACACACAATTATATGGAATACGTGTGAACATAAGCTATATCCATGGAATTTGAGACATGAAGCATGCATAGGCACTATGATAACTGAAGTACGAAGCTTTACACTGAGATAAGGATGGGTCGGGAATCGCCTTCCCTAACTGCTTTTCTGTACATACTGGCACTACTAATGGAATCTGAGAGACTAACTTGGTTACTTGATCTATCATCTCTCCCTTAGCTTTAATCCATCATCATAAGTCTATGAACACTAAACTAATCTCTGAACTGCACTGAACTCATCATCACATACTTATACTCTAATCAACACATGATCGCCTTACTAAACACATCATCTACCTTTATTTCCTAACATACTACTAATATCACATTCATACCTTCATGCTTAATTTCAAGTCAATAAACTTAAATTTCTAACTCACACTGTTCAAGCCTACTGATTCATTATAGCACAACTATCCCCATGAATACATAATCTATTCAATCTGGATATCATATGCCAACTTGTCTACTGCTAAACTCCTGGGTTCATACTTCTAACTCTGGGTCACAAGCTATCATAGGATTTTGAGAAGGGATCTGATGGCATATCTAAATCTGGGTTCGAGAATGAGTTCTCATGATCATGAATGAGATCCATACAACTTCGGAACATAACTTAACTGATGGGATACTATCTAAGAAAGACCTATCTTTAGGACTTGAGCTTCACTGTTTCTGTTACCTTAAAAGTAAAGTGGCATTAACATGAGTGAAGCATGATGATAATCTATATGATTTTCTTAGATAACCTTGTTATAGCATGATCTGAGACATAAAAGAAGGGAAATTGTTTCTAAAACATCTTATAGCCTCCTGCACATAAC
Source organism: Capsicum pubescens (assembly GCA_030864215.1). Taxonomy (NCBI): domain Eukaryota; kingdom Viridiplantae; phylum Streptophyta; class Magnoliopsida; order Solanales; family Solanaceae; genus Capsicum; species Capsicum pubescens. Next base: position 37,051,926 of record CM061539.1, on the reverse strand, counting down.
TGTGGTGCACAATACACGCAGGTACAAAACTCTACTAGATGCATCTTTCAAACTTCCTAGGACACTAATGAACCTTAGGCTCTGATACCAAGTATGTAACACCCCGATTTTTAGAATTAGAATGCCACACGGTGCTCATGACCCTGAAGGACCACAAGCTAACCCATGACTGATATCTATACTTGTACACTACATAATATAACATAAAAATGCGGAAACATGTACTGAATGTCCATAAGGTTCAAATCTGAATAAACATCTGACAAGACAATGTCTGAAAATGGTATCATAATACTAAAAAAATCTAAAATAACCGTCTGACATGCTATAGTCTGGAAAGCCTCTAAACTGTTTGAATAAGGAGTTAATGGGACATGTATCCAACTAACTCCATCTAGCAACTGAACTAAAATAGTAAATGAAGCAATAATCATATCGTCACATGACTGACGATTACTGGACTGACGAGGTTGTAGAGGTTACTGAGCACTGAAATTACTGAGATTACTGGACTACTGAGATTACTGAGTTTTCCTGAGTCACATGACTGACTGAATTCTATAGATCATGGCTTGACTGAGAGTATCGTGATAACATGACATGGATTTAGGCACACAACTATATTTTTTTGGGTATGAATACCCCCAAGACTCGATAGAAGAAAACTGACACACATAACATGACTTGGTCATAAGGTTGGAGTCCACAATTCATACTATCATAAGTAGCGGATAATATACCACATGTAGTTTTCAATATCTTGTGCATAGTAGGGAGTGCATAGCTATATTTCATGTGTATATTGTATATCTCCATTATCACATATGTTTCATACCACCATAATAGCAACATATGAAAAGCATGGAATTCATATTAAAGTATATAGCTAACATGGACTTGTCATTTAGACATCATGGAACCATATAAACATGAATTTCTAGAATCCTAAGCATTTTATCAAACACCTTGCATGCATTCTTTAAGGCATAGGTGTGTTTCATAACTTGCACCATTTTAAACCACCTAAAGTTCATAGTTTTCAACTAATAAGCATATATATTCCATGAAAACATCTCTAGATATCATCTTAAAACTTAAACAACAATCATCAATATGTACATGCTCATATCACCACAAAAAGTTCACAAAATAGTATTTAAAACATGGTTCTTGAGCTCTATGAATGGATTGGATCCATAGATGAACACTACGCATACCTTAAAGCTTGATCTTAAAAGAGATCTAATATTTCTTGAAGGTTCTTGAAGAAATCCTTTGTCTTATTCTTGATTTGTCTTGACTAGGGTTTAACCCCTTTGGGAGAGAATGTTATTGTTCTTGAGGAGATGATCTTGAGAGAAAACTCTAATCTTATGGTTGAAAGTGTATGAGAGAGCTTTTTGAGATGTTTAACTAAAGAGAATGAAAGATAATATGCTCCATGAGGGTTATAAGTCGTGGGAAGTGAAGAAAAAGACCAAAATACCCTTACAAAAACATCCCTCAATTTCTGGAAAAAAAATAGCTGACGACATTCGTGACAAGCCGTCATACTCATGATAGGTCATTACGAATTGTCGTCACAAAAAGGTGAAATCTTAGATTTCTGGTTAAGGTTGACGACATTGGTGATACGTCATCACGTGTCATGAAATGTCATCACTAGGGGTGAAAATCTTCCCAGTGATGACGACATTGGTGATAGGCCTCCACGGGCATGACATCTTATCACGAATGTCGTCACTCAGTTTCCCAGCTTGACATGCCAGAGTAAAATGGGCATAACTCCTTGTTCTGCTATCGAATTTAGGAGAAATTGATATCGTTGGAAAGATATTTCAGTTATATATATTTTGGTAGGTCATGATCTCACAAAATTAGTAGTATAACTAGAGATATTCTCATTCGAAGTTGACTATAACAATATCCTTCCCAAGAATTCAATCGGTAAGGAATGTTTTAATTCGTCTGATAGCTGGGAGTTATTTGAAGACTTAATATACATGTAAATTTCTCAGAAAACTCTAAAAGAACCATTATGTACTATGCATAAGCTTAAAACGTGACACTAATATTGGTTTAGATTTTTGGGGTATTACAGTAAGTGTGAACCTATGCATGTCTAGTGTTTATTGAAGGACCTTAGTGAACGAGTGGAGATATGATGTTTGTAAATTACCCAATTATGTGCTATTTGTTATGCTAAGTTTTTTATACATACCAAGTGGTTAGCAAGTAAGTTGTGACGTGATAGTATGAAGTTTTCCCAAATCATGTGATAGCCGAAATGTTTAAAGTAACCCCTTAATGTTTGTGATGATTATTATAAATGAATGGTGATGATAATGGAGTAATGTTTATACTTTACTTTTATGTTATCGAGTCATGGGGGTATTTATACCCGATAATTTTACTGTTGTCTAGAGCCCATGTCAGTTTCATGATAATTCTAGTCGAGCCATGATTCTCAAAACTCAGTGAACTATAGAACTCTGTATCCTCAGACAATTGCAGAACTTAAGAAATCTAAGTAATCTCAGTAATCTTTGTATCGCTAGCAATCTAGCCTCAGTCCTGTAATCAACTCAGATCCAATAGTATTCAAGTATGCAATTCTAATCTCAGAAGCAATTCAAACAATCTATTCAAGCTTTGTATCATCAGTCAGATACCGTGATTCAATACCATTCTCGTCAGAAATGGAACTGAATGATCTCAGTATAACTCAGTCATATCTTTTCATAACATGATCATTATCAGATTAAGTTTAGTTATGTTCCATTGAGAATTTAGTTCTGAGTCTTTCAGCTGGGAGTAGAAACTAACACTGAGTAAGGGAGGGAATGGTGGCTCCCCGTCAGAGAGGCCGAGTCATTAGGAGCAATCCATGAACTCCAGAACTGCGTAGCCAGTGCAGGATGCAGGAGTCCCCGTCAGTAGAGGCTATCACCGTCAGAGAGGTTTGACTATTATATCGCCTCAGGCTGACTTTCTATGAGGGTCATCCCATCAAAGAGGCTTGACCAGAGAGGTCTTTACCCATGGCACAGTAGTGACACTCTTGTAGCTGGGGTTACAGGTTGGAACCCACATGTGGTATATTGGGGCATGTTAATTAAGTGACTACTTCTCACAGTTGCAGTTTTAGTATCTATCTTCAGAATTCAGGACTATCTGATACAATCATCCATCTCTAAAAAGAACCCAGATAGTTGTATTGATTCATGGACCACCCATCAGTTAGGTTTGGTCCCATATAAAGTTGTTGGTTATCATATTTATGGACCACCCATCAGTTAGGCTTAGTCCCACATACAGTTATTCATTATTCATATTTAGAGATCTCCCGTCAGATAGGCTTGATCTCAGTTTCAGACCATGTTGAGTATTTTTATTACCATATCTTGAGATCCCCCATTAGATAGGCTTGATATCCATCTCAAATTTTGTTGAGTATTTTCGTTGCCAGATTCGGACATGATCATACTTCTTATCAATGATAAAAGCTTTTGAAATTAATCATTAGAAAAGTTAATCTCTAATCCTGTCAATCGAAAGTAGTAAAGCTCATAATTCCGTCCTTGATATAAGTGCATCCAAATCCTCAGTTATCAATATCAGATGAATTAGTGATTTAGTATCTAGTGTCAGTAGTAAGTTCAGTCTGCAGTAAGGCAGTACCCGAGTTTTAGTCTCTAGAGTTATGATAATTGTGACTATGGTCTGTGTATTCATGTATGTGTTCTCGTACAACATTTTCATAATCATTCAGTTTAGATATTTTACATGCATGAGACCTTGCATTTAGCCTTACCTCATCTACATACTTAGTACATCTCTGTACTGACGCATTTGCGCTATGGTATTTTATTTGGCACCATAGGTTCAGAGGCACAGGATCCAGAGTATCCTCAGTAGTTCAGTTCCAGTTAGCAGCAGTAGCAGTGAGTCCTCTTCATTCAAGGATGAATCTTGGTTTACTATTACTGCATCAGATTTTGTTTATTCTCAGTTGACGGAGTTAGTTGGGGACATATCCCATCAACTCCACAGTTCAGATAGTTTATAGGATTTTCAGACGGATGTTGATGTATTAGTATTCAGTTTTCAGTTTGAGTATGTATATGTATAGATGTGTTGAACCATATGGCCAGTTTTCACATTTATTTTGGATATTATGTAGTGTACAGGTACAAATATTATTTAAGGGTTATCTTGTGGTCCTTCAGGGTCATAAGCACCGTGTGACATCTAAGGATGGATCTCGGGTCGTTACAAATATGGTATCAGAGCCTAAGGTTCAAGAGTGTCCTAGGGAGTCTGAAAAACCGCATCTAGTAGAGTCTTGTACATGAGTGTGTAGCGCATCACATTTATGTACAAGATGCTACAGGATGTTCTTAGGAGTAGTTTTCTTTCTTTCAGTAATTAGATCGTGAGAGTGAGCATGAGCTCAAGTTGATTCTCAGTCTAATCCACTTCTTCTTTCCAATTACAGAGTATGCCTCCTCGTAGAGATTTTGTCCATGGGGTTGATGACCATCCCTCTCAACCAGTAGATCCTAAGAATGAGAGTGTCATATACAGAGTTTCGGGCAGCTTTCCAGGTGCTAGCCCAAGACGTGACTAATGTTCAGAGTAATCGTCATGCTGCAGTCCCACCTTAGTAAGATGGGAATTCTGCCACAGCCAGGGTTAGAAATTTTATGAAAATGAACCTGCCAAAATTCTTTGGGTCAGTGGTAGGAGAGGATCCGCAGTTTTATCTAGAGGAGGTGAGGAAAATCACCCAGATTATACATATTTCTTAGAAGAAGAGTGTTGAGTTAGTATCTTATAGGTTGAAGGATATTACTCATGATTGGGTAATGATGTGAGAAAAGAGTAGAGGGGAGAATGCAGCTCCTGTGACTTTGCTAGAGTTTTAGAGTGCTTTTCTAGATAGATTCTTTCCGCTAAAGATGAGAGAGGCTAAGATAAAAGAGTTTATGAACCTAAGGCAAGGTTCCATGACCGTGAAAGAGTATTATCTTAAGTTCAACCAATTAGCTAAGTATTTTTCCAACTTGGTAGCTGACCCTAGGGAGAGTATGATACGGGACAAATGGCCATCTTATCTTTTGATGACATTTTTGGAGGCCAACACATAGAGACTCAAGACTTGGTCACCTCGAGAAAACAAGAACATGCATGGAGGACCCGTTTTGAGCATAACTTAAAGCAATCTCGCGTGTGGAAGATTGCTTGGAGAATTTAAGGTTGAGGACTCACGGTTTTGGACCTTAATTAAGGGTATTTTTGACATTACACATGGTGTATTTACACACCATGGCCGCCCCTCTCATTAAGGGCAAAGTGGTCTTGTTATCTTCATTTGTAATATATTATAAATAGGCCCCATAGTCTTATTTTCACTAGATTTTGGAGGATGAAGAATTGAAAGACATAACTTCTCTCTTTTGAGAGTGTAACACCCTTAGTTGTAGGACTTGGAAAAGTCATCCTTAGCATAGGGCTTGGAAAAGCCAATATTGATCTTTGCTTGGAAACGGTAGATCTTGAGGCGAGTTCATTCCCTTGGTGGTCACCGTAAGAGTGTGGTTTTGATTGTTACATTCATTAGGGGTTAGTGTTGAAATACACTTGGTTCTTAATCTTGTAATAATCTTGGTCTCACTATCTATCTTTATTTTTCTTGCAAATCGTGTATGTGTTGTGTAGTGGACTGTTTTTGGGTCTTCGTTGAATCCAAAACTTGTATTATTGTTGTTCATCTTGTTCATCACGTTTTGTAACTGTTTTGGTGTTAAAATATACTCTTGTATCTTGTATTCTTGTTGTTGGTAGCGAATCCGAGTGAGGTCTCCATCTTGGTCCTCGAATCCTTAAGATTAGTGGACTGATTTGGTGTTTGTTTCGTGCTTCCCTTGTCTTTCCCGTATCATTTGGTATCAAAGCATGGCTTGATATTGTTCCTACAAGATCAATCTTGGGCTTGCTTGTTAGAAAATTCAAAAAAAAAGAAAGGAAAGTGTTAAAAACTAAAAAAAAAATCAAAAAGAAGCAAATCTGTCCATTTTGTGTTCTTGGCCGAAATTGTGTTATTGTTGTGTCTTGGCCGAGATTTTTACTTGTTTTGTTGTTTCTAGTGTTAGTTTTCTTCATCTCTAACACTCTTTAGTCTAAATCTAAGTTTGAGCTTACATTGTTGGTGTTGTATACGTGAACTTGGACTTGGCCGATTTGTTGATGAACATTGTTGTGGTGGACTGTTTTGGCCTTGTGGCTTTCATCTTGTTGTTGTTATAAGCTTGGCCACGTGATATTGTTGTTAATTGGTGGATTGAGAACCATTTTGTTGAAGGTGTAGTTGTCTTGGCCAAGTGTTGGAGATATTGTTATTGTGGAATTTGGGAGTGGCCGTGTGAAAATTGTTGGTGTTCTTGGAGATTATTGTTGTAGTTCTTGGTGTTGTTGTTGTTGTTCTTGATGTTCATCACCACCTTCATATATTGTTGAAGATAAAGTGAATGTTAAATCTAAAAAGTTGAAGGAAAAGGGTGTATTATTTGTTAGTCTTGAAAGACACTACAACCAACAAAGACCTATCAATCAAGTCTCAACCACTTTCCAACACTTTTCCATGATTTAAGGATCCATGTTTTAAGGAGAAGTACAATAAAGTCAAGTCTTGAAAACTTGAAATTGAAAAGGGCTCCAAGACTTGTTTGAATTTCCCTCCTTAAACAAATTCCACCAAAGTCCAAATTGAAAAATTGACCAAGACTTGAAATTGGACAACAAAAGTTGTGTGGGACCGAAACCAATACGTGACTGCCATGTCATCACTGCTACTGTTCACGCAATATTTCCGAGCTCAAAATTTTAGATTCTTAGTTTCATCTTATTGTTTCATTAGTTTCATGTCTTGATTCTAGAATTAATTAACAACTAGTAATCACCTACTTAGTTGTAGATTAATTATTGAATCCGTTTCTTCGTGTCTTCGTTGTTTGTGTGCTTTTCTCATTTTTAACTCGTAGTAACTTCTTTGTTTCAAGTTCGTAAGTGAATTTTATTTTTGTGTCTTGAGTCGATCAAACAAGAATCTATTCCGTCCACCAAGTAGAATTGACATCCTATTGACTACCGGAGTATAAACAACCTTTCAATATTTGCCGCTCCAATTGTGAGAATCACAAAGATGAGTGAATACGAGTGTTAGTGAGAAGTTTTTACTACTAATCTTGTTTGTTCATTTTGTAGGTTTAAAAGGTGATATAAGGGGAATATGTCTTCGATAGCCGGGGATTATTGTGACTACAACATGGGAGACTATGATTGTAGTGAAGGGTTTTGTGGCTACGAAGTTGAGGGAGATTGCGGAGGCTATGAAAATAGCCATGATCGAGACTTGGGCAGATTTGAAAGTTACTGTTTTAAGGGAGAAAATGAGGTGAATGAAGTGCCTAGTGCTTATGGTAACTTTGGAGATGATGTAGGACCTCGTGATGGATCTTATGATGATGTTGGGGCATGTGAGGAGTCTTACACTTCTTACTCCGAACCTAGATTTGGTGTTAGGTATAACCCTTTTGTTTGCAAAGCTTATGAGAGCTATGATGAGGGTACACGTGAGGAGTATGAAGATCCATATTCTCCACCTTGTAGTACTTCTTATCAAAGTCGATATAGTGTGAATGGTTATACTAGCTCTAGTGGAGGTTGTCCAATGAGAAGAAGAGGGTATGCATCTCCAAAACTAAGGGGTACTCGTATGCCTTACAATGTAGATCCAAGAAGGAGTGTACACTCCGGAAAGGTGACCATGTGTGGGATACCGGGCTGCCTCATTGAGCTAAATGATAGGTACCATAGAAACTACATCGTTCCATCCATGGTTGACTACTTGGGGTTGTTTCGTGAGCCTTTACTTGTTCCATACTTCTTGGACGGGTTTAAGGTTACCGAGAGGGTCAAGGTTGTCTTCTCCCAATTTGAATACCATGAGGAGGTGTGGTGCGATATTCTTTCATTGACATACGGTCATGTATGCTTAGGTGCCAATTGGTTTGCACAACATAGAGTTCCAAACGTGCGAAATTGGCCAAATATTATAAGAGACCAGTGGGGGAATCGCCTCATGACTTACTTGCTACCTAAGCCACGAAGAGAAATGCCTACCTACTCCAATCTGAATTATTATGAGAGACAAAAGATTGAGAGGAGTAAGGGAGTGCAGGGTGGTAATCCGAGAGTGGAAAAAGGAGAGGTTGTGTGGAGCAAAGTAAGAGGATTACCACCAAACTATGCTAACATTGGTTGTCCTTCTATTTCTAAGGACATTTGTGTAGGTACCAACATGGCAAGTGAAGAAGAACAATGCCAAAAGGAAGTTGCTGCCCAAACTTTTGGAGGACCTTCACACCATGACAAAGAAGAATCTACTCAAGGACTTCAAGGTAAAATGGCAAACTCTTACACTTTTGTACATGTGAATGATAATTGTGTGGCTAGTAGCCCATTGAGTGTGAGTTGTAGCTTGCCTATATGTGAGTGTATTGTTTCTTTGCCACTTGATGATGATGTACATGTTGTGAGTGTGGATACACTAGTTGATCCTATTGATGACCGAATAGACTCTTCTTGTAAGATCGATTTATGTCCACCTAGTGTTGAAACCATTATGTTGAATGAAAGTACGTTATCTTATGAAATTTGTATTGATCAACTTATGTGTGAAAATTACCCACCACTTGAGGATGTGTATGATGTAATTAATGAACCTCAAGTATGTGATGATGTTGAAAATGTTGATCAAAGTGAGAATGAACCCGAGAGCTCTTCTTGGGGTAATGTTGTGTTTGAAACATCCTTGAAACTTGATGTTGATCATTTAGAGAGTGAGGAACTTGCTTGTTCCAAATCTGTCCGTGAGGTAGATCACACTCTTTTTATGTATAATGTCTTGTTTGAAGATGATTTAAACACTCCTAATGAACCTAGTGGTGAAAATGATGGTATAGCTTGCCTTGGAAGCTATAGCCTATATGCTAACCCACTATGGTGTGACAACATTCCTCCTAGAGAGGGAAATCTCTTCTTGGAAGATGAGAGAACTCTTAAGGGTAAGGAATGTGTAGTTGCGGAAGCTACTTCTTCTTCTACTTTGTGTGATTTCATTATTGAGAGTACTCATGGTGATTATTGGGAAACTAATAGTGAGTACACACATGAGAGCACCTTAGTAGAAGCCGATTTGAGTGATACCTTTCTCTACTCTCTATTTGCTTTGGATGATATGTATGTTATTGTAGAAAGTATGTCATTTAGTTTGGGTGTAGACCACGGGAAAGGGAAGTGTTGTTGAGACCCGTGTCTATGGCCACTTTTCCCATTTGACCCCGGTGCCAAATTTAGAAATGGTGATGCTGGTGCACCAAACTTGCTGCTTGGTCTACATGACAAGCAAAGTGTCACTCTTGATGTATCCTATAACCAAATCCTTTGTACATCTTTTATTGAGTTTTTAATATTCCTTTCAAAGGATTCTTGGTTATATTGCAAATATGTGCAACCTTGGCATGTTGAGATGATTTGTTATGCTAACCCTAACCCTCATGCCATGAGGAGTTTGCATTTGTTGGTCCTCTTTTTGGTTTTGCAAGGTTTGGATTCGAGGTCGAATCCTTTTCAAGAAGGGGAGGATGATACGGGACAAATGGCCATCTTATCTTTTGATGACATTTTTGGAGGCCAACACATAGAGACTCAAGACTTGGTCACCTCGAGAAAACAAGAACATGCATGGAGGACCCGTTTTGAGCATAACTTAAAGCAATCTCGCGTGTGGAAGATTGCTTGGAGAATTTAAGGTTGAGGACTCACGGTTTTGGACCTTAATTAAGGGTATTTTGGACATTACACATGGTGTATTTACACACCATGACCGCCCCTCTCATTAAGGGCAAAGTGGTCTTGTTATCTTCATTTGTAATATATTATAAATAGGCCCCTTAGTCTTATTTTCACTAGATTTTGGAGGATGAAGAATTGAAAGACATAACTTCTCTCTTTTGAGAGTGTAACACCCTTAGTTGTAGGACTTGGAAAAGTCATCCTTAGCATAGGGCTTGGAAAAGCCAATATTGATCTTTGCTTGGAAACGGTAGATCTTGAGGCGAGTTCATTCCCTTGGTGGTCACAGTAAGAGTGTGGTTTTGATTGTTACATTCATTAGGGGTTAGTGTTGAAATACACTTGGTTCTTAATCTTGTAATAATCTTGGTCTCACTATCTATCTTTATTTTTCTTGCAAATCGTGTATGTGTTGTGTAGTGGACTGTTTTGGGGTCTTCGTTGAATCCGAAACTTGTATTATTGTTGTTCATCTTGTTCATCACGTTTTGTAACTGTTTTGGTGTTAAAATATACTCTTGTATCTTGTATTCTTGTTGTTGGTAGCGAATCCGAGTGAGGTCTCCATCTTGGTCCTCGAATCCTTAAGATTAGTGGACTGATTTGGTGTTTGTTTCGTGCTTCCCTTGTCTTTCCCGTATCAGAGTATGAGTTAGTTTTTGTCTGGGGTATCGAGTTATGTGTTGAAAGAGTATAGATATGCTATGCTCTATAGAGATATGGATATTTCTAGGCTAATGATGCATGCACAACAGATTGAGGCAGATAAGATGAAGGAGAGAGAGAGAGTGGAGTAAGAGAGCCAAGATAGGTAGTCATGGTTTCTCGTAGTCAGGGTACCAGGATGGTAGTAGTTCTCAACATGGTTGGAGATTTTTAGTTCCAGCTCCATCTTCATCTAGTGTACCCGTACCTGTGTTCGGGGGTATCCGTTCTGGTAGAGTGCCAGGTTCCAAAGCTCATAGTAGTGCTAGTGGTGTTTGTACCTATCCACTTTGTGGAGAGTGTGGAAAGCACCACCAATGTGTGTGTAGAGCCATAGAAATGTGTGTTTTGGGTGTGGTGAGCCCGTCCATAGAATACGAGATTATAGAGTGCTGACTCATAGAGGTAGACTCCATGCGCTTCAGGCTCGTCGTGATCGGGAAGGATTCCCTGAAATAGACTCAGGTATGTTGTAATCCCATCATCTTTATGATATGCATTGTTAGATCCTTTGCTTCCATTTTGAGCTTATATGCTAGCCTGATTCATGCATGAGTTTCTGATCTCAATCGATCAATTATGACCCAGTCTGTAGGTGCCCTGCGCACTGCCTCAGTATTTCAGTGAAGTGTGTTTAGAGAGACATTAAGTCCCAAGGGGGAGATACCCTATAGTATTATGATATTTTCATATCCTTAAGCTCATTCAGAAATTCATGTGTTTCATGAGAATTCAGCTATGAGTATCATCAGTCAAGTATTCCATGCATCAGATATGCATGCCCAGTATGGGGAATCAGTATGTCAGTTGTTCCAGTTGTGTTGTCATGTATTGAGATGTTCTTATTTATTGATTAAGTTCTATTGATCCATATTCTTAGTCTATCAAGTGATATTCGAGGATGAATGTTCCCAAGGGGGAGATAATGTAATACCCCACGAAGTCCTCTTCCAGTCGGAGCCTTAGAGCGTATTCAGTAAAGTTAAAATCCGAGTCCAAAAGTTTTAGAAATATCTTCTCAAGTATGAAATGTTTTTAAATCGTGTGGAATTTCCCTAATTTCTAATTTTCCCCATGTAGAGCATTGAATAAGCTTTCCATCTATAGCAAATTCACCTAAATCGGACACTCGGGTGAAGAGTTAGAGTCATTTTAGTGAGACAGTGTGTCACCTGGCCTTCTGAAGCATCGCAGAGCCAGCCAAAATGGCAATCATCAAATTCCAGGGGACCTCCGCAATTCCACCATGTCGCGGTATAGTTCCATTTCACAACCAAGTTGGCAAAGTGATCCACACCGCATCGCGTCGTCCTGCAATTTCCCAATTGTCCATTTTCCAGTGGGCTGGCGCGAATATGGTGCGTCACGCCAGCATGTTAAATTGGGATTTTTCAGTTAAATTTCCAAGGGATTTTTGGTCTTTTCCCCTTACCCCCAGCCTCTATAAATACCCGCTAAGGGATTTTAGCCTCATTTTTCTCTTCTTCCACCAAGAATTAGGGTTTCCAAAATCAAAATCCTCTCCTTCTTCTTCAACAAAAATCAAGAAAGATCTAGAGAAATCAAGAAATTATTCCAATGTAGATGTTGATTCTTGGATCCCTTTCATTCAAGAAGCTCAAGTAACCCTTTTCTAAATCTCAAAGAATCATATTTATTAATTTTAATGATCCTTGTGAGTTAAAATTGATGTTCTTGCTACGTTTGAGTTGTGATTCATGTTTTTCTACAAGATTATCAAGCCTTGGTCTTAGTATGTGGTATTTGTGTGGTAAATGGATTATGTACTTGTTGTTGATGTTGAATGATCTCCAAGATGGAATATTTATGTGGTTTGTATGAATTTATGATAATATATGAGTTGGAAACATGTAAATTTGGTTGTTCTTGATGAGTAGTTGGGTTATTATACCTATGCCTAAGTTGTGCACGTAGGGTGTTTGATAAAATGTCTGAGAGACTAGAAATCATGTATTGTAGTTAAATTGTGACCTAAATGAAAAATGCATGCTACACTCTTATGAAAATAATGACTTCTAAGATATTGTTATGTGTTATCGTTGTTGATGAAATATTTGTGAATCTAGGTCGATGGACGTATGGCATATTGTTATATGCACTCCCCTCCATGTATAAGACTTTGAGAACTATGAGTGTCATGAAATAGCCTAGTTAACGAATTGCACCATGATAGTGTGAAATTCCCAAGTAAGTGAAACACCCTGATTTTCTAAATCGGAATGCTACACACTGCTCATGACCCCGAAGGACCACAAGCTAACCCATGACTGATATCTATACCTGTACACTATATAAAATAACATGAAAATGCGGAAACATGTACTGAATGGACGTAAGGTTCAAATCTAAATAAACATCTAATAAAATAATGTCTGAAAACGGTATAACAATACCAAATGAAATCTGAAATAACTATCTGACATGCTATAGTCCGGAAAGCCTCTAAACTGTCTGAATAAGGAGTTGATGGGACATGTCCCCAACTAAATCCATCTAGAAATTGAACTAAAATAGTAAATGAAGCAATAATCATATCGTCCTTGAATGAGAAGGAATCACTGCAAACTCTGAACACAAGAATGCTACTTCTGATCTAGAGCTCGTGCCTCTGAACCTATAGTGTAACATAAGATAAAGCACCATAGTGCAAATGCGTCAGTATGTCTGAATGTACTGAGTATACGAGTGAAGTAGGCTAAATGCAAAGGGTTATATGCATGAACAATACTAACTAATATAAACGTGAGAATACATACATGCATTCGTAACTGTAACTGAACTTGTGGAGATACTGACTACTAAGTATGAATACTGACAACATGAGTGTACTAATACTGAGATACTGAATAGATGAACAACTATTTCTGACAGTTCAAATTATGAAGAATTGGCCTGATTAACTGTGTCTAACAGTCCTAAAATTAAATACTGAGTATGTAAATTACTAATAAGTGAGGAACTAATACTGTATTACTAAATACTAAGGGACTAGTACTATGTTATTGATACATGAATAATTGTATATGACAGTTCTGATTATGAAGAATTGGTCTGGTTGACTATGTCTGACAGTCCTAAAGCTGAATACTGATATCATAAATTCTGATAACTGATGTGACTGATAACATGATTTCTAAGAACTAATATAACTAATAGCATAAGTGACTGTATCTGACAGTCCATAAATATGAAGGAACTATCTGAGTTCCATTTTATTTCTGAGTTAACTATATCTGACAGTCCAAAAATCTGAAGAACTATCTGAGTTCTTTTACTAAGACTAGGACTGAAACTGAGATTGTGGGAAGTAGTTGTCTAACCGATATGCCCCAATAACGTATATAGCTAAGTTGGGGTCCAGTCTTTACCCCAACTGGAGGACTGTCAATATCACCACTAGTAAGGACAGATATGAGTGACCCTTATCTGGCAGTTACAAAAATGAGAATGGTGGGAACCCTAAACTGATAGGTTAAGCCACCTCATCAACCCTAATCTGACAGGTTAAGATGTCTCAACCTACACTGGCTACGTAGTTCTGGAACACAAGGATGACTGCTAAGAATCACACCCTGAACTGGAAGGTGAGTTCCTATCCTTGGGTTCACTCAGTGCTAACTTCTACTCCCATCTGAAGGACACTCAACTGAATAGCTAAGATGAACTGAATAACTAAACTGAACTTATTAGCTAAATTGATACTGATTAACTGGACTGATACTATTGGTATTGTTTAATGGAGCTAAACTAAGTTTACTGGATTTCGATGACTGACGGAATGTACTGAGTTTTGAGGACTGGTTGAGAGTACTAAAGTTACTGAGATTAACTGTGGATACTGAGATTACTGAGATTACTGAGATTACTGAGTTTTCCTGAGTCACATGACTGACTAAATTCTATAGATCATGGCTTCATTGAGAGTATCATGATAACATGACATGGCTCTAGGCACACAACTATTTTTTTTCGGGTACGAATACCCCAGGACTCGATAGAAGAAAACTGACACACATGACATGACGTGGTCACAAGATTGGAGTCCACAATTCATAATATCATAAGTAGGGGATAATATACCACATGTAATTTTCAACATCTTGTGCATAGTAGGGAGTGCAGAGCTATATTTCATGTGCATATTGTATATCTACATTATCACACATGCTTGATAACACTCAAATTACACTCTTGAATGGGTGTAAGCGATCGCTGTCAATATAAAATCCAACTAGGTTGGGGTCGATCCCATAGGAAATAATATGAGTGGCGATTAAACTAGTCTTTAAATTCCCTAATAAGCCAGTTATTGAATAAGTGAGTGGTTCCCTATCTCCGAAGAGAAGTCTTATATCATATCTTAGAGCTCAGAGATTAATCTCCAAGGGGCGTCTCTATCACTTGGTACGGGTTAAAGATTCTAACTCGGATGGTTTTTCTTTATATTTTGTTCCGATGGTGAATAAATTTCCTGAGGTTTTCCGAATGACCTCCCTGGTGGCCCTCCTGATAAAGAGATTGATTTTGGGATTTATCTTATTTTAGACACTTGTCATATTTCTATTCCCTTGTATAGAATGGCTCCAGCTGAGTAAAAGGAGCTCAAGGAGCAACTAAGGGATCTTTTAGACAAAGGTTTCATCCATCCTAGTGTATCCCGTGGGGTGCACCTATTTTATTAGTGCGTAAGAATGATGGTTCCCTTCGTATGTGTATTGAATACTGGTAGTTGTATAAGGTGACGGTAAATAATAAGTACCCTCTTCGAAGTATAAATAATTTATTTGATCATCTTCAGGGTACAAGTTTTTTTCCAAGATTGATCTTCGGTCTGGGTATCATTAGCTAAAGATTAGGGAGGTAGATTTCTCTAAGATTGTCTTCTGTTCCTAATATGGCCATTTTGAGTTCTTAGTCATGTCTTTTGGATTGGCTAAGGCCCCGGTGGCTTTCATGGACTTGATGAATAGAGTCTTTCATCATTTTCTAGATTTGCTTATCATTGTATTCATAGACAATATTCTGGTGTACCCTAATAACAAGGTGGACATGCCGATCACCTCCGTATTGTATTACAGACCTTGAAGGATCAATAGTTGTATGCTAAATTTTTGAAATATGAATTCTAGTTAAACGTTGTCACTTTTCTAGGTCATGTCATTTCTAGTGAAGGGATCATGGTGGATCTGTAGAAGGTTTCAGTGGTTAAGGAGTGTCCTAGAGCTACGACTCCAACCGATATTTAAAGCTTCTTGGGTTTAGAAAGTTATTACAAGCGGTTCGTGGAAAAAAAATTACTATAGTTGCCCCGTTTACTAAGTTGACTCAGAAAAAAGTAAAGTTCTTATAGTCTGATGCTTGTAAGGGTAGTTTTAAGAAAATGAAGGATAAGATGACTTCAGCTCCGATCTTGACTTTGCCTGAAGGCACTGATGGTTTTGTGGTCTATTGCGATGCATCCCCTATGGGGCTTTATTGCATTTTGATACAACATGGCAAGGTAATAGCTTATGCCTCTAGACAGTTGAAGATGTAAGAGAAGAATTATCTGACTCATGTCTTGGAGTTATTAGTTATAGTATTCGCGCTAAAATTTAGCATCACTATTGGTATGGAGTACATGTGGATATCTTTCTGATCATAAGAGCCTGTAATATGTGTTTACCTAGAAAGAGATTAACCTCAGATAAAGAAGATAGGTTGAGAAACTCAAGGATTATGACATGAGTCTTCACTACCATACAGGTAAAGCTAACATAATTATTGATTATCTTAGCAGGTTATCCAAGGGGAGTCTGGCTCATGTGGACAAAGGGAAGTAGGAGTTGGTGAAAGATATTCACTAGTTGGCTAACCTTAGATTTCATCTCTTAGACTCTGAGGATGGTGGCGTGTTTGTGCATAAGGTGGCTCAGTTATCTCTTGGTGTTGAGGTGAAAGAGAAGCAAATGTTAGATCTTATCTTGATGCAAATCAAGGGTGATGTAGGTGCGCAGAAGGTGATGAATTTCAAGATTAGTGGTGAGGGTACCTTGCGGTACCAAGAGATATTATGTGTTCCCGACGTAGATGGATTACGAGAAAGGATTTTAGTAGAGGCACATAAGTTGCATAATGCCAGTCATCCTGGTTCGACGAAAATGTATCATAACCTTAAGGAGATGTATTGGTGGACCAACATAAAGCGAGATGTGGGTAGTTTTATGGATTAGTTCATGGTGTGCCAACAAGTGAAAATTGAACACTTAAGGCCCGAGGAATTGTATCAAGAGATTGAAATGCCTGTGTGGAACTGGAAAATGATCAAAATGGATTTTGTTATCGGTCTTCCTCAGTCTCAGAATCATTTTAATTTTGTTTGGGTCATGGACAGGATGGAAAAGTCTGCTCATTTCTTTCAAGTGAGGTCAAATTTTTTGGCAGAAGATTATGTGAGGTTGTACTTTCAAGAGATTGTGAAATAGCATGGGGTACTTATTTCTATCATCTTGGATCGTGGTACACAGTTTTTATCACATTTTTGGCGATAGTTTCAGAAAGGTTTGGGGATTAAAATAAGTCTTAGTATTGCTCTCTACCCGCAGTTGGATGGACAAGCAGAAAGCACTATTCGGACATTGGAAGATATACTTCAAACTTGCGTGATTGACTATAGTGGTAGTTGGGTTGAATATTTTCATCTTATAGAGTTTGCATATAATAACAGCTACCGCCCTGGAATTAGGATGACCCTGTTTGAGGCTTTGTATGGTAGAAGGTGTAGGTCTTCTATTGGGTGGTTTGAGGTTAGTGAGGCGGAGATGTTTAGCCCGAATTCGGTTTACCCAGCCATGGAGAAGGTGAAGGTGATTTGGTATAGACTTAAAGCCGTTCAACATCGCCAAAAGTCCTATGCAGATGTAAGGCAAATGAAGTAGGGGATAGGGTATTCTTAAAGATATCTCCCATGAAGGGAGTGGTGAGGTTTGGGAAGAAGGGAAATCTCAGTCCTCGGTATGTTGGTATGTACTTGGTTTTGATAAGGGTTGGCAATGTTGCATATGAATTGGAGTTTCCCTCAAATTTAAGCTCCGTTCACCCGGTGTTCCACGTATCTATGATGAGGAAGTGCATGGGTGATCTATCGCAGATTATGCCTATCAAGGATATTGGTATTTTGGATTCCTTGTCTTATGAGGAGGTCCCGATTAAGATTTTTGATTGGCAGGTTCGTTGATTGCGGACCAAGGACGTAGCTTTAGTAAATGTTCTATGTAGGAACCACAAGGTCGAAGAGACTACTTGGGAAGCCGAAGAGGACATAAAGTCCAAGTATCTATTCCTGTTCTTATTCTGGAAAATCGTGCTTAAGGTATGTATTGGTCTTACCATCTTTATTTCTGACTTTGTTAAAGGAATAATTGATTTCCTTGGCATTTTTGTTTTCTAACTTAGTTAAAGGTAAAAGTAGAGATATTTGGGGTTTAATCATGCTAGTCAATGACTTATCCCATAATTCATGAACTAATGATCCAAGTAGGGAAGAATTGAAACACCTTAAATTTTGGCCCTTGGAAAATTCCAGTGACAACCCATCATACGAGTCATATGATGCGTTTAAAGGTTAGGTGACCTAAGTTGTAAGGTGTCCAGTGAATGGAAGTTGGGCTTTCTGTCTTGGTTACGATTTTGTGGTACGAGTCGTTAGGGGTGGTGAAAAGTCATTTGAAAGAACCTTAACCAAATCAGTAACCTAGTGACTTGACTTTACTCTAAGTACGAGTGGCTCACTAAAATCCAGGATAGGTTACAAGTGGTACGGTTGAGTCGTATGTTTTCCATTCTCTAATCCCTTGGGTTCTGTCTTGGATATGACTTGACCATACGAATCGTATGGTTAGGTCACGAGTAGGGTGATGGAGTCATAAGGAGGAAAGTGTATGGGTGTCCAACTTACTGTCTAGGATACGACTTATGGCGATGAGTCGTATGATGTGGTGATGAGTCAATGGGTCGACTCGTAACCAAGGACGGATCTTTTACAGCTTTTAAGTTGAGGGCACTTTGGACATTTCCCACTTAAAACCATTAAGACCCACATCCTTAAAACACTTTTGGGGCATTTATTCCATACTTTACAAGATTAAATATCCTCTTTATCCTCTCTAAATCCTCTCAAGAAATATTATCTATGGTTTCTCCAAAGTGGTCATATCAGGGTTTAAAAGTCAAATTCTCTCTGTGGATCTTTGTAATTCAGACATGTTACTCTTCCCTCATTGTTATTTTACTAAAAACACATGTTTTAATGTATGGTTTTCATGGTATTTTTATGATTTTGAAATAAAGGTTGGAGTTTTGGATATTCATTGCTGAATAATGTTTTTCAATGATTTAATTATGGTTTTTCACATTTTAATTATGGTTTTGAAGATATGGTTGCATGGGTATGGTGATTGATCTTGATAGTGGTAAATTGCTTTAAACTTGTGACTCTTTAAGTGGTAATGACCCTAATCTTGTATTGTAAAATTGGTTAGTAGTTATGAGAAAGGTGGGATTTTGAACTAGGGGTACAATAGAATCACCAAAGTGTTTGGTTTGACTTATTTCTTGATACTAATACATGGTAGATATGGTTAAAATGGTCCTGGATGGTTTTGAAAACCTTTTGGGGTACGCGGGAATCCCCAAGTAAACTTATAATGAAAACCTTGCAGGGTACACGAAAATCCCCCAAGTGATTTTAATAATGAAGTTTGCGGGGTACATGAACGATACCACTTAATGATGCCTTAATAATTAACTCCTGGAATTGGTGGTTTCTTATGTGCTAAATGATTTAATTGGGCAATAATGGGGGTTGTGATAAATATCCGTGAAGGTGTGAGTCCGATGGACGGACACTGGAAACTGATGTTTGCCGACATGAGGGTTGGTCTTGGTGACCATATGCTCGTGAGTTACATAGGAATTCCCCAAGTCTATACTTGTTTATATGTATCATGGAGGGTAAAAGGTGCACAGGTTCATGCAGCTACACACACTGGGGCCCATTCAGTAGGTAAAACTGGACCCATATAGCCTGTGGGTGGATTTATAATAGTAAAGCTACAAAATACAGTTTAAGGTTTTAAATGTATGCTAAAATTTGTTCCCCATTTTGGCATGACATATATATATATATATATATATATATATATATATATATATATATATATATATATATATGTATGTCATTGCATATGGTTGTTTGTTTTGGTTTGAATAATGGCACTATTTTATCCTTATCCCTAAGTTACATGTTAGAGTTCACTCTGCTAATGTCTTCGGGCACTGTAGCTCTACACGATGCAGGAATCAGCCATACTTTTTCTCCTCCTACTCAGTAACATGGATTTGGGGACAACACTCAAGTCAGATTGAAGTAGTGAACTTTTGTACTCCAAAAGACCCCATTTTATGTTGTGGACTTCTTTTTTTCATTGTTATTTCCTTGGTTTTGGTTTTGGTTTTGGCTATGGTCGGGGGAATATCCCGACTGAATATTCTTTGATTTCGGTTAGAGGCTTTGTCGGACTACTATGGGCATGGGTAGTGTCGGTATTTGTGTTAACATTGGTATTGGTATTGGCATTCGGTTTGGTATTGGTTGGACACTTGGTTGTGATTGTTTGGTTATGGTTATAGATTTTGCCTAATGTCTT
Source organism: Capsicum pubescens (assembly GCA_030864215.1). Classification (NCBI taxonomy): domain Eukaryota; kingdom Viridiplantae; phylum Streptophyta; class Magnoliopsida; order Solanales; family Solanaceae; genus Capsicum; species Capsicum pubescens. The sequence continues at coordinate 37,031,596 of CM061539.1, read as the reverse complement.
TAAATTATTATTGCTTTATTTTATTATATGTTTGGAATTTATCCGACATGGGGTGTAGGGCGATTAATAGTCTGGGTATTGGGGGTGGTCTCCGATCCTGGTTGGACTTGAGATACCCAATACGACTAGTCCCTGGTTTGGGTCGTGTCTGTCTGTCTATGTGGTTAATGAAAATCCTAAAGTGTTTTCCGAGGATCTTCTTGGAATTCCTTTTGATAGGAAATAGATTTTGGAATGTCGGATACCCGTCCTATTTACTTCCTACTTATAGGATGGCTCCGGTTGAACTAAAGAAGCTAAAAGAGCAGTTTAAAAATCTTCTTGATTAGGGTTTCATCCATCCAAGTGTTTCTCCATAGGGTGCTCTTGTGCTTTTCGTGTGAAAGAAAGATGGGTCTCTTCGGATGTGTATAGACTATCGCTAGTTGAATTATATTACAGTGAAAAATGCATATACTATTCCTAGGATTAATGACCTATTCGTTCAGCTTCAGGGTGCTAGGTATTTCTCTAAGATTGATCTTCATTCGAGCTATCACCAATTGAAAATTAGGGAGGTTGATACCCCCAAGACTACTTTTCGAACCTGGTATGGCCATTATGAGTTCTTGGTTATGTCATTTGGGTTGACTAATGCTCCAGCTGCTTCCATGGAGCTTATGTATCGAGTGTTTAGGCAGTTCCTAGATATATTTTTTATAGTCTTTATTGAAGACATCTTGGGGTACTCTAACAGTAAGGAGGATTATGCCAATCACCTCCGAAGTGTGTTGCAAAGTGTTAAGGACCAGAGATTGTATGTTTAATTTTCTAAATGTAAATTTTAGCAAAGTTTTGTGACCTTTCTTGGACATGTGGTTTCTATCAATGGGATCAAGGTTTATATGTAGAAAGTTGAGGCAATTAAGAAGTGGCCTAGACCTACGACTCCAACCAACATGAGGAGCCTTTTGGGCTTGGTTGGGTACAATAGGAGGTTTGTGGAGAGCATTTCATCTATTACAGCCCCACTAACAAGGTTGACACAAAAAAATTTAAGTTTTTATGGTTCGATGCTTGTGAGGGTAGTTTTGAGAAGTTGAAGGATAAGTTAATTTCTGCACCAGTTTTGACCCTGCCCGAGGGTATTTATAGGTTTGTTGTGTATTGTGATGCATCCCTTGTGGGACTGGGTTGTGTTTTGATACATCATGGTAAAGTTATGGTCTATTCATCCAGGCAGCTTAAGGTTCAAGAGAGAAATTATACGACACACGATCTTGAGTTGGTGGTTGTGCTTTGCTTTAAAGATCTAGCGCCATTATCTATATGGGGTGCATGTAGATATCTATTGACACCATAAAAGCTTGCAGTATGCGTTCAAGCAGAAAGAATTGAACCTCAAGTAGAGGCGGCGGCTCGATCTACTTAAGGATTATGACATGAGCCTTTTCTACTACCCAGGTAAAGTTAATGTTGTTAATAATGTTCTTAGCAAGTTGTCTATGAGGAGCTTATCTCACGTTAATGAGGAGAAAAGAGGGTTGGTGAAGGACATCCATAGACTGGCTAAGTTGGGAGTTCATCTCTTTGACTCTGAGGATGGGGGAGTGATTGTTCAAGAAGTGGACAAATCATCTCTTGGTACTAAGGGTGAAGGAAAAGTAAGCTTTTGATCCCATACTTATGTGGATTAAGGATGATATGGGTCAGTGAAAGGTTATAGCATTTGATATTGAGAGATATGGCATTCTGAGGTATTAAGGAAGGTTGTGTGTTCCTGATGTTGATGGGTTGCGGGAATGGATTTTGACCGAGGCTTAAGAGTCTAGGTATACATTTCATCCAGGCTCGACCAAAATGTAACATGACTCGAAGGGAAACTATTGGTGGAATAATATGAAGAGAGATGTGGCAAATTTTCTTAGTACGTGTATGGTTTGTCAATAAGTCAAGGTTGAATGTTTGAGTCTTGGTGGCATATCTCAAGAGATAGAATTACCCATATGGAAGTGGAAAATTATTAATATGGATTTCATTACGGGTTTTTTGAGGTCTCATAATCAGTATGACTCCATTTGGGTTATTGTGGATAGGATGACTAAATCTGCTCACTTCTTGCTTGTGAGGACTAACTAATCAGGAAAGGATTATGCTAAGTTGTTCATTCATGAGCTAGTTAAGTAGCATGGAGCACCAGTGTCCATTATTTTAGATCGAGGTACGCAATTCTCTTCTCATTTTTGGCGCTCGTAAAGGTGAACCTTAGCACCACTTTCCACCCTTAAATGGATGGACAAGCAGAGCGTGTCATTCAAACTTTAGAAGATATGCTAAGGGCCTGTATTATTGATTTTAAGGGAAGTTGGATTGATTATTTGCCTCTTATTGAGTTTGCTTACAATAATAGTTATCATTCTAGCATTCAGATGGCCCTTTTTGAGGCTCTTTATGGTAGAAGGTATAGGTCTCCTATTGGATGGTTTGAGGTTGTGAGACTAGGTTGTTTGGTCCTGACTTGGTTCACCAAGCCAGGGATAAGGTGCAAGTGATTAGAGAAAGACTTAATACTACTCAAAGTCGCCAAAATCCTTATGCGGATGTGAGGCAAAGAGAGTTGGAATTTGAGGAGAATTGGTAATATCGCTTATGAATTGGGTTTGCCAGCGAGTTGGCTTTGGTTTATCCTGTGTTCCATGAGTCTATGCTAAAGAATTCTTGGGTGATCCTTCTTTGATAATGCCTATTGAGGATGTTGGTGTCACAGATTCATTGTCGAATGAAGAAGTCCCAGTCGAAATATTGGATAGGCAAGTTCGTAGATTGAGAACTAAGGATGTAACTTTGGTAAAAGTTTTTTGTAGAAATAAAAAGATGGAGGAAGCTACATGGTAATATGAAGAATATATAAAAGCCAAATACCCTTCCTTGTTTCCAACGATGGATGGCAGTGCTTAAGGTATCAGTTTTGTTTCCCTGTCATCACATTTTGAATTTGTCCTTGGATTTTGTTTGTATTCTTTCTTTTATCGTGTTAAGGGTGCCCTAAATTCTCATTTGGGGATGAATGATCCTAAAAGGTAGGGGGTAATGTAACACCCCAAGTTCTTGAGCTTTAGACCCTCCAAGAGTTGAGTAATTGAATTATCAAGTTTTGAAAGTGATGTCAAAATTACCAGTGATAATGACCCTGGATAAGACTCGTTATGAGACGTAATGAGTCGTTAAGAGAGACTCGTTGTCATAATAGAAGTTTACCCAGAAGTTTAGCCCCTGACCACAAGTCTTCGTCAGGACTCATAATGTCAGATAACAAGTCGTTATGAGAGACTCATCGTCATAATAGTGAAGGACAAGATTTTTGATCCTCAAATAATGACTCCAGGTCACGACTTGTGGTCAGGCCCCATAAGTCGTTACCCAAGTTGTGACGACTGTTCCTGATTTTTCCTGCATATTTTAATTAGGTTCTTTTTGGTCTTTTCCTTCCTTCACACTCTTTCCCATGACTTAAAGGAACTCAAAGGAACCCTTTACCTCTAGTTATCAAAATTAAACTTACTTTTTTCCTCTCTAACTCCCAAGGTAAGAGATACTAGGGTTTTACATGGAATGCAATAATTAGGCTCTAAACTTTGAGTCCTCTTTAGATTCTTTGGTATTTCAAGCATGTTGCTCATCCCTAACTCAAATTTTATGTTATGGCATATATTTTACCATTGTTCATGTGATTTTAATTGTTGGGTTTGAAATTGGGTAGAGGGCCTATTAATATTTATTACTCGAATTGCATTTTCCATGGTTTAAATGTGTCACTTATAATTTAGTTGATGGTTTTTAGGGACGAATGGGTGCATAGTTATAATGATTGGAATAGGGAACATGGGTTTCCCCAAATTGACGGATTTTTGTCTTAATGATGGCATTTAACCTCAACCGACCTTTATAACTTTGGTTTTGAATGTGGAATTTGCATAATTTAACTAATTTTTGGAACATTGCATTGCATTAAAGGATTAAGATACAAAAATGATTTTGGAATTCCTTGATGGCAATGGTTTGGATTTTTAAATGGAACATGGGAGGCTAATGGTTATATGGATTGGTTTGGCATAGTTGAATTAGCTTGCAAGCTTATTGGTATAATGATATCAAGTTGATAAATATATTAATAGAAGACTCCTTGATTAATAGATGGGTTTATGTGTAAACTGTTTTAATCTGTGTTTAAAGAGAATTGTGTAGCTCACCATGAAGGTGTAGTCCCGGAGGGACCAACACTGGAAACCATATTTGCTGACGTGGGGGTCTATGTGACCTTATGCTCAGTGCACACTTTATATTTTGGATGGCTATCGCCTTTATGTTTTTAGCATTTCCTCGGTTTCCTTGTACGTGTGGCTAACACGCACTGGGGACTTTACGGCGGGGAAAGTCGAACCCATATATCCCATAGGTGCTTTTAGGATGGAGCGAGCTGCACAATTTAGGTTAATATTTTAACTCTCATGTTCATGGACTTTGCCCCTATCTCGACATCCTATATACGTATATATGAATGTTGTGCAAATAATTTTGACTGGTTTTTGGCAAAGACATTATATTATATTCTCCCCCCTAAGTTACATGCTAGTGCACATGCCACTGACCGTTCCTGGACACTGCATCATTTCATGATGTAGGGTCCGAGGGATTTTCTATTACTCTTGTGCAATATTAGGTGGTGTGGTACGTCAGCTGAGTTGTTGTGAAGTGGTGAGCCTCTACCTTGCGAAAAGTTTTACCATTTTATTAGGAATCTTTTTAGAGTTTGGAATTGTGATTTTTCTCTTATCATGGCCGGGGGCATGTCCTAACCTAGTTTGGTACTTCTGGTTTAAAGGCTTTCATGGACAATGTTGGGATGTTTTGGTCATTGTGTTGACTTTTAGAACTTGATTAAGCTTATCTATATTTATTTTGTATTTTGGTTAGCTTCCTTTGTTTACTTTCATTGTGCTCTGGGGGTTAGGCTAAGGGGTTGGTCTCGGGCCCACAGTGGGCTTGAGATACCCGTCACGACTAGGCCCTGGTTCGGGTCGTGACGACTTTCAATCTTCAAAATCGAGCTTCTCAACAATGGTAGATCCTTCTATTTAGCTCTAATTAAGCTTAAATTTGAGATTTAGACTCTAATGGTGTTAGGGAACAAGAATCTGACACTAAACACACAAGAAAGCAACAAAATCAAAGATTCAAAATTTGACCTAAGACCAAAAATGTAAATAGTATTTTTTTTGGATTTTTTTTATTTTTCAAGACAAATGGACCCAAGATTGACTTCGTGGAAATGAAATTAAGCTCGGCTCTGATACCAAATAATACGAAAGGAAACTAAGAAGATGGGAACAACACAAAAACAACGAAAAATACTAAATATAGAAACACAAACAAGAAAACAAAGGAAATAAAAACAATGAAAGTAAATGATAAATAGATTAACACAATAATAAAGAGAAGACAACCAAAGGGTATATCAAACACGAAGACCTTCCTATCAAATTTTCACAAGCACCAACCTCCTATGAAGACTAGGAGTGAAATGAATCACTCACAACCAACGTTTCTCACAATCAATAAAGCTCCTAACATGCTTCAATAAACATTTTCAAGTGTAAAATCACATTCAAAATCATCTTCATAGAATTAAGAGAGTCCTAGTTATTTATAGGCTAAGGTCATTTATTAAAATTAAGCCCAAAAATGACCCTAAATGCTAATTGGGTTAGAAAGTGACCCAAAAGCCAAACACTCAAGATTATGGGCCCAAAGTGACCCAAACACCTTTAGCAAGGCACCTCCTATGCTCCAAGCTATCAACCAAATACGATGTTGCTCGATGGCTCCTTGGATTTTCCTAGCCTAAGAATTCAGTTTTCTATTTAGTACTTGCCCGTCTAATTATTGAGAGAGTTCGACTATGAATTTAGGATCACTGTAGAAAACTACAGAATCGAAGATTGATTTTCTTCAAGATATCTGCTCACGTTTCAAGAGGTATTTCTTGGTTAATTTTAAGCACCTTTTGCGTGAACTAGTGGTTATGTTTGTTATCTATAATTCATCTAAGCAGTATGATTCTGGTATGCTTTCATTGTGTACTATTTTTCAACATAGAAGACCTTCCATGTTAATCATCCTCTTATCCATACTTGACACACTTCCTTGCAGTGTAGTTATTTGAACTTCCATGGATTCTATTCTCTGACTTAAGTATTCAATTGTTGCTAAGATTGTATTTGACGGATCGTTATCCATAGCTTATGGTATTTCACCTTATAAAGTCATTATACCTAATCAAGAAAGACACTAACAAAAACAACAAACAAGCTAATATTAGGAAAAAAACCTCAAAAAATCTTTACACACCTTTGTAAACAACATACTACTCTTTTTTTTAACTACCAAACCCCAAATTAAATTAGTAAAAACAAACTCAAGCTCGGCTCTGATACCAAATGATACAAGGTAAAATATGAAAACAAGATTTAACTAAGAAAACAAAATAGAAATTGATAGATAGATGAAGATAGGCATATGAAGAATGATGAACTAAGAACTAATGGATGTTTCAAATCCAATAACCCCTAATTACATTAATCATATGAACACCTATCTCTACATGGACTAAGAGGAAAACGTAATAGCCTCAAAACCCTCATTTTTTAGCTAAATTCCAGTCACACTCTCAAGTATTTGGTTCATTCAACATGTAAGAACAACTAAGAAAATAAAACGTAGAAGCTACTATTTATAGTCTATTACAAAGAGGACCAAAAGTGTCCTATAGACTAATTAGGAAAGTATTCACAAAGTGGCGATCTGGACACTGCAGATGGCTCTAGTGACTAACTGTCAACTAGGTGACCGTCCACCACTCATCCCGTCACCTTGAGGTAGTGTGCTCCTTCACTTAGATTATCTTGGCGGCTCATGGGACGGTTGGTCAAGCATTTGACTGACCGTCAAGTGAGTTTTCACTTGAGGTAGTGAGTTTCCTTCCTCCCCTTGAGTCCTTAGTCCAATCTTCAACACTTGGAATCCTTTGGATGGGATCAAAACATACTCCAATACGTTCCTTTTCATGAACATAGCTTGCACCCTTTTGAAGTTTCCGATCTTGGCTTCTAGTGAAAGGTTTTTGAGGAATTTTGGATCATATCCTTTAGTCAGGATTTTTCTAACATTTAGCCACGCTCCACCAATGGCTAAAATCCGATTCTTTTTGACTTTTTAAAATTTTTTTGTAAATAAAAACATGACTATATTTATTGTAAACTAATATTGATACACATTTATACAAACATTACATATACACCACATAACTATCTATAATACATTGAATGTGTGAAGGGCCTTAGAAATGTTGTTTGAACTTTTTGCCCTTCATTAAAAGTCTCCGCTTTAGACAACATCATCTTTTCACCTTTTTTCTATTATTTTAGTAATATTAAATATTTACTATATTACAAAAAAATAAATCTTTCCTCATAAAAATAGGATTCTCTTTCTACTATCTAAAAAAAATTATCAATCCTAACTAAAGAGAACAACCCAAAACAAATAGAATATCCCAAAACAAAAAAATAACTAAAATAAAAAAAATCCCTTCTCCCAGCGTAAAACCAAAAAAATTTTAACAAAAAAGAACTTCTTCCAGTATTTCCCTTCTCCTAGCATGAAACCCAAGAAATTTAAATAAAAAAAATCCTTCTCCTAGCATTTGACATTTTTTTCCAAAAAAAACCTTTGAGACAGTTAGTTGAGAGATGAGAGGCTATTAGTGGTAGCTTCATTTTGATATTTTAAGTGAGAGAATTTTTGGGGAACCTTCTATCTTGGTTTTATTGCCCTTGAAATATTAATGTGCTTAAAATTTCAATTAAAAAAATAATAGTAAAAATATTTATTCAGGAACATGTAATTGCTATATTGTGTGAGAGATATCTCCGTTGAATCGTACGGCCTAACAACCTGGATGGATGATCTAGGTTCATTTCCTGCAAAGATTTCTGTTAGAGCAAGAATAGCGGTGTATCGAGAGTTTAGATGGATTTTTGTTGAACAAAAGTTGTATTCTGATTTTAAGAAGACATATTTCGGACACTTGAGGCATATCCCAGACATATTACTGCTGCAAAGTTAATTAGTCTGATGAAAGGTAATAGGGTGAATAATCAACAAAAGTTGAAGTGTGCTTTGGTTTGGTTCGTGCACACGATGCTGCTGGCAAAGGACCCATCAAAGAAGGTGGATTCAGACCACATTAAGATGTCGTCTGACTTAGAATTCTTTGGGGATATCCATGGGGAAAAGAGTCCTTTGGGCTGACCTTGAGCGATCTGACAAAGAAGACTGATCTGACCAAGCAGAAAAAAGCTTTTGTCAAGAGGAATAATGTATCATACGCATTATATGGCTTTCCCTGGGCATTTCTGGTACCATCTTATTGATTTATTATAGACTCCTACATATTTATGCAATAATACATAGAGACTATAGATTTACTTCTGGTTCTATTGATTGCAGGTTTGGATATATGAGTCCTTTCCTCGCTGGCAAATCGTTGGATTCTCATCTGCCCATTCCCTATCTTCTTAGATGATACACGTCGAAGTACGACAACATAATGGAAGGTGAACCGTTTAAGTACAAAGGAAAATGCACAAAGGTAAACTCATTCTTATTATGAAAGATATGATACTAATATTATTATATTAGTGAATGTCATGTAATTTATTTTTATTTTTTTATAGATTGTGCACCCATACCTTACCCCTACTGTCCGTGAGATGGAGTAGAGATATATGAAAATATTTAAGCCATACACGGATGAAGTTAAGAATACATCCATCAATGCATTGAAGCCACAGCTAAAAGGCGTAACTGTCCTGACTTCATTAGCGGAGGTCGCGGATGAAGACGAAGATTTGGGTGGCCACCATTATGTTCCAAGTCTACCATGCACTTGTGATCATGCTAGTTCAAGTGGACTCAAAACTTCATCGGACGCTTCTAATGACGATGACTTGTGCGAGCACGTTGCTTTGCTCGAGAAAAGTCTACTGGATATTGCTTCTTTTGTTAGAGATGAGAGGCTAAGGAAAATTGAGAAGAATAAGAAAAAGCAACAAGATGAAGGTAAATTAATTTATTTTTTCCTCTTTCAATTTAATTTTTTTGCATATGTTTTGTAATCCTTTCAGAACAATACAATGAACCTCAATAGTCCCTCTCATAGCCATCATCAAGTAAACCTTGAAGAACTTGCAGTTACAGTGACGGAATTACTGCAGCAGATAAAAAGGTGAAGAAGAGAAGAAAGGAGAAGAAATGGAAAAGGAGAATGCAGTAGATGAAGAAGATGCGAAAGAAGATGCGAAAGAAGAAGAAAAAGAAAAAGATGAGGAGGTGACAGCTGAATTAGAAGAATAAAATGAGGAGAAAACAAAAGAAGATGGTGAAAAGAAATCTGAAGAAGAAGAAAAAATAAGAAGGCAGTTGAAGAAGAATTAGTAGTCGAACGGGAGGTTGAAAACACTGAAGAAGAGAAAAAATCATCAGAATAAGAAGAGAAGGAAAATGAGAAGAAAGAAGTTGAAGAAGAGGAGAAAAAACGTGAAGAAAATGAAGTGGATGTGATGGGCATTGTTGCGGAACTCAATCAAGAAAATAAGTAGTTTTGTGGATTTGGAACAAACAATTTTCTTAATGATTTGTTTTTTAGTGATTTGTTCTTTATGGATAATTGAATTACATATATTTGACATGTCAATAATGGCATTTACTGATGAAATAATGTTTAGTTATTCCATTATTTTGTTAGATTAAACAGCTTGTTGTATTCCGTTACCAGTTCAGGTATTGTCCTAATTTATAGTGGTTGTTGGAAACATTGTAGAAGTTGTTCTCTATAATTTATAGACTTAACAGACTATCGATTGAGTAATTGATATATTTACTTACAGTAACTATCATGGTTTATAGAGGTTGATGATAAAAGACATAGACATAATTCTCTATTAATTATAGATTACACCCAGGATTGATTTAAGAAACCTTACATCTATTTATTCAGTTTTCTATATCCCTATTGCACCTTTCCAGAAAGCTAGCAACATTAAAAAATAATACAATAAATTTTTTAGGCCTTTTTCTTTTTCCTCGGCCAAAATCAGCCTTTGCTTTACTTGATCCCTCTCTATTTCAACTTCTTTTAGTGATCCTTTCAAGTAATTCCTTTGCTCTTCGGCGTTTTTTTGCAATGTCATGAGTAGATCTCTATTTTCTTCAAATTCTCGAAGCCTTTGGAGTATATAAAACTTAAAAGCGCCTCGAAAATTTGATGTCGATGGGCTGCTCGTCGGTGAATCTTCGTCAAGCCACGTAAAAAAATAGCATCCGCCATTATCCTTTCCAACCGCATAGTTAAAGAATTTTCGACCTGAATTTCAATTGGTGCATGATGTCCTAAAAATAGCTGGATTGCCACAATGACCAATGTAGGACACTTTTGCATTTGATTTTTGAGATGCTTGAGACATTGTAGTTGTTAACAAAAATTAAAGTAAAAAAACTGAGAGTGTTAACACAAAAATAGCCTTTCTTTTATAGAAGAAAAAAGTGAGATATTACCATTGGGTGTTGATTTGACATGTACTTTGTTACCGTTGTAAAAATCTGACATTTTAATTTTTTCTACTGCTGGTCTTTTTTCATAGACCTTATTTATAATCGATGCCTTCTCAGGGTTTTGGTAGATGATTCACCGCATAGATAGACAGTCTAGCATATACTAAGAGCTAATTTCTTAATAACCGCACTAGACTATGCTACATATTCATAGACCATAACTAGTACATATTTTGAGAAAGATTATTTAATCAATAAAATAATAAATAATTAGATTTTATTCAATTAAAGGAGCTTGAACAAGTCATGTGATCGTATAAGAGTTCACGTAAATTGGATAAGGTGATCAAAGATGTGTGAGGATTGGTAGTGGACGAACAACAAACATTCTTGGGACAATGTTTACCCAAAGAACAAGTATGTTGTGGAGAATTCATTTGTTCAACCACAACTCATCACCTCACATCTTTGATCACCACTTTCTAATTATGTGGACTCTCATACGAGCATATGACTTGTTTAGGCTTATTTAATTGCATAATATTCAATTATTGATTATTCTATTAATTAATTAATTCTTCTCAAAATATGTGCTAGTTATGGCCTATGAATAAAAAAAATAGTCCAGTTATTTATTTGTGGAAGTAGTTTACTGTCTATGCTAGACTATATCAGATCGAGTACAAAACTAAGCATAGTCTAGCATATATGTTGTAAAGCTTCAATAATAAATGTACTAGACTATGACACATATTTATAGACCATGACTAGCACATATTTTAAAAAGGATTATTTAATTAATAAAATATTAAGTAATTGAATTTTATGCAATCGAATGAGCCTAAACAAGTCATGGGATCATATGAGAGTCCACATAAATTGAAAGTGGTGATCAAAGATGTGAGGTGATGAGTTGTGGTTGAACAACCAACATCCTTAGGGCAATGTTTTTCAAAGCATAAGTATGTTGTGAGGAATTCATTTGTTCATCCGCAGTCCATCCTTACACATTCTTGATCACCTTTTACAATTTATGTGGACTCTCATACGATCACATGACTTGTTCAAGCTCCTTTAATTGCATAAAATCTAATTATTTATTATTTGATTAATTAATTATTTTATTTTTTTCAAATATGCTACTAAGGGCAATAAACCAATACGGTATATTATTGACAAGGCTTACAATCTATGAAATACACTGGATACAATCGATGGACCTGTATTCTTGAACGCATCGAGTTAGTAGATGTTAGCGCATAGATATTGAGATGAGTATATAATAAACCCCATCGACTTTGCATTTAATTTTGTAATAATCAACATAATTGCAGATAGACCAGATTTGTTTTTAATTTGCGTATATGAATTAATTTAACGTCTGACAACTATTTCGTTCATCTTCTAACTTGATCTCATGCAAAAATTTGAAAAAGAAAAAAATTGTAAAATTACAGTGGAGATAAATGCAGGAAACAAAAATTATTTTTTCATTATCATATATGAATTAATTTTCACATCTCACAACCGTTTGATTCATCTTCAAACATCAAAAATTGCAAAAAATTAAACCAGAATAAAATTGCAAAATTAAAATATACACGAATGTAGAAAACAAACATATTTCATTAACACTTCATTGCAATGATGGTGTAGAACCATATTTACAGCAAAAAAGGCAAAATTAAAAAGCTTTCATCTAACATTCCAAATCATAAAAGCTTCTCCTTGCAACGAACTTAAAACAAAAAAAACTGAAATTAAAAAAATAATCTAAGGGGATGGTGGAGGGGGTGATCATCTCCTCCGTCTCCACGTTGAGTTGCTCCATAATTTCTCATAAAAAATGGGCGATCCACCGGAGTTCGCGGTGGAGGTGCTCTCTGTCATGTCTCAGTCCATAGAAAAGCTGGTTGAGGTCGTTACGGAGGAGAAGAAGGTCGTAGTTATGGTGGATCCTTCTTCTGGGTCTCAAAGGAATGTCTAGCATATTGTCGATTAAATCTAATTTATGAGTTGATGAAGATGAATTTTGGGTCTAGTAGATGGATGTTTATATATACCAAAATAGAACCATTTGGTCTTCCCACCCATTAGTTGGTAGACGTGTGAATCGGTAGAAATCAAAGAGAGGTAGCGTATACCCAATCAATGCAACATATGAGTGGACGTACAACAACTTTTTTGATGTGTAATAAATGCTCAACTGTTCATCTGCCCCTTTGAATATTTAGGGTTTTTAATAGACTTTATATGGTATCGATAATAAACTATGTGTTAAATAAAGAATACAAACAATAGACCTTATACACAATATACAATACCTTAAAAGGTCGATAATAGATACAGAGTGAAATCGTTAAGTCTGGCATTAATCAGACCACTGAAGGGTTGTCAAAATGCATACACTACCATGACTTAAAAAAATACAAATTCATACAAGTCTAACTACGATTTGTTATTTTTACAAGTGGTTCTCTTGTGCCCGGGTCTCTTGCACAGTGAACATTTGTTTCTCCTCTTCGACTTAAAAGTCTCGCCCATGCCCGTAATGTGTTTTCTTTTCTTCCTTCCGAGCTTGGTGACCACAAGAGGTGGAATAATGTTCACGTCTAGCAATTCTTGTGGCACGCGTCATTCGGACTCCAAAGGGACAACATTAATTGATTTTGAATACACAAAGAGGTACTTTTCCACTTTATACATGGGCGAAGGGTAATCATAAAATCTTAAACCATAATTTAATCGTGCTTCAATCGCAAAGCAACCGTCGCGTGATCGCTTGGTATTTTGACCAGGTCAAACTTCCTACAAGAACACGACCTTTCCAGTAGGTCGACTTTGATCGTACAACCACTGTCGAACACTGTGAATTTCCTTTTATCCCCGCTTACATTCTCCACATAGAAAGAGTCTCCCTCGCTCATATTGTCTCTTAAGATCTTTTCGGCGGCGGGCACAAATTTTTTATCCTTATATTTGAGGACGTAGGCACTCCTCTTCCTAAATATTTTACCAAACCTCTTAACAATTGAATTGAATATGGATGCCATGGGGTACTCCCTTTCGGCAATCAACATAGCGGTCACCGACTTGGCAATATTCGTGGTCATCACGTTAAACCTGTTGTTGGGGAAATATGCCCTGCTTCATTTCTCAAAACCAAGTTTATACTCGAGAAAAAAGGTTACCTCGGGACAATAGTTCTTGAATTCCACAAAATGGTCGCTAAACTCCTTGGGAGAATATGTCTTTGTCGCATTGTAGAATAGATAGAGGTGTTCTCCGCAGTGGTGATTTACCCAGAGATTTTCACCTAGGTGGCTCATGCAATACCCGTGATGAGCATGGTTGTACGTCTCCGCGATGCTATTGGCGATGCTCTTATGCCTATTGGAGATAAAGTACAAATCTGGTCCATCGACCATAATAGACTTCAGCTTCTCAAAGAAGAGCGTCCAAGACGCATCATTCTCCTTGTCAATGATGCAAAAGGCAATAGGATAAATATGGTTCTCCGTATACTGTGCAACCGCGCTTAGTAGTACACCCTCGTACTTTTCGTATAAATGAGTGTCGTCGATCGCAATAACCTTCCTCATATGGGCGAATCTCCTAATGCAAGGGACTAATGATAAAAAATAGTACATAAACCTACAATCGACCTTGTTCACCATGATAGAATAGGTAGTGCCAACATTAAGAGAGTCGATCATGGACGAAAAAAAGGGCAGGCAGGAATACCCATGCTCCGCTGTCCCTCGAACCATTTCCTTGGCAATCACACCCTCCAACCAACATTTCCAATAGCTTGGTCTACTTTTCAAGTTCTTGAAAATGATCTTCAGAATCTCGCTAGAGTCCGAACCCTTTCCTTCGCGATACATGTTCACATAGAGCGACGCAATGACTTTAGACGTGATTTTCTTATGGCAGCACGTGGCTATTCGCCGCCGCAACTGTGATCGCCAATATATTTATAGATGACGAATCTGTCCGTGCATTCATATTTCTTCGCCCAGAACATCCACGCGCAGCTAGGATAAACATATTTCACCTTGAGGAATTTGCCGCAGCTCTTCAACGTAGCATAATCAAAAGAATTTCTCACAGCTGCTACGTCTACCAATAATTTCAGCTTCTTTTTGCTGCTAAATGTTTGATTTACCTGAAAATTAGTTTCGTCGGAGAAGGTGTGGTTGGTTTATGCTTCCAATCCGTAATCTTCTCCCGCTTCTTCAGATAAAATTGGATCTTTCAATTCCATTGAATGATCTTCCGAATCCATTGGATGAGCATCCAAACTCTCATCTTCAAATGAATCATGTTCGTCGATTGTCGGCTGTGGTGGAGGGATTGTCAGAGACCCCTGGACGACATTTATCCTCAATAATGGCCTAGAGCCATCGGTGGCGACATCCAACATGTATAATGACACATGTCGATCATTATTTATGAACGTGGGATGTATTTTACCCCGCTCATTCATTACATAGCTAATCACAACGTTCTTTGGCTCATAATCTAACTCTCCACTCTCAATTACGCTTCAAACCATGTCATCGTACGATCCAGTACGACGCAGCGGGATGGGCACTGTCTCCTTGCTAGATGAGTTCTATTTCCAATAGTTAGGACCCTCCTCCCACACACCCAAATAATTACCACCCACGATAATTACCTCAACTACTACCATAATAGACCACACAAATCAATAATAGATTAAGGTATCGGTCTATAGCTGGTCGATGACTGGTCGATCACTAGTATGAAAATATCCCTACAAAGATGTGAATCGACTGATTTTGGATATAATCGAGCCCTCCAAGATCTAGGATGGACAAAATTATGTGTAGGACTTCTAAACTACTGAAATATATCTAATGACGAGGTATTGAGCGGATTTGGAAAACTTTTCGAGCTAGTAGAAATGGTGAAAAAAATATTTTTTGCATTTTTTTCAAAAAGAATGGAACAACAATGGAAGCAATGATTAAGAATGGAGATTTTCAGTTGTGATGGGCAACTTTTCATCAAAAAGGTGGCTGAAATTGGAAATTATGGGTGAAAAGGGGAGCTCTTATTGGTGGCTTCTTGGACAATTTTCTAAATTAAAGTAGGAAATACGAAAAAAATGGTGGAAATATAAAAAAAATGGAAAATATTAAATATTAAATGGATGAGGTGGGGGACTAAAGTGTAAAGTTTAAAAATTTTATGGTAGGTTTGTACGTAAGAAGTGATGATGTCATTTTAGCGTATAAACACCTAATTTTCCAAGACTTGTGTCTAAATGCCAAAAGAAGTTTTGAAAGTATCTATTTTGCAAACTATCCCAAGTTATATTGATAAATATGTCTACATTGTCTGATTATTTTAACTGATTGAGCAAATATTGATTGAGGCCTTATTTAAATGAGTCACCAGGAATATTATGTTTAGGATGCACAGTTGGGTAGAAGGTTAGTAGGTAGGAGAGTCTCCATCGATAGTCTATCTGAAATGGTCTCTTTACCTCATTCTTGAGGTAGATTTAAGGTTTGCCTACGCTCTACTTTCCCCAGACCATATTTTGTGGGAATACATTTGATATGTTGTTGACAAGAATATTATGTTTAGATTGTTTATGGGTATATAATTTTTGTTTGGTGGTGTTTTGCTACCCTAGTTTTATAGGGTTGTTACCTATGTATGTGTTCTGTGGAATGACGTACAGTTTTGGTCTATCCATGACTTGCACTATTTGTTCAGATATGGACCTTAAGGAGATTTTTTCTCCAGTTAAGGAGATTTTTCTCCAGTTACTTTTTACTTTTCATCGTTCATTTTTTTTTTGCAATGATTGTGCACATATTATAACTGGAGCTAGTTTAGAGGACTAAAATGTCATAACTTGTTTTGCAAATTTAAGATTTTGTATCATACGTGAAGCAGAGAGAATGTGTTGGTGTAATTAAAATCCCAGCCGTAAATTCAATATGGGCAAGGCTTCTCGTCATCGTTCCACAGTCATCTGATCCTTCTATTTGTCTACTTAGTCTGGTGGTGCCTAAAGAGACAAACTCGAAATGGGTATGTTGATGTTGGTCTATGCGGGTAACACCACATTGGAAAAAAGGGTAGGCAGGCTGCTAATTGGCACATGCAGCTGATCACCAGGTTTTGTTCAGTTTTTGACTATATGATGTATCATTAAGACATTTGCCACGCCATTTGGTGAATGTGCATAGTTCATAAACATATTCATGAGTCACAATCAATGTTGATTGGCAGTTACAACAACAACAACAACAAACTCAGTATATTCCCACATTGTGGGGTCTGGGGAGGGTAGAATGTACGCAATCCATACCACTACCTCCAAAGAAGTAGAGAGACTGTTGCAGCAAGGTTTAAATTCAAACTGGGTTGCTTCTCTTTTTGAATAGTTATTGTGGAAGGTGAATAGATTTATTTTAATTGTAATTTAGTGTTTGAATAATTGGATGTTTGGGTTTTAATGACAATTAGCTATGGAGTAGGTTTTAAAGATGTAATGAAGTCATAAATCAAATTGTTTAACGGGTTGAGTATGAATTTGGGAATAAAGTTTTTATTGTTTAGAGTTTATTTTCCTGTATCGACGCCAACTAAACTTTTACTTTGATATGGAGGGCAAAAAAATTTCACTACATTTAATTTTGCTTCTAATTTATTATTATGATGGTGATTTATCATGTTCCTCTTTAAGTACTTTTTAATCTTAAAATTTTTATCTTTTTGAAAGTTATTTACTTAATAATATAATGTAATCACAATAATTTATTCTTTTTATGCATATTTATTAGACAGTTGAAAAATACAATCAGGACAACATGCAGATATCTGGTGTCGAGGCTTTGTGATGAAATTATTGAGACATTGTTATTAGCTTTTGCTAGAAAATACAATCAGGACAAGATGATATGCCGCAAATTAATTGATTCTTTACTTCTTCTTTTTTTCCTGATATGTGTGAAATAGTAGGTTGTATGATAAACATATAAGTAAAGTAGTAGATTGTGAGATAAAACATATGCGTATAGTAGGCAATAGATCATTTTATTTGGCTTGATAGCTATGATTTTGATATAATCTATATAAGTTAATTAAAGATATAATATCCGAGAAATCAACCAGACATAGTAGTTTGATGTGCAATTGATAACTTGATTGTTTTTTCTTTTTTTGACATTTGAGTGATTCGTGGCGTAACTTTTCTAGGACATTTCTTCTACCTTGCTACATCAAAGGCCTTGGCTAGAGTTGAATACGAAAAAAAAGTTTACAATTTTTTAATTTTCATAATCATTAGAGATATTTGTCTAAAGTTTGTTACTATTTCTTTGTCATAATAATGTTCATTTTCATATTAATTATGTTTGGGATAAGGTATTTTCAATGTACAAGCTAAAATTACAGTAATTATTTTAGAAAATTATCACTCAGACTAGATATTAACCCCATTATATAAATTTATCTAGGTAACTTGTGCAGAATGCATTTATACTATATTAAAAGTGTGAAGACATTAAGAATATTGTTTAAACTTTTTGCGTTTCATTAAAAGTCTTTGTTTTAAATAAAATCGTCTTTTCACTATTTTTCTAATATTTAAGAGTTGAAAATTAATTAAATATTTATAGTAAAACATTTTCTTATTAAAAGTCATCAGAATTAATGACAAGTGACAACTAATACCTTTTTCACTAATTTAAGAATTCTAAATCAACTAAAGTTGATTTTAAGAAGATTTGAAAAATCTATAACTAAATATGAAAATGTTAGAATAAGAAAAATACAAGAAGTACCAAATTTTTAAAAGTAACTAATCAAAGATTTTTCTAAAGATTTAACTCTAAAAATAAGGAAAGATTCTAATTATAGAATAAATAAAAAAATTAATTGTACTACAAATATGGTTCAAATCGATACATCTTTCTTAGTCTTTAGCAGCAAGGAAAAAAGGTACTGCATGACAAACGTACAAGTGACGATTCATTGACCACTTAAAACTTCTGGTGGTAAAATATACTCCCTCCGTCCCATTTTATGTGTCGCCATTTGACCGGGCATGGAGTTCAAGAAATAAGGGAAGACTTGGTAAAGTTTACCAAATTATCCTTTATCAAAAATGTGTCAATATCTTTTTTTTTTTAATTAAGAGGGACCAATAAGGATAAAAGAGTAATTGTGCCTTTAAAAAGTTTCTAAATAAGGAAAGACGACACTTATTTTGGGACGGATTAAAAAGGAAAAGATGACACAATTTGGCATGGAGGGAGTATATATGCTTACAATAAAACATATATTATATTTATATTACTATATTAAAGTGTGAATAGTCTTTGAGAAGTGAATTTTTTACCTTTATTAAAATCTTCGCAATAGACAAAATCGTTTAATTTTAAATAATCAAAAGTTACACGTACGAGACACGTGAGATTAAACTAGTTTATATAATATCGATGCATTACATATATAACATATATATATATATATATATATACATTACACATACAATGTTTAAGAAGTTGTATATGTAATATATGACTGAAAATTTATGTTTACTTTTCTTGGAAAATTTGTTTACCGTCTTCATTTTCAATAACTGAGGACCACGAAGTTTGCTTATTTACCATCGTCATTTTAAGCTTACTGACAAACAAAATTCCTAATGTGTATATGGACTTGGAGGCAGAATAAGAACTAGTAACAACGCCAAAAATAATAGATTGAGGGAACAAGTAGACCGATAAAATTATTAGTTACAACAAAGAAAAAGGGTCATTTAGTCACGTTTTTTTAAACATTTAGCCACGGTCCATGCATAGCTAAGACACGAGTTTTTTGACTTTTAGACTATTATTTTGTAAGCAAAAATATGACTATATTTATTGTAAACTAATATTTTTATTCTATATATATTGATAATTATCACAAAATGGGAGTAATTTTTTTAGGTATCCACACATGTATGAAGATAAAGAAGGAAACAAATAATTCAACCGTAAAGCTAAAACGAATGAACGAAACAGCAAAATGCATTAAAGGGGAAAATAAAATAATAAGAACCAGATATTAGTCCGAAATATGCGAGGAAAGAAATTAATTAAAGCCTCTTAATATTCTCACCATTTTATTTAAAAAAACACTTGATCCCTGGCCTTCCTCCATTCCCTTGAGAGTTTCCTACCTCAACCCTTATTTTCTTTCATTTTTATCTTTATTTCTTGTCCTTTTGAAACTCAAGGGGGAATGCTTCTCTCTTCCTTCTGTGATCTCAAGATTCAAGTGAGTATTATTGTATTTAATCTTTTCTTCTTAATTCTTGATGTCATATATTTCATTGCACGTATATTGTTTTTTCAGATTTACATTTATGATGATGTAACAGGTTTGATGTATAGTCATTTAATTATTTAATAAGATTATTTAAATGATGTAACTTATGAATTATGTAGATAAAGAATGGAGAAATATAAAAGCTCTTCAATGCTAAAGAATGTTTGGTTTTGCAATTTCAAATGGCGTTACAAAATTAAGATTAGTGAACCTCATTAATTGATATATGTGGAACGCTTCTGGGTGATAGTGGTTGTCGTCGTCCTTATGGTTGTTGTTATTGTTATTATTATTATTCTCATCATCTTATGGGGAATTACATTATGTATAGAAATTAGAGACTGAATGGGTAAATAATGTTGCTTTCTTTAATCCGAAGGTGAATGCTATTCATCTTATATAATTTTGAGATGGTTTTTTATCATATAAATTTCACATTTAATAGAAAAGTAAATAGATTAAAAATTAAGAGAATTGAAAAGGGTAAATTTGTCATAGTATACCTTTTTATTTTAAAAATAAATAGATTAAAAAGATTGTTATCAATATATCAACATAAGGGAGGTAGGCACAATTATCAAAAAGAACAAAAAAGATTAGTAATTAGAAAATAAATTTGAAGGAAGGTCTCTAAAATTACCCTAGAAAAAGATTAATCCTTTATTGATCTATTTTTAGCTTTCTTTTTTTTGGAGAGGGATTTTCATCTCGATCATTAGAAAAAACAAAAGAAACACACTATAAATTAAACCAAAAGGGTGGTTTCCTAAAGAAAAAAATTCAAATGGAGAATGATAAGACGAATATAAAAAAGATCTTTAACGGAGTAATTAATTGATTCAAAACCGTTATGCTAGAATGCACAGCTTCTGCCAAATATGCATGACCAAATATCATCGCATACAAAATGTGAGTAGTTTTTAGGCACAAATACACGTGCGAAGATGGAAAAAAGAAGCAAATAATCCAACCGGAAAGCTAAAAGGAAAGAACAAAAGTATTGAAAATCCACCGGTATTAGTCCGAAATATGCGAGAAAAAAATAATAATTAAAGCCTCTTCATATTCTATCCATTTTATTTAAAACACCTTTCCATTTCCTTGAGAGTTTCTTGCCTCATCTTTTCTTTATCTTTTGTCCTGATGAAACTCAAGGGGGAAATGCTTCTCTCTCTTCCTTTGGTGATCGTCCGAAATATGCGAGAAAAAAAAATTAATTAAAGCCTCTTCATATTCTATCTATTTTATTTAAAACACCTTTCCATTTCCTTGAGAGTTTCTTGCCTTATCTTTTCTTTATCTTTTGTCCTTCTGAAACTCAAGGGGGAAATGCTTTTCTCTCTTCCTTTGGTGATCTCAATATTCAAGTGAGTCTTATTATATTTCTTCTTAATTTTTCTTGTCAACTATGTCACTGGATGTAGATGTTTTCAAGTTTACATTTATGATGATGTAGCGGGTTTGGTTTTTAGTCATTTAGTTATTTAATAAAATTATTTAAATGATGCAACTTATGAAGTATGTAGATAAAGAATTGACTAGTATAAAAGGGCTTCTACGTATTCTACAGAATGTTTAGTTTGGCAGTTTCAAATGGCGTTACATAGCCCTCTTTTTTTCGTTTTTATGTCATCGTTATTGTTGTTCTTCGAACTGTTTCCATATTTGGAGGGAAGTTACTGAGAATGGCATTAGTGTGCAGAAATTATAGATTGAATGGTAAGCAAAGTTGCATTACTGAATTTGAAGTGGATACTATTTGTCGTAAATAGGTTTGAGATGATTTTTAAATATATAAATTTAACATATAGTAATAGTAAAAAGTTTCCTTTTTCTTTCTGTTTAATTAAAGATGATGCTTATTGGTTAAATAAATATATTGTGGGTGGGAACAGGATAGGAAGAAAATGATCAGGCATCTCTTATTAGTATGCTTGATGATCCATTGTACTGTAGCTGATCCAAAAAGTGGAACTGGTGCAGTTCCTGTTCCTCCTCTTCCTAAGCAAAAATGGTTGACTCTACATGGTGACGAACCATTTGTTGTTGCAAATGGGGGATTTTCGGGACTTTATCCCCCACAAACAGATATAGCATTTCGTCAATCAATTGTATTTGGAAAGGGTGGTACTGTCTTGCTATGTGATCTCCATATGAGTCGCGATGGACACGGCTTTTGTCTCTCACAATTAAACCTCCAGAATACAACAAATGCAGCTGATGCTTTTCCAAGTCGTAAAAAAACCTATATTGTTAATGGAAAAGAACTTCAAGGATGGTTTGCATTAGACTTCACAAGTGATGAAATGTTTGATAAATTGATTGGTAAGTCACAACAAACACATGAAAATGGATATATCGTACCACTACTCATACTAATATTGTAGCTGACTTTGTTGTCTTGTTTTCTAGTGACACAATCAATCTTCAGCAGAACAGATCTATTTGATTTTTCACCACCATATCCAACTGACCTATTTTTAGAAGAAAACAGGAAGGCTATACTGTGGATCAATGCCGAGGTGTCTATCAGTCGCCTTCTTTCTCATTGTTGAAACATTTGTAAATGCATTTTAAATCCTATTGTCGGTAAAATGACTTTCTCTTTTCTTCCATCAAATGTTAGTCTTGGTTCCCTAATTAATTTCGTTAAATTTATTGCAGTATGCGACATTCTACAACCAGCACAAACTTAGTTTGGTTGATCATATTAAGCAACTCTTGGAGATAAGGAAAGATATCTCTTACATATCGTCTCCAGAGATTGTTTTTTTGAAGAGCATGGGACCAGTGGTGCACGGTCTCAAAACGAAGCTAATGTTCAAGTTTCCCAAGGATAGAAATGCACTTGAACCTACAACAAATGAACCATATGCTTCACTATTAACAAAGTTATCCATGATCAAGACATTCGCTGCGGGAATCGTTGTGCCTAGAGAGTACATATGGCCCGTCAGTAAAGCTCGCTATTTAGAGCCTAGTACCAATCTAGTGGCTGATGCTCATAAACAAGGAATTGAAGTTTTTGCATATGGATTTGCAAATGACAACTTTTTACCTCACAATTACAGCTATGATCTACAAAGAGAGTATCTGCGATTCGTTGACAACTCTCAGTTTGCTGTTGATGGTGTGGTCACTGACTTCCCTACGTCTGCATCAATGGCTGTTGGTAAGAATATTTTTCTTAAGATTAAGAGGAAATACAATTTTATTTCTTACAGATCTAGCAGCTTACAGTTGCTCATTCTTGCTGCAGCTTGCTTGGCAGGGAGTAAGAATGCTTCAAGGAGAGTCCCCAGTAAGGAAATGAATCTCTTAGTGCAATTAAAGGGCTAAGTAGTGTTCCTAGAATACTTTTGAAAAAGGTGACATATCAATTCTATTGTGCAATTTAAATTGGCAGCTCTGATCATCTCTGCAAATGGAGCCAATGGAGATTATCCAGGATCAACAGATCTTGCATATCAAAAGGCAGTAGATGATGGTGCTGACATAATCGATTGTTCTGTCCAAATGACAAAAGATAGAGTTGCATTCTGCTTGCCTTCAGTTGACCTCATTCCAACCACCACTGCAGCCGGACCTTTCATGAGTCGAGCAGCTAAGGTCGATTCAATTCAATCCTCTATGGGAATTTTCTCTTTCGATCTTACATGGGACGAAATTCTGTCATTAAAACGTGAGTGATCGAGCCACCTCTCCCAAGACAATAATATTTCAAATATTACTATCTTGTTTTCATTTCTGAAATGTAATTCTCTTATTTTCTCGCTATTTAATTTACATGGTCCGGGCCACAGCTCAAATGTTCAGTGAATTTAATGGAGATATGATAAGGGATCCAGCACGAAAGAATGTGGGCAAGTTTGTAACTCTCTCAGAGTTCTTAGAATTCGCCAAGGCAAAGGCAGTTCCGGGAGTTCTGATCAACGTAGAAGTAATTTTCTTTCCTACTCTATTATACATATATATATATATATTTATATAAGCTGAAGTATTAACATCTACTACTTGATTGTGTTCAAGAATGCTGCCTACCTTGCAGCCAACAAGGGTCTTGACATTGTGGGTGCCGTCACAACTGCTTTGAGCAATGCCACACTTGATAAGCAGTCAACTCAGAAGGTTCTGATCATGTCAGGTGAAAGTTCAGTACTGGACAAATTCAAGGATATCCCTACATACCAAAAAGTACTTCACATTAAGAAGCAGGTGGAATTTGTAACCAATGAAACAGCACTGGAAATCAAGAAGCATGCAGATGCAGTATTTTTACATAAGCATTCCTTATACACACAATTTCGAGGAGAGGGTTTCACTTTGAACTTCACCAACCTTATTGAACGTATGCATTGGGCCAATATTAGTGTCTACGCTGGAACTGTTCTAAATGAATTTCAAGATATTTACATGGATTATAGCTCTGATCCATATATGCTGATCCATAACCTCATTTACTATGGTGCGGATGGAATCATAACCCAGTACCCAGGCACTGCAAATGCATACACCAGTAAGTAAATCAACACTTAGATGGCTAGCTAGTTGATCAGAATTATCTAGTAGTTAACTGTCACTACAAAAATCAGTGTTATTTTATTTTTCTTGTTGCCACAGGGAACTTGTGCACTGGAAATCTAGAGTCATATAGGATACCAAACATAAAACCAGGGGATGTCATAAAATTTGCGCTTGATCCAAAAGAAGTAGCAGAGTACAAGCCCCCCCCTCCTGTGCACTTGGAGACTAAGGACTTTGTTACTCCACCACTACCTCCTGTTGCTGCAATTTCAAAGGATGATGATAAAGGTTCTGCTTCCAAATCCACCTCAAACAACACCAATGCTCCTTCATCTTCACCTCCTCCTGAACAAGCACAAGCACCAAGCAGCGCAACTGTTTCCACTATTAATGTTGTTACTCTCCTCTTTGCTACCATGCTTGGACTAGTTACTTTGCTCTGAGGATCACCTGGAACAATGAGAATGTTCATAAACAATTAACGGATGCAGTTTTTAACAGAAATTAACCTACTACATTTATTGATCTATAGACTCATTTCACTGTCCTGAAGCAACGATTTCAATTATTCCTTTCTGTTCTTGTTATTCTAACAATCATCAAGGTTAAAAGTCTTAAATGGGAGATTGTTAGGGTAATTACTATTAGCCATGTGTATAGACATAATATATTATAACAAATGTAATGGTTAAAAGTTTAACTTGAGAGATTGTTGGGATATAGTACTATTTATCATGCGTTTAGTTAGAGAATTTATTACAGAAAAATTATTTATTCAATTTTAATAAAGGTATAATAGATCATATATTTGTTTGTGTTCTTTTACTTATATAGTAGCAGATGATTTAGTATATACAGTTTTAGCTTATAACTAGAGGATTAAATCATCGGTTCTTAAAAATATAAAGATTTTCTTGACAATCTATGATGAAAATTGGGCAAGTCATCGGTATGATTATAGCATAAGATAAAGCTTAATTTATCTTGATTATGGGAACGATATTATTCCAACTTCTTCTACTAGTAAATGTTGTATGTATTGAACGTGACCATGTAGAGATAAATGTTTTAGACTGATTGTAACGCTCCTTGCTATTGTTAAATTTTAGTCTATTTTAATCATTTTACCCTTCCTGTAGGTTCTTATGGATTCTTATGGATTGATTAATTGGCTATGGGTAGAGCTGAGCATATTTTGATTTAAATCGAAAAAATTAAAAAATTAAATCAAAATTTAATTTTGGTTTGGTTTTTTTATTTTTAAGATTGATTTTTGGTTTCAAATTTTAAAAATTCGGTTAAACGGTTTGATTTTCGTATTTTTAAAAAATAAATTTGGATAAACCGAAAAACCAAAATTATATAAATAATATATTATAATTTATATAATATATATATATATATATGTGTGTAAATATATAATAAAAATATAATATAATCTTATATAACATATAAATATATAAATTATAATCATTTAGTAATCCTAAATTCTAACATGTTGTTTTGCTTTAGACCCTAACATAACGTGAAGGTTGCAGCGACGCTCAATCATCTTCAGTTTGTTTGAAATTTTAACATCGCCAACGACAGTCGACAGTCATTTGCTCAGTTTGTCATTGCCGTCAGCAGTCGCTGCCGAGTGCGGTCACTGCCGTCACGCCAACAGCGACGACTCAGCGAGGTCGCGATATTTATGGTTATTTCATGCGTGTTGAATTAATTGTATTTGAAAATGAAAAATAAATTTGAAAAAAATATTATTTTTCTAGAAAAATCACCAATTTTAAATGCTCATTACTTTAATCTTTAAAATCGAAATAAAAATTCAAAATAACCGAACCAAATTTGTAAAAATCAAACCAAACCTAAATAATTTTGGATTGATTATGGTTGTCATTTTCGTCAATTCGAAAATCAAAAAATCGAATCGATATTCAACAATTAAATGGAACAAATGAATGCTCACCCTTAGCTATGGGGTGTCAGGTTGAGAGTGGTGTATTCTGTTGAGTGAAAATTTGGTCCCAAAAGCCCCATTGTGCGATTAGGAACGCGGATCGCTTAATGGGAATCTGTACTCGCATAATTGTCTAGTGGCCCTGGAGTTTTTGTTGTCCTTTGTGCGATCTTACTGGCCCGTTGTGTGCATCGCACAACCTTTATGCGCATCATACAACTATATGCGCATGCATAATGGTAATCACATATCCGAACAGAAGACCTGATGCCAAGTAAATCACTGGACCATTCATGTGATCTCTTTTCCCTTTGTGTGTATAGCTAAGAATAAGAAAGTGGGTCTTTAGATCTGAAGTTTTTTGGTCTTTAGATTAAGGAAGTGGGTCTTTCCATCTAAAGTTCTTAGGCTAGAATTGAAGGTCCAAAGGTATTAGGTTTTCTTTCCCACATCATAGGGAGTTCAAATGTCAAATTTTGTGAAAATAGGAGTTGATTTGAGTAAGTTGCGATTTTGCGTGTTCATCTTGTTCACTAAGGATATTCGAGTCTAGAAAAAGAAATGGGTTTCAAAAATTTGATTCTATTGGAATTGATTTGAAGGTAGGGTTTATTCTCCATATCGAAAGAAGTTCAAATCACGAATTTCATTAAAATCAAAGTTGACTTGAGGGAGTTTCGATTTTTGAGGTTCATTATTTTCTTCATGATCTTTATATCTTGTTGAGGAAGAAAATTTAAAAAGGATGTTAGATCCAAATAAAGTGTTAAACTAATTACTACAATATTCGAATTAAAAGATTATTTAATAATATATCTTAAGACTAGATATAATAATAAATAAAAAAACATTCTTTTGCAAACGATATATGATTGAGATATTAATTTTTAAACGAAAAAATAAAATAAAAAACAAGAGTGTTGGTACACAGGAGATAATACCAAAAGTGGTAAGAGTCGGAGGAAAAGGAAGTACAAGAATCAAAAAAAGGATTAAAAAAATCGGATTGCCAGGTGTTATGCTGAAGGCTTGTGCATCCGGTGCACCAGCACATTCCGGTGTGCGGACGCAAACCCAAAGAACAACCAAAACAATGTTCATTGTTGAGTTTGCGGCCTCTATGCCTCAGCACGCTCTACTGTGCGACCAGCACACTCCCTGTGCACGCTAATTTTTTTTATTTTCAATTTTATTTAATGAATTTCAGGTTCTAATATCCTAGTTTTATTTCTTTGATTCTCATTCCTTTTCAAAGATCCTTGAAACTAATTTTCAATTAGTAATTGTCATACTGAGTTGTTGATTAGTTTCTTGCCTGTGTGCTTTCTACATGCCAATTCTTCTAAAGCTTTTCTCGTTTATCTCGTTAATCATTCTTGGATCCTTCTATTTGATTTTGTGTCGTCCTTTATTCAACTAATAAGAATCTATTCTTTCGCAAAGAATTAGTAATATTGTGAATTGATTAGGTAAGGCTAGTTCTCGTTTAAGATTGGGACGAAGCTCTTGGAAGGTAAAGTAGTGTTGACATCAAATTTTGACCTCCTGCTATTTTATCAAAATTATTAGTTTTGAATATTAATATTTCTCTACATATTATTTTGGCATCAAATAAATAATGGCGTATTGCATTTATGATTTTGAAGTATACAATTTATTTAATAATTTAATTTTATATTTTTATAGAGTATATATAATTTATTAACTTAAATATAATATTTTTACATAGCTTTGTTAATATTTATTAAATTATTTTCGTAAATATGCATACTCATAAATTACAAATACCTAATTTTTTAAAATTATTATTATTATTCTTGTTGTTGTTGTTGTTATCAACAGTCTTATATATGTGTGTGTGTGTATATATATATATATATATGTATATACATACATACATACATGCATGTATATACATACATACATACATGCATGTATATACATACATACATACATGCATGTATATACATATATACATACATACATACATATATATACTAGTTTAGGTTACGTGTGTTGCACGTGTATCAAATGTTAAATAATAAAAAAATGATAACAGATGTTTTGATATCCAAATATAGTTTAATATACGAACAACAACGATAACAACAATAACATACCTAGTGTAATCCTACAAAGTAGGGTCTGGGAGTATATAGTGTACACCATACTATTACCTTAGAGATAGAAAGACTATTTTGATAGACCCTTAGCTCAAACAAAAAACATGTCAAAGCAGTATAGAGAATGAAATAACAGATTTAAAGACAACCATAATAAGTATCATAGACAATCTGACAAATCATCCTAAATAGTAGTCATAATAAGATACCGTAATAATCAAAGTTTAAAAGGCACAACTAATGACAAAACTTAAAGACAAGAAACTATAAGAGAAATACGACTCATAGTATCACTAATAGTAAAAAAGAATAAATTGACACAACACCCAGTTATCTAACTAACCTTCTACTCTAATTCGTGCCCTCTATAACTTACTATCTAAGGCCATGTCCTCGGTAAGGTCAGGTTGTGTCATATCCTGTCTAATAGCATCTCTCCAATACTTCTTCGACCTACCTCTACCCCTTTTAAGATCATCTATTGTCAATCTCTCAGGCCTTCATAAAGTTGAATCTGTACTGACCTCACTCGAATCTTGGATCTATTATACATTCGAGATTACCTTATGATACGAGAAAGACAAGAGAAGGCTCAAAAACTACTCAAAACAGTCCACAAATCAACTAGAACCCAAGGACCCCTTTGAGAGAAACTTTCGGCCAACAATAAAAACACAAGGATTACAAGATACATGTGTATTTTAACACCAAAACAGCAACAATGACACAAGAAGAAACAAGACACGGATTCAACACAAACACAAAGAAAATTGCATAAAAAATGAAGATAAATAGTGAGACCAAGATTATTACAAGATTAGAACCAAGTGTATTTCAACACTAACCCCTAATGAATGTAACAATCAAAACTACACTCTTACGATGACCACCAAGGGAATGAACTCACCTCAAGATCTACCGTTTTCAAGCAAAGATCAATATTGGCTTTTCCAAGCCCTATGCTAAGGATGAATTTTCCAAGCCCTACAACTAAGGGTGTTACACTCTCAAAAAAGAAAAAATATGTCTTTCAATTCTTCATCATTCAAAATTTGTCAAGAAATGAGCTAAAATGACCTATTTATAGTGTAATACAAAAGAAGACAAAAAGACCACTTTTCCCTTAATGATAGGTGCGGCCATGGTGTGTAAATACACCATGTGTAATGTCCAAAATGCCCTTAATTAAGGTCCAAAATCGTGAGTCCTCAATCTTAAATGCTCCAAGCAATCTTCCACACGCGAGATTGCTTTAAGTTATGCTCAAAACGGGTCCTCCATGCATGTTCTTGTATTCTCGAGGTGACCAAGTCTTGAGCCTCTATGTGTTGGCCTCCAAAGGTGTCATCAAAAGATAAGATGGTCTTTTGTCCCGAATCACATTAATATATGCCACACGTAAACCTTTATCCTCCAATCATATTCTTCATATAACCTTCCTAGGAACTTTGTCGCAAGGCTTTTCCAGGTCAATGAACATCATATATAGGTCCTTTTTCCTCTTTTTGTATTATTTCAACAGTTTTCTTATAAGGTAAATGACTTACCTAGTCAAGCGTCCTAACATGAAATCAAACTGGACCATAGAAATAGGGACGTCCTTCCTTACTTTCATCTCCATCTATCATTACAAATCACAAATATGTTGGTATCAATAAGTAACTCTTCTAAATTATTATTAGAGAATAATTTTCACTTTCCTGATAAAAAAAAATTAGGTCTTAAGTTGTTAAGATTTTAGTATAAACATTTTATGTGATAAACTACTAAGCCTTTTCAAATTGAAGTATTACAAAAGAGATGACTAAAAATTAGAAACATGTTATGTATTCAAAGATATTAAATATGGCTGCTTATATATCTTTTTCTTAATATTTGACCAACCTATAATTATTGTGTATATATATGATTGGTACATGAGTTGGCCAATGCAGGGACAAACGTAGCTTGTTGATGCTTGTACCCATCATGACTCATGTGAATCCATACTTTGGTCACAAATAAAGAGACATGTATACATTTTTATTAAATTATTATAATAGATAGTTTATGAACTCATAATTTTAAAAATATAATGTGTTTGCTGTTATTAATATTAGTTTGTTAGGTGGGTTAAGGATAATAATTTTAGAATAAAGTTTGAAATTGACTTTACCCCATATTTGATATGAGGTATTAGCCAATTTCAAGACTATTTTATTCATCAATTGTACTAAAATGATGAATTACTATTTCATATAGAAGGTGGATAAAACAGGCCCACGGGATATATCGACTCCAAAAGACCAAAGACCAAGACAATCGATAAAGGTTGAACCAATAGGAGTCGTTTGACTGAGGGGATAAAAATAACAATCTCTAGATAAATACAAAATTATTTTATCCACCATTTGGTCATGCACATTAATTAATCACGAGATTATTTTATAGCATTTTGAGCTGAAATCATCAGGCAACATACATGATTGATTACTTTTTCCATAGACAGAATTACTTTTTCCATAGATAGAACAATAAAAGGTGAAACAAAAAATTAAGCATAAACACAAGAATAAAAAAAATGAAGATTCATGTTATAACAACTTAAGTTACCTGGTTGTTTGAGATTATATTCGGCAAAAAATTGTTAATCATACCAAATTAAAATTAATAATATGAAATTATAAACACACCCTTAGCTCGAAGCAGACAGTTAAAAAGCAGACATGACAACTGACAGCTCATCGTCATAACATGAACTTGAGATACTAATTTAAAGTGTCTAAAATCTAAATAGAATTTAGCCAATCATAAAGAGTTTTGGATGTATTAATGAAACTATAGTACAAAAAGATAGTGGTACAACTATTTCAAAGTGAAGCTCCATTATTTTCTCTCTTATGGATCATACGACTTCTTTCTGCCCATTTCTAGGACTTCCTTCTCTAAACACATGAGAGATATTAATAGGTAGTAAGAATTTCAAATAAGGAAAAAAATCAAAGAATTCGAAATCTAATACAAAAAATATCCTAAGTAAGGAAAAAAATAAAAGAATTCAAAACGTTATGGACGACAATTTTTTTTCCATCAATAACATTTGTGAAACTCCTAGTATGAAACTAAGTATGAAATTAAATTTTATATTTTAGGTAAACAATTAAATGTTTAATTAAAATTTTATAAATATAAATAAATAATAATTTTGTAAAAAATGATGAAAAAATGATTTTGTCTAAAGCGATGAATTTTAATGAAGGGTAAAAAGTTCAAATCACATTTCTAAGGGTTTACACACTTTTAATATATTATAGATATATACACACATACATACATACATATACACACACGCACATATATATATATATATATAGAGAGAGAAAGAGATACATGATACATACATATATTTCAATTTGTTTCAAATATTTTACGCGATCTTGTTATCGATTATTGTTGTATACTAATTATGTAGTATTTATTAAATAGCAACCTAATTCAATTCAATTTTCCTAAATTATTTAACTTCTAGTTATTCTTAAACCCAATATGTGTCAATTTTAGCCTATATCAATTTTAATTTGACCCCAAGCTGAAATTCCCAGTTTAATTTTTTTAACACAATTTTTTATCCAATTTTGATCCATGATCTGACCTAATCTAATTTTAAATCACAATCATTTGATCTTATGCGATCGACGACTGAGATCAAATGCTCTTTTCTTTCCCTTTTGAATCAAAAATAACTCCAATAAAATCAAATCCTAATCCTATTTCCCTAAGAACACAACCATTGTCGTCTCCCGCCAGAACCCACCAAACAGAAACACCCAATGTTAACCCATTAATTTTTTCTCTCCCTGTCTCTTCATTCAAAATCGAAACCCCCCAAAAATTTCACTTCTCTAATGAACTTCGAAAGTTTTGATGAAACAAAAATAAAGACAATAATATCAAAGATATCTCATGCAGCGAGGTTATGATTTTGAGACAGATTCATCAGAATCCATCCCAGGTATGACCCTCATTACGTTCGATTGCTACTTCTATCACCACTTGATTTTTAGATTCAAAATTCATGAAATTTAAATGCTAATTGTTGGTTAAAAGCTCACAGTTTTTACTCTTTTATTCCTATTATATACAAAATTTTCAAATGTTGCGGAGCTAAATTTTTATCATATTCTAATCCTTTATCATACTTAGTACAGTGTGATTTCTTCTATAGTGGGGATTGAAATTGGTCTAATTACGTGATCCACATATTAGTCTTTTGAACCTAAACATCACATGATTGTGGCTCTCTTGAATCAATTATGAACGATTTGCATATATATATATATATATATATATTAGGGTAGTTTGTGATTTCATTTTTTCCTACTTAGTTTTCAGACGTATGACAATTGCAGCTTGTTATTTTCAGTGAAACATAATGCCTCTATAGTGATTTGGTTATTGAAAATCCTTTATTATTCTATTACGTGTCCTTGCAAGTTATTTCCTTTCTTAGTTGGTACTTGTGCTTTTTTGATAAATTATAACACCTTTCATTATATCAAGATTTTCTTCTCATTTTTTTTAAAACAGTAAATTTAATGTGCTGACTTTATTTAGTTTGGACAGATTCCTTGACTTGCTTGATATAATTTTAGCCCTTTTTTTATTCAATTTAGGTGTTTAAGGAAATAAGTTGTTCAATTGGCTGCTTGAATATTTTTCTTTCCTTTATTTTTGGCTAAATTTTTCATTTATGGTAATCAAATATAAGTTCACCCCTTAATTGATTCTTGGAATCCCTTGAATTAATTTCTGAACATCCTGTCTTCCTTTATTTTTGTGACTTCTCACAACTCTTTTACTATATAAACAAGTCTTTTCTCTCATTCATGAAACACTTTTTAATTCTTTTTCTCTCTTATACTAAAAAATATTTTTTTTCTTCTTGCTTTGGTTTGACACACATAATTACTTGAGTTCTCGTTCTGTTTTAGCGGTGGAAGTTTGGGGTCTCGATCTCTTCTTTCTTTATTGTTGCGTGTTGATTCAAAAGTTTTATTTCTTCTTTTTACTTTTCCTGTTAACCGGCGAGTCCATATCGATGCAATTTTTAATTTTATGTTGTAGTTTTCTTGTAACTTAGAGAACCTGCTCGCATAATTAAGTGTCGACATGATGTCTTATCCCCTTCATGATTTGTCTATCTCACTGTGGTTGTTGCATGTTTTAGTGCATTTGGATCCTATTTTTTGTGCCTAACAGGTTTTGTTAGAAGGTAAATGCTTGGGATTTGAAGAGTTGCTCGGGAGTTTAAAGAGGAGCTGCCTAGCTCGCTTCATCTTTTTTAGTTTATATTTTCGTTTTATATTCATTTTTTGATTTATAATTTTTATTGTATAAATACTTTCATGTAATAAAATTACGGGGACTGCTTATTGTGGGGGGAGGTTATGTAACTTAGATATTTTAATAATGCATTAATTTGTCACCTAGACAACTTGTTTTAGGATTATAAATTAAAATGTCAACGTGTTGATTAATTTTCACCTAGAAATCATGTTTAGGATTTTTAATTAACTTTCAATATATTTAACTAAATTTCAATAAATCGACTTAATTTGCATTTTTCAGCATGTTTTAACAAGTTTTTCGGCGTGTTATAACTAGTTTCCAACATTTAATTTTAATTTTCAACCCATATAAATTACTTTCCAGTATTTCTAAATTAATTTTCAGGCTTTAAATAATTTTCTACACTTTTTAAAACAATTTTCTACCTATTGAAATAATTTTCTGCCCTTATACACCTTTGGTAAATTTTTCCACCCTTGAAATTTTTCTATGATTTCCTGCATATTTAATAAATTTTTATGTATTTTTAAAATGATTTTCTGCGTATTTTAATAAACTTTTCTTCACTTTTTTTTATACTTTTCTGCACTCTTCTTAATTTTCTGCACTTAATAATTTCTGCACACTTTTTATAATTTTTTGTACTTTGAATAATTTTTGCACACTTTTATTAATTCTCTGCACTTTTAATAATTTCTGCACACTTTTCTTAATTTTCTGCACTGTATTTAATAATTTTTGCACACTTTTTAAAATTTTGGCACTTTTAAATAATATTTTTTCACATTTTGAATAATTTCCCGCACACTTTAAAGTAATTTTCAACATATGTAATTTAATTTCTAACACTTTAATCTAATTTTTAGGATCGATTATTATTCTTCGCCTAGATATCCTGGCTACAGGACTTGTTTAATCGATTTTCAACATATTAATCAATTGTATATCATCTGGATATCATGCCTATAGGTTTAAGTAATATAAAAAAGGAATAAATGTTTTTAAGCATGTTAATCACTTAATCAACTCTAATTAACCAAGAGGCTTTCATGAAATCGCTATGTGCTGTTTGTCAAGTCCTTTTTGTTTTCTTTGAGGGGAACTTTGGGCCTAATTAGGCAACCTAATCTTTTCTTTGTCTAGATCCGAATTCAAAATAGTAAATTCAATGCCTCTTGGACATTAAGTTGGAACGAGCAAGCATTTTAGGGAACACTAGTTTTAATATTTTCTTTAGAACGCCTTTAAGCTTCATAACTAAACTAGGTGGGGTGGGTAGATAGTCAAAAATGATAGAAGTTGACCCGAGTAGAATTCGACAATGTGAAATACAACATTATCACTCATAAGTCGGACGCTAATCTGAAAAACATAAAACTAACCCTTTGTCCAAATCTTCTAAATTGGCTTTTCTTTTCTTTATCTTAAGTGTTTTAAATTCTTGGGATAGTTTAAGTTTGTTATTCTTTAAGTAATTTTTTCGTTATATCATCGTGTCCTTTCTATCTTCTTGCTTACTTGATTCACGTTTTTATTACTTTATCACTTAGATAATTACTAATTAGATAATCATTGAGTTTCATGTGTAATTTATTTATTATTTTTAAACACTTGTTAATAAAAATAATTGACTTCTCTTTATCACATAGAATTTCTCACGTAGCATGTGAATTCGATTGGGATCCATATTTGTGAGACCTCAAAAGGTGCCTAACACCTTCCTTTCGAGGTAATTTGAACCCTTTCCTGAATTACTGGTGAAATAGACTAAATAATAAAATAAATTTGTAACAGAATGGTGCCATAACACACCTTAATTCATTAGGTGGCGACTCTTCTCTTTTAAACCATTCATAAAGAGTTGTCACGTCGAATTTCACTTTCACGAAAAAATGGAATGCGGTAGCATGTCGAATCTATTGGGGATACTTAGGACTCGTTTGGCCATAAGTATTTTAAACTTTATTTTTGGAAAATTATTTACTTTAGTGAAAACTGAGGTGTTTGGCCATGAGAATTCTAAATTCAATTTCAAATTATTTTTGAAAAAATAAAAACAAGTTTTACTTATTTTCACTTTTTTCCAACTTCAATTTCAGCTTTATTTATTGTTACAAATGACTCTATTTTTTTATTTTTATAAAAACACCCTATTAACTTAAGCCAACCACCAGAGTCCCTATTAACTTCCACCAACCACCAGAGTTAAGTGCCTAACTACCACATGCAAAACACATACTCTAAATTATTCATCGATAAAATACGAAAAAAATGTACTAGATTAAAATGAATAAGTAGGATACATGCTTAGTAAGTGCACTCCAAACTTTATGAATAGTTTGTCTTGTTGTTCATGAAGAACTCACCGACACTATGAATAAAAGTTGAATATTCTCAAAATTATTATCTCCCCCACATTTGATTGTATCTTGTAGGTAAATTAGTTAAATTGATTGATTTTGATAGTTTTTAAAAATAAAGGGTATAAAATTATATTTAAAAAAGGTCTTTCCAAAAGTCTAAAAAAAATTCCAAAAAGACATGGACAAACACAACTTGAACTTGAACTTCAACTGCAATTCCAACTCCAACTCTAATTTTTTTTTTAGTTTTCATGGACAAATGCCTACTCAGATTCTAACCATTACGAATTTATGTGTTATGTGGAATTTTATTCTTTTTTATTGAGTACACTTTATTTTGTTTAGTTATTCTTTTTTCTAATTGCATTATTTTTTTCCCTTTGTTTGTTTTGATATTTTGATTGGTCGTTATTACATGTTAATTCCTTTTTTCTTTTTCATTTATTTATTTTTTTAAATAGTTGTTTGGCATTTTGAGTTTTTTTTTCTTGGTTTCCCAAGGTATCCCCACAGCCGACAGCCGTGAGATTAATCCTCCGTTCCTCTGTCAGCGCAGTAAGCGGTAGGGAACTGACCACAGAGTTTGCTCCATTCGCCAGAGGTGGGGATCGAACCCCTGACCTCTTGCTTAAGGGACATGACTCTAAACCACCATGCCAACTCTAGTGGTTTGTTTGACATTTTGAGTTGTCATTACTACATGTTAATCCTTTTTTGCTTTTCCCTTTATTTGTTTCTTTACATAGTTGTTTTGCATTTTGAGTTGTCATTACTATATATTAATCCCTTTTTTCCTTCCCCCTTTACTTTTACTTCTTTAAATAGTTGTTTGGCATTTTGCGTTGTCATTACTACATGTTAATCCTCTTTTTTTTCTTTATTTGTTTTTCTAAATAGTTTTATATTTCATTTCCATCCATTCTTTTTCCCCTTTTGCTTGTCTATGTGTTATGTCTTATTTTCCAACATCTCTTTAATTGCACACATTTATTTTATTTATATTGTTCAATATGTTACTGTTTTTCATTATGTGTTACCGCTTTCTAAAATTAGCATTACGCTCATATCTTCCTCCACTTGATTATTTTTTTTAAATAATGGTTGCATGGTTGCATAGACGTTTCTTTTTTAAAACACCCCATAAGAAATGTCTCATGAATCGATCGATTTGCGGTGCATCGATAGTCATGAGATTTTCCACTCTCAAGTTATCTGTCTAACGGAACCATGTAAAGAAACCACTCTTATTCCTAGATCCTAACTACTTATTTCTTTACTAAGAGATATGCATCCTAAAGCCT
The DNA here is from genome assembly GCA_030864215.1 of Capsicum pubescens. Classification (NCBI taxonomy): domain Eukaryota; kingdom Viridiplantae; phylum Streptophyta; class Magnoliopsida; order Solanales; family Solanaceae; genus Capsicum; species Capsicum pubescens. Next base: position 36,993,987 of record CM061539.1, on the reverse strand, counting down.
AGAATATCTTGTTAAGAAAATCTTGCCCTAAGTTCTAAGGGATTTCATAATCTCAAAAATAATTCCTTCATGATTTATGTGCATTTTTGGAGATAAATATGTCTGAATGTTGTCATTTGCTCTTTGGGGGTAGGGTTGGCTAACATTTTGCTCTCCAGGGTCAATGTCACCCTACTTTATATCCAAGGTTCAGTATGATTTGGTGCATGCTGAAGCAGATGAGATCTTGGTCACTAGACTTGGGTTTAGGAGGTCAAATTGTGGTAAGGAAGGAATTAGGGAGCTTTCCATCTCTTATGCAAGTCACCCCATCCAGGAAACTTATTAAGGCGGCTATGCATTTTGGGATGAAAAGAGGTCGGTATTCAGGTTTGGTGATGTTGAAATGACCCCACTTCTTGAGGAAATTGGAGGATATGTTGAATATATGAATTCGCTGCTGAAAAAAAGTTGGCAGAAGGCTTAGGTCATCATCCCAAAAAGTGTCACTTTAGAAGGTTCGAGACAAATTAGGGCTTCAAGGTAGTATGATGGTGTCATATGTTATGAAATCCAAGAAGCTATTTTGTTGATAGGTTTGGACATGATCATGGTCAGCAAGCGTATGAAGCAGAGAGTCCCAATCCTAAGTCATGAGAAAGTAAGGGTTTTTTTTGCATTATTGTCTACTTTCTTAGAATGGTGGTCTTTCCAAATGGAGTGGAAGAAGTCATACATACTTGTTTGATTATAGTGGCTGATGATTTTTGTAATGAAATTTCCAAAGGTCCTTACACGATTGTACCCATGATCTTATCTGACATCGATCGAGTTCTTGGTTGTTGTAAGAATAGGGCCAAAAAATTTCAAGGATGTAATTTGCTACTGCAGTTACAGTTGATCGAACACCTCCAAAAGGTTCATGGTTTGCAAAGAATGTGCATACCAACTGGGGCTAACAATATTGCCGCCCATTATTTTTAAGTTACCATGGGGATCCTAGGAATCAAGCTACCAAATGAGGTAGAAAAGTGGGGACAAATGTTGAGTGCCTGACTGAAGATCCGTTCAATGGATGTTTGATTGGTTTCCTAGTATATACTTTGTGTTATACAATCAACACCAAGTCTACTTGATTTTGATGGGACTTCACGGCCTTCAACTATATGCTCCCGAGAGGGTGATAAGACAAGCGGAAAGGAAACAAATAATACCACGGGTAACCAACATGGATGAACATCAAGTAGATTATCAAGAAATAGAATTCCACATGCTATTGATATTGCCAAGACATGGGGAAAGAAGAATTTTCTAGACAAGAAGAGTATTGAACCAACAAGTATAAAACAGGTTATATAGTAGGCTATATTGAATGGTTGCATGTGACTTGAAGAACAATGTGACTTCTAATGTTAAAAGAAGCAAACATGTTAGTGACAAAGAAGCTGAAGCACTAGTCCTGTACCACGAGTTTAAGAAAAGGGCTTTGGAATTTGACACACGCCATCACCAATTACATAATGATAATGCGAATGAGATAACAAAAAATTGGTAAAGAATTAGAATTTTGGAGGCAATATGCTTTGACTATAGAAGAAAAAGTGCAAGAGTTCTGTGGGGAGTTTGACCAACAAAGTAGAGAGTGTCTTGGCATGGGAATTCTGGGAGGAACACAGGTGTTACTGTATCTCTTGACTAGCCTCCATCGCTTTGAAAAAGCTTTAGAGGCTTACAAGAAAGAAGGCAAAGAAGAAGACATTTTTAGAATTTAGTTTTTTTTTATATATTTCTTTGTATTTCCAATTTTTGAGACAATTTAGTTTAATGAATCTTTAATCTTTTGGGGTTTATTTTTATGAGCAAATAACATTATTTTATGGCATATTTATCTCTCAAACAATGATAGGCCTACTTCTAGCTCAAAATAGGTTCCCAAAATAGAAAATGATGCCTTCTTTATTACTCCCCTTATGTCACTGATGTACTAATTTTTAATTTTGTTATTTTTTCCTTTCCCAAAGGTTGATTTATTCATTCTGGCTTATCATATGGTTGAAAGAGGATCCTCCTCCTCTGTCACGATCCAATTTCTCAGGTCATGATGACACCTATCATAACCTACCAGTAGGCAAGCAAACTCGTAATCTGGAATAGCTAGTAATGGACTACTTAATCAATATAAGGAAAAGAATGCGGAATATATAAAGATCAATACATAATAGAATCCCAAAACCTGGTGGTATCAGTACAAGAGCTTCTAATATCACAAGAGTACAAAAGTGAAACAACAACGGAATTACATTGATACAACTTATCTCTGAATAATATATAGAGATTAGCATAATACAAAAGAGAGAGATAAGTAATACTCAAAACGTAAGGAGCTCACTCTATGTCTCTGAACTATGGCTACTCCGCACGAGGCACACATTAATGGAGATAACCCGTACTATACTTTGTAGGCTATAAAAGTATAGTATGAGTACCAAATGAATGGAACTCAGTATGAAACTGCCAACTGAGCTCCAAAGATAAAGTAGATATATACAACATAAATAGAATGGAAACTACATCCAAGAGTCCAGAGTTTATATAACAAGTCAATGAGAATAATAAGGGACAACTATCCTTTTCAAGTCCAAAAGTCTAACATGAAAAGACTAAGGAAGTGTCAAGGTGAACTATCCTATTCTACCTACATTCAACATACGTCAATACTATACCATATATCCTAGGCAATTATACGAATGAAAAGCGAAATAAAGATATATAGCAATATACAAGGTCAAGAAACGAATATACAATATGAACAAGCGAAGGAAGGGATATACAGTTGTGCCATAACTTAATATAGCTATATATATATATATACATACATACATAAACATGAGGTCAAATCGAGCATAACCTAAATCATCATATCCTCATTCTAAGACCTCATTATAATATCATCAGGATCTAAGGCTATCATACCCAGGGTTATAATCCACATGGCTAGACATGATATAATCGCGTGCATAACAATGAATTCATATGATAAAAGAAGATGAAAACATACCTTAAATCTGGATACCAAATCAACGACCAATATGTCATAAGCTATCCATAATAATGATCTTAACAATATCAATAACAACGCGAATAACCGCCTACTCTGAAAAACTATATACCTAATCGAGCCTATGAGTACCCCCATCGCCCCAAACTCGGAAGGTTCAATCAACATACAACAACACAAGGCATATTCTTCACATATTTTTATGCAACCGTCCCATAACTGCTGATAGACATAGGTGCATACTGGTGATATGAATGCGTATATATGAATGAATGCAAGATACACAATCAATATCACAACTTACCATAACTGTCATCATCATGACCATCATCATCATAATCAACCTCTAGCCTTGCCAAGTATCAATATATTATCACAGTATTCTCCGATATGGCTGGTATCAATATTATCACAATAGTATCCTCCGGCCTTGTCGGGTATTAATATATCATCCCTGTATTCTCTGGCCTTGCCGGATATCAATATCATCATAATAGTATCCTCCGGCCTTGCCGGGTATCAATATATCATCACAGTATCCTTCGGCCTTGCCGGGTATCACTATATCATCATAGTAGCACCACAGAATAACATACACTAATATACTCATGAGCATAATCATATCACCACAAAGCATCTATCTAGACAATACATCCCAACTACTTGTTATTAGTTAGCCAACGTTATTTATAAGGAAACCTCTAGTAATCAATTCATCACATGACCTCTAGTTCTTTGTCTAAACATTATCCTTATTCAAGGGATACCAACTAACCATTATTTTTCAGATAGCCAACATCTAACATCTAGCCAAGGTTTATCACTAGACTATAATCGCCATTTATCCACTATTCCACATTATCGCCTAATCAGCATATAACTGCTAACCATTATTAGACAATATATAACCACTTATCATCTAACCATATTTTATTTACTGACATCATTCATTAACTAGCCATCGTTAACCAACTAATCCTCATTTAGCTACTCATTGATCAACCATTTAGCAACTATTTATCATTATTAAATAGTCACCGCTTATTGCCAACATCACTTATTATCTAGCCTCGTTAATAAACAACTCCTCATTTAACAAGTAATCAACATTATAAACTTAGGAATCAATACCATTAATCTTCGCCTATGCTAAAGCCAACATCATCATTAGCCACATATCAACTATCTCTAAATACCATATTTCAACGAAGCAATATTCATTAACTATTATATCTGATTACTATCCACCAAGTTCTATAGTCTCTTAATAGAAAATTAACAACTACATAACTTAACCCTTAATTTAGTAGAACAATCATAAGATCATATTTCATCTAGAATCACATAAGTTACCAATACGATAATCATGAATGTACCAAATCTATGCATACTATCACCAGTATCCAATAAAATAAGTCGAAAGCAACATACCGCATCTTCCTCCACCCCATACCGGACAGGTGTGTATATCAAACATGTATATGAATCCATAACCGTAATCGTATCCCTTTAAAATAATAAACACCTTTTGTATATCCAATCAATATCATAACATGGACCTTGGCCCAATAATATATTGGGAATAACCACGACATCATAATCACAGACCTTAGGCCCATATACGTATCCAAAACTCATATCAATAATCATATTTATTAACCCTAGCATATCCCTAGTTATCTCACATATAGGAGGAATCTTGCATATAAGAGGCATAATATCAATAAACATGTATTCATCTACAAGATATCTCATATCAATAGGTCATGCATCATGACTATGGGGAATATCACCTCTTTAGGGCAATTGTCATATCTAAGAGGAATATCACTCTATAGGCCTAACAATCAAAACCAAGAGGGAGATAGTACCTCTATAGGCACGACAATCATATCTAAGAGGGAGTAGAATCTCTATAGGCTAATATCATATCTAAGAGGAAATCATATCTCTATAGGCCAAACATCAAGTCTAAGAGAAAGTAGCATCTCTATAGGCCCATCATCAAGTCTAAGGGGAAATAGCATCTCTATTGGACCATCATCAAGTCTAAGAGGAAATAACATCTCTATAGGACACATAACGTATCTAAGAGGGATATCATCTCAAAATGACCAATATCGCTTCCACAAGGAGTATCATAGCCATATCTCAAAGCCTACAATCCGTGGAACATCGATACAAGCTACAAAGTCATGAAGTAACCTTATACTAAGGTTTACTAGCCCTATCTGTGTCTATCATCTGCAACTAAGTCCACAAGACTAACACAAGTCTAGGCCTAAGTGGGCTAGACGATCCCATTTCAAAAACTCAATTTCCATAATTAGGCACATCATTCCCCAAACTAGGCTAAGGTATCTAGTTCCACTTCTAGATATCATATAAGCCACATTCAAGCTTAAGATAGGAGCTTTAACTAGAAACAAGGGTACTCAAGTTTACTCTACCCAAGTTACAGTTTAAAGACTACCACACTAGTCCAATAGGGTCAAATCCACAAATAATTCTTCAAATGCTAAAACCACAACCCAAACATAGCATTACATCATAACCACGCTATAACTAATCTAAACTAGAGAGAGATGGCACTAGGATTCAAAATGTTTATAAACATTTTATCTTACGGGTCCAAAACTCTCATCTAATCCCCAAAGAATCAACAATCAAGGCTAAGTTATTCTATGCATAATCAAGACTAACATCCATATTAACATGCAATACATATAACACGTCATCTATGAAGCGGAGTAGATAGAGGCCTACCTCGAAGCCAAACCGCAAAATATCACATCATGCACCATATACTCGTCTTCAATGCACAATCCCCAAAATTCCATCAAACTATTAAAAACATAATCTACTCATCAATACGAGTCTAACAATACCCATATTGTACTATTGTGCTTCAGGTCCAAAAACGACACCAACCCAAGTGGGTCCCACGTATGGAAATCGCATTTTCGATGTCAACACAATGCTCATACATCACCAAGAAATCATAACCCTCAATTAATGGATCCAAATAAACCAAATTTGGGGATAAATCAATTTCTAAGCTAAATTGGAATTTTGGGTCAAGAGCTAAGAAATTCACCAATAAAGTAATGAAATCTTACCTTAATCAGGGTGATAATCACGATAAAAGATGTTTACCAAGCTCCCTAGACACCCACAAAAATCAATTTTGAGTCATCATATCCATTTAGGATTTTAGGCTGTCAAAGATGAAGGGAAAATGCCCAAATTCGCAACTTTGGGGTCTATTTATAGAGCCTTTTAGCGAAGAGATGCGGTATCCCCATGACAGCAAAGTCAAAAACTTATTTTTGACCCTCGAAACTCAATCAAAACCCAAATAACATTATCCAATAGTGAAATTTAAGTGTAAACCATATTTAAAATCCATTGGAATCATCAAAACATTCATACAAGATCGTTTTAGAAAAAAGTAGGGCCCTCACATATAGTTTCATTTTTCATAAAATGTGTTCAATAACCTAAATAAGTTCGGAAGCTTTCGGACCTGAACCAAGGCTTTCTCTAGCTTAAAATTGAGTTTTCGGATGTGATGGAGAAGTTGGATTTTCAATCTAAGGTCTTCTCGACCAAATGTGGGTCTGACACCCATATTTTAATTTTTTGACCAGTAGGTCAAAATGAGCTAGGGTGCGTTGAAACCCAAACCAAAGGTCTACCTAGACTAAAATCGATATTTTAGATCTATTGGCATAGGTTAAATTTGCATTCAAGATTGTTTCACTGAAGTTTTTGCCCGATTGCTCTTTGGAACCAACGAAGACTTCAAAATAAGGAATTGACTCTAAAAATCAAATGAACTGTCTGGTAATCGAACCGTCGGTCCCAGAAAGTCATAATGATTATAGAAAGCTATGGAGAAGCCTTAATTGCGAAGATAAGCGAAAACATGAAAAATGATCGAAAGGGTCATTACATCCACTACTAAAAGGACTTTCTTCCCCGAAAGTCAACGAATAGAAAGAATCTCAAAAGCTCGAAAGGATGAGGTACTGGGTCTGCATGCTCCAAACATGACTTCCCAAGTATCCTTCATGAGGAGAGAACACTTGCAAGGGATTTCTCCACAGGTATCCCTTTTTTAACCAGCACCCTCACTTTATTTCTCAAACAACCAAAACTTAACTTCAACTGCTAACTGGCCTCCAACTGAACTGAAAAGACTGATGCATGGAAATCTAGACCACAACATGTTGATACCATCTTGATACCCGCACAAATCAACAATGGCTCATCTAAGCAAAAATGACCCAAGTCGTGAGTCATACCACTGACTACCAAATCCAAATATAATCTTCTTCTATCGATCCATTCCTGCTATCCACTCTGAACCGAGAAAAAAATCACTCGAGTCTCGCTCGCTTAATCTCATCAGTGAGAACTCAAAGAACTGAAGCTGATCTACTAAAAATCCATATAAGAAATATGAGAATAAGCTCATAAGGTTCTATCTGGGCATACAAATGGAGATAATCAATGATTGCAATCTATGCCAATGCTGTAACCAGTCTGAATGAAAATCAAATTGAAATCCTGAAGTCCAAGGTATAACTACTCATCACTGAATATTTTCCTCCAAGATGTCCTATCAATCGAGAATAAAGCCATACTGAATCCATCTCAAGTGCATCACTCCCATTGTGTATGTCATCCAAATTTTCCAAAGAATACTGGAGACTCGAGGTCAAAGCTAAAAAAACTAATACCAGGTCCATGGTCTATCATCTAAACACTTATCTAGTATAATCCATCCGAAGTCGAGAAGACCTAATAGGCAACCACAAAGTAGGCTCAATCAACTTATAAATGAAATTTGAACTGAGACATGCCCAAAATAAAAGCTGCACACAAGCTCTACAACACCAAGCAAAAATCTCAACACCGAGGCTGAATCACTCGATTTCAACTACCCAAACTAAACCTAAGGATGGGTAGGTATTCATACTCCAAGTATATCATAACTTCCAAATCGCCATTCTAAAGCGTCAAGTCAAAACTGAACCAATAAGCCTATATCATTACCAACTATTCAAATCGACTTTAGTATCCAAATATGGCATATCCAAGATAAATCATACCAACACACAGTACAGAAATTATGCAAAAGAGTAAATCGTCCTCTAAAAAGGAAAATAACCCACTCCATATCTACTGGAGGGCATGATCAATCCAAATAATACATAAAAACTTCCCAAGGCTGAAAACCATACCACGAGTGGCAAAAATCTCTAGCAACTCGAAAAGTACAACTTAAGCCAAAAACTAACCTATCAATACTCTGTCTCGACAAGAATAGCCATAGGTACATGTCACCTAGGAGAAACACTCCATTAGGCCTCATTAGGTCAAACAAACTCTGGAATGGGGATTTCCTCAATCCACTTTAGAATCACATCATCAAAGAAAAAATATACCAATCTTAAAACCAATGTCAAATTCAAGACCTTTACTAGAAAAATAACTCAAGGAATTTCCAATTTTCCAACTTAAGAAGAGATCACAAGAAAGGCCACCCGCCTCTAACTTTCCAACTCCACTTAAGACAAAACCATATCACAACAAGAAGAGAGTATCTAATCCCTACACTAATAATAAGGGAAAACCATCACAATGGACGAATCCAACAAATCTAACAAACGAATCCACAACACCTCAATATCAATGTCAAAACCACTATCGGGCAATGAAATAGTCACAACCTAAGAACGAACCTCAAACTGGTCAATCTCACGAATGGGTTATATCAAAAGGGATAGCCAAAACAAAAAGTCTTCGCAACCTAGAAAGCAAGTCTAAGAATCTTGAATTGAATAATAAGCAATATAACTAAATTACCAACTCTAGAGTCACAACAGAGCCAAAAAAGGTCAACTTGCCTTTCGATATCACAATACATCCCTGAATCAATTTAACAAAGCTAACCAAGAGGGAAAAATTAACCTCGCCGCGCTATGGGAAAATATCAAATCGGGCTGTATCTACTCAAGCCACCGAATAAGATCACAAAATAAAATTCTAACTAGATACCACTAGTCTAAATAGCTACCCAACGAGTATAAATTACATCAAGCAATAATATCAAATAATATAAATAACCTCAAGAAGTAATAATAATAGCAACAACAATATCCACATCAATATAATGAATCAGAGGTACCCAAATAAATATCAATATCATGTACCACTCAAGGGCCACAATAGGTCTAATGTACCAAAATAAATTGGACTCGAACCCAAACCATACCCATAGGGTAGCAATATCAGTATAGACCACGGAGTAGTAACATAATCATGAATTTTATAACAAGGCATAAAATAATCAATATCAATTCATCAAGTCTTATAATCACCAATAGGTATGAAGACCCCAATACACGTAATAAGAGATAAACACGGGAAATAAAAGCACATCAATCGTAGAGACATCAATAATTATATGCCCGATGAGCATAGGGAATAAATTTGAGTGGGTCCAACTCAGATCGACTAGCTGAATCATCAACCAAGGCACCACACATACTTTCTCTAACTGAAGATGCCACAACATCACGAGGCTGATCTGAATGAGTTGAATGACTAAAAATTCAATGTTGGAGAAAATTTCTAGATCAGTAGTTGATCTCTTTATAATCGTAGAAATTCCTAAAGCATCAACATGGCGGGGACACAAACTTTGCTCAAAAGGATGGATAACTGATGCTGAGAAAAATATCTAGAATTATATCCATATTTCCTCAATCATATCCTGTCTCAAGGACTCTATGATGGCAGGGAATACATGCTAACTGTGTCTTATCAACTATCTTATAGTTTGAAATACTAACTGTGTAGAACCGATGGGCTACAAATAAAGCTAAACTCTATCGGAAGGATCCTCACTCCCGAATACAATAATAATAACACTATACTGATGGCTTAGACTCTTGTCGCCACTTTCATAAGCCTCAATATCAGTGGTCTCTATGGTTCTCTCATAATTGACAACCTGAGGAAATGAAGACTTAGCTGCTATCAAGTGCTCTAACACCAAATGGAGTTGCAATGCTAAACCTCTAATGATTCCATGTACCATGCCTGGCTTAGAAGGATATAACATAGGAATAAGTCTGGACCACTTGAGAAATTCAATCTCATTTTTAAAAACTGATTAAGAACCCTAATGAACACCAACAGATCCAACTCTGGTCTAAGAATTGCTTGATTAATCGAATGCCATCCATGCCTTTGAGGGATCGACAATATGACTCAGATTCCCAATGCTGAACCTCAAAGGCTGAAGTAGTCACAAGCTCAACTGAAGCCTAAGATGGACCAAATTATTTTTGGCTGCCACTGAAGATCTTTGATACCCATCTCTAACTCTCTAATTTGATGCTGCACTAAAACTCTGGAAATATATTTTGAAGTATTGTACGCATTTATCGCCAGTGTCATATCATCCTTCGGGAATAGAACAGAGTCAAAGTATGTGTTTGAGGTTCATAGAAAATACATACACACGATAAGGAGTCAAGAAGTGAATTTCCTAAAATATCCAGGTAGCCTTCCGAAGATAGGTTACAGACGTCTCCGCACCGATCCACAGGACTCTACTAACACTTAGCTTTTGTATTAACACACTGATGGAACCTAGGCTCTGATACTAATTTGTTAGGACCCAATTTCTCAAGTCATGTTTGCTCATACCATAACCAACCAGTATGCAAGCCAACCCGTAGTCCAAAATGGCTTGTAATGGACTACTCAATCAATATAAGGAAAAAATGCGGAATATATAAAAGTCAATACATAATAGAATCTCAAAACCTGGTGGTATCAGTATAAGAGCTTCTAATAGCACAATGGTATAAAAGTGAAGCAATAATGGAATTGCACTGATGCAACTTATCTCTGAAAATAATATAGAGATTAGCCTAATACAAAAGAGAGAAATAAGTAATACTCCAAATGTCAGGTGGTTACTCTAAGTCTCTGAACCATGGCTGTTCTGCACGAAGCACACATCAATGGCGATAAGCCGTACTATGATCTGTAGGCTATAGAAGTATAGTATGAGTACCAAACGAATGATACTCAGTAGGCAACTGCCAACTAAGCTCCAAAGATTAAGCATATATATACAGTATATAGATAGAACGAAAACTACACCCAAGAGTCCAGAGCTTATATAACAAGTCAATGAAAATAATAAAGGACAACTATCTGTTCAAGTCCAAGAGTTTAACATAACAAGACTAAGGAAGTGTCAAGGTGAACTATCCTATTCCAGCAACATTCAGCATACGTCAATACTATATCGTATATCCCAGTCATTTATACGAATGAAGAGCAAAAGAAAGATATATAGCAATATAAAAGGTCAAGAAACAAATATACAATATGAAGAGACAAAGAAAAGGATATATGGTAGTGTCATAAATTCATATAGCTATATATATACATATAAACATGAGGTCATCTCGAGCATAACCTAGATCATCATATCCTCATTTAAAGACATCATTATAAAATCATCAGGATCTAAGGCTATCATGCACAGGGTTATAATCCACATGGCTAGACATGATATAATTGTGCATAACAATGAAATCATAAGATAAAAGAGAATGAAAATATACCTCAAATCTTGATACCAAATCAACAACCAATCTGTCTTAAGATAGTCATAATAATGATCATAACAGTATCAATAACAACGTGAATAATCAACTACTCCGGACAACCATATACCTAATCGGGCCTATGCGTATCCCCATCGCCGCAAATTTGGAAAGTTCAATCAACATACAACAACATAAGACATATTCTTTACCCATGTTTATGCAATTATCCCATAATGGTTGAAATACATAGGTGCATACTGGTGATAGATAATGCGTATATAGGAATGAATGCAAGATGCACAATCAATATCACAACTCACCATAACCGTCATCAGCATGGCCATTTACATCGAAATCAACCTCCGGCCTTGTCGGGTATTAATAAATCATCACAGTATCCTCCAGCCTGGCCGGGTATCAATATCATCACAATAGTATCCTCCGGACTTGCTGGGTATCAATATATCATCACAGTATCCTCCGTCCTTGCTAGGTATCAATATTATCATAATAGTATCCTCCGGGCTTGTCGAGTATCAATATATCATCTCAGTATCCTTCGGATTTACCGGGTATCCATATATCATCACAGTAGCATCATGGAATAACATACACTAATATACTCATGACCATAATCATATCACCACAAAACATCTATCTAGATAATACTTCCCAACTACTCATTATTAGTAAACCAACACCACTTATAAGGAAACCTCTAGTTATCTATTCAACACATAACCTCTAGTTCTTTGTCTAAACATTATCCTTCTTCAAGGGATAACAACTAACCATTATTTATCAGATAGCCAACATGTAACATCTAGCCAAAGTTCATCACTAGACTGTAATCACCATTTATCAACTATTCCATATTATCAACTAATCATTATATAACCATTAACCATTATTAGAAAACACATAACCACTTATCATCTAACCATCTTTTATTTACTAACATCATTCATTAGCTAACCATCGTTATCCAACTAATCCTCATTTAACTACTCATTAATCAATCATTTAGCAATTATTTATCGTTATTAACTAGTCAACTCTTATTACCAACATCACTTATTATCTAACCTCGTTATTACACAACTCCTCATTTAACATGTAATTGACATTATAAACTTTGGCATCAATACCACTAATCTTCGCCTATGCTAAACCAAAAATCATCATTAGCCACATATCAACCATCTCTAACTACCATATTTCAACTAAGTAATATTCATCAACTAATACATCTCATTACTAGCCACCAAGTGCTAAAGTCTCCTAATAGACAATGAACTACTACTTAGCTTAACCCTTAATTTAACAGAATGATCATAAGATCATATTCCATCTAGAATCACATAAGTTACCAATACAATAATCATGAATGTACCAAATCTATGCATGCCATCACCATTATCTAATCAAATAAGTTGTAAGCAACATACCACATCTTTTTCCATCCCATACTGGAGAGATGTGTATATCAAACTTGAATATGAATTCATAACTGTAATCGTATCCCTTTACAATTATAAACACATTTTGGATATCCAATCAATATCATAACACGAACCTTATCCAAATAATATATCCGGAATAACCACAACATCATAATCACAAATGCCCATATATGTATCCGAAACTCATATCAATAATCATATTTATAAATCATGGGATATCCCTAATCATCTCACATATAAAAGGCATCTCGCATATATGAGGCATAATATCAATAAATATGTATTCATCTACAAGATATCTCACATCAATAGGTCATAGATCATGACTATGAGGAATATCACATCTCTAGGGTAATTGTCATGTCTAAGAGGAATATTGTCTCTATAGGCCCAACAATCATAACCAAGAGGGAAATAACACCTCTATAGGTACGACAATCATATCTAAGAGGGAATAACATCTCTATAGGCCAATATTATATCTAAGAGAAAATGATATCTCTATAGGCCAAACATCAAGTCTAAGAGGAAATAGCATCTCTATAGGCCCACCATCAAGTCTAAGAGGAAATAGCATCTCTATAGGCTCATCATCAAGTGTAAGAGAAAATAGCATCTCTATAGGCCACATAACGTATCTAAGGGGGATATCATCTCTAAATGCCCAATATCTCTTCCACAAGGAGTATCATACCCATATCTCAAAGCCCACAATCTGGGGAACATCGATAAAATCTACAAAGTCGCGAATAACCTTATACTGAGGTTTACTAGCCCCATTTATGTCTATAATCTGCAACTAAGTCCACAAGACGAACATATGTCTAGGCCTAAGTGGGCCGGATGATCCCACTTCCAAACCTCAATTTCCATAATTAGGAAAACCATTCCCCAAACTTGGCTAAGGTATCTAGTTCCACTTTTAGATGTCACATAAGCCACATTCAAGTTTAAGATAGGAGCTTCTACTAGAAACAATGGTACTCAATTCTACTCTACCCATGTTACAGTTTCAAGACTACCACACTAGTCCAATAGGGTCAAATCCATAATTCATGCTTCAAATGCCAAAACCACAACCCAAACATAGCATTACATCATAACCATGCTATAACTAATCTAAACTAGAGAGATAAGGAACTAGGATTTAAAAAGCTTATAAACATATCATCTTACGGGTCCAAAACCCTCATCTAATCCCCAAAGCATCAATAATCAGGGCAAAGTTATTCTATGCATAATCAAGCCTAACATCCATATTCACACGGAATATATATCAGGCATCATCTATGAAGAGTAGTAGACAGAGACCTTCCTCGAAGCCGAACCGCAAAATATCACATCATGCACCATATGCTCGTCTTCACTTCACAATCCCAAAAATTCTATCACACTACCAAAAATATAATCTACTCATCAATACGAGTCTAATGATACCATATTGCACTATTGTTCTTTGGGTCCAAAAACGACATAAAAAACCCCAAGTGGATCCCACATATGGAAATTGCATTTTCGAGGTCAACCCAATGCTCATGCATCACCAATGAATCATAACCTTCAATTAATGGGTGCAAAAAAATAAATTTGGGACAAAATCAATCCCTAAGCTAAATTGAGATTTTGGTTCAAGAACTAAGAAATTCACCGATAAAGTAATGAAATCTTACCTTATTCCGGATGATAATCATGTTAAAAGATGTTTACCAAGATCCTTAGACACCCAAAAGACTCAATTTTGAGTTATCATACCTATTTAGGGTTTTGGGATCTCAAAGATGAAGGAAAAATACGCCTAAATTTGCGATCTTGAGGTCTATTTATAGACCCCTTCGGCGAAGAGATACGGTATTCCTATGACAGCATAGTCAAAAACTTATTTATGACCCTCGAAACTCATTCGAAACCCAAATAACATGATCAAATAGTAAAATTGGAAGGTAAACAACATTTCAAATCCATTGCAATCATCAAAACATTCATCCAAGATCGTTTCGGAAAAAAGTGAGGCCCACACCTATAGTATTATTTTTCATAAAATTCGCTCTATAGCCCAAAATAAGTTTGAAAGCTCTTGGACTTTAACTAAGGGTCCCTCTAGGACGTGATGGAGAAGTTAGATTTTCGATCTAAGGTCATTTCAACCAAATGTGGGTCCAACAACCATATTTTAATTTTTCGACCAATAGGTTGAAATGAGCTAGGGTGCATTGAAACTCGAACCAAAGGTCTACCTAGACTAAAATTGATATTTCGAATCTGCTGTCAAAGTCAAAATTTGCATCCGAGATCGTTTCACTATAGTTTTTTCCCAATTGCCATTTGGAACCAACAACGACTTTAAAATAGGGAATTAGCTCTAAAAATTAAATGAACTGGCGAATAATCGAACCGTCAGTCCTAGCAAGTCATAAATGACTTGGGGAAGCTATGGAGAAGCCCTAATTGTAAAGATAAGTGGAAATATGAAAAATGACCGGAAGGGTCATTATATCTTCTTCCTACAAATATATGTCATAAAGGTAAAGAGAAAATTGGAGATCATCACAATGCTATAACAAAGATGGTGCTAGTACATAAGGAGAAAGTTTAATTGGGCTGAATAAAATTATTCTAAGAATAGAACATCGGTTCCTCGAGCTACAAGGAGAGTTGGCGTAGGTGTGCAACTTGACCAATCTATCTCTTACCCTTAATACTCTTCTCAAACAATAGGTTGATAGTCATACTGTCAAGAAATCCTAAACTCCTACCCGAAGTCACCAACTTCCATTATCTCAACAACAAAATCTTCCAAATCCCCCTCAAAATATCTAAAAATTTCATAATCCCACTCAAAATATCCAAAATCCTCCAATCCCATATATGTTCCTAGCTAACATATTCAAAATCCTTAATATTAAACTCACTTACCTCCATATAATCTTTCAAACCCTATATATACCCCTTAAAACATCCAAAATATATCCTACAACCAAGCATCTGGCAGCCACTCTTTGAACCCAATCTATGTCGAAACAACCCCATACACCTA
The DNA here is from genome assembly GCA_030864215.1 of Capsicum pubescens. Classification (NCBI taxonomy): domain Eukaryota; kingdom Viridiplantae; phylum Streptophyta; class Magnoliopsida; order Solanales; family Solanaceae; genus Capsicum; species Capsicum pubescens. The sequence continues at coordinate 36,977,811 of CM061539.1, read as the reverse complement.
CCCATAATATGTATCTTAATAACAATCCTAGTCGGAGGTGACTAAAATCAATATTGAAATACTAAATTAAACAAAAAAAGTAAAGTATAGTTGGGAAGTAAAAGTGAAGAGTGAAGAAAGAAAGACTCAATTGAACAATAATTAAACCAAGAAAGAAGGAGAAATCAATCGAATACATGAGAAATCAAATTGAAATCCACATTATGATAACTTGATGATCAATCAAGAGAAGAAGATCACACAGTTAATTCGATAATCCATCCTAATCACTCAATTGAAGCTAACAGTTGATATTAAACCCAATTACTATCCTAACTAGAGTAATTAAATATCAAATCAATTCAAGAAAATTCAATCCTCCAAAATCTAAGTATGAAAATGTCTAAGGCAACTATTTATAGTTATTGCTTTTGCACAAAAAGTCTATTACAAAATAGCCCAAAAGTGACTATTTTGGAAATAACCAACAAGGGCCTTTCTTGATTGCCCAATTGGCATTTGATCACCCATGGACTTGTGTCTATTAGTCCATGGAATCCTTCAGGCTCCATGCTATCATCCCTATATGAAAGCCCATCCTAATGTACCCCACTCTAACTATGCTCTTAGCATCATTTCCTTCTCTAGAAGGATTCATCCTCAATTTTAGACCATAAAAAAACATGAAAAGGACAAACAAAAAACATATCCTCATAGCACGAGGGTTAGCACAACAGTTAGCATTCACAAATCTATCACTAGGCCAAGTATGCACACATTTAACATATAACCAAGCATCAAAATGAGCAACAAATAGTTTGTAACCCAAAAAAATAAGAGATACTTGGATATATAGATAACAATAATGAATATGTAAATCAAAATAACTATGGTGTTTAGGCAACCATACATGAAAGTCTTCAATGGTTCTACATTTAGAAAAATACAAATTCCCCTTTAAGTCAAGTAACACATGATAACCCGCATAGCTAAGCGTCAAGTCATAAACAAGATCACCCCGAGTTAAGACTCCACCAAATGCAAGATCCATCTTCAAGAATAGGATTACTCTCAATGCATCACAGGTTATGTCACGATCTGATTTATGAGTCATGATGACACCTACTATATCCCGCAAGTAGGTAAGCAAAATCGTTAACTAAAGCTGAACACAATAGGTTAACTTTGTGGAAAAATTCCCAATAAAGGCGGAAGTCAACAACATAACTTCAAAATAAACAAAGTATTCAAAATAGATAAAAGATATCCAATACATAGAAAATCATCCCACGACCTGGTAGAGCCAGTACAAGAGCATCTAATAATAATACACTATAATTTCTAAAATAGTCAATAACATCGGTATCAAAACAAAAAATTAAACATAAATAATAGAAGGAAATAGGCGAATCCAACTCCAAGAGCTCACCCTATCTTCAAAAATTAACACAACACGAACGTTGATCAACGATGACAAATAGTACTCGAATCTTCACCAAAAGGTACAAAAGTGTAGTATGAGTACAAAGACCATAGTTCTTCAGTAGGCATCATTGGTCGACTAAGCTAAATCATGATACAAGTATGATAAAATATGAGATAACATAACTAAGTCAAGGTAGAGATGAACTTGAATCAAATCCAACATCGTTGTGCATCAATAAGTAAATAAATTAGAATAACTATATAACATAAGGCATCAACACATGCAATCTAACAATAAAATTGGACCCCATATGCTAATTAGTGCAAAAAAGTAAGTAACCTATCACAAGCCCCCATAAGCCTGGAAGGTAAAAATAAGATATATAATCTACCACCTTATTATTATCTCTCATGGTACAACTAGCATCTGTGCATGCCACACTAACCACCGATTCTTCATGGTCATTATTTATCAATAGATAAACATTAAGAATCTAACCATCATGCAACAACTAATCCCTATATATCAACTAATCATTCTTTATCAACTATAATCATATATCAACAAATCATCATTTATCAACAAAACATCATTTATCAACTGATCCTCATATATCAGCTAGTCATCATTTATTAACTAATCGCTATTATTAACTAAACATAATACGACTAGAATTCATTCATATCATACCACATTATAACCATTCCTCATTTTCATACTTATCTAGAGTCACTAATATTAATCTCACACCCCGATATCATCATACCATAATAAGTATGCCATTATAGTATAACGAGTATATCTGAACCCGAACCAATAAATATAATTGATGAAATCATCATGAATATCATCATTAATATCACCCTTAATATCATCATCAATATTATTAATATCATCATCAACACCATCAATACCTTTATCAATATAATCTATATCATTATAAATATCATAGCCATCCTACGGACGTACACTGGGTATCAATAATCGATGTCATCATCATTATCCGAACATGAATCGAGAATCATATCATTATTATCGTACCGGTAGCATAATCAATAGCTTGATCGCCAATATAATAAATAAACATAATCATATCACATTCGATAGCATAGTTGCTACAATTATCAATAAGCATGGTCTTTAGTATAATCAATAGCACAATCACTAATAAAATTAATAAGCATGCTCTTTGGTAAGATCTAGCATAATCGCTAATATAACTAATAAGCATCGTAAATAATAATATAGTCGATAGATATGATTGATAGCATAATCCATAATTATTATCAATAGCATAGGCAATAACTTCATCATTAGCATGATAGGTAGCTTATCATTAGTATAATAGATAGCGTAATAAATAAATTATCATTAGCATGATAGATAGCTTATCATTAGTTTAGTCAATAACTTATTCATTACATAATCTATAGCTTATTCATAGCACAATCCATGGCATAATTGCTTATGTAGTTAATAATCATGATCTTTAGAATAATCAATAGCACAATCATCAATGTAGCCAACAAGAATGGCCATTAACTTAACCAATAGTAAAATCTCTAGTATAGTCATTAGACATAGTCATTAGCATACGGAATAGCATAATCACTATTATAGCCATTAGCATGATAGGTATCATAGTCGATGGACTTGATTGCTAACTTGGCCAATAGCATACCCAATGGTCTAATCAATAGCCTAATCAATGGCTTACTCAATCTCTTAACCAAGGGCTTATTCCATAACATATTCAATAGTTTAAACAATAGCATATTCAATAGCCCATCATAAGCTTAATTAATAACTCATTCGTAGCATAATCGTTAAGCATTAATTTCAAAGTCATCCATCATAACCAACAAGTATCACGGTGTATAAATATCACCACAATAAATATTTTCTAGATACACCCAAGCGTATAAAGAACTTTAATAACTATCACAAGTCTTGGCCTAAGGTGGGTCGAAGAGCCTACTTATAAATTCCCAAAAGCATTTATCAAGTAATGTATACCCCAGATTAGGCTAAGGTATCTAAATTTACTATTAGATGTTGAACAAGCCATAACTAGCTCTAGGATCGCAATTTCTCCCAATATAGAGCAACTAAACCAATTCCACCTAAGGAAATGAAAAGTTAGGTAAGTTTTATCATAAACTCAAGTGACTAAGGCAATATCCTCATTGATTGAGTAACTAAGGTATTTCATCCTAAACAAGAGCCTACAAGGTCATCTTCATGTAAGATATGACTAACTAGTCTAATTATACCTAAACCGATATTCAAAATAGCCTAAATGGTCCTACTAACCAATGTTTTACAATTTATCACACCAACACCTAAAACCCATCCCACATCCAACACAATATCATAAACATACTATGAATTATCTCAATCTAACAAGAAGTAAAACCTAGCCTACTTGGATGCCGAAGAAAGCTCAAAAGGTTTGCTAAATTACCATTTTTCTCTTTCGAGAAGCTTTTGCAAGATTCCAAGCTATCAAAATCATATTCTACTCATCAATACGAGAATAATGAAATCCATATTGCACTATTGTGCTTTGGGTCCACAAATCACACAAAAATCCCATATGGGTCCCATTTATGGAAAATCATGGTTTTGAAACTAACCTAATGCTCCCTCATGCTCAAGGAGTCATTACCCTCAAGAATGGGTGAAATCCAAGATAATTTAAGGCTAAACTAAAGCCTCTAAGGTTTTGGGATTTTTAAACAATAAATGAAAAATTCTACCATGAAAAGGATAAAATCTTACCACAAATTGGAAGATAATCGCGTAAACAAGTGTTAGCCAAGCTCCTAAATTACCCACAAGCCTTAATGGTTTTAGTCTCAAGAGAATGGATGAAGGAATAATATATGGGTTAAAATGAGGTATTTATACCCTTTCCAAGTTCTCGAGTATTGCTATCGCGACTCGAGACTCACAATCACTATTTATGGCATCAGGGGCAAAAGTCGTGATCGCAATATTTCCCTATTGCAATCGTAATACTGGCAAATGGGTAAATCACATATGGCGATCGAGATTTACCCTTTGCAATCGTGATCTGGCACATAGGATAAATCACATATGGCTATCGCAATTTACCCTTTGTGATCACTGTCACACCAGATACCTGATGCACCGAATTTTCTAAGTCTGGAATAAACTTCAACTGGGGTTTAGGATTCATTTGAAACCCTGTGTGCACAAACAAACTATGATACTATACCAAATTTGATGTTCCAGACTCATGGCACAGTCAAAATTTCCATCCGAGGTCATTCCAATGAAATGTGGGTCCTACACCCAATTTCTAATTTCTTAACTTTTCGATCAATATGTTGAAATGAGCCTGGGTGCCTATGGACCTAAACCAAAGGTTCACATAGCCTAAAATTTATATTTATAAGCTGCTGGAACAGTTAGAATTTGCATTCGAGGTTGTTTAACTATGTTTTTTTCTCGAGGGCCATTTGGAACCAACAAAGTTTTCAAAATAGAGAAATGACTCTAAAAACCAAACGAACCTCCCGATAACCGTACTGTTAGTCCCAGCAAGTCATAGATGACTTAGGGAAGCTATAATGAAGCTCTAACAACAAAAATAAGTAGAAATATGGAAAATGACATAAAGGGTCATTATAATATCCACTACTAAAGGAACTTTCATCCTATACCTGAAGTCTCGAACAGGTGAGGATATTGCGTTCGCCTCTCGCTCTTGATCTCCAAGTGGCCTCCTCTACTAGGTGGGGCATCCATTGAACCTTAACTATAGGAATCTCTCTAGTTCACAACTGCCTGACGTTATCTGCCAAAATAAGCTCAGGTTACTCTATGAAGGTCAACCGCTTACCTAACTGGACTGAGTCCCATCTAAACACATGTGATGGATAAGGAATATATCACCGCAACATGGAAACATGGAAAAATGGATGGACGAAAACAAGGTTTAAAGGTAAAGCTAACTCATAAGCCACCTCACCAACTGTACAAAGAATCTTGAAAGGTCCAATATATCTGGGTCGAGCTTTTCTTTCCTCCCAAACCTCATCTCACCCTTTATGGCCGATACACAGAGGAATACCTTATCACTAACTCCAAATATCAAGGCACGAATAATAACTGTTATTATAAGTAAACTTTGCCAAGGCTAAGTGCTCCTTCCACTGGCCTCCAAAATCCATAACATAGTCTCAAAGCATATCCTTAAGCACCTGAATATTTTGCTCAGACTGACCATCTGTCCGTGAATGAAAGGCCATACTAAGGTCCACCTTAGTATCGAGCTTCTCTTGAAAAGTTCTCCAAAAGTTAGATGTGAAGACAGAACCTCAGTTGAAAATGATAAATATGGTCACACTATGCATATGGACTATCCCACACATAGATACGAGCTAACCTCATAACACTGAAGGATATTTAAATAGGAATGAAATATACTGACTTAGTCAACAAATCTACAATGATCCAAATACCATCAAAACCATGTGAAATACGAGGCAAACGACTAAAAAATCCATGGTAATCTGCTCCCATTTCCACTCGAGAATGGGAAACCTCAGAGTCAATTCACTTGGTCATTGATGCTCGGCCTTTACCTACTAACAACATAGGCAACAAGATACAAAATCCACCATATCTCTCTTCATTCCACTCCACTAATAATGTTGTCTAAAATCCCTATACATTTTAGCCATGCTTAAATAAATAGAATATCTAGAGCTATGAGCCTCGTGCAGAATCAACTGAAAAAAATCATTAATCCTCAAAACAAAAATGCGACAAATTGTATTACTCTCTCAAAATCTATGGTGTTCCTCTAGGACTCACCAAAGAACACCCGATCATGAAGGAAATAAAGCTTACTATCCTCAAACTTATGATCCCACATCTGCTCAAATAGCGAAGAACTCACCTCAAAACTAGCAAGAATCCTCCTAGGGTCTGAAATATCAAGGCGAACCATCAAGTTGTCTAAGGATTGAATATCTTCTGCCAATGGCCTCTAAGAAACTGAAATACAAGCCAAGCTACCCATACTCGCTACCTTCCTACTCAAGGCAACTGGTACCAAATTAGCCTTGCCCAGTTGATACAACATGGAAATATCATAATCCTTAAGCATCTCCATCCAGCTATATTGTCTAGCATAAGCTCCCTCTGGTCATAAGATGCTGAAGAATGTGGTGATTGGTGAAAATCTCACAATGTACACCATACAGATAATGCCTCCAAATCTGAAGCGAGAAAACTATCGCCGCCAAATCCAATTCATGAGTGGGATAGTTGCACTCTTGAAACTTAAGCTTTCTCAACGAATAAGAAACAACACGACCCTATTGTATCAAAACACAACCTAGACCAACACTAGAAGCATTATAATATATGGTAAATCTCTTACCCTCTATTGGAAGAGCTAAACTAGGAGCTGAAGTAAGGAAATTCTTGAGATTTCTAAAGTCTATTCACACACCTGGACCATAAAAAAGAAACCCCCTTCTGAGTTAATGACAGGACCCTCCCTGGGGCTTTGTTGTAATGGGCGTCCCAAGTTCGACAGGATCAGAGACAACCCCCGTTACCTAACCAAACCTCCAACCGCCTGCCCTGAGATGGATGAATTCTGAGCATGTAACAAAATAGTGTAACAACTCACTCAAAGACTCTGGGATAAGATCATAACCATGACCAACCCAACAGAGTCTAACCATCCCAAACCAATAATCTAACCATACCGAACCATACCAAAACAAGGGCCATAAACTAGGCCATAACCAAAGATGTTCCAAAACATAATATAATTAATCCCAAAATGAAATAGGATGGAACAACCAATAATATTGCCCAATAATGTCAACCCTTCAACTTATTCCAATGCTAAGGATGACACCAATACCGATACCACCTATTCTAACCCATAGAAGTACCATAAATCATTTAACCAAAAGAGTAATGAAATTTAATCAGGACATGCCCCCAACTATAGCCAAAACCAATATCCAAAATAAAACCAAAATGTCTAGAAACATCCATAAGAAGAAATGGACAATTCTAAAATGATGGAAGCTCACAACTTTAGTCCAAATGCAGATCCCGAGTCAATTACTATGTAAGAGGAGTAGAACAGCCGATTCCTGCATAGCATGGGTATACAACCACCAGTAGATAGGGTTAGCAAGTGACCGGTAGAATGATCTCAGGGTAAGGATAAAATAATGCCATTTATAATACAAAGTAAAACCATCCATATGCACACAACCATACATACATACATACATACATATATATATATACATATATATACATATATATACATATATATATACATAAATATACATATATATACATATATATACATATATATATACATAAATATACATATATATACATATATATACACACACACATACACACACACACACACACACACACACACACATATATATATATATATATATATATATATATATGTAAAACCATGCCAGGAAAAGGGACAGGGTTTAACATGCCTTTAAAACCTTTACCTGGGTTGTGTAGCTTTGCCATCCTAAATCACCAGTGGGCTATATGGGTTCATCTCCCCCTGCTGAAAGGGATCAGTGCGTGTAGCCGCATGACTAGGGAAGTATCCCTTGGGATGGCTAGTACATTCCCCAAATATAGTGTGACATCAATCACACGATCACCAAGACCAACCTTATACCAACAAATATGAGTTTCCAGTTTTGGTCCCCCCAAGACCTCCACCTTCCATGGCTTAGCTACACCTCCCGCCATTATTGCCTAATTAAAACCAATTTCCAAGTAACCAAACCATTATCCATTTATTAACCAAGGCCATTAATATTGGTATCGTCATACCAACCCTTACTTGCAAGTATCATCCATAGCCAACCATTTAAAGAATTAAGGGGACTTTCAAGTGCCCTTCCATTTACCATATTAAACCACTTGGGGAATTCCATATACGGCATGGTATGGTATATACCAAATACCATACTAAAATTAAAATTTTTTATATCGCGGTATGGATGTTATGGTATTTGGTAGGAGTTTTAAATTATTATTGTATTTGGTACGATATTTGGTATTTATGCAATAAATACCAAAATACCGTACACCACACCAAAGTTTTTTAATAATACGTAAAACCCAAATATATTATATTTAAGATTATTAAATATATTTATATGTCATCCATTAGACAATTGAACGTAAAAGTAACTTTTATTCAGAAATAATTTTTTTGGGAAGCTTTTATTTCGAAGTACTATGCTTAAGTTTAGGTAATGTTGTTCAGAGTTTGCATCTTGGATTACTCAATCGTGATTGAAATGTTCTTTTTGTGCAGATGATTAACAAAGATAGTTGTTAGTCTGATATGATTGAGACATTTTTAAGTTTTACAGTTATAATTTTTTATATGAATATTTGTAAATCGAAATCAAATAAAGTATGGTTACCAAATTACCGTACCATAAAAATACCGAAACCGAATTAAAAAATACCGAACCATACCAAACTAATTTGGTATGGTAATGGTATTGTTCTTTTAGATATCGAAAACCAAAGTTACCTTACCAAAATTTAAAATACCATACCGTACCATACCATACCATACCATACCATACCATACCATACCATACAATACCATACCATACCATACCATACCATACCATACCATACCATACCATACCATACCATACCATACCATACCATACCATACCATACCATACCATACCATACCATGCCCACCCCTAATTCCAAGACATTTAAACCATGCATAATTCCTTTACCAAGTTTTAAAACATGCAAGAGTTCCATTAAAAGTAGTCAATGCAATGAACATTTCTTTATAAGCATTTTGTTAGACACATTGGGGGCATAATATGACAAAAATAAATTCCAATTACCATTAAACCATTCCCATGCAATCCAATTATCCAAAACCACTATTAATGCATATAAAAGCAAAATTAAAACCACGGGGAACCATAATAACCATTTACTATCAAAACCCCCAAATCATATTTGAAAACCAAAATCACACAATCTATGAAATCATGAAAACATTAGTAAGAACATGCCTTTAGATAAAATTAACAATGAGGAATGAGAACATGCCTTAAATTAAGATGATGACGGAAAGAAATCAAAACGACAAGGCCCAAATTGATCCTTTAGTTGAAACTTGAGCTTCCCTTGTCCAAAATCTCTTGAGAGAATTATAGAGTGTTTTAGAAGTGTTTCAAAGTGTTAAGGAATGGAATAATAGGGTAAATAACCTCCCAATTAGGTTAGAAGTCATGGGAACCTATTAGGATAGGTGGAAAATTCCAGAATACCCCTACTTAAGTTGCACCCGAATTCCGTCACAGGGATATGACTGACCCACACGAGTCGTACCCTCTGATACGATTTGTTTCCTCCACTCGTATCCTGGACTCAACCCTTGGATAAAAAACTGTCCAACATACGACTCATCCAACCATGTCGTATTGAAAGCATATGATTCGTACCCTTCATCTGTACCCCTGGCAGATTTACACCCAAGAAAAATTTAGACACTGTCCACCATACGAGTCCTGGGCATGACTCATACCCTAGCTTATGGCTCATGGTGAGCGACTCGTACTCAGATCCAACCTAAGTAACCAAGTATAAGATTAAATTAAGGAACCAAGCGACCCGTATCCATAAATACAACTCATACCCCTAAGTCGTATCCATTCCAATAACCAAATCCATTGCACCAACTAACACTGGTTAGTATACGACTTGACCATACCATTCGTACCCCAAAATACGGCTCGTATCCATGAGTCGTATTATGTCTAGAGATCAGAATTCTAGGAAATTTTCTAAGATCCAGTAACTAAGGTGTTTCAGTCTTCTCTACTAGGAACACTTATCCCCGAATGATGGACGAGGTAGGGGTAACCACACGCAAGAGTCATTTGCATTATGTTATCAAACATATTCCCAATCTTTAACAAAGTCCAAAAGCAAAGAGGAAAAGATATAAATCTTTTCTTTAACAAATTCTGAAAATAAAGACGTGTTAAAGACACATACCTTCTGCACGAATCCTAGGAGTAGAAAACAAACGCGGATATTTGGACTTCATGTCCTCTTTTGCTTCCCATGTAGCTTCTTACACCTTATGGTTCTGCCAAATAACCTTAACCTAAGCCACACCTTTGGTCCACAATTGACGAACCTGCCTATCCAAGACCTCAATCGAAACATCTTCATAAGACAAAGAATTCATGATCCCCAATCCTTCTAAAAGGAACAATCGAAGAAGAGTCACCAATGGACTTTCTTAATATGGATACATGAAAGACCGGATGAACCAAGCTCAAACTATGAGGCAACTCCAGCTCATAAGCCACATTACCGACTCTTCGTAAAATCTCATAGGGACCCACATACCAGGGACTGAGCTTCCCCCTCTTGACAAACCACACCACTCCCTTCATGGGAGATACCTTAAGGAAAACCTTATCCCCAACATCAAATTCCAAGTCTCTACACTGAATATCTATATAGGACTTTTGGTGACTTTGGGTAGCCTTAAGCCTATCCCCAATCTCCTTTACCTTCTCCATGGCCTGGTAAACATAATCGAGACCAAATATGTCCGTCTCACCAAGCTAAAACCAACCAATAGGAGATCTACACCTCCTACCATACAATGCCTCAAACGGGGCTATACTAATACTAGAATGATAACTATTATAGTAAGTAAACTCCACCAAAGGTAGACGCTTAACCCAATTGCCTCCATAATCAATCACACAGGCCTAAAGCATATCCTCTAATAACTGAATAGTTCTCTCGTCTTACCAATTCGTCTGCGGATGGAAAGTAGTACTCAGAATCACCTTGGTCCCTAACCCACTCTGAAAAGATCACCAGAAGTGAGGTGTAAACTACATGCCACAATAAAAATTAATTGAAAAAGGACCCCAAGAAGCTTCACAATCTCCTGAAGTTACAGATTCACATTATTCTCTGCCGAAAAGGTAGTCCGTACTGGTAAAAAGTGCGCAGACTTAGTCATTCTATCCACGATGACCCAAATCGAATCATATTGATTCCAATACTAAGGAAGATCGATAGCAAAATCCATATTAATCACTTCCCACTTCCATTCGGGCAAATCAATTTCTTTATACAATCCTCCTGGCCTCATGTGTTAAACCTTAACCTGTTGACACCCCATGCACTTGACCACAAAATCAGGCATATCCCTCTTCATACCATTCCACCAATAGATCTCTTTGATATCATGATACATCTTAGTCGAGATGGGAATAACAACATAGCGCAACTCATGCGCCTCAGCCAATATCATTTGTTATAACCCATCGACATCTGGAATACACAACGTCCCTTGGTACCATAAAGTACCATCACTATCAATCTCAAACACCATTACCTTTTCCCCACCAACATCACTCTTGATTTTCATCAAGATAGGATCTATCACTTGTTTCTCCTTAATATCCATACCAAGTAACAATTGAACCACTTCATGAACCATCATACCACCATCCTTGGTATCCAAGAGGTGAACTCTAAGATTAGTGAAGAGGTGAATATCCTTCACTAATTCCCGCCTTCCTTTCTCCACACGAGCCAAACTCCCCATGGATAACCCGCTAAGAGAATCAGGAACTACATTAGCCTTACCTGGGTGATAGTGAAGACTCATATCATAATTCTTGAGAAGCTCAAGCCATCTTCTCTACCTAAGATTATGTTCTCTCATAGTGAACATATACTGTAGACTCTTATGATCAGAAAAGATTCCACGTGAACACTATACTAATAATGCTGCCATATTTTCAAAGCAAACACAACCGCCAATATCTCTAAATCGTGAGTAGGATAATTCGTCCAACGTACCTTCAACTTCCTGGAAGAATAAAAACTCACCTTCCCATGCCGTATCAACACATAACCAAGACCCACCCGACTACATCATATTAAACCATAAACCTATCATTGCCTTCCGACAAAGTCAAAATTAGAGCTAAAGTTATCTTAACCTTCAACTTCTTGAAACTCCCTTCACAAGCATCTGACCAAGAAAACTTAACCTTTTTCTATGTGAACTTAGCAAAAAGAGCAGATATTAATGAAAAGCTTTCCACAAACCGCCTATAATACTTGCTAACGGCAAGAAGATCCAAATGTCAAATGGAGTTGTAGGTCTAGGCCACCTCTTCATCATAGCAACCTTCTGTGGATCCACCATGATCCCTTTACAGAAATAATGTGACCCAATAAAGTTACAACGTTCAACAAAAACTCACACTTAGAGAACTTAACATACAACTGCTGTTCCTTTAAGGTTTACAACACTATACGGAGGTGATTATCATGATCCACCTCGCTTTCTGAATAAACCAGAATGTCATTAATGAACACAATTATGAAGAGATCTAAATACTGATGAAAAACCTTATTCATTAGATTCATAAATGCCGTCAAGCATTTGTCAACCCAAACGATATTACAAAAAACTCAAAGTACCCATGCCAAGTACAAAAAGCCCATTTTAGAGATATCCACCTCCCTAATCTCTAGGTGATGGTACCCAGATCGAAGATCTATCTTAGAAAAGAACTTGGCACGTTGAAACTGGTCAAACAGATCACCTATCCTTAGAAGAGGATACTTGTTCTTGACCATCACCTTATTCAGTTGCCTATAGTCAATGCACATCCAAAGTGAACCATCCTTCTTGCGCAAAAACAACACTGGTGCACCTCTAGGAGATACACTAGGACAAATAAACCCCTTATGTAGAAGATCCTTAAGTTGCTTCTTGAGTTCCCTTAAATTAGCCGGAGCCATTCTATACGGAGTAACAGAAATTGGATGAGTGTCCAAAACTAGATCAATACCAAACTCGATTTCCCTATCTAGAGGAGCACCAGGAAGATCATTTGGAAAGACCTCAGGAAACTCATTAACCAATGGAACTAACTGGAAAGAAGGACCTTTCGAGTTAAAATCTTTAACTCGGACCATGTGATAAATACAACCTTTAGAGATCAACCTCTGAGCTCTAAGATAAGAAATAAACATACCCTAGGAGCTAAAAAAATACTCGCCCATTCTATAACCAACTCACCAGGGAACCTAAAGATAACCCTATGGGTCCGACAATCCAAGGGCGCATAATAATATTGTAACAGTCCATATCCAGAATGACATTGAAATCCATGATATCCAACTCAAATAGATCCACCAAAGTCTGCTTTGCACCAATAAAAACTACACACCCCTACAGGCTCTCTTAACAATAACCGAATCACCTACTGGGTAGAAATAAAAAAAGGATCCGAAATAACTTCTAGATTAAAACTGATAGATATAACTACATAAAAAGTCACATAGGAGAGAGTGGACCCTAGATCAAGCAAACAATATATGTCACAAAAGAAAAGATGTAACGTACCAGTAACGACATCAGGTGATGCCTCGAGTTCCTAACGAGATGCCAAAGCAGACAACCTATTTTGACCAAAACTTGAACTAGGAGCACAAACAGAAGCAGATGAAACACCACCAGGTGTAGGATAAGAAGATGAAGCCACAGGAATTTTATTCGCCCCTATAGAAACCTTATTAATGGGAAAATCCCTAAGTCGATGGCCTGCCTGGCCACACTTCAAGCATTTATCCTTTCCTTTATCGCAATAACCCCGATGATGATGAACACAGAACCGAAAAGGAGGTCATGAGGAAAATAACTTACCTCCACTTGCCTGAGATTGGGCTCCCTGAGCTTAAAAATTGTCACCACCATGATGACGCTTGTTGCCCGACTGGTAAGAAACACTGGCAGTAGAGTAAGAACCAGAACTCCCCTACTTATTTTTCTACTATTTTCCACCATCTCAACTACCCTGAGGCTTAGCACCTCCCTGGTCAAAAACCCTACTCCTCTTCCCCTTTCTATTCCCAAACTCTATTTTTTTTTTCATCCTCCACTTGCTGCATATGAATAGTCTACCTAGAGATATCCATATCCTTAATCAGCAAGGCATTCTTGCTCTCCAAAATAAAACCCTAATTCAACCCAGAAGCAAACTTCCTTATTCTAGCCTGCATGCCAGCCACCAAATCAGGAGAATACCTTGACAATTGATGAAACTTCAAGGTATATTCCTTGACAGACATTCTCCTCTGCCTGAGGTTCACAAACATCTCCATCTTTGCTTCCCTCAACTTTTGGAGAAATAGATGATCCATGAAAGCACCAGAGAAGGCATCCCATAAGGATGACTCCTTCACATACCCCTTATCCCTATCTCACTCGTTATATAGCTGATAAGCTGTAAAGTTTATCCCTTCCACATTGGTAGCCTACATCACCCAAAATATCTTCTCTATTTTATCTAAGAAGCCCTTTGGATCCTCCTCTACCTTCACTCTAGAAATTAGGAGGACCCAACTTCATAAATTTGCTAACCCTTGTGGCCTCAGTATACAAAGCAGTAGACACATAACGCTCAGGTTGAGCAACAACCAATTTAGAAATAACATGAATAGACTGATGAGATTAGCAACAACCAATTTAGAAATAACATAAAAAGTCTTTCAACTTTTTCTTCAAGGTGAAAGAGTTAAATCAAACACCTCAAATTTTTTATTCTTTGATTTCCAAGTGTCATTATTTCCTTAAAGAAATTCTCTTGTCAAAAACTATGGTAGAGAATTATTTTTCTCATTATAAATTCTATTTAAAAATTAAAAATGTATAGTAAAGTGCGCCATCTAGCAAATATTTCTTTAGGAATAACATTTTTAAAATCGTTTTATAAATCACCTTTGGTTGCTTCATAGTCTAGTCTTTGTGAAAAATCATTATTTATTAAATTATCTTGAAATTTGGTAGTATATAATACTATTGCCAAATTTGTTTTTTAATGGTACTATAATTTTTTTGAGTATCATTTCAGATTTCTGAAGTGAATCTCACTAGTTGTTTCGGTAGATTCTATAAAAATTATCTATTTAGGGATGTCTCCATATCTTATGTTTGAGGGATCAATTTCTACAATCATCATAGCCTCTAAATATTGTACTCCTAGGTATAAAAAAATTTCAACTATTGATTATATTTTTTTGGAATTTATTAGTATGCTCTAATCCCCGTTGGCATTGGATTCTTCTTAATCTGCTAATAATGAGGTTTATAAATCATTCTAATATTTGGAATAAAATTTGCAACATAACTGAGACTTCCTAAAACTCTTTGGAGTAGGCTTTTATCAATTAATTCATCAAAAAATATAGATGAGAAATGTATGGCTCTTAAAATGAGTTTATACGCTCCATGATATAAATAATGACCAAGAAATCTAATTGTATAATCATTGTAGAACTTACCACTAATACATTTTATTTAACAACCTTTTAAAATATTTGGAGATGCTTAAAGTGTTGATTAATATATTCTAAACATATTAGCATTTCATCTATATAGACTATATTAATTGAATATATTTTTAGTGATATTTTAAAATTTAAGCAAAGCACATTTTACTCCAAATGGCATGACATTCCCTTTATATTGTCCAAAAGGGACGCTAAATATTGTCTTATATCTATCATTTTTGGTAATTTTTATTTACTAATACATTGATTTGATATAAAACTTGCTATAAATATTAGCTCTAATACCATATAAAGTTGGATAGTTAGAATAACTGAAAGACAGTGTCAAAACAAAGTTTTAAATAGGAAAAAAATAACTTTATTCAAGTAAAGTACTGAAAACTTATTTTAAAAATAATTATTGAGATAGAAAAATAAAAGAAGAGAATAGTAGTAAAGAAGATGTAGACAGAGATTCTAAATTTTTTTTTGTTGATTTTAGGAAAGCAATAAAAACATAGATTGAAAGGCTGGGAATATGTATTGGAATGGGTATTTTTAAACACCCCAACATACAAGTTAAGGGTCTTAAATTGACGTCATAATGCTGATGACATAATATTGATTAATTAACTAATACATCCTATATATTTTAAAAGTGTCCTTGATCTAAGTTATGACATCTATTTTACATCTGTTATATGAATAGTTGATGACTAAATATATATTCTACATGTGTCAATTAGAAGCTAATTTATTTTACATATGTCCTTTTCTTTCCCATGTTGTCCTTAAATTACAACTTTATCCTCTTGCGATTGTTTTTTATGACTTTATCTTTTTATACCTCGAAGATTTTTGCTTCTTTATCTTAAAATTGTATATTTATTTGTAGATTTTCTATGGGGTCCACCTTTTGTAGAAGTCATTATTTTAATTATTGGAGTAGCGTTGGCACTTTAATGTTTATTGAGAAATCATGCCTATACTTTCCCTTGCTGATCCATGATATCTCCATTACTTGGTTCATTAGTGTGTCAGGATGCAATATCTAATAACTCCACTATCCGCTTTGGTTTTTCATCATTATTGAAATTTTATAAAGCTTCTTTGAGATTTTGCTTTAATTCGACTTTAGGAAGGTTGGATTTATTCAGTGAGGATGAACATGATACTGGCTTATATGTTTATGTTCATCCTTTAATAGTCATTGTCTTACTTAAATATTTGATCCTTTCAAATTTGTGAATATCAAATGACCAATAAATAAAATATGAAATTATTTTGCAATAAGAAACTTACACCATTTAATATTTTTCGGTATTGTAGAGATATTATGGTCTGCCTAAAACTTTTCAAACTATGTTTAAAATTGTGTTAACAATAATTGTTTATTTTCTCCAAATTGGCTTTAGTATTCGACAAATCACCGGGGAATTATTTCATTTTTTCTTTTCTCAAAATATTAACAAACCATGAATGATCATTGTTCCTAACATGCAAAATATTTTATGAGAATACCTTACAATCATATCAATTATATGTCTGAGGTCAGTGAATTGTTGATAGGGAATGAGGATATGTAGATGATCGGCAAACCATTCGAAAGGCTTAAATTTCTTTTAATTGTGAACATTGATTACTGAATAATGTTAGAATAATTTATATGTGCTAATTTATGCTCGATTTACACTGAATCAGTTTATGTCAAAATAAATTCATAATACTTTTAATTTTTTAGGGATCGTCTGTCTCCACATAATTAATATTTGTATAACAAGATTTTAGCAATTTCAAAAATTAGAAAAGTTTATATATTTTATCAAGTGCCATGATTGGCAGTAGCTACAAAACTATCATCTCAAACAGCATGTTATTTAGAGCAATTTTTACCTTTCTTTTTCGAGGTTGCTAGAGAGATCACTAGTAAGTATGTCTTTGGTGGTTTCATCTGAATAGAAATATATTTATTTCTTTATGATGAGGGGGTTCTGTGAAAACTTGTTTAAGTTGTTATAATTTGGGCACACTGGTTATGGCTTCTTTTAATGCTAAGGAATGCATATTTTTGTAGAGATGAAAATTATGTCAGAACTGAATATTTATTTTCTGAGTTTTTATCTTCCTCTTCAATGGTCTTCTCATTTTTCTTCATAGAGAAAGGTCTGAATAGAGGCCTAAAAATATTTATTCCTGGTGTTCTAGGACTCATTATTAACCTGTAGAAATTCTCTCATCAGAAAATCAAGGAGAGAATTATTTTCCGCCTTTATAAATTCTATTTGAAAATTAAAGGTCAATAGTAAAGCTTGCCATTTGAAAAATATTTATTTAGAATTTAAATTTTTTAACATCTTATCACAAAACATCTTTTGCTTCTTTGCAATAGTAAAAATTCCTTGTTTGTTAAATTATCTTGAAATTTGGTATTACATAGTACTGTAACCAAATTTTCCTTTGTAATAGTAATGTAATATTTTTGAATACCATTCCATATTCTTGAAGTGAATCTCACTAGTTATTTTGTGGATTCTACTATGATTCATAGTTTAAGGATGCCTGTATATCCTATGTCTGAGGCAACCGTTTCTGCAATCATAAGAGCCGCTGGATATGGTATTCCTAGACATAAATATTTTTGAACTATTGATTTGATTTCTTATATTGTATTAGTTTGATATAATATCCATGTGAATGGGCTCTTCTTAAGGAAATCACAACTAGAGGCTTATAAAACTGTCAACTATTAGGAATAAAATATGCAGCATAGTTGAGAATTCCTAAAAATCATTGGAGTTGACTTTTATCAATTAATTTACCCAGAAACTTTGATGAGAACTCTACGACTTTATTAATAGTCTTATAGGTTACTTGAAATAAATAATGGCCCAGAAATTGTCATGACCCAATCTTTTAGGTCATGATGGTACCTACTTTAACTCACCAGTAGGTAAGACAAATCATAGGCTGAAACGACATGTAATGGCCTAATGGGCAAAAGATAAAGTAAAAAAGAATTAAACCAAAACACAACAAGTATATAGGAGGAAGAATAAATAATATTCCTTCATAACATGTTGCATAAGAGAGGAAAAAGAAGAAAATATACAATATGAACCCTCCTAAGACCTGGTACGTCCGGAATAAGAGCCACTATTACAAAAATAAAGAATGCTAGATATTAAAAATATATGTATATACATAGTAAACTCGAGAGATCCAAAGCAAGACTGATCAGCTCTAAACTCTAGAAAGTTTACCCTGTTGCCAGATCAGTAGCAAGGCGTGAAGATAATAACTACATTGACGTTGCGTACTCGGATCTGCATCAGGGAATAGATTCAAAAGTGTAGTATGGATATGAATTAATTAGGTACTTAGTAGGCATCATCAGCTTATTCTATGTAAGTGCATGAACAAGAGCTATGAGCATAAAGCTGACTTAGAAGGCATGTTTAGCTTTCGTGATAACTAAAGTACAAAAATTCTCACTGAGATAAGAATTGATAGGGTATATTCCTCCCCTACTGATGTTCTACAGCAAACTGATATCACTACAAGAATCTGAGATCCTGGGATGGTTCCTTTTTCTATCATCTTCCACTTAGACTTAAGCCATTATTCTAAGTCTACAAACCCCTTTTAATTAGCTCTAAACTGTACTACCATCACTCTACTCTGGAGTCCGAGATATAACAATAAACATGAATAATAAACTCACCCTGAAAGACTAGTTCTTAAAGTATAAAATCCAATGCTAGTACTTCCTTCTGAGATAGAACTATTAACTTTCTATGGCCCCAACAATCATCATATAATAACCCCAACACTTACTAACTTAGAATCTTAAAGAATTACACCATACCCTGAGTTTTCACCATCTAGAATTCCAACTCATCTTTTTATTAGCTCAATTATCCAAGATTCAAACTTAGATTCTAACAATTAACATAGATATTCCCAAACATTTGATGAACTATACTAACTTCATTCTTGAACACCCCCTTAATATATACTATCCCTAACTTTCTTTAGCTTGAGAAATCATCATCACATACTTACACATTTCTCAACAATATACTTGTCTCATTCGCACATAGAAACTCAAGGGTACTATCTAAGCATGCATAACTTAGAAATAATACAATCCGATATCACGTTGGATACACCACTAAATCATACCCATACTATCATACTTAATTTTGAATTAACAAACTTAAATTTTTGCATACATTGTTTCATGACTACTGGTTCAACTTTCATACAACTATCCCCATAGATACATAATCTACTAAATCTAGATAAATAATATCCCCACTTTATTGCTGTTAAAATTCTAGGTGCCTGCTCCTAACTCAAGATATATGCTATCATAGGATTCTGAGAAGTGATGTGAGTGCACATATGATGTTTGGATCAATGCACGATTTTCATGACTAAGAATGAACTCATTAAAATTTTAGACCAAAAAGGAACTTATGGGATCCTTTTTAGCCTTCGTGCAATCTAATAACTGTCTGTGAGGAATGTTTGAGAAAACACTATCAGTATGAATTTATGCTTGACTGTGTATGTTACCTTGAAATTAAGGAAAAGTTTGCAAGAATGGAGAAAACCAAGAATCTGTATAAGTTTCTTAGAGAACATCTCTACTGCAGGATCTGAGATATAAATGAATGGAAATATTTCTTAATTGTCCTGTAGCCTCTCAAAGAAAAGTACAAATAGCTCTGTACCATTCCACAAAGATCTACTAGACACGACTCCATAGACACCTTAGGACTCTTTAACTTTGTGCTCTGAATAAATATAGTAATTATAAAGTTTACAAAATGATAAAAACTTAAGAAAGAACTTGAGTTACATATCATGACTCAGACTATCTATGAAGCCTCTACTATACTGCCTATAGGTGGATGGGATATGCCTCAAACTACCACAAATACATACATAAGGATAGTGACAATATAGTATGTAAAGTACAACTAACTAGAGTTTCTCCAAAAATAAAACTCATCAACTGCTGGGGGAATGGTGAGTACTGTTTGACCATGGTTTATGGACCACAACTGGTACCTACATTATGAATGAATGTAGTCACAAATGCATATATGGTCAATACAATAGAATGTACTATGTATATCGGAACATGTACTAAATAATGGAAATATTTAACACATGCTTCAAAATCGAGGATACAAGTGTAATACCCCGAAAAATTTTCTTCGTAAATATTTCGTGAGAAACGTATAGAGTTCTACGCTTTAGAGCGATCCATAAATTTTCTGTGTATTATTTCTAAGACGTTAATCTACCATTGCGTAGAGTATCTAATAATCTTTCCAATGATATGTATATCATCGAAAATGGACACTCGAGCGATGAGTTACGACCATTCCGATCGAACTGTAAACAGTAAAATGTGCAGGAAATTAAAATTACTGCAGCCAGGCGAATTTCAGGGCTAAATTCAAACGATCATAACTCCTTGTACATAATGATATGGGTAATATAATATATATCAACGGAAATCTATGCGAGTTCTCTTTCTAATGAAATTGGTTTTATCCAATTTGACTATCGGAGAAAAAAGTTATGGTCAATCTAGTTCAGCCTATCAAAAGAGAATTTTTGGGTCAACTTCAAACGACCATAACTCTTTGTACATAATGATATGGATGAGCTACTATATATCAACAGAAATATATAAGGGTCCTCTTTCTAATAAAATTTGTTTCATCCAATTTGGTTGTCGAAGTAAAACGTTATGGTCGATCTACTTCAGCCTATCAAAACAGTCCACCAAAAGACAGATTTGACATTATTTGTTTTTTTAAGGGCAATTTGGTCATTTCACACCCCCTCTTGGACAAAAATTTGTCCATTTAATCCATAATTGAACCTTTAAAATTCATTTTCTCCATGAAACATTTGGGATAATGAAACCCTAGCCAAATTTCACCTTCAAATATCTTTCAATTTCACCGTAGAAATCCAAAATTAATCCGATAAATGAACTCCTCATTTCAAGACCTTCGAGGAGCACCCATTATTTGTCCGAATAGGATTCCATAATCAAGAAGTCAATTTCAAGGTATGTGGAGTTTTGAACAAGAGCAATCTTCCGTTCTTGTGCCCAAAGCTTTAATTTTATTATGGTTTTACATGATTTTGCAAGTAAGATTATGTCTAAATAATTCGATTATGAGATTATAATGATTGAATGAATAAACATTGATTTATATGATTATCTCAATAATTTCATGATATGATTTAATAACTATCAGTGTGAATTACACACTTTTACCACGAGGTGATATTTTGAATGATTTGGGACGTATGTCGAGATGGTATTTTGGAATAATATTTTGAGATATGTGTCAAGCTTTATGCTTCCAAATGAAGATTTGAATTATTGAATATATATTTGAGACATGAGATGTCTTGATATCTATAATTGTAAATTTCATATTTTTATTTTGAATGATTTCGAGATATATGTTGAAATGGTATTTTGGAATGATTTTGAGATTTATGATAAGCTTAAAGCTTCTTTATGACGAAATTGAATCATTGAGCATATTGAGATATAACATTTGAGATGTTACCATGAGTCTTGATATTTTCTCAAAAATATTGATGTTTTCATGACTTGATAAATTATTACATTTTGACATTTAAAAAGGTTGAGTTCTATTATTGAAATTTCATGATATTCAAAAATGGGTATACACTCAAATTACTTTATGAAGGATTTCTAAGACTTTGAATTTTTTTTCCAATATGGATATACATGATTACTTCATTACTCTACTTCTTAAATTGAGAATTTATGCTATGAATTGCATACTACTACAATGAATTGATATTTCTAAAGGCTTTCGAGATAAAAGTCATGATTTGAGTTGTACTACGGGATATGTATTCTTATTATGAATTGAAGGTCTCAAGTGCTTTTCAAAAGATGTTGTCATGATTTAATTGTCGAATTGAAAGAATAATCATTTGAGTACATTGACCTTGAACTCGCAGAGTCGAGATGATTTTGACTATGAGAAAGATTAATTTTGATATAGATGTTGAGATGAATTTTGGTATTTTTTTTGGATGATTTTGATGAGTTGAATTATTAAAAATATTACGTATTGAGTCTTCATATCCTTGTCCAAATGTCGAGTCGGTTATGGTTCAATGCATTGATACCTTGTTGATGTTAAAAAAGATTGAAATATTTTAAGTCGAAGTTAGGGTTAGGAATCCACAAATTGTTGATAAATTATAAATTGAGATATTTGATTTGGTCTTCATGATAGACCCTTGTGATGATGATGGTGGATTTCCTAACGCGTTTTGAGCTTGTCGGGGAGTAGTACTTAGCACCAAGAGAAAAATTTGATATTTCCCCAAACCTATGTGCCACCGTAGGGTTGTTTGATGATGATATTATTGGCCAGAGAGCCCGATTATGATTATTACAGTTTTAATGTCGTACTCCATGGTAAAAAGTATGACGCTCCCGCCAACGGGGGTTTCAAACGTTGGTATTCCACGTAGCGCACGTGGGGTTGTCGGTTATAGAAAACTCCCCTGTTCATAAAAGTCATGTTTCTTGAATTACCGAGTCACTCCGATATTTGAGTCAAAGAGTTGAGATGTTATGATGAATTATGATTACCTATGATGAATTTTGAAGATATGATAATTTATTATGATTTATGATGATTTATCTTAATTTATGATTTTTGATGATTTACATGGATTATGAGATTTTACCATTTGAACTATTTATTATGAAAGTATGAAGAGTATGATTTGATATAACTCAAGCCAAGTGAGTCATCATTGTTTGTATGCATGTTTTCATGAAATTGATGATGTTATTTAAAGTGTTGCATTCATCCCCACATACTCAGTACATTCTCTTTGTGTTGACCCTCATTTACTATTCTATTCAGTTGCAGTTTCCGGTCAGTAGGTAAAGAGTCCTCACAGTTCTGGGACTTGGGTCGGTTCTTTCAGTTTGGAGCATTGAATCTTCTTTCGTTGGTCGTATTAAGTGTGGTAGTTGGGAGTCATGACTGAACTTTGTACAGACAATACTAGTAGAGGCTTCATAGACAGTAGTAGTGGTTGATGTATTCTGTCTCCTTCTTGTATATGTATATGGGTTAGTAGAATTGTCATCTTGTAATTCCAATATTGTATTGAACAGATTCTATATTGAGGTATTTTTAGCTTCATTCTCTCAGAATTATGTTTTAAATCAGCTGCTTTTGAGTTATACCTATGAAAGGGTTAGCTTGGGGTCACTTGTGACCCTAAGCACCATATGGCATCTCGGGACTCGATTTTCGAGGCGTTACAATAAGTTATTTTCTGAAACATACATTTAAAACATGGTTATACGTTGAAACTATATGTCATAGTGAGATTTATAATTCATGAGCTGAAAATAATTTTGTAAATTGTGAAGTAGTAAAACATGAATACTGTATGTAAATCTCATGTTAAGTTGAACATGGTTGAAACTGAAGTGAGGATAAAGTATGGATACTAATCATGAAAACATTAATATGCAAAACTGATAATGTAAGACCATGTAAAGCATGTACTGAAATGATCTGAATAACTGGAAAATTGATATCTGAATAACTAAATAACTAAAATTCTGATTACTTGGTCAAGTAAACTAGAACTGGTATAGATTGAGTACTAGCTAAAACTATGGGAGCTATCTTGTAACCGACATAAACTATGTAAGCTAGTACAAAGTCCAACATCTGGCCCACATTCAAGAGTGCTATTCTATCTTTTCCAATAGAGTAAAACCTGCACTGGAATGATCACTAAACTGAGCCCAAATTGGGAAAAGGGAAATTCTCACTGGCAAGGCCCTAAACATACAGTGGCACATAGTTTCAGGAAAGTAGGATGAGCTGAACCCACACTTTCTTCTTGGTATAAAATCCTACTCGCAACTGAAAGACACTGAAATACTAACTGATGCATACATTGATAACTTATTTGCTTACATAAGGAATTTTAGAAGTTGATAGTGCATGCCTAATCTAAAGAGATCATGAACATGTAAAATTAATAATTTGGCATAAAATAATATTGGGTATAGTATAAAATCATGAGTTGACTGACTCATTAAATGAAAAGTCTTAAAAGTAAGTAAACATATAGTTATCTGGTGTTCATAACCCGCAAGCACTGAAATAAAGTCATAATTCAAAGACCAAAACATGAGACATTTCAATAATCTGATAAATTGCATGAGTGTAAATTTGGGAATGAGTTAACCGTGGAAAAATATCATGTTTATAAAGTTTAATACATAATTTAGGAATTAGATATAGTGTTGACTGAACATGACATGGGGTTTTGGAACTTCAAGCATGTAAGAGCATGATTCTCATGGAGTAAAACTATTAACATGGCTTGAATGTAAAAGTAATGAGGAAACATGGATAAATTTCATAATTTACATTGATCTTGATCATAAATAGAGTAAACTTCATACTTAGATCAAAAAGAGGGGGTTTTTAGGCTCAATGGGTGAAAGGAACCCATTGATCAATATCCTACATACCTGAATGTAGAAAACTTGGATAAATTTCTTGGGATTGAACTTGAACTTAAATAATCCTAGTCAGCTTTAGGGAGAGAAGAATCACCTAGTTTTGATTTGCGAAGAGTGATTTCTAAGTTATTATAGGTTAGGGTAATATTTAAGCTTGATAACTATTGTTTGGAGGGTGAAATGGCATAGTTTTGGGGTTAAAATAGTGGGAAAAGACCAAAAAAACTCTTTAGAAACCGCCCGAAAGTTGCCTGAAAGTAGTCCCAATGACATTGGTCACGACTCATAAGGTCTGGCTATCCGTTGTGACTTGAGTCATAGTCAGAAATCCATTTTTAGCCTTTACTTCTCGGTCTACGGCTCCCTTCTAACTACCCGTAATAAGACATTACGAGTCATAGTTTAGGGATATTCAACAAAGCTTCAATATTTTCGCCATAACTTTTAATCCTACTATCATATTAAGGAAAAATTTCTATTATTGGAAAGGTAATGCAATTATCTATCTTATGATGGGTTTTTAACTCAAAAGTTCATAGTATAACAAAATTTATATTCGTTTAAAGATGACTATCATTATATACACCACAAGAATTAAATTGTTAAGGAATGTTTTGACTAGTCTATAAGATAGGAGCTATTAGGGGTATTAATATATGTATAAGTCACTTATAAAATTATCAAAACATAAGGCTTGATTATTTCATCCTTTACTGGTCAGGCTACGAGTCTTCATAACTACTCGTAATGTTTGGATACGAGTTGTATGTTGGACTCATACTGTTATGACTACGAATCATTCTATATGACTCATAGAAATTAATTATAGTTCTTAGTGAGGAGTCATAGTTACTTGGCTATAGCTCAGGAATGCTCTGGAGTGACTACGACTCACTTGTGATGACTCATTACCTTGAGTCGTAGTCGTAACCATGAATTAATCCGTTAAGGGAAATCATTCATGACTTTTTGCCATGACATCCGATTAAGACAAGACTTGAATCATTGGAAAGCTAAATTCGTTGCCTTTATTTAAGATATCAAGTGATTAAAAAATTTAAGGTATCACAATAGCCCACCCAACATATATATAATGTGTTCACAAAGCACACGATCACATGGACACCCAAAGTCGACAAACGCGATATCATGTTTTTATCCCCCAGGACCTACACCTTTACGATAAGCTACACAAATTTCTTTAAGCACAAGTTAAAATAGTTGCACATAAACTAACCATTAACCCATGATTCATTAAGTAATGCATATACTAACTTGGCATCGACATATCTATATGCGTGAAAGCTTATACAATTATGTCAAACCAATCCATGTAACCATTTGACTACAAACTTAAATTTAAATCCAAAACCAAGGCCATCCAAAACCATATGTATTCATTTATTATTTAGTGCAAATCAATGGGTTCGAAAAACAAGTTAAACCATGCAATTATCCATATTCAAAATCTAGTTTACAAAGTGGGTTGAGGTTAATGCCAATAACAAACCAAAATTTCTATCATGTTAGGGAAAACTATATCCCTCATTCCAATAATTAGAACAATGAACCCATTCAGTCCCACAACCATCAATTTAAACATGATTAATAAATTTAAAGCATGGGACAAGTAATTCACGTAAAAACAACAAAAATCCCTCAACCCAACTTCAAACCCACTATATAAATCACCTGAGTATTTAATCAATTTATACCATAATGTAAAATTTCTATTAGGGAAAGTGAAACATGGCTCAAAGATGCAAGAAATTGATGGGATTCAAAGTTATGAGATTGGAGTAGTGATTTCTTGAAAAAACCTTGAGCTTTTTTGGGTTTCGAGTTAACGAGGAAAAATAATAGTTTTGATCTCTCAAAACAAAAGGAAAAGGGTCAATTTATATTATAAAGTCATGTAAGGGGTAAAATATCACGACCCCAACAAGGTTCTAGTCGTGACGGGTATCTCAAGTCCATAGGAGATCGAAGATCACCCCTTACACTTAACCAACCAACACAACATCCTTAACGTTGGATGAATTATGAACATATAAAAAGATAACATAAGGATAAGCTTAAAAATATTTAAACCATGTGCATAATCTGTCAATCAAAAATTGGACAAATGACCTACCATCAACACCCAAGCCTACATTAATCCAACAAATCTTTCTAAATATAGGACCAAAATAGAATACCAATAAAGTATTGGGATATGACCTTAACTATAGCCAAAATATGTCTGAAAAATCTGAGACATAAGATACTAACACATGAAATATAGAGCTCCGATCTATGGAAGCTCACCTTTTAATTGTTAACTTACGAATTGACCCTAAATCTAAATCATTGTGTAGGAGAAGAAGAAGTATGGAATATTCCTTCATATTGAGGGGATACAATATTTGAATACGGTAAGTGAGGCAAACAATAGCATGTAACTCAGTGTAATACCCCACAAAATTCTTTTCCAGTCTGAGCCTTAGAGCGTATTTGGTAAAGCAAAAATCTGAGTCAAAATGTTTCAAAAATATCCTCCCAAGTATGAAATACTTTGAATCGTATAGGATTCTATTTGAGAATGAATTGAGATCATAGAGTTCCCCTACTTATGGATGAGATGAAAGCTTTCGTATCATTCAAGTTTTAGTGACAGTCAAGATTTGGGTAAATTTCAATCAACCATAACTCCTTACATATATCGAATTAGAATACATACTATGTATAAAATGAAACCTATTTGAATTATCTTTCCAACGATACCAATTTTGTCAAAAACTGATATCGGATAAAAAATTTATGCCTATTTTACTCCAGCATATCTGGCTGGGAAACTGGTGACGACATTCATGATAAGCTATCACACCCGTGACGGCCTATAAACAATGTCGTCAACCCTGGGAAGATTTCTGACCCCAGTGAAGACATTTTGTGATAAGCCGTCACGCTCATGATGGCCTATCACCAATGTCGTCAGCCTTAACCAGAAACTCAATATTTCACCTTTTTCTAACGACATTCGTGAGGGCCTATCACCAACTTGACGGCCTGTCTTGGATGTCATCAAGAATATTTTTCCAACAATTTAAGAGCATTTTTGAAAGGGTATTTTGGTCATTTCCTACTTTTTTGAGCCTCTATAAATATGAGGAACTCTCATTCAAATCGTAATTTCTCCATTTCTTTTCCAATTCTCTAAGGAGGGAATATCAAGGGTTTCAATTCAAGAACCCTAATCTTCTAAAAATCATCCATAAATATTCAAGATTTCTTCAAGAACTAAGTTCCTCATAGTGTGGGATTTAAGAATCATTTATTACAAATGCGGATAGAGTCTCAAGCATTAGAATTCATCCGACTTCAAAGGTTAAGGTATGTAGATATTGATTCTTGGGTCCCTTTCATCCAAGAAGCTCAAGAACCCTTTTTAAAAACTAAAAGATTTTTATGTTTGTGAGTTGTTAATGATTTGTATGAGTTGAAATTGATGTTCAACGTGTTGTGGAGTTTTGCTTTATGTTTGTCTACAAAATTTATGAGCTTTGAGCCTAGTATGTCGAACTAATGTGATAGAACTTCTTGAAGTTGTTTTCTATGTGATGTGTTCATGACTTTTGAGTGTAGAAATGGTTGAATAAGCGAAGCATGTCCCCCATAGGTTTGATAAAAATTCCCAAATGAATGAATTATTCTATGGTAACAGGAAATTCCCAAATAAGTGTGAACCCGTGCATGCCTAGCGTTTGATAAAATGCCTTAGTGAGTGAAATGTGCCAAGATAGCATAAAATCCCCAATTAAGTTGTGACATGATGGCAAGAAGTTTCCCCAAGCTATGTGATATCCAAACATATGTCAAGACTGATATAGGTATGAAATAGCTGAGGTAACACCTTGTTGAATGGAGTACGATCTAGTAGCACGTTTTCTCTATATTATTATATGATTATGATTCTGAGATGCTTAAAGTGACCCGTTGGAGACTATGATGATGAATAGATATTTGTGATTCCTAATTACTTAAAGAGTTGTGTCAATGATTGGGAAGATGCTTTAATGATTATGATGATGTATGAATGATTATGATGATACATGAATGATTGTGATGATGAATGAATGATTATACTTTACTTTTATGCTATCGAGTCCTAGGGGTATCTATACCATATAATAGAGCTGTTGTCTAGAGCTCGTGTCAGTTTTTTGATAACTCCGGTCGAGCCATGATTCTCAGAACTCAGAGAACTATAGAACTTCGTATCCTCAAACAAGTCAAAACTTAAGAAAGCTCAGTAATCTCAGTTATCTCTGTAATCTCTTTATTGCTACTAATCTGGCCTCAGTCCTGCAATCAGCTCAGATCTAATAGTATTCAAGTCTAATCTCAAAAGCGATTCGAGTAATCTATTCAAGCTCTATATCATCAGTCAGATACCATGATTTGATACCTTTTCCATCAGATATGGAACTAAGTAATCTCAGCCTAACTCAGTCAAATCTTTTGAGAAACATTATCAGTAAAAGACTCAGTTCAGTTGTGTTCAGTTGAGAATTCAGATCAGAGTCTTTTATTTGGGAGTAGAATCTAGCACCGAGTGAGAGAAGGGATGACAGCTCTCTCATCAGAGAAGCTGAGTCGTTAGGAGCAATCCCTAAACTACAGAACTACGTATCCAGCGCAGGATACAGGAGTCTCCCTTCAGTAAAGGCTGTCACCGTCAGAGAGGTTTGACTATCATATTACCTCAGGCTGACTTCCTGCGAAGGCCATCCCATCAAAGAGAATTCACTAGAGAGGTCTTTACCCATGGAACGGTATTGACACCCTTCCAGCTGGGGTCACAAGTTGGACCCCACCTGTGATAGGTTGGGGTATGTCAGTTAAGTAACTATTTCCCATAGTTACAATTTCAGTATCACTCTTTAGAAATTAGGACTTTGTGGTACAGTCATCTATCCTAGTATGGAACTCAGATAGTTCCATTGGTTCATGGACCATCCCGTCAGATAGGACTGGTCTCATATGTAGATGCTTATTATCATTACTAGAGATCTCCCATCAGAGAGGCTTGATCTTAGTCTTAGATTCAGTTGAGTTTTCTCGTGATCATATCTAGAGATCTCCCGTCAGAGAGGCTTGATCTCATTCTTAGACCATGTTGAGTATTCTTATTATCATATCTAGAGATCTCCCATCAGATAGGCTTGATATCCATCTCAGATTCTTTATTCTATTAAGTATTCTTGTTGTCAGATTAGGACATGATCATACTTCTTATCATTGATAATCACTTCCAGAATAATCTATTAGAAAAGTTGATCTCTAATTCTGTCTGTTGAAAGAAGTAAGCTCAGAATTTAGTCCTTGATGTAAGTACATCCAGATCCTTTGTTATCAGTATCAGATAAGTCAGTGATTCAGTATTTCAGTGTTAGTAGTGAGTTCAGTATGCAGTAAAGTGGTATCTGAGTTTCAGTATCTAGAGTTGCGATGATTGTGTTCATGGTATGTATATTCATGTATGTGTTCTCATGCGACATCTTCATGATTATACAATTTAGATATTGTGCATGCATGAGCCCTTGCATTAGCCTACCCCGTCTACATAGTCAGTACATTCCTATACTGATGTATTTAAGCTATGGTGTTTTATTTGACCCCATTGGTTCAGAGGAACGGGATCCAGAGTATCCTCAGCAGTTCAATCCCAGTCAGCAGCAGTAGCACTGAGTCCTCTTCTTTCGAGGACAAATCTCAGTTTACTATTATTTCTTCAGACTTTATTTATTTTCAGTTGATGGAGTTAGTTGGGACTTGTCCCATCAACTCCACAGTTCAGACAGTTTAGATGCTTTTTAGACGGATGTTGTTGATGTAGTAGTATTTAGTTTTCGGTATTATAAGTATTCAAGATGTGTTGTACCTTATGGCTAGTTTTTGCATTTATTTTAGATATTATGCAGTATACAGGTACAAATATCAGTAAAGGGTTAGCTTGTGGTCCTTCAGGGTCATAAGCACCGTGTGACATCTCGGGATGGGATTTTGGGGCATTACAAACTTGGTATCAGAGCCTAAGGTTCAAGAGTGTCCTAGGGAGTCTGAAAGCCGTATCTAGTAAAGTTTTGTGCATGGGTGTGTAGTGCGCCACATTTATGTACAAGAGGCTACAGAATGTTCTTAGGAGCAGTTCCACTTCTTTCAATAATCATTTCGTGTGAGTGAGCATGAGCTCAAGTTGATCCTAAGTCTAAGCCAATTGTTTCTTCCAATTACAGAGTATGCCTCTTCGCAGAGATTTTGTCCGTGTGGTCGATGATCAGCCCCCTCAGCCAGTAGATCCTAAAAATAAGAGTGTGTCATATATAGAGTTTTGGGCCACTTTCTAGGCGCTATCCCAAGCTGTGACTAATGTTAATGGCAACCATCATGCTGTAGTCCCACCTCAGTAAGGTGGGAATTCTTCCGCAGCCAGCATTAGAAGCTTCATGGAAATAATCCCGCCCAAATTTTTTGGGTCAGTAGTAGGTAAGGAACCCAGTTGTTTCTAGAGGAGGTAAAGAAGATCACCCCGATTATGCATATTTTTGAGGAGGAGAGTGTTGATTTGATATCTTATATGTTGAAAGACATTGCTCATTATTAGGTAGTTATGTGGGAGAAAAGTAACGGGGAGAATGCAGCTCCCGTGACTTGGCTAGAGTTTCATAGTTCCTTTCTAGATAGGTTTTACCCACTAGAGATGAGAGAGGCTAAGGTATAAGAGTTCATGAACCTAAGTTAAGGTTCCATGGCCATGAAAAAGTACTGTTTTAAGTTTAACCAATTAGCTAAGTATGCTCCTGACTTGGTAGCTGGCCCTAGAGCGAGTATGAGTAAGTTTTTATCTGGGGTGTCGACTGATGTGTTGAAAGAGTATAGAACTTACATGCTCAATAGAGATATGGATATCTCTAGGATAATGATGCATGCGCAATAAATTGAGGCAGATAAAATGAATGAGAGAGAAAGAGTGAATAAGAGAGACAAGACAGGTAGTCGTGGTTTCGCATAGGCAGGGTCTCAAGGTGATAGTAGTTCTTAGTATGATCAGAGATTTTTAGTTCCAGCTCCATCTTTAGCTAGCGTACTCGCACCTGTGTTTGAGGGTGTCAGATCTGAGAGAGCGTCAAGCTCCAAAGTCCAGAGTAGTTCTAGTGGTGTTCGTAAAAATCTACATTATGGAGAGTGTGGCAGGCACCACCAAGGTATGTGTAGAGCCGTTGTTAGTGATGTGTGTTTTGGTTTTGGTGAGCAAGGCCATAGAATGCGATAATGTAGAGTGCTGACTCAAAGGGGTAGACTTTCTGCATTTCAGACTCGCTTTGATCGGGAAGGATTCCCTGAAATAGACCAAGGTATGTTATGAGCCCTTCATATTTATGACATGCATTGTTAGATACTTTTCTCCCATTTTGAGATTATATGTTAGCCTGAGTCATGCATAAGTTTCAGATCTTGATCGGTCAATTATGTCCCAGTTTGTAGGTGCCCCGCACACCGCTCCAGTATTTCAGCAAAGTGTGTTTAGAGGGACATAGAGTCCTGAGGGGGATATACCCCATAGTATTATGATGTTTCATTCTATTAGATTCATTCGATGCATGTTCATATTTTCTTTATGGCGTTAGCATTAGTTGTCATTGCATTGTCGATCGTACTTTCAAAAGTCAGCTTAGCTGGACATTCATGCATTTGATTTGCGTATTTAGTAGAAAGAGTTCATCTTGTTAATGTGAGTTCAGTCATGTATTCATGAGGTCATCCCAATTATGAGCCCATGCATCAGATAAGCATGTGTATTATGAGAATTCAGCTATAAGTATCATCAGTCGAGTATTCCATCCATCAGATATGCATGCCCAGTGTGAGAACACTATATGTCAGTCGTTCCAGTTGCGTAGTCCTGATCTGAGATGTTTCCATTTATTGAGTAGGTTATATTCATCCATATTCTCAGTCTATCAAGCAACATTCGAGGATGAATGTTCTCAAATGGGAGATAATGTAATGCCATGCAAAATCCTTTTCCAGTCTGAGCCTTAGAGCCTATTTGGTAAAGCAAAAATTCGAGTCAAAATGTTTCAGAAATATCCTCCCAAGTATGAAATACTTTGAATCGTTTGGGAATCTATTTTAGAATGAATTGAGATCATAGAGGTCCCCGTAACTTATGGACAAGTCAAAACCTTTCCTATCGTTCAAGTTTTAGTGACCGTCAAGATTTGGGTTAACTTCAATCGACCATAACTCCTTGAATATATCTAATTAGAGTACCTACTATATATCAAATGAAATATCATTGAATTATCTTTCCAATGATACCAATTTCGGCAAAAACCGATATCAGATAAAAGAGTTATGCCCATTTTACTCCAGTATGACTGGCTGGGAAACTGGTGATGACATTTGTGATAAGCTATCATGCCCGTGATGGCCTATCTCCAATCTCGTCAGCCCTGGGCAGATTTTTGACCCCAGTGATAACATTTTGTGATAAGCCGTCACACTCGTGATGGCCTATCACCAATGTCGTCAGCCTTAACCAGAAACTCAATATTTCACCTTTTTTCTTAACGACATTCATGTCGGCCTATCACCAATTTGATGGCCTGTCATGGATGTCGTCAAGAATATTTTTCCAACAATTTAAGGGCATTTTTTCAAGGGTATTTTGGTCATTTCCCACTTTTTTTAGCCTCTATAAATATGAGGAACCCTCATTCAAACCCTAATTCTCCATTTCTCTTCCAATTCTCTAAAGAGAGAATATCTAGGGTTTCAACTCAAGAACCCTAATCTTCCAAAAATCATTCATAAATCTTCAAGATTTCTTCAATAACTAAGTTCCTCATAGTGTGGGCTACGAGAATCACTTATTACAAGTGTGTATAGAGTCTTAAGCATTAGAATTCATCTGACTTCAAAGGTTAAGGTATGTAGATATTGATTCTTGGATCGCTTTCATCCTAGAAGCTCAAGAACCCTTTTTAAAAACTAAAAGATTTTTATGTTTGTGAGTTGTTAATGATTTGTATGAGTTGAAATGGATGTTCAAGGTGTTGTGGAGTTTTGATTTATGTTTGTCTACAAAATTTATGATCTTTGACCCTAGTATGTGGAACTAATGTGATAGAACCTCTTGAAGTTTTTTTCTATTTGATGTGTTCATGACTTTTGGGTGTATAGAAGGTTGAATAAGCGAAGCATGTCCCCCATAGGTTTGATAAAAATGCCTAAATGAATGAATTATTCCATGGTAGCAGGAAATTCCCAATTAAGTATGAACCCGTGCATGCCTAGTGTTTGATAAAATGCCTTAGTGAGTGAAATATGCCAAGATAGCATGAAATCCCCAATTAAGTTGTGACATAATAGTAAGAAGTTTCCCGAAGCTATGTGATATCCAAACACATATCAAGATTGATATAGTTATGACATAGGTGAGGTAAAACCTTGTTGAATGGAGTACGATCTAGTAGCATATTTCCCCTACATTATTATATGATTATGATTCCGAGATGCTTAAAGTGACCCCCTGGTAACTATGATGATGAATAGACGTTTCTGATTCCTAATAACTTGAAGAGTTGTGTTAATGATTGGGAAAATGCTTTAATGATTATGATGATGCATGAATGATTATGATGATACATAAATGATTGTGCTAACGAAAGAATGATTATGCTTTACTTTTACGCTATCGAGTCCTGGGGGTATTTATACCCGACAATAGAGCTATTGTCTAGATCCTGTGTCAGTTTCTCGATAACTCCAGTCAAGCCATGATTCTCAGAACTCAGTGAACTATAGCACTCTATATCCTCAGACAAGTCATAAGTTAAGAAAACTAAGTAATTTCAGTTATCTCGATAATCTCTGTATCACAAGTAATCTAGACATAATCCTATAATCAGCTTATATCTAATAGTATTCAAGTCTAATCTCATAAGAAATTTGAGTAATCTATTCAATCTTTGTACTGTCTGTCAGATACCATGATTCGATATCTTTTCCGTCAGATACAGAACTAAGTAATCTCAGCGTAACTCAGTCAGATCTTTTGAGAAACATGATCAGTAACAGACTCACTTCAGTTGTGTTTAGTTGAGAATTCAGTTCAGGGTCTTTAGTTGGGAGTAGAAGCTAGCACTGAGCGAGGGAAGGGATGGCAGCTCTTTCGTCAGAGAGGCCGAGTCATTAGGAGCAATCCCTGAACTCCATATTTGCGTAGCCATCGCAAGATGCAGAAGTCTCCCATCAGTATAAGCTATCACCATAAAAGAGGTTTGACTATCATATATCCTCAGGTCGACTTCCTATGACGGTCATCCAGTCAAAGAGGCTTGACCAGAGAGGTCTTTACCAGTGGCACGGTATTGACACCTTTCCAGCAGGGGTCACAGGTTGGAGTCCACCTTTGGTAGATTGAGGCATGTCGATTAAGTAACTACTTCCCACAGTTGCAGTTTCAGTATCACTCTTCAGAAATCAAGACTGTGTGGTACAATCGTCTATCCCAGTATGGAACTCAGATAGTTCCATTAGTTCATGGACCATCCCTCCAGATAGGCCTGGTCTCGTATGTAGATGCTTATTATCATTACTAGAGATCTCCCGTCAGAGAGGCTTGATCTCAATCTCAGATTCAGTTAAGTATTCTCATGATCATATCTAGAGATCTCCCGTCAGAGAGGCTTGATCTTAGTCTTAGACCATTTTGAGTATTCTTATTATCATATCTAGAGATCTCCCATCAGATATGCTTGATCTCCATCTCAGATTCTTTATTCTATTGAGTATTCTTGTTGTCAGATTCGTATATGATCATACTTCTTATCATTTATAATCACTTCCAAAATAATCTTTTAGAAAATTTGATCTCTAATTCTGTTAGTCGAAAGCAGTGAGCTCAAAATTTAGTCCTTGATGTAAGTACATCCAGATCTTCAGTTATCAGTATCAGATGAGTTAGTGATTTAGTATCTTAGTGTTAGTAGTGAGTTCAGTCTACAGTAAAGTGGTATCTGAGTTTCAGTAGCTATAGTTGCGATGATTATGTTCATGGTCTGTCTATTTCTGTATGTGTTCTCATGCGGCATCTTCATGATTATTCAAGTTAGATATTGTGCATGCATGAGCCCCTGCATTAGCCTAGACCGTCTACATACTCAGTATATTCCTGTACTGACGCATTTGCGCTATGGTGTTTTATTTGACACCATAGGTTCAGAGGAACAGGATCCAGAGTATCCTCAGCAGTTCAGTCCCAATCAGCAGCAGTAGAAGTGAGTCCTCTTCTTTCGAGGACGAATCTCAGTTTACTATTATTTCTTCATACTTTATTTATTTTCAGTTGATGGAGTTAGTTGGGGACTTGTCCCATCAACTCCACAGTTGAGACAGTTTAGAGGTTTTTCAGATGGATGTTGTTGATGTAGTAGTATTCAGTTTTCTGTATTATGAGTATTCATAGATGTGTTGAACCTTATGGCTAGTTTTTGCATTTATTCCAGATATTATGCAATATACAGGTATAGATATCTGTAAAGGGTTAGCTTGTGGTCCTTTGGGGTCATAAGAACCGTATGACATCTCGGGATGGGATTTTGGGGCGTTACACTCAAGGATAAGTATAACATAATTCCAACATCAACAATTTCAATCTCATTGAAAATCCAATGCATATAATCATATGCATATACACGCACACACACACACATATATATATCACATACTGAGATAAGGAGCATGGTTTAACATACACTTTAAAATTGTAACCTTGATTGTGTAGCTAAACTGTCATATAATAGTGCATACGGTATATATGGGCCCTATCTCTCACCCCATGGTCGGGACATAGTGTGCTTATCCGCATGAAATGGAGAAAGATCTTATATATATGCATGGGGGATTCGAACCCTCCAATTATATACTAAGGTGAATTAAGCACCCAATCATGAAATATTAAATGGGGGACTCGATCCCTCCAATCATAATAATAAAAATAAGGTGGACTCGAACCACCAGGTCATAAGTAAGGGGACTTAAACCCTTAAGCAATAACGACCCCAGCACCGGCTAGTATAGTTTCCAGTGTCGGTCACTCAGACATCTACTTTCATGATTCAAATACACAAACATCTTTTAAATACCCATTAAAATAGTTAACATATATTTCTCTTTTAATTAAACCAATTACACACCAAGGTATCTTATTGGTATCGTCATACCAACCTCACTTGCAAGATAATATCATCATGATATGTCATCTACACAATTAACTAAGACTCAAACCCATAGGTTAACAGATATTCAAATAATCAATCATTTGGGACTCGAACCCATTTAATTAATCAAACCCACAAGGTTTCAACTCCACCATTTATACATGGCCACTAAGGCCTTTCAAGAAAAAGTTTCATACTTCATAATCCTTTTTATACCAATGCATTATTACAAGTGGTGATCCAAACTATGTGAAAAAACACTTTTTCATGGACTATTTCACAAATATGTTAAGGGCATTCAATTTTTAAAATCATAATAAACGCGAAATAATCAAATTAGGGTTTAACCATGACCTCTCAGTTTAATCACCAATCCCATGCACCCACAAGTTAAAAACCATATTTAAAACATGAATAATTATAATTAAACAATTGAAAAACATTGTTCCACAGTAAGCATTCCAAACCCTCAACCTTTGTTATAAAAACAACACGAATGTCTCATGAACAATATTTTAAAAATATGCTTTTAACAAATTAACAATGAGGGAGGAGTAACATGCATAAAATATTGATAATTATGGAGAAGAAATCTTGAATTGACCCCTGGATGCTCAACCTTGAGGAAACCATAGCTTGCTTGGCTTGGGAGAATTTGATAGAGAAAAAGATATGTTTTGATTTTGTTGTGGGTGAAAATAAAATCTTAGGTCGTGGGTTATGTTTAGGGAAAGAGGAAAATGTCAAAAATACCCTTATTAAAAGTTTGAAATTAAATCGTCAAATTTTATGGGTGACCTTGCAACTCATAGGGTCACCCTACTACTCGGACTCTCCAATCATAACCAAACCAAAACCCCCTTGGGCTGTTCACTGGGAACCCTATGACTAGCACCTACATCTCATAATAAGACACTATGACTCATGGGGTCAACTCATAGTCTCAACAGTTTTAATAAAGGTACTACACTAGACACATTATGAAATATACTCCTTAAGACTAGTTAGGAGTCTATACGACTAGTTAAGTACAAAATCTTTATCAAAGTAGTGACTTAGGAAAATCCTTTTGAGATCATTAGGACTGGATCCTATTACCCATAAATACACACTATGACTCATCAGGTGAGCCATTGCCATGGAAGAAAGCTCAAAACTCAAAAAAATTTCAAGGGCCAAAATCTAGGGTGTTTCAATTCTTCCCAACTTAGATCATTCATCCTCCAATGATGGGTCAAGTAAATTACAAGAATAATTTTAAAATAACTAACAACCACACTTCTATTTAATAAAGTCAGAAAACAAAGATATCAAGGTAACACTATTTCCATTAAAAAGGTCAAAAAACAAGATGTTAAGAATAACACACACCTCAAGCATGATTATAAAGAATGAGGAACAAGAATGGATTTTGGGATTGTATATTCTATCTAGCTTCAAACATAGCTCCTTCCTTCCAATCATTACATGTAATAACCCTTAACTATGACCACACTCTCTTGTATGCTTTAAACTATGAATATAACACTCCATAATTTCAACCTCCTAACTCTCCCACAAAATATATAACTATGATACCCGAGCATTTGCTATATCTCCCTCCCATGTTAAAGACTAACGCAGAGTTAATAGTGCTAGTGTAAGTCATGGGTCCCTATACTTTACACCACTCTAATAGTACTACTCGATCGTATTACAACAATCAAGTAACCTCGGGTCTTAATCAAGGAGTACTAACAACATAACACAATGGTATGTGTATCTATCAATCATACATTCAAGCTTGTATTTCTACCCCTGCATTATTGATCTTCCACCTAAAACTAGAAATTTTAATCATTATCACGATGAATTTCACTACATCTCTTCTTCTTAACCATTTTACATTACAAAGGTTCATCTTATTCTCGCATCTTCATCTGAAACTTTAGCCTGAGTAGTCACCCAAATTTTTTATAATAAAGAAAATCTACTCCCTCATCCAAAACATTACTAAACTTCTATAGCCACTACCATTTTAACATAAGAAGGGTCACTGTGGAACTAAATTACAAGCATGAATAATGAGGGGGTTACTTCTCAATTACAACTCCTATTTGTCGTAATACAGAAGGTGAGATCCGCGAAATAGGACATGGTTGTAATACCTCGTATTTTCCTAGCCTAGATTAACTCTCAGTACATGAGTGATCCAATATAAATTTTTCTAAATTCTCTATATTTTTTAGTTTAGATCCTGCCAATGCATAGGAAATTCAGTTAACCTTCAAACGATATAAAATTTTCCAAATTCAATAATTGGGTAAGAAGTTATGGCTATTTGAAGTTTCAAATGTTAAACACCATAATTCAGGCCAGTAGTGCATCGTGGAGAATGTCAAAATAGAAATTGTCAGTTTTTAGTGAGGTACCGCTATACCGACGTATCGCGCCACAGATTATTTTTACATTTATCAATTTATAGTGTGCCAACGCGATCCAAACACGTCGCGCCGAGCAACCAGGTCCATTCCAGTATTGCAACGTGATTTCTCCACATTGAACCACCATCCACATTCCCAATTATCATTTTCTAGTTGCTTGGCATGATAGCGGCGCGGCGCGCCAGGCGCCAAAATTGGGTTTTCAGTGATGAAAATTAAAAAAAATTCAAGGGTAATAGGGTCTTTTTACATGAAACAGATTAGCCTTAAAGATGAAATTATGCCCTAAATATCCTTTTATATAATTATTCACACACTATTTTCAAGATTTAAAACATTTTCTATCAAAGAGGCAAAAACCCTAGTTCAAGAAATCAAGGTCAATCCTCAAGAATCTCACCAAGAATATTCAAGGATTAGTCCTCTCAAGTATATTAGGTGTTCATCTATGGGTCCCTTCCACCCATAGATTCCAAGAATCCATTTTCTTAAAACATCAAGATTTATGATTTATGATTTCCATGCTTTGAATTGAATGTATTCATGTTCATGATAGTAATTGGGATCCAATGGATGTTTAATTATAAGTTCCAATGAAATTAAGATAGTTATATGGTGAGTTACACGAATTGTATGCTTAACCTTTGATAATGAAATTGAATATTGTATTCATGCTTACATATGTTGACCGTTATCATATAAATAATCCATGCTCCCCAAGTGTTTGGTAAATTGCCTATTTGAAGTAAATAGTGGAATCATGACATGTTATTATGTGGTCCCAATCATGTACAAGCTTATGCCCTACAAGTGTTTGATGAAATCTTAGGTGATTTGACTAGTGAAAGCACGACATGTTATTATGTGATTCCATTCATGCACAAGTTCATGTATATCAAGTGTTTGACAAAATCTCTAAATAAGTGCATTGTTAGCAAGAAAGTATGGTTATGCCTTTATGATGATGTTATGTATTTCTTTTATTATATCGAGTCCTGGAGGTATTTAATACCTAACAATTTAGTTGTGTACCTAGATCGAGTGTCAGTTATAGAATTGTATCAGTCATGTCGTAATTAGTAGAATCCAGTTAGTTATAGAACTCAGGAAGACTTAGAAA
Organism: Capsicum pubescens; assembly: GCA_030864215.1. NCBI lineage: Eukaryota > Viridiplantae > Streptophyta > Magnoliopsida > Solanales > Solanaceae > Capsicum > Capsicum pubescens. Next base: position 36,936,593 of record CM061539.1, on the reverse strand, counting down.
ACTCAGTATCAGTGCAGTCTAGTTCAGTATACTCTATTCAGTGTCTTTTAGTTGGGAGTAGGATTTAGCTCCGAGTGAGTACAAGGATGACGACTTTCCCATCAGAGGGAAGAGTTGTTAGTAGCAGCCCCGGTACTCTAAAACTATGTAGCCAGTGCAGGATGAGAAGTCATTCGTCAGACTAGGCTTAACTACCTCCCAGGGATTAACCGTTATATTAGGCTTGGCTCCGCCCAGGTGTTACCTGTCAGTTAGGCATGGTATCCTAGTTTTCAAGTATTAGAACTCATGGCATGGTATTAGCACCCTTCCATCTAGGGTTAGAGGTGGACCCCAATCAGTTCAGAGAGGGGCATGTTGGTTAGATGATTACCTCCCACAGTTTCAGTTTCAGTCTTCAGTTTAGAACTCAGTTCAGTCTTACAGAATCAGGACTGTCAGACACAGTTAATTAGTATCAGTAAATCAGTTATCAGTAACTTTAGCTATCAGTTACTCAGTTATCAAAACTCAGTACTTTGCTTCAGAAAAGCTAAGTTATAGTATACATATATGCATAGTAGTACATACTTAGTATTTACAACAGTTTCAGTTATCCATATACTCTCATGTCCAGTTATTCTATATCATTCAGTCAGTTATTATTCATGCATATGAACCCTTGCATTCAGTATTACCTTATCTAGCATACCATTACATTTCATGTACTAACCGCATACTCTTTCTTTGCACAATGATATCTCATATCATAAGTTTGGACGCTCAGGTTCCTGATCGTGCTTAGATAGATCCAGTCAACAGTCGCAGATTTAGTAGTGAGTCCTCATATATCGAGGGCATACTTTCATTTCTGTAGTTTAGTAGTTTCAATATTTCAGTTGTTGGAGTTAGTTAGGGGCTTGTCCCATCAACTCCACTTTCAGACTGTACAAATTAGAGGCTTTCAGACTAGATTTTTCAGATAGTATTCAATTTTACAGATTATATTTCAGATGTTATATTTTATAAGTATTTTATATTTTGAAACTTATGGTATTTAAGCCTAATTGTAGATTTATTTTAGTATTATTATCCAGTGCTCACAATAGATATTAGTCATGGGTTAGCTTGTGGTCCTTCTGGATCGTAAGTATCGTATGATGACTAGGGGGTAGTATCGGGTCGTTACAAACTTGGTATTAGAGCCTAAGGTTAAAACGAGTCCTAGGGAGTCTAAAACCGCATCCAGTAGAGTATTATGCATGGGTGTTTAGCGCGCCACAATTATGGATAAAAGGCTATGAGATATTTTAGGAAAAGTGTTCTTTCTTTCAGTGTTCATGTGATGAGAGTAAGCATGAGCTCAAGTTAAACTCTCAGTCTAGTCCACTTCTTCCTTTTAGTTATAGAAAATGCCTCCCAAAATACTAACAGAAGGAGAACTGGAAATCAGTCAGCACCTCAGCCCGTTCAGGTAAATCCCCTGAATGAGCACGTCTCTCATGCAGAATTTAGAGTTGTATTCACCACTTTAGCAAATTCAGTAATTGCTAAAAACAACCTACAGGCTATTGTCTTATCTAGGCTTAGGGTTCATACTTAGCAGAGAAAGAGAGAGAAGCGTAGAAAGAACAAGAGAGTCAGAACAAGTTGTTTTAGGCCAAGGCCAGAGGATGGTAGCCATTTCTAGTTCCATCAAAAATTCTCAGCCCTAAATACTTCTGCAGCTAGTGCTCCAGTGCCAAAGTTTAAAAATATCAGTCGAGATAGCACGTCAAACTCCAAGTCTCAGGGTAGCATGAAAAGAGGTCGTACCCACCCACTTTGCTAGAAATATGTTAGAAATCATTAGGGTATGAGTAGAGATGGAAGTGGCGTGTATTTCGGGTGTGGCAAGTTAGTCCATAGAATCAGAGATTGTCCTCAGTCAGGTTTACAGGGCCAGTCCAACCGTCTTTCAGTGTAGTTTGGTCACCAAATCAGCAGGGTGCCACTTCCAGTGCCACCAGTGGGCAATGCCCAAACAAGCTTTATGAATTTCAGTCCAGACAAGATCTTGAAAATTCTCCTGATATGGTCACTGGTATGTTATAGATATTTAATTTACATATTCATGCCTTATTAGATCCAGGAGCTTCTCTGTCTTTTGTAACTCCTTGCATAGCATTCAACTCTAAGTCAGACTAGAAATCTCAGCAGAACCTTTCTTAGTTCTTACCTCAGTAGGTAAATCTATTCTTGCCAGACAAGTTTACAAAAATTTCTCGATTATAGTATTTCAGAAAATCCCTTTAGTTAATTTCTGTAATGGAGTCATTCCATTTCAGCTTCCTGATAGACCAATCATTGAATGAAGGGGTAGTACCTCCATTTTAGTAGATTTAAGTTTGAATAACTATATTGAACTAGTAGAAAGAGAAGTTGAGAATTTTAAATTAGTCAGTGTTGAGGTTACTATAAGATGATTGTTGGGGAAATAGAAAGCTAAGAATCATGTATAAGAAGGATGTACTAGCAGTGGACCTTACATTATTAGGAGTAGTCCTTCAAAATGAGTTTAGTGTTTATGAGCATTGTGATATCTCAAACTCTAGAGTAAAGTGGTCTCAACTCAATTTAGAGTTTATTAGGGGGTTCATAGACTTCGAATAAAAACTTTAAGATAAGGGGAGATGGTAGAACAAGTAACCAAGTTAGACTTTTAGATTTTATTAGTAATATTAGTATGCGTAGAGTAGCAGTGAGAGAGGTTGATGCCCAACCCGTCCTTACCTCAGTGCAAAGTTTTGCACTTCATCTATCGCAATATCTACTCATTCCTTACATGCCAGTTCTATGATCATAGTTCTAATTCATGCACGTTATCGATGATCATGTACTCTTATAGTTTCTAGTATGAGTAGTTCTAGTCCACTCGGTGTTACGAATCACGTTCCCTGAACACAAAAACTCTAAACTTAAGTCATGCAGCTCATGACTCATGTATTTTCTATGACCTATGCTATACTCCTAATGATTAGCTAAATTCAGATTTCATCATGTATATCCTAAGTTTAGATCTCTTGATAAATCTAGGATGTTGATGTTCTATTACTCAAGCCTCAATTAAGTGTCAAGTTTGTTATAGTGCCATTCATGCTCCAGGTCCTCATGTTTTAACCTTCAGTAAAATCTCTTTATGAAATGATATAGTGATGAGAAGTTGCTTAGAAGGGAAAGAGTAAATGTTTCATGTTAAGAAAAGATTGTTGCATGCAAATTTTACATGAGGCTATAGTTATGAATATAGGCTTGAATTTCATATTAGTGTGTGGGTGAATAACTAGCAAGAGGTTATATTTAGTTATTGGAGGAAAAAAATTAGAATTCTTCCTCAGATAAGAACTTGAAAAAATGCAGAATGTGAGTGTACATTTAGATCCTCAATTTATACCAGTCCCCACCAGGTAGCTATCAGAACTCAGTCATAGTCTCAGTTCAGCATTCAGTACCAAACTCAGTCCAGTTTCAGGTTTTCTTGAGCAAAGTGAACAGTTTCTAGTTATTCAGTTGTCAGTATCTCAGTACTTCGGAATTATGTCATGCGCTTAGTCTGGCTTTCCTAGGTAATGCCATTACCATGAATTCATGCTCAGTTACCTTATGTTCCTTCGTCAGTCCTTACCTCAGATGCATAGTGCATTACAGTTTCAGTCCAGGCTAAGTACAATTAAATATTACATGACCAGTATTCAGCTATCCGTCATTCAGTTAATCAGATAATTTAGTATGTTTATGCATTCGTGCTCAACGTCTATCTGAATATTTTTAGTAGTTTTAGGTGAAGTCTCATACTAAGGTGGAAGTATAGTTGAGAGTGTATTTGAGGAATATTTCTAAGTGTGAAAAGTTGTAGTTACAGTGCATAAGGCTTAGTCACTCTATTTTAGATGATGTTTCGTAGACCTCGCCTCATATTACAGAATTTTAGCCAAGAGGTGATTTCTTATTTAGACGTCTTACTCAGACCATGACAAGATCTCTTTGATCCCTAAAGTAAGTAGAACTTTGTAGGAAGAATGCTAATTAATGCTCCAGTTAAGTATAAGTTTTTAGTATGAGTTAGTCCGTAAAGAGAGGAATTCACTTTAGCAGTCAGGCAGACAAGTTCATATAGTTTTCCATCTTTCCACCCAGTCGTACTATTCAAAGTTTCATGAATATGACTGTTCCAAGATAGAGCATCCTAGTAGTTACAAATTCATCCCAGTTCATTTATCATGTATCATGTCTCAGTTTCAAATCCCAAATATTTAGTTATGATTCAGTTTGTAGGTGCCTCGTACATCGTCCCAGTTTTTCCTTAGTATCTCAGCCAAGTCAGCATTCTTCGAGGGAAAAAATGTCTCGAGGTGGATATGCACTATAACCCTCGAGTTTTCATGTCCTAAACCTTTTAGTTTCTCTTCACGTAACAAATCCAGTTTGGGGTAATGGGTACTCATAAGTTGACCCTCTCATTCCAAATCTCAGCCATATAACATGTATTCAATAAATTGGTTCAGTTCATGATATTCAGTTCATATATCATGGTTCAGACTCAGTCATGTTCTCATGTTCCCACTCATACGTTCAGTAAATGATCTCAGGTTCATTAATATTCTCAGTTTACGATAATGGTCTTCCTTAACTCTACTCCATTTCATGTTCAGTTATAGTTATAAACTTAGTATCCATTACCATTGAATAAACAATCATGCATTCATGAATTAGTTTGGTCATGCATTACATGAATCAGATATGGATATTCAGTATGAAGAATTAGCTTGTCAGTAGTTCAGTCATGTATTCCATGCATCAGATATACATGTTTAGTGAGTAAACTCAGTATGTCAGTGTTTCTCAACATAATCAGCCTCATTCAAGGACGAATATTCCCAAGGAGAAAATATTATAAAACCCCATATTTCCCTAGCCTAGATTAACTTATTACATGAGTGATCCAATATAAATTTTTCAAAATACTCAGTATTTTTTAGCTTAGAGAATGCCAATGTGTAGGAAATCTAGTTAGTTTTCAAACAATATAAAACATTTGCCTAAATCTGATAACCGGGTAAGAAGTTGTGGCTATTTTAAGTTTCAGTTGTTAAACACCGTCATTCAGGACAGTAGCACGTTGCGGAGTATGTCAAAATGGCAATTTTCAATTTCCAGTGAGGTAATGCGATACCGGTGTGTCGCGCCATAAATTATTTTCACATTTGTTAATTTCCTTTGTAGCAACGCTATCCCACTGCATCGCGCCGAGCTTCTAGGTCCCATCCAATATTATAATACGATTCAACTGCACCTCACCACCAGCCACATTCCCAGTTGTCATTTTCCAGTGGCTTGGCACGAAAGAGGAGCGTCATGCCAGGGCCCAAAATATAGTTTTCAGTGATCAAAATTAAAAATGATCTAGGGGTAATAGGGTCTTTTTGCATGACCTAGATCAGCCTTAAACACGATATTATTCCCTAAATACCCTATTATACATTATTCACTAACTTTTCTCGAGATTTAAAACATTCTCTCTCAAAGAGGCAAAAACCCTAGTTCAAGAAATCAAGGTACATCCTCAAGAATCTCACCAAAAACCTTCAAGGATTGATCCTCTCAGGTATGTTAGGTGTTCATCTATGGGTCCTTTCCACACATAGAGTCCAAGAATCTATTTTTTTAAAACTTCAAGATTTATGTTTTATGATTTCCATGCTTGGAATTAAATGTATTCATGTTCATGATAGTAATTGGGATCCAATTCATGTTTAAATATAAGTTCCCATGAAATTAAAATAGTTATGTGGTGAATTATACAAATTGCATGCTTAACCTTTGATATTGAAATTGCATATTGTATTTATGATTACATATGTTGACCATTATCATATAAATAATCCATGCTCCCCAAGTGTTTGCTAAATTGCCTATGTGAGGTAAATAGTGGAATCATGACATGTTATTATGTGGTCCCAATCATGTACAAGCTTATGCCCCACAAGCGTTGATGAAATTCTTATGTGATTTGACTAGTGAAAGAATGACATGTTATTATGTGATCCCATTCATGGAAAAGTTCATGTAATCAAGTGTTTGACAAAATGTCTAAATAAGTGCATTGTTAGAAAGAAAGCATGGTTATGCCTTTATAATTATTTTATGTGTTTATTTTATGTTATCGAGTCCTGGGGGTATATACTATCCAAAAATTTAGTTGTGTACCTAGAGCCAGTGTTAGTTATTAAATAGTATCAATCATGTCCCAATCAGTTGATCTAGGTAGTTACAGAACACAGGAAAACTCAGAAAACTCAGTATCACTCCATTCCGATTCAGTATACTCTGTTTAGTGTCTTTCAGTCGGGAGTAGGATTTAGCACCGAGCGAGTGCAAGGATGATGGCTTCCCCATCAAAGAGGCAGAGTCATTAGTAGCAGTCCCTGTACTTCAGAACTGCGTAGCTAGTGCAAGATAAGGAATCACCTATCAGACTAGGCTGGACTACCTCCCAGGGGTTACTCATTAGATTAGGCTTGGCTCCGTTCAGGTGTCACCCATCAGTTAGGCTTGGCATCCTTATTTTCCAGTGATAGTACCCCTGTTACGGTATTAGCACCCTTCCAGCTGGGGATACAGGTTGGATCCCAATCATTTTCGAGAGGGGCATATCGTTTATATGATTACCTCCCATAATTTTAGTTTCAGTCTTCAGTTTAGAACTCAGTTCAGTCTTACAGAATAAGGACTATTAGACACAGTCAATCAGTATCAGTAAATCAGCTATCAATAATATCAAATATCATTTACTCAGTTATAAGAGCTCAGTACTTATCTTCAGAAAAGCTCAGTTATAGAAAACATATATGCATAGCAGTACATACTCAGTATTTACAATAGTATCAGTTATGCATGTACTCTCATGTCCAGTTACTCTATATCATTCAGTCAGTTATTGTTCATGCATATGAATCCTGGCATTTAGCTTTTTCTTATCTAGTATACTAGTACATTCCATGTAATAACCGCAAACTCTTTCTTTGTACTATGATATCGCATATCATAGGTTCGGACGCTTAGGTTCCTGACTATGCTTAAATAGATCTAGTTAGCAGTCGTAGATTTAGTAGTGAGTCCTCATCTATCGAGGGAATACTTTTATTTAAGTAGTTTCAGTATTTCAGTTGTTGGAATGAGTTGGGGGCTTGTCCCATCAACTCTACTTTCAGACAATTTAGATTAGAGGCTTTCAGACTAGATTTTTCAGATACTATTTAGTTTTACGAATTGTTATTTCAGTTGTTATATTTTATCATTATTTTAGATTTTGAACCTTATGGAATTTTAACCTAATTCTGTATTTATTTTAGTATTATTATCCAGTGCTCACAGCAGATATCAGTCATGGGTTAGCTTATGGTCCTTCAGGATCGTAAGCACCGTGTGACGACTAAGGGGTAGTCTTGAGTAGTTACAATGGTATAATAGGAATTATGTACTTTGTAGAAACCACCTAGGTTGTAAATTGAGGAACGTTTTGACATAAGCATATGATTCTAGGATTGGGCATTGGGAGAAACACGACTGTGTATATCATCGGTAATATAACATAGAGCCGAGATTTATATTCAAGGAAGATGTGAGGATTTCTTCTTTCAAACCATTGTTACTTAGAACTAGGAATAACTTGAGACATGAATGGAGGGATCATGAGCATCATGAAATAGAGATTGAAAACTTAGAAGCTTGGATTTTTTAGAACCATTATTGCCTTTGGTTCGGGGGCTAGAGTATGGACATACGCGCCATGTAGAATGCGGGCCTTAGTCATAAGCACTATTAGAATGTAGACAATAATAGTAGAGTTACTCCATAATAAAGATAGGAGGAAATCATTAGAATAAGAGGAAATTCACCCTGGTTCTCCCCTCAATCTCCCTCAATCTCCATCTTACTACACCTATAAGCACAATAGTCAACTCTAAGGGGTATCACGATAGATATATATTAGGGATACTTTGCTCTCTTATACTTAAAACATCATCTATCCAGATGCTATATAACACCCCATACTATCTTAGCTCAATTTATCTTTTACTTTCATGCATAAGGGGCTTAAGGACTGAAATATTAACTAAGCTTTAGGGACTTAGCCATTTTTTTGGACCTCAAACTTCGAGGATTTTTATTTTCGTCTTCCCGACCTCGAGATATTGTTTTTTGAGTTGATTCATATTCAGGATGTAAAAGGTATGTCTTGGAGAAGTTTTGAATTTCTTGATCAAGGTATGGGTCACGTTTGGATCATCAAACTAGTGGGTCATGATCTGAGGAGGTTTTATGCATCTTAGTGTTGTTATCCTAGCTTATTTAACCTTGGTTTGAGGAAAATTCGTGTGCTTAATGTGTTAATGATGATATAAATAAGAATCTAAGTGTTAAAGTATGTTATTATAATGTTTAAAGATTTTTTCCTACAAGTTTGGCATCAAATTGATCATTTAGAGTCTAGACGAGAAAACAAGTTTTACTTTCTTAAGCTAGGTGTTATTCTAGTCTACTTCGATGGATTATAAGGTATTAAATGAGTTCCTAATGGTTTTATTGTGTAATTATGTGTGTAAAAACATTTTTATAATGTTCAAGGGTTAATTGAATCAATCCAAGAGTCAAAAGCAAGTTAAACATCAAAAGGGGCAAAATTAGTATTCTTAGCTTAAGGTTCTAGTTTGTCATCATGGATGTTGTGTTGTTTTTTAGATCTAAATTAATGTGTTTAATTCTATGAAATAATTTATAAGTTTATTATTATGATATATGAAGGATACAAGAGCTTCAAATAAAGTGGAAAAAATATAAAAGGGGTTGGAATGGATCAATGAAAGCACAAGGCACACTTTGACGCGAACTGGACACCTGGGATGTCTTAGGTGCGTCGCAGTACAAAACCCGATCAAACTTGCACGTTACATATACCATTAGATTCCTAAGGGCCCTCAAATAGTTTTCACTCATGAATAGGGTGTGTTGCAATCCCTATCCCAGTGAAATATACCTCGCGACGTAGCCCAGTGCAAAAATATGGTAGTTTTGTTCTCCTATAAATAGGACACTTGTATTTGATGTTATACACCTTGGAGGACATTAAAACTTGGAGAGGGTATAGAAAACACTTCAATTAGTGATTTTCTTCTTTTAATTTTGATTTTCAATGGACTTTATCTTGTATTCATTTATCTTGATTGCGGTTATGTCCATGAGTGGCTAAAAGATATTTTTTGGGGTTAACGCCAAGAACATGATTATTATTTTTTTGAATTAATTTAGTTTGGATTATTTATCATTGTTGGTTTTTTGTTTAACCTTGTTATAACTATCTTACGGATTCATGACCCTTAGAATACATCCATTGTCATCTTTGTGAACTCGGGAGGGGGAATAAAAAGATAGATCGTGGGGATAGGTAGAACAAAGTTCTTATTATTTTATACAATAAGGAATTTGAATTAGTATATAGTTTAGGGATATACCTAGAATCCATGTTTGGTTCACTTGTAGGATGATAGCTTCATGCATCTAATTAAATTATTGCATCCCCGCTTAACGATGTAGTTGTAATGTCCAAGTTATGTAGAAGATTAGAGGTCAGGATACCATGATCATGCCATAAACCCTATGAATCAACAACAAAGATAAGTAATTTAACTAATGAATTTCAATGGCGTAGTATGATTGTTCGTAAACCTTAACCCTTGATCTTTGTCCACTGATTGTCCATAGTCATTACTTTTCTGCATTAGTTTAGTTTCTTTTTAGTTTACAATTCTAAAACACTCTTGGTTACTGTATCTCAATAGTTGAACTAGAATTGGATAGGTTCTCCACACAAGTCTCTATGGGATTGATATTTGTCTTTATTTAAGGCCACTATATTACTTGGTAGAACACGTACACTTGTGTGTGCATTTAGGCGCTGTCAATAGGCAACTATCTTATTTTCAATTTAGCTATAATGAGTTGTACATATTTTAGTATTTTTTTTGTTTTTTAATTATTTTTTATTTCTCACACTCTTCTTGGGATGTCAGTCTGGGATAGATGGTTTTCGAGGGATGATGAATCTTGTTATTTTTGTGGAGGACCCCACCATGAGGTTTTTTGGCCATATTTTAATCCAAGCATTTGGAGGGGACCTGTTTGTTTGCGACCTATGTAGAAGACCACAAATTGATGTGTGGTTTGTGTAAATATGTATCACTCAGTAGATATGTATATATCTAATCTTGATTCATTCATGTTTGAGGGAAATGCTCGAAAGACAACTAATGAAGTGGATGCAGAGTTGACTCTCCATCCAGATGCAAACAAAGTTGCTAATAATTTGAAGATTTTTTAGTACTCAGAAAATAAAGTTGTTGAGTAGCTCATGGAGATACCACCACCATCATCTCCATAGAAGATGAGAAAAGAAATTGAGGATCCTAGCAAATCTGTGGAACAAACACCAGAATCGTAGCCATTGAACTGTCATATTTTTTTGAGACTGCAATTGAGAAGGTTAATATAAGTGAGGTTGTTGTTGATTGTGTAAATGTAAATGGGGGAATGGTTGGTCCTCACTCAAGGAACTATTTTACATTATCTTTAGATGATATCGTATATATGGAATCATTTGAAATAGGGGAAGAGTGTGAAGATAAGGAACAAGAATCCTATATTTTTTATTTTACACTAGAAAAGAAACATAAAAACACACCTCACTTTAAGGCCTAGTCGTTTACCATGCATCATCCATTACTCGGTTCCTTAATCTTTGTACAACCACCCTATGAGCGAGGAAAAAAGATGGATGCAAAGTTAGGGGTGAAATTCATATCCTTAAGATGGAGAAAAAGTTTATTAGGTCATGCCGCGACACTAAATTAGGTGCTACTTGGGAGACAACCCAAGTTAAGGTATGTTTTATTTTTAGTTTTTTTAGTTTTTACATCACTAGTTTTTGTTTATGTTGAGCCATAGTTTGATGGGAAGTCTGAGTACCAGAAAATCTGAGCTAAGGAGAATGTCGAAGACTAAGTGTGGGGTCCCCAGACCCTCTTGATGTATAAAGATACTAGTAGCTAGACCTAGAGGCCTCAGGAAGTATTTATATCACTACTTTTAAGTATACTTTTGTGAAGTTCCAATTTTTAGGGTAATTTTAAAAAAAAATTATTAAGAATAAATGTGGGATGATCATGTTAGTGTGAAATTTGACTGCATGATATAAGTGTTGTGGTTCTAAGAGTATGTTGATTGTTTTAACTACTAATTATTATACTTCTACGCTCATGATTATGACTCTTGTACTTGTTGGCTTAAAGTTGAATTCATGTGATGGTGCAGTTCAGAGTCTATGATAATCCCACTTAAGTTCAGCATGTGCCATGTGTGTGTGATGTGTTGTATATTCATTGTTGCATATGATGTCTAGAACTTGTCTAGTATTTGTACAAAGTGAAATAAAGAATGTGGTTTTAGGAGATGATATAGGCATTTCTTTGATAGTGTAACGCCACCAAAATCTTATTCCCGGGATGCCACACGGTGCTTCGAACTACAAGTAGTCCTGAGCTAACCCTGGATGCTTTCTACTAAATCTAAATATCAAAATAGGAAAAATATGAATATGAAAACATAATAAATTAAGAAATCTTATCTAAAGCATAGAAATCTCACAAATCTTGGTAAGACAATACTGAGAATTTGAATACTGATTCTAGTATTCCGACAAGGCTCTACTATCTAAATCTAGAGAGTTACTGGGACAGGCCCCAGCTAACTTAAACTGTCTGAAATGAATAAAGAAACATCTACTAATAAACTGAAAGTATGAATAACAAAGTCCCCGAACAATGAGGACTCACCAACTGCAGAGATGTAGATGAGATTCTCGGAAATCACTCGCGCTGCTGAGGCTGAGCACCTTGACCTACATTATGAGACAATGTAGCACATAGACATATATGTGGATCAGTACTTTAAGGATGTACTGAGTATATAGGGGTGAATGCAATAAGTAAACAATATCATCATAATTCATAAAATAATGCATGCTAAAGGTAAATGACTCACAAAGGCTTGAGTAATCTAAAAACTGAATATCATAAATCATGAACAATAAAGCATATATTATGAATATTGTGAGCCATTACCCTTTGTTCTGAAATCTATTGTTTCTGAAAGTGGCTACATTATCTTATTAATTTTTAAGGGGAATACTTCATCTCAAAACTTAAAGAATCTTAAAACCTTTGCTTTCAAAACATATGCCTTTATCTTAAGGCTTTATGGAAATAGACTACATTAAGAGTAGGGGGCATCTTATTGGGAGGTTCATCTAATCGACATACACCATGTGAGCATCTATGGAGTCCCACGTCTGGCCCCCGTTAGGTAGGTCTGTTCTACCCATGCCACCGGAATAGAACTTCTTATCTTAAGTGATCATAATCTTAGTCATTCACGTAGAAGTGGGAATAATCTTACTCCTATGGTGGCACGTAGTTCTGGGGTATGAAACCATAGTAACTTACCCATCTCGGTGCTAAATACTACTTCCATTGTTATGCTCAAAATCTTAAGAAATCTACTTCAAAAATAGCACAAGGTTAAATCTCAAGTTATATGAAGCAATGGATTCTTTATCTTAGCTTAGGATGAAAAGGTCAAATCTTTATCAAAATCTGAGAATAATCTTATCTGAGGGTGCTCATAGCACAAATAATCTAAAAATAGAAACATTAATTAGGGCATAATGACCCATGCATCAATCTCATTTTAAAACATCTTAAAATTCATGCTTGATAATATAAGCATTTATAACTCATCATAAAATCTGGAAATTTCAGCAATATGCATGAAAATATGGACAAAATCATGGAATTCAACTTCTAAATAATTGGATATATCATAAACTTGTAAATAACAATAATGGGCATAAACCCTAAATTTAATTTAATGGAAAATCTCATAAACTTCAGTAAAAGTTGAATTTAAAACAAGTTTTGGGCACAAGAATGAAAGGATTATCCTTGTTCATACCCCACATACCTCAATTGATGATCTAGATGATAAAACTTAAATCTTGGATCTTTATTGATATTTTGGAGATGACTTCTTAGAGTTCTTGAATTGGGAATTCTCAATCTTGAATTGCTTTGAAGAATTAATGGAGAAATATGGATTTCTTGGGGAGGAAGTTTGATGAACTAGCATTTTGTTAGAGAGAGATTTGATGAAAAGTAGATATGAAATGCTTGGGAGGGATTTAATTCATTGTTTAGGATGGATTAGGGGCTAGGAGAGTTACCAAAATGCCCCTCTTAAACTCATAAACGGAACTGAAAAATGACAAAAACCCCGACTTTTGGCCTTGGCACGATTTTACACTATTGCTCCAAGCCACTGAAAAATGCCAATGGGAATATGCATGGTGGCGCGACGCGGGTAGTATCGTGTTGCCGCACTTGGATGGGACTTGGAAACTTGGCGCGACGTGCCAATATCGTGGATCCTCACTGGAATTGGACAATTAGGGATTTGGCCCTCTCCACGATGCGCCAATATTACAGAGGGCCACTGGAAATTGACAAATGTGAATTTTCTCATCTGCGCGATGCGCTAAGGGCCCAGGTGACACACTGCAAACTTAAAAATTCCATAACTCCTTCACCGAGTCTTGGATTTGGGCGAATCTTATACCGATGAAAAGGTTATTAAATTTCCCACATAATGGGAAGTCTAAATCTTAAATATTCCATACAAAATAAATATTCTTCATCTTGGAAGCTACCCCTTAACATTCTAGGGATGGATTCAAGCTAAGAAAAGTGTGGGGTATTACAGATAGCAATATATTATAACTTATTTTTACCTACCCTTGTTCATAATACTAGTTAACCCCATTGAGCCTTTAGCTTTTGTATTTGGTAGCCTCCTATGTAGCCAATTCACCTTCTTTGATGGACCTTAATTTGATCCAAAGCTCCTAAGCACGTTAGTTGAAATCTAATTAAGTTAAGGAGTTGGAAATTTAATAATAAAAAGGTGAAATTAAAGCCCCTAAGTAATAGCTATAGATGTTAAAAAAAAATAATATGTGTGCTGATTGGGAGTTGAGTAGTGAAAAGAATAAAAATTATTCAAATTGAATAAGTTGTGTATAGAAAACACTCCCACCATAGAGTATGTGAATGATATTTAAGAAATGAGGCAACATCAAAGAGAGTGGTAGAAATAAGAGGTGGAAAGTGGTTGTTAAATATTGATCTTAATTGAATAATGTGATGTATTAAAGCTCTTAGGGATGATAGTCACTATTACTGGCCATAATAGTTACTACCCATCCCTTAGCCTACATTACAACTCTTAAAGACTTATTTGATCTTAAGACTTAACATTATGATATTAGTTATGTACTACACTAAGGGAAATCCTATGATTCATTTTGTGTAACTTGTGAATTCCTTGCGAGAGTAAGCATAACTTGATTCTTATACCCTTTTTTTCAAAAATTGCATTTATGTTCGTGAGATTGGGTAAGTATCTTGTTGTGAGAGAACATTTTAAATGAATGTGAGTGATTTGTATGATGTCTTCTATTGAGAAATGTGCATGAGTTTTCCAACTTGGTGAGTCAATTCTTGAGGCTAGGATGTTTTGAAGTAGTATACTTGAACTTTCAATTGTGTACATAATCGGCTTAGTGTAGAAACATGCATTCTATGTAGTCATTGTAGTACTAGATTGAGTGTATTTATTGTAGTAGAAGTATGCAGTCACCTCAGCTTATGGTTCTTAGAGTAAAGAGTTGTTCGAGGAAGAACAAGGCTTTAAGTGTGGGGTGGTGATCTGAGGTGGTTTTATGCATCTTAGTATTATTATCCTTGTTTATTTAGCATTGTTTTGAGGACAGTTCATGTTCTTAATGTGTTAATTATTATATAAATAATAATATGAGTGTTCAAGTATTTTATTACAATGTGTAAAGGTGTTTTCAATCAAGTTTGGAATCAAATTGATCATTTAGAATCTAGACGAGAAAACTAGTTTCACTAGCTTGAGCTAGTGTTGTTCTAGTCTATCGCGATGGATTATAATGTATTGAATAAGTAACTAATGGTGTTATTGTTTAATTATGAATTTAAAAACATGTTTGTAATGTATAAGGGTCAATTGAACCGAGCCAAGAGTCAAAACCAAGTAAAAGATCAAAAGGGGCAAAACTAGTATTCTTAGCTTGAGGTTCTAGTTTGTCGTCTTGGATGTCATATAGTTTTGAGCTTTAAATTTCTGTTTTTAATGCTATACTATGATTGAGAAGTTTATTATGTTGATATATGAAGGATATAAAAGCTCCAAATCAAGTCGAAACAACACAAAAAGGCTTGGAATGGATCAATGAAAGTACAAGGCATACTTTGATACGAACTAGACACCTGGGATGTCTTGGGTGCGTCGCGGTCCTAAACCCTAGAAATATGGGATTTTATATATACCATTGGATACCAAAAATACCTAAAACAATTTTCCCACACTATTTGGGTCCGTTTCGACCCCTATCCCAGTGAAATAACCCTCAGGACGCAACCTAGTACAAAAACGCGATAGTTTTGTCCTCCTATAAATAGGACACTTGTACTTGATGTTATACACCTTTGACTACTTTGAAACTTAGATATGGGATGGAAAACACTTAAATTAGGTCTTTTATTCATTTAATTTAGATTTTTAATTAATTTTATCTTGTATTCAATTATCTTAATTACGGTTATGTCCATGAGTTGCTAAAAGCCCTTTTTCGGGGTTAAGGCCAAGAATATGATTATTATTGGTTTGAATTAATTTAGTTTGGAGTTTTTATCATTATTGGTTGTTTATTTAACCTTTTTATAACAATTTTAAGGATTTATGACACTTAGAATACATCCATTATTATCTTTGTGAACTTAGAAAGGGGAATAAGAAGATAGAACATGGGGATAGATAGAACAAAGTTCTTACTCTTTTATAAAATAAGGAATTTCCATTATCATCTATGATAGGGATATAACTAGAATCCTTTTTTGGTTCACTTGTAAGATGATAGCTTCATGCATCTAATTAGATTATTCTATGTCGGCTCAACACTGTAGTTTAATGTCCAGGTTAGGTATAAGCTTAGAGGCCGGGAGACCATATCCTATTATAAACCCTATGAATCAACAACCAAGATAATAAATCTGACAAATGAAGTTCAATAGCATAGTATGATCGTTTGTAAGCCTTAATCCTGGATCTCTATCCACTGATTTCCAAAGTCATTTATTTCCGTATTAGTTTAGTTTCTTTTTAGTTTACATTTCTATAAATCTCTTGGTTACTGTATCTCAATAGTTGTACTAAAATTAAATAAGTTGTCAGCAAAAGTCTCTGTGGGATCGATATTAGGCTTTCTTTAAGGCCACTATATTACTTGGTAGATCACGTACACTTGCATGTACACTTGGGCGTTGTCATGTTTTTGGTGCCATTTTCGGGGACTTGTAAATAGGAAACTATCTTATTTTCAGTTTAGCTATATTGAGTTGTACAGATTTTAGTAATTTTTATTTTTATCTTTTTTTATTCTTTTTTATTTCTCACACTTTTCTTGAGATGTTAGTCTAGGATAGATGGTTTTCGAGGGATGATTATTCTTGTCATTTTTGTGGAGGATCCCATCATGAGGCTTTTTGTCCAGATTTTGATCCAGGCATTTAGAGGGGACCTTTCTTGGGACCTGCACAGCAGACCAAAAGTTAGTGTGTGGTTTTTGGAAATATGTATCACTCTTTAAATATGTTTGGAGCTAATCTTGATTCAGTCATGTTTGAGGGCATTGCTCAAAAGACAATGAATAAGGAAGATGCAGATTAACTCTTAACTCTTAAACAAGATGCAAACAAAGTTGTTGATAATTCGAGGAAGTCTGAGTACTCGAACTATAAAGTTGTTGAGTAGGTTAAGGAGATACCACCACCTCCATCTCAACAGAAGATGAGAAAGAAAAAAGAGGATACTAGCCAATCTATGGAATAAACATTAGAATCGCAGGCACTCAACTGTCAACTTTCTTTTGAGACTGTATTTGAGAAGGTGAATATGAGTGAGGGTGTTGTCGATTATGTAAATTTAGAAGTGGGAATGGTTGTTCCTCACTCAAAGCACTTTTCTACATTATTATTAGATGATGTCTTATCTGTGGAATCATTTGAAATAGCGGAAAAGTGTGAAGATGAGGAACAAGAATCCTATATTCTTGATTTTACACCAGAAAAGCAACATAAAAACACACCTCACATCAAGTCCTAGTGGTTTACCATGCACCATCCATTACTCAGTTCCATTATCTTTGTATAACCACCCTATGAGCGAGGGAAAAAGTTAGATGCAAAGTTGGGGTGAAATTCATATCCTCAAGGTAGAGGAAAAATTTGATTAGGTCCTACCGCGACACTAAATTAGGTGTTTCTTGGGAGGCGACCAATGTTAAGGTATATTTTATTTTTAGTATTTATAGTTTTTACTTCACTAGTTTTTGTTTTTGTTGAGTCACGGGTTGATAGTATATCTGAGTACCAAAAAACCTAAGCTAAAGAGCATAGAGAAGACTAAGTGTGGGGTCTCCAAACCCTCTTGATGTATAAATATGCTACTACATATGCCTAGACGCCTCGGGAAGTATTTTTATCTATACTTTTAAGTATACTTTTGGGAAATTCCAATTTTTATGTTAATTATAAAAAAAATTGTTAAGAATAAATGTTGGATGATTTTGTTGGGGCTATATTTGACTGCACAATACAAGTGTTGTGGTTGTAAGAGCATGTTGATTGTTTGAAATACTAATTATTAGACTCCTAGGCTAATGATTATGACTCTTGTTCTTGTTGGTTTAAAGTTTAATTCATGTGATTGTGCAGTTAAGAGTCTATGATAATCCCACTTGAGTTGAGCATGTGCCATGTGTGTGCGAGGTATTGTATATTCCTTGTTGCATATGATGTCTAGAACTTGCCTGGTTTGTGTGTAAAGCAAAATAAAGATTGTGAGTTTCGGAGATGATATAGGAATTTTTTTTATAGCAATGTTTTATATCTTCATTGTGCATAATCCTAGTTAATCCCATTGAGCCTTTAGCTTATTGTCTTTGGCAGCCTCCTATGTAGCATAATCCTTTTTTTTCTGGACCTTAATTTAATCCAAAGCTTCTAAGTTCTTTAGTTGGAATTTAATTAAGTTAAGGAGTAGGAAATTAAAGAAGAAAAGGTGAAATTGAAGCCCTAAGTAATAGCTATTGATGTTTCAAAAAAATTGATATGCGTGGTGATTGGGAATTGAGTAGTGAAGAATAAAAAAAATGGTTCAAATTAAATAAGTTGTGTATAGAAAACACTACCACCATAGAGTATGTGAATTAGCTTAAAGAGATGGGGAAACATTAAAGATAGTGGTATAAAAGAGTGGTGGAAAGTTGTTGTTAAAGATTGATCTTAATTATGTAATGTGGTGTATTAAAACGCTTAGGAAAGATAGTCACTACGACTGGCCAAAATAGTCTTACCTGTCCCTTAGCCTATATTAAAACCCTTAAATACTTATTTTATCTCAAGCCTTAACATTATGATATTAGTTTAGTACTACACTTAGGGAAAGCCTATGGTTCATTTTATGTAACGTATGAATTCCTTCTGATAGTGAGTGTAACTTGATTCTTATACCCACCTTGTTAAAAACATCATTTATGTTCTTGATATTGGGTAACTCTCTAGTTGTGAGGGCACATGTTTGAAGAATGTGGGTGATTTTTATGATGTCTTCTATTGATAAATGTGCATAAGTTTTTCAACTTGGTGAGTCAATTCATTAGTCTAGCATGTTTTGGAGTAGTATTCTTGAACTTTCAATTGTGTACATAACGTGCTTAGTGTAGAAACTTGAATTTTGTGTAGTCATTGTAGTACTAGATTGAGTGTACTTATTTTATAAGAAGTGTGGAGTAACCTCATCTTATGATGCTTATATTAAAGAGTTATTCGAGGATGAATATGTCTTGAAGTGTGTGGTGGTGATTGGAGGTGGTTTTATGCATCTTAGTGTTGTTATCCTAGCTTATTTAGCCTTTTTTGATGAAAATTCCTGTGCTTAATGTGTTAATGATGATATAAATAATAATATAGGTGTTCAAGTATGTGATTACAATGTTTAATGGTGTTTTCAAACAAGTTTGGAATGAAACTGATCATTTAGAGTCTAGACGAGAAAACAAGTTTTACTAGTTTGATCTAGGTGTTGTTCTAGTCTATCGCGATGGATGATAATGTATTGAATTATTTACTAATGGTTTTATTGTGTAATTTTGTCTGGAACAACTTTTTTATATGTACAAGGGTCAATTCAATCAATCCAAGAGTCAAAACCAAGTTAAAGATCAAAAGGGGGCAAAATTATTATTCTTAGCTTGAGGTTCTAGTTCGTCGACTTGGATGTTGTATTGTTTTGAGCTCTAAATAGTTGTTATTAATGTTATATTATTATTTATAAGTTTATTAAAAATATATATTAACTATACAAAAGCTTCAAATCAAGTTGAATAACATAAAAAGGATTGAAATGGATCAACGAAAGTACAAGGCATACTTTGATGCGAACTGGATACTTGGGATGTCTTTGGTGTGTAGTGGTTCTAAACCCTGTCTAAATATCATTTTACATAAACCATTGGATTTATAAGGAACCCAAAACATTTTTTCCTATATATTATGGTGTTTCACAACCCCTGTCTCGGTGAAATAACCCCTGCGACGCAGCCCAATGCAAAAATGCGACAGTTTTGTCCTCCTATAAATTGTACATTTGTACTTGATGTTATACACCTTGGAAGACTTTGAAACTTGGAGAGGGTATGGAAAACACTTAAATTGGGGTTTTTATTCTTCTAATTTATCTTTTTAATGGATTTTATCTTATCTTCAATTATCTTTATTACGGTTATGTTCAAGAGTGGCTAAAAGCCCTTTTTCGGGGTTAAGGCCAAGAACATGATTATTATTGCTTTGGATTAGTTTATTTTAAATTTACATTTCTAAAACTCTCTTAGTTACTGTATCTCAATAGTTGAACTACAGTTGGATAAGTTGTCAACACAAGTCTATTTGTGATTGATATTCGGCTTTCTTTAAGGCCACTATATACTTGGTAGACCACGTACACTTGCATGTGCACTGTCAGGTCGCAGTGATAAGGCTGTGATACGGAATTAGTTCCAATGTAATACACACCACATCAGGGTGAGGGAAATTAATGATCGAGATAAGACCGCCTCGCGATGAGTCTATTGCACCCAATTCCGAAATTAAAGGACAGAGAGGAAATTGGGTCTTTTCCCCCTTAGCCCAATCGTTCATATCACGACTTTGTCCATAAGTGAGGGCATTATTTACCCTTCTTCTCCAAATTCCTCTCAAGAAAACCCTCTCCTTTCTGAAAGAACAAAATTGAGTTCCTCTTTTCTCAAGAAATAAAGAATTTAAGTTCCCCAAGTTAAATAACCTTTAGCAAATCATCAAGATTAATGTTTTCCTTTCAAGTTCTGAAGCTTAAGGTATGTTGGGTGTTCATTCATCGGTCCCTTTCACCCATGAAGCCCAAAACCCTCTTTAAATTAATGAATGGATTTTTCTATTATTTTTTTGTTTTTCATGTTCAAGATGAGTTTAATTCATGTTTTTCCTTGGTAATTCAATTCAATTCAGTCCATGTGTGATCCAATGAAATAATTGATTTACTCATGCTTTAAATCTCAGTTTTCCACGTCTTATTCAATTGAATTTCATGTTGTTGATTTCTCATGTTTAAAAAACCTCATGTTCAAGTCCTTTGTTTCCACATATTTGGTTAAATGTCTATGTCTTGGGTTCAACCATGATTCCATACTACAGTTTTAAGCTTAAATGTCATAATTAATGATCATTTAGTGTTGGTGGGTTATGAACACAAGATACCTACAGTTTTACATAATTTCAGATTTTCAAGTAATGATTCAGTTAAAGCATGAATATTCCTATTTATTCAGTTTATATGATCATAATGAGAACTATAAAAAATAATGTTCTATTAACTTTAGTTCAGTTCAGTACCAGTGTCAGTTTAGTTGGGAGTAGGATTTAGCACCGAGAGAATGTAGGACTGGCGGCTTCCTGTAAGTTAGGCAGAGTCGTTAGTCGCAATCCCTATATTCCAGAACTACATAGATATCATAGGATATGAAGGGTCACCAATCATTTTATGCTTGACGTTCTCTCAAGGGTCACCCATTATTTCAGGCTTGACACCTTGGTCCTTCGAGACATCAGATTAGTGGATCCACATAGCCAGTGTTAGTACCCATGGCACGGTAATGATACCCTTCCAACTGAGGCTATATGTTGCACTCTTATTAGGTCAGATTCTAGCATGTTGGTTAGATGATACCTCCCATAATTTCAGTCAAGTTATGAAGACTAAGTACAGTTCCGTATTACATAATCAATATTCAGATATCAGGAAATCAGTATTCAAATATCAGTTAATCAGTATTCAATATGTCTCATATCATGTTTGCTTTACCAAAACATATAGATTTTTAGTTATTAAGTTATTTACAGATTATCTTAGAAACATGTTTATGCTTGGTCTTGCATTCTCAGATTTTACATGTTCATGAATTTATGCTCAGTTATCTCATGAATATTAGTCGGTGCTTATCTCACATACCAGTACATTTAAAGTTCTGATTGCATACTCTTCTTCGCTCTATGTTGTCTTATAACATAGGTTTGAAATCTCTATTTCCCAACATCTCTTAGACAACTCAGCGTACTCAGCAGCAGTAGTGGTGAGTCCTCTTTTATCGAGGACATAATTTTTTATTTCAATTATTTTAGTACTTCCTTATGTTCAGTTAGTTGAAGTTAGATAGGGGTCTGTATAATAAACTCCTCAGTTAGTTTAGAGGCTTTCAAACAATCAGACAGTTAAGCAGGCAGTTTGATAGTTATCAGTTCTTTCAGTACTTTTCCATCATTTCAGATAGACAGTTGTTTTTAGTAATTATCAAATGTTTTAGACTTATGATATAATCACACCTCAGTATTACAATTAGTATTACATCATAACTTTATCTACCGCATTATTATTTTAGTATTATTTTATTTAGTACTCACAGTAGGTACCAGCTCATGGGTTAGCTTGTGGTCACTTGTGACGATATGCAACGTTGTCACGACTAAGGGGTAGCTTTGGGTCGTGACAAAAACTTTATATTAGAGACTAAGGTTTTAAAGTGTCCCAGGGATTCTTAAAGATGCATAAAGTAGAGTCTTGTGCATGGGTGTGAAGCGTGCCACACTTATGGGAAAGAGTCTACGAGACGTTCTTAGGAAAGTTTCCCTTCTTGCAGTGTTCATTTCATGCGAAAGAGCATGAGCTCTATTTAAATTCTATTTCTAACTCATCCGTCATTTTGTTTGCAGATAATGCCTCATTGAAGAAACAACGGAAAAATGAATGAGAATCAGCCTACACCCCCACCTTCTCAGGAAGATCACATGAATGAACATGTCTTCCACACCGAATTCTCGCCTACTTTCACTATCTTAGCCAATTCAGTAGATGCTCAGAAGAACCAAAAGATTTTTTATGTAGCCAATATAGTGGTGAATACGGTTAGAGATAGGATTTAGCATTTCACTGAGATGAATCCCTCTTTGATTTTGGGATCCAAGTCTGAGAAGGATCTGCAGGAGTTTCTTGATATAGAGTAGAAAATGATAATATCATGGGTGTCACTTTGAGTGAGAGTGTAGAGTTGGATTCTTATCAGTTGTGGGAAATAGCTCACACCTGGTTTAAGTGGTGGAAAAAATACCATGGCATTGATAAAAGGATGATAAGGCTCAACTCACTCCCATAATTAGGGGTGGGGCAGTTGTTGTCTTGTAACTTAATTTGAATTGGGGTTAAATCTCAAGAGGTGAATTTATAGACTTCAAACCCTATGAGTGTTCAAATTACTATAAGCTTACCCGGAATGCTAATAAAAATGACATGTAAAATGAAATGGGGGGGGGGGGGTTTGGAAACTCTTCGTAATAATCTTTAACAAACACTTGGTGAATGAAACTTTTATGTAAAATTCAAGACTTTGGGGAAATCTTAGGATTATGTCTCTCTATAGGTAATGCATGCAGGTTAATGTTGGTTCATCATGAAATTTAGTTGTTTACTAAAGGATAGGCTAGGTTGAAGATCATTGGGATCAATCTTTCAACAAAATCAGAACGACTTCCCCCGTTGGCTCTTTTGAGCACCTAACAAGTGTACACATTTTCATAATCACCCAAAACCTTAGTGAAGCATCTATATTTCTAGGATGATGCTCTTGACATAAGTTACACTCTTAATACACTTATTTCTAAGATTTTAAAAGGTAGTAAACTATAGGATCAATTGTCAACAATTTCCTTGTCCCCCAATAACCCTCTTTCGAGGATGTTATGGGTTACCTAATATTTACCTTCATCCCTCTTTCGGGGATGATAAAGGGTTTCTAGAGTTTGGGGATTTCACCCATCAAACCCACTTGGAGATTTGTGTTTTTCACCAATCAAATTCCAACCCATAAGCTCAAGAAATGGTGGAGTTCGTACTCAATAAGTAAAATCCCTATAAACACAACAACACCGAGACACAATTACACTCTAGTTCAACATAATCCCAATACTAAATTACTTAGCTATTCATGAAGAAAGTAAAGAGAGATATACCATATGGATTATCCAAAGCATTCATTATTCACAAAAATCCTAAGAAATTTAGCCTCCAAAGTTATTTACACACTTGCCCAATTGGGGTTTCAAGTCATGAGTACAAAATATCTAATGATCTAAGCAATACCTAAAGAATGAAGGGTTTTTGCTTAAATATGGATTGGGATACGTCTAAGTACTTTTACAGATCTTCCCCTAGGCATATTCCCGCTGAACTGTGATCGCGCACGGCTATCCGCGATCGTGAATTCGACCATGTGACCGCGGTTGTGTGCCATGACCGTATTATGCTGACCATCTTGACTGACCAGGACCACGGATAGAGGACTGTGGTTGTCATAACTGAGGTTGCTGCAGTCCAGGTCTTTAGCTGCACTCTTCTTTGCTCTTTTTTTATCATTTTCAACTCCAATCCACATCTTTTGATCTTCCTCAACATTATACCTGCAATGAGTGGACATTAGTGCATTTACTCATGAATATGTCTCATTTATTCATACAAAATAAGGTAATGGACATGAATGTTAAGTGAGAATAAGTGGTAAAATAACCACTCATCAACACCCCAACATAGGACCTTGCTTGTCCTCAAGCAACACTACCCCTTATTATGTGACAATTCATATGTATGACCTCATTCTGTCATCCAATAATCATGATAACTTAAACTAGACTGCTACCACAAAAATCTTTTAACACATGGGGAAATAGTATTTTAACGACTCTCCTCATCATAAAATGGAATAGTGAAGAATGTAATAGACTTTGAGGAGAAACCATGGAACAACTACTAATGCTAGTGAAATGACCTACATGTTGACTACAATCATACAATGCTTCCGATTATCTCATTGTGCGGAAGATGAAAAAATCTCCCACCTTAACTAGTTCATATGCCTCCTCATAATTAAGGAAAAATTCACACACCTAGTTACCGATCATGAAACAAGGAATTTTAAGTGCAACCACTCACTCTCTCAAGAAATTCTCTATGTTAACAAGTACCACGCCATAGGCTTGCCCCTATTTTCAATCACCACTACAATGACTACACTTGGTTGGGAATCACAAAGGGTTTATTGAGCTTGTAATGTAGGTTTAGGATAGGGTAGGAGATCAACTTAGGAAAAAAAGGCGACATCCTCCTTGAACTTCTACATCATACTCATTTTATGCTTCACTTATTGGGCGACTTCTTTTCACTTTAATATTTTTCCTACCTTTGTTTTTTCTTGCTTTTCCCACTATCCTCTTTTTCTCTTCTTTTATAATTTGTACATATAGATAAAGTCTTTCTTTCCTTTATGGGATCTTTTCTTTATTCAAATCTAAAAAGCTTCACTTTCTCAAGATTGTAGGAACCTTCTTATGATTTTATGGCTCAACGATACTTCTTTCTCTTTCCACTGCCCCCAACTTAGGCTTTTTGCCTCAATTTATATTCTTAATTTCAAGGAGAATAGGTTCAAGAGTGGATTAATAGAAGGGTCATGGCTGGCAATGCATTTTCCAAAGAAAAGTCCAAAGGCTCGAAGAGGGTGACTAGGGGTAACTATTATGTATTGGTAGGCCCTTTAGGCTAAAATGGAATTCAAAATCACAAGATGGCCTATGATTATTTTACCAACCAAGCAAAGTCAAAATTACCTTTGAAAGACTAAAGGGGAATGTTCTAGATAGTACAAGTACACATGAGATGAAGACAATTAACCTCACACACATGGCATGCGAATGTCATCAAGGGGATTCAATTGTTCTACTTACTCAAGACAAAGATGAAGTATTCACTACTTTTTTTCAAAGTCAACTATCAGAGTCATAGAAAGAGGGAAAATTTTTGTTACAAAGTGGCTCACATCCATGCCCTTGATTTTTTTTTTGAAATTTTTTTGATGGAGGGTGTTTGTTTTTCATCCGCACCACATATAATTTGCTAACCATGGCAACCATCTAAGCTATTGTCTCACATTGTAAATCATAGTGTTGGCGACCCACCATATGGTTACTCAGACACTACCAGAAATTTGTTATTTTCCGACAGCTCATGTAGTCAGATTGTAGTTGGAAAATAGAGGGTTTCCGACTACTTTTCAACTGTTTAGTGGTCGTCGGAAAAAACTTTGTCGGAAATATATTTCTGACTAATACTGTCGGAAATTTCCGAATACAGTAGTCGAAATTTAATAAAATAATTAAAAATAATTATTTAATAATTATAACATTTTCGACTAATGTAGTCGGAATAGTAATTAATAATATTTAATAAATAATTTTTTTTTGACTATAGTCGGAAGATTAATAAATAATATTTATTATATTGTGATTTTCCGACCAAACTAGTCGGAATATTTTATTTATTAAATAATTATTCTAAAATAGTAATTAATAATTATTTAATAAATAAAATATTTTCGACTACTTTAGTCGGAAGTTTAATAAATAATAATTATTATATTATCATTTTTCGACTAAAGTAGTCAGAATATATTATTTATTAAATAATTATTTTGAATAGTAATTAATATTATTTATTAAATAATTATTAGATAATAATTATCGCAGAACTATACCACAAAGAGTATCACAATCTCTTCAAAAAAATATCTACAGTTTGAAATAATTTTGAACTATTTTTTTGCATGTTCATATAAGAACTCAAATCTCTATTTACATTGACTATGTAAGATAAAGAATTTAATACAATTTCTTTTCTAACAAAATCATATAGAAAACACTCTGTTGTCTAGCCAAATAAAACTATATGAAGACAGTAAAAAACATTGTTAAGAAGAAACTAAATGAATTTGTGGGCCATTCTTGATCTGTTACCCCCATAGATGCATAACCTTTCTATCATCTTTCTGTCTTCTGCAATTTATTGATTTAAAGCTATCTGCAAATTCAGAAGGTTTTGAGGGTATGCTTGACTGTATTTGAGTGTAGGAGAAGTCGTGTATGCTTGACTATGTTTGAGTGTAGGAGAAGTCGTCGAACATTCTTGAAGTTCCTTCATCAGCTTCCCATCTTTGAAGGATTTGAGGAAGGCTCATACAGAGGTCGTTGCCACTGTCTTCGTCTTCATTTCTCATAGGCTTTCATAGTTCTATGAGGGGGGAAAGTACAATGACGGCATGTCCCATATCGGGGCGCTGTAATGGTTCTTTTGCAGTGCAATGGCCTGTTAACTCGGCAACCTTACAAATGCCCTCGTATGTTTCCTAGTCGGGATTGAGTGTTGGCTCAATAGCCTTTTAGAGGTTGTCTTTATTGACTAGGACCCTGCGAAGCCAAGAGATCAAATGGGACCTCTCATCTGGCAAGGTCTCATCTAATGCTTTTCTACCAATTAGTATCTCCATTAGAACAACTCCAAATGCATACACGTCTACCTTAGTCATGACTCGTCCAGCAACAGCATATTCAGGCACCAGATAGTCAAATGTTCCAGCCAGCCATCTCTCAACAGAATATTTCCCATTGGGAGCATTCTTGACCAATCCAAAATCAGCAACCTTGGCCCTCATGTCATCACCAAGAAGTATGTTAGAGGGCTTCAAATCTCTACAGATAAAACTTGTCTAAGCCAAACTGTGGATATTCTCGACTCCTATTGCAACATCTAACGCTATTGTTACCCTTTGCTTCCAGGTCAAAATTGGGTAGCTGTGCTCTTGCCATTCAAACAAATGCTGACTTAAAGTTCCCTGTGGCATGTACTCATACACCAAAAATCTCAAAGTAATTGTGAACAGAAATAACATCAAGTTATAGTATATTATTTCTTTACTAACAGAGTTGCATACCAGTGAATTATATGAAACAACAAAAAGTCTAAATCTTCAAAAACAACAAAATCAACACAGTACTACTTCTGTTTCTAGGCTTTTAAATACTTATAATCCCACTCCCACAACATAAACGGAGGGCGTACCTTGTAGGCTTTAAATACTTCTAGGCTTTTAAATACTTCTAGGCTTTAAATACTTCTAGTCGACTTATAATTTGCATTTTCTATTTAAGGAAGTTAAAACAACCATGATTAACGGAGGGCGTACCTTGTAAGTAATCACAACATCACTGCACGACCAGTTAAAGACATAGCGCCATAGAACAACCCCGACTTCTATATTCATCTTCATTGTCTAGCTCCTAAAATACCAATATCGAAACCACTGTTAAGAGTTACTTCATCAACTAACAAAACTACAAATCAGTCGAGTACTCAACAAGTTTCACCTTAAGAGGGTGACTGATAGCCTTAGACGAAACCTCAACTCCCGAACCACAATTAACATTAAACTTTATATTTTCTTTCTTAGTTATCTTCTTTCCAACTGGAGTTACATACTCCGGGAAACTATACGGTATGCTCAAGGTAAATTGGCCAGCGCAATATAATAACTTCTGAGACCATCTCAAAGTAACTGAGATATAGGTGCTCCCATCAATCTTAAAAGGTAATTCCATTAGTAAAATAAAGAGTGAAGGGTCAAAAACACACCTAAAGTATCTCGGTTTTTCAAGTTTTCTACTTGAACTATCACCAAATGTTTTGTCGAAACACACCTCAACTATCAATTGTTCACTTTTCCTACCTAAATGACTCTTTTGTGATAGTTCAGGTAGGAACCTCACATAAAAAACTGGGATACCATAGGTGTATTTTTTACGTATAAATCCAAAATGAACAATCACAGATGAAATAAGAAAGAAAATTATATAGAAGACAAGTTACCTCTGGTATTGTAAGGGTAAATATATGGGGCTTCAGAAAGCATCCATCTTTAATTTTGGCTATCGTTTTAGGTTCCTTCTCATTTTCCTCGGCAACTAGTTTAGTGTTGTATGATTTGCTCGGTAACTCAATCTCGACACCTAGAATTGAACCCTGTTAGCCAAATAATGCAGCACTTGAGAAACAAACAATTAGCAATAATGGACTGCAAATTGAAAAAATGTGTTAAGAGGACAGACGAATCAAGACCACCTCAATGATGAAGAAGATCAACACTATCACCTTCATAACAAGGTTTCTTGTTTCAACAGTCAATTTTGGCTTTACGAAAACCAGAGTAGTGCAGGCACTTAAAGCAAGCGACTGCAACCCAGAAAAGAAAGAAAAAATTCAAAAAACATGAGAAAAATAGAGTAATTTAGAACAGAAAAGTGATGTAATCCTGATGAAGATAAGTGAAATGGCATTAAGCAGGGAAATAATTGCCAATACAAAAACCTGAGTACGTAGATTCTCAATGTTGGAATCAGAAAATCCATCTTCCTCATCTCTGCCCATTAATGTTAATATATAGTCAAGTAACAGGTCTCTTCTTTTTAGCAGGAATGATATACCACTTTCAGATGCATTTATAACTGCCTAACCTAAAGCACAATGATACACATATAAAACCCATGTAGTTTAATTATAAGCAAACTACAGATGCCCCATTACTCATATACTCAACAATCTCTGCTCTCTGTACGTTTCCTAAGCATAAGCAAAATCCACAAAAAAACAAAAAACCACAAAACCCCAAAAGAACCACTACAAATGAAACCAAAAACTAAAAATCTGGACAAGCATAGCAAATGAAAGAACTCAATACAGATGAATCTAGAAAATCAAGCAAAAACCCATTTTTTTACCTATCCAAAATACCAACAAATAGCAGGAAAACTACAAAATCTAGCAACTCACCGTCGTTGTTACCATCACCGTGACCGTCACCGCCAATTTTTAAGAGAGACACCGCCAATTTTTGAGAGAGACACCGCCAATTTTTAGGGTTTACAGAGAGAGACGACAGTGAGAGTGAGAGAAAGGGTTTAGAGAGAGACACCGTGAGTGAGAGAAATTAGAAAGTGAGGGATAAGGTATTTATTTTTTATCTTACAAATATTATTTAAATTAAATATAATTTCTGACTACTTCCGTCGGAAATATTTTTATTATATTTATTAAATTATTAATTTTCTGTATAAAGTCATATATTTCCGACTACATTGGTCAGAAATATATTTAATAATTTACTTCTTCGATTATTTATATTTCCCACTACATCGGTCGAAAATGTATTGGTAATAATTTATTTAAATAAATATTTAATTTCTGTATAAGGGTATGATTATATATTTAGACATATATTTATTTAGCTATTAGTATTTCCGACTATATTGGTAAAAAATATATAATTAATAATTTATTTATTTTATTATTTATATTTTCGACTAAAGTGGTTGGAAATATATTTAATAACTTACTTCTTCAATTATTTATATTTCCGACTACATCAGTCGTAAATATATTGGTAATAATTTATTTTAATAAATATTTTATTTCTATATAAGGGTATGATTAAATATTTAGTCAAATATTTATTTAGCTATTAGTATTTTCGACTCTATTGGTTGAAAATATATAATTAATAATTTATTTATTTTATTATTTATATTTCCGACTAATGTGGTCGGAAATATATTTAATAATTTACTTATTTGATTATTTATATTTTCGACTACATCTATCGAAAATGTATTGGTAATAATTTATTTAAATAAATATTTAATTTCTGTATAAGGGTATGATTATATATTTAGTCATGTATTTATTTAACTATTATTTCTGACTATAGTGGTCGGAAATATATAACTAATAATTTATTTATTTTATTAGTTAAATTTCCGACTATAGTGGTTGGAAATATATTTAATAATTTACTTATTTGATTCTTTATATTTCCGACTACATCTGTCTGAAATGTATTGGTAATATTTTATTTAAATAATTATTTAATCTATGTATAAGGGTATGATTATATATTTAGTCATATATTTATTTAGCTATTAGTATTTCCAACTATAGTGGTCGGAAAAATATAATTAATAATTTTTGTATTTTATTATTTACATTTCCGTCTAAAGTGGCCAAAAAATCATTGCTAATAATTTATTTAAATAATTATTTAATTTTATATAAGGGTCTAATAATATATTTATTTAATTATTTATATTTTCGACCACAAAAGTCGGAATATATATTTTGCGGAATTTACCGCCAAATATTCTGACTATTGTAGTCAGAAATATTGTCGGGGAAATATTTTATAAAATAAAATACTAAAAAAGTAAATTTTCCGACTGAAGTAGTCGGAAATTTCCGACTAAATTTTTTCAGTCTGAAAATTCAGTCGAAAAATAGCGAATTGCTGGTAATGAGACTTCACCAACGGATGTTAATGCAACCCCAAAATATCAATGCCACTGGTACTCAGACTTTTTTTGTATTTTATGGCCTTGATGCCATGGGTACTCAGACATCCCCTTCACCGATGGTTAGAAGCCCAATCACAAAGGCAAAGCTCGTATAATGAAATTTAGACTAGATTAGCAAACTAATAACAAAATAACTAATCCATTCAAATATGGGCACCAGCAGAGTGCCCGAATAGTACAACCCAAATAAAAATCAAGATAAGAATTATCCAAAAGAGCTGAGAAATATGCAACAATATCAATAATACAAGCCCAAATGAAATGAATAAGGAAACACCCTAACTAAAAAGGTAGTAGTGTCCCTACTGCATGAATAATAAAGGCTAATAAAGAGATAAGGGTACTCCCTAAAATTCCATCAAGGATCGCTATCATTTCCAGACACTGCACCATCACAATTTATCTTGAGATCAGACCATTCTTGCATACAAGAACTTGAGCGGGAGTGTGAGAAGAATAGTGAGGTAATCAGTAAATGAACTAGCTTCTATGTCCGCGATCGCGGTTAACTGACCGCAATTGCGGACAGACGGGTAACTACAATTGTGGATAGGGGCCAAAGTTGTGATAATCGAGGGCATGTCTGCTCCCTTATTTTTCCACTATCCATTTTTTCTACTCACTTGGGGACTATTTATCCTTTGATTGATTTTCAACTCAAATTTTGGAATATTTCTCCCTTTCCAAGCTTATGCAAAACACTCCATAGCATCATATATGCATGAGTTATTCATATGCAAAAACTAACATTAATACTAGAAAATATGATAAAAAGGATGAAAGTCATCCTCATGGCATTTGTGGGTTGCCTCCCACACAGCGCCATAGTTATCATCGTGGCACGATGTTGGCATGCATAAATTGGTCAAGAAAGGTCCATAGGACCCACTTATCAAACTCTCTTTCAACAATTAACCTTCCAACAATGCTTTCCACCACTTTCTTCTCTATGTTGATTAGACTTTGGGACAACCTTTCTTTTGATTGGGTGTTGGGAATGTTTCCTCCCAAGTCCTCTGTCAAGTGCTTTTCCTTTGTATTTTTACCCTCTGCATGTATCACGAAGATTTGATCATCGGTTTGGAGGCTAGTGATTTTTCCACTATTGGAGTCTCTCTTAGGCTTAGTATCTAAACGTGCGAAGATTTGTTCCATTAGAGTCTCTAATTCTTTGATAGAGGCCGAATAGGAGACTTACCATTTTAGAGAGTGAAATAAAGTGCACTTTTACTTCACGAGTAATTTTGCCTGTTCCTTTAACTCTATTCAAAATTCATGCAAGGAGATCCTCCGTTTTGTCTGTATCGGCATCAATGGAGCTTGACTCTTTGATAGAACCTCAATCATGGTGGGGAGAAAATGTCAATACTCATGTTCCAGATCCCTCTAAACTCGACCACCATCCTGATTTGTCCAACCATGATTCCCACCTGGCCTACGAAAGGCTGGATGAGAACCCCCCAAGTTGTTAGATAGGTTCCAAATTTCTTCCTCCATTCTTCTATCTCCTTAATCTTCATAATAGGCTCTTGGTGTCATGTGTCTTGCCATTTTCATGGGTGCACCCATATATAGTTGGTTAAGAGATCAAGTTGGGTCAAGATCTTTGCTATGGTTTGCTCTTGATCCTTATCCCACTTTCTATATTCTCTACTAACTATGGGTTTGGGTTGACAGCTATTTGAAATATTGAAGTATCAGGTATGACATTCCCAATTGTGTTTAGTTACCTCTATCAACAATTTTTTAGCTGCATAGAAGTGTAAGTTTAAGAGATAACCTTCCGCCGCATTGTTTACCACCGATTGGATTAAAGGATCTAGTGTCCGATAGAATATTTAGAGAAGTGCCTTCCACGAAATCTCATGGTTTGGGCATTTGGCCAACTTCCTATGAAATCTCTCCCATACTTCATGAAGTGGCTCCCTATTTCTTTGTCTTAAGTTCATGATTTCATCTCTTATGTCACACACCTTGGATGGAGAGGGGTATTTATCTAAAAACTCAATTGTGAGCTCATTCCATGAAGTAAGTGAAGCCGTAGAGAGTGTGCAGAACCATAACAATGCTTCACCCATTAGTGAGAACGAAAAGAGATAAAGCCAAAAGGATTCTTGAGTAATATGAGAAATATTGAATAGAGTACACACTTCCAAAAAGTTCCTTAAGTTAACAGATTGATCCTCATAGGCTTGGTCTTCGTATAGCTCCTTTACTTACAATACATAAAGCATAACACTAGTCTCATAAAATGTCCAATTTCCATGGTGAGGTGAGATACGGTTTTCACTTGCATGACACCCACCATTTAAGTGGTTTTCTCCATGAGTGGGTACATCACATGACTCCATAAGATTGGTGCCTTCACTCATAGTTTTGTTTATGCTAAATAAACTACAAAACATCCAAGCACAATAAAGAAAATAATTTACGACACTCCGGTAATCCCAAGTAATAATGATACCACACAAGTGAAATCTACATTTCATTCCTCAGCAATAGCTCCATTTTGATATCTCTAAACTCACTCACATAATTTGGGGTGCGGCAGTCTTTGTCAAGTAACCTGATTTGAATTGAGGTTGAATCTCAAGGAGTGAATTTATAGACTTCAAACCCAATGGGTGTTCGAATTACTACAAGATTAGACGGAATACTAATAAAAATGACATGTAAAATAAAATAGGAGGGATTTGATTGGAAACTCTTCGCAACAAACTTTTAACAAGCACCTGATGAATGAAACTTTTACATAGAATTCAAGATTTGGGGAAATCTTGGGATTATATCTCCCTTGAGGTAATAAAAGTGGGTTCATGTTGGTTCATTATGAAATTTAGTTGTTAACTAAAGGATAGGATAGGTTGAAGATCATTGGGGTCAATCCTTCAAGAAAACCAAAATGATTTCACCTATTGGCTCTTTCGAGCACCTAACAAGTGTACATATTTTCATAATCACCCAAAACCTCAATCACGCATCCCAATTTCTATGATGATGCTCTTGAAACTCCCAATATACTTATTTCTAAGATTGTAACAGGTAGTAAACCATAGGCTGAATTGTCCACCATTGCCTTGTCCCCCGAGATCCCTCTTTCAAGGATGTTATGGGTTACCTAATATTCACCTTTATCCCTATGTTGAGGATGATAAAGGGTTTCTAGAGTTTAGGGATTTCACCCATCAAACCCAAATCCTTTCATTACATGCATATTCAACATTCACAACCCTCTCTTTCGTGTTCAAAACATTGTATATTACGTGAAACATGGAAAAATTTACATTAAGAGAGAGATTTCATGAAAATCATGCTCTAAATTCATATTTCAGGACAAACGCATATATATATATACATATAACTTTCAAATCACTTTGGGGGAAAGCCAAAAGGCCAAAACAATATCATTAAAGCTTCTGAAACATGAGTATGTACATGAATTCGAAAACCCAATTCTTAAAACATGCTTTCTATGCCCATGAGATTTTAGGAAAACCCCGCGTACCTTATTCTCCACAAATTTTTGGTGTCTATCGAAGCCTACGTCGAGAGGATTCCGAATCTGTAATTTGTTTCACGAAGAAGTTTCAGAATGATCGGTCCTTCAAGCTTATTTTCTCAAACCCTAGTTGCTCCTTCTCTTAAGTTCTTGAAGGATTAGATTTTTGGGATTTTATAGGAGGCTTCAATGTTGTTAATAGGCCCAAATCCGTTTAGGAGTGGGTAAGGACGATTTTGGGTTTTGTAAGGACTAACTTGCACTTAAAGTAACTCAAAACAAAGTGTTTTCGTCACCTGAAACCATAACTATGCGCCGCCCTTTGCATTGCCTAGATTTACATAGGCGCCTCCCTATGCATCGCCTATATTTTCATAGGCGCCGCCCTATGCATCGCCTATATGTGCATAGGCGACACATTCAACTTTGAAAGGCCATAACTTCTTCACCGGGTGTCCGTTTTAGGCGAATTTGGTATCGTTGGAAATCTTATTCAATTATCTATAATTTGGTATATAGTAGGCCACCCAGTTTATCATATACAATGAGTTATTGTCAATAGAATTTGACACAAATTACAACGTCCACTAAAACTTAATCGATCGAAATAGTTTTAACTCGTCCTTGAGTTGAAGGACTTCTATGGTCTAAATTCATGCTCAAATGGATTCACATACTACAAACTTGATTAACATGCCAAATTGGCATAGGATTTAAGGCTCGGGGATTATCAACGCATCAGAGTCATATATTTTATTCTAGCCCGAAATGCGGGGCGTTACATTATCCCACCCTTGGGATCATTCATCCCTGAATGATGACGCTGAAATAGTCACGCACAATTTCAAACAGATTCATACATAGAAGGAAACATAAAGCAAGAATTGTACCTTTCAATTCGTCTCTTGCTGATTCAAATAGGCTCGGGTATCTCACTTTCATGTCATGCTCCGACTCCCAAGTTGGTTCTTCAACTTTTTGATTTCGCCATACACTTTAACTAAGACTATCTCTTTACTCCTCAATTTTCTCACTTGTCGATCTAGGATTCCCACGGGCTCTTCCTCGTAAGACAAGGAATCGCTCACCTTGATTTCATCAATGGGCACCACCAAAGAGTGATCTCCGATGCACTTCTTCAACATGGATATGTGGAATACTGGATGAACAGAACCCAAGCTTGAAGGCAATTCTAATTCATATGCAACTCCACCTATTCTTCTTATAATATGATACGGGCCTATATAGCGAGGACTTAGCTTGCCCCTCTTCCCGAAACGCATAACCCCCTTCATGGGAGAAACTTTGAGGAAAACCCAATCTCTAATCTCAAACTCTAACTCTCTTTTTATGACGTCGGCATAGGATTTCTGACGACTCTGAGCTGCCTTTAGTCGTTCCCTAATGAGTTTCACATCCTTCATTGCTTGATGAATAAGATCAGGCCCATACATATGCATCTCACCTACTTCATACCAGCCTATTGGAGACCTACATCTCCTACCATATAATGCCTCAAAAGGTGCCATCTTAATACTAGAGTGGAAGCTGTTGTTATAGGCAAACTCTATCAGTGGCAAGTGATCAACCCAACAACCTTTAAAGTCTATCACACAGGCCCTCAACATGTCCTCCAGGGTCTGGATGGTGCGTTCAGCTTGCCCATCAGTATGAGGGTGGAATGTTGTACTTAAGTTCACCTGGGTACCTAAACCTTTCTGAAACGATCTCCAAAACTGAGAAGAAAACTGCGTACCTCAGTCGGATATGATGGAGACAGGCGCTCCATGCAAACGGAAAATTTCTGCAATGAACAGCTTGGCATAATGTTTCCCCGAATAGTTAGTCCTGACAGGCAGAAAGTGAGCTAACTTGGTCAGCCTATCTACAATCACCCATATAGAGTCATATTGATTTCGGGACTTCGGAAGTCCTGTAATAAAGTCCATATTGATCATTTCCCACTTCCACAAGGGCAACACTATTTCTTGGGAAGTACCTCCTGGCCTCAAATGTTCTACTTTCACTTGTTGGCAATTCAAGCACTTAGAAACAAAGTTAGTCACCTCTCGCTTCATATTATTCCACCAAAACATAGATTTCAAATCATGGTACATCTTCGTAGAACCAGGATGAACAACATACCTCGAGGTGTGAGCTTCATCAAGAATTCTTTCTCGAAGCCCGTCGACATTCGGAACACATAATCTACCCTGAAACCTCAGGATGCCATCACCATCAATTTCAAAAGACATCACCTTCTGTTGACCCACATCTTTCTTGATTTGCATCAAGATGGGATCTTTAACCTGCTTCTCCTTCACTTCAGCACAAAGGGATGACTTAGCTAACTCATGAACAACTACCCCTCCATCTTCGGAATCTAACAGTCGTACTCCCATATTCGCAAGACGGTGAATATCCTTCACTATCTCCTTCTTTTCTTCTTCTACATGAGAAAGGCTACCCATAGATAACCTGCTGAGGGCGTCGGCCACAACATTTGCCTTGCCCGGATGGTAATGCAGGCTCTTATCATAGTCTTTCAGGAGTTCCAACCACCGCCTCTGCTTGAGATTCAATTCTTTCTGCGAGAAGACATACTGCAGACTCTTGTGATCAGTGAAGATATCAACATGAACACCGTACAAGTAGTGCCTCCAAATCTTAAGGGCAAACACCACAACCGCTAACTCCAAATCATGAGTAGGGTAGTTCCGCTTGTGCACCTTCAACTGCCTAGATGCATAAGCTACCACCTTACCATGTTGCATCAAAATGCAGCCAAGTCCCACACGGTACGCATCACAGTAAACCACAAAACCATCAACCCCCTCGGGAAGAGTCAAAACAGGTGCAGTGGTCAGTCTGTCTTTCAACTTCTCAAAACTATTTTTGCATAAATCAGACCACACAAACTTTACCTTTTTCTGAGTCAGTTTAGTGAGTGGAGCCGCTATGGATGAAAAACCCTCTACGAATCTTCTGTAATAACCTGCCAAACCCAAGAAGCTCCGAATATCGGTTGGAGTCGTGGTTCTGGGCCATCTTCTCACTGCCTCAACTTTCTGGGGATCCACTCTAATCCCGTCACTGGACACAATATGCCCTAAGAAGGCAATAGCATCTAACCAAAACTCACACTTGGAAAATTTGGCATACAACCGATGATCCTTAAGGGTCTGAAGAATGATTCGGAGGTGATCGGCATGATCCTCCTTACTCTTAGAATAAATCAGAATATCATCAATAAATACAATGACAAACGAGTCAAGAAACTGACGGAAAACTCTGTTCATAAGATCCATGAAGGCGGCAGGGGCATTAGTTAACCCGAAGGACATAACGAGAAACTCATAGTGACCATATCGGGTTCGGAAAGCTGTTTTGGGAATGTCTGTCTCCCTAACTTTCAACTGATGATAGCCCGAACGAAGGTCTATTTTTGAAAAACATCTAGCACCCTGAAGCTGGTCAAAAAGATCATCAATCCTCAGAAGAGGATATTTGTTTTTAATTGTGACCTTGTTCAACTAACGGCAATCTATGCACATACGAAGGGAACCGTCTTTCTTACGCACGAAAAGTACAGGTGCACCCCAAGGCGATACACTGGGGCATATAAATCCCTTATCTAGGAGGTCTTCTAGCTGCTCTTTCAACTCTTTTAGTTCTGCGGGAGCCATTCTATATGGCGGAATAAACATGGGACGGGTATCTTGAAACACATCAATACCAAACTCTATCTCCCTATCAGGGGGTACCCCTGGGAGATCTTCGGGAAAGACTTCTGGAAATTCATTCACCACAGGGACAGACTGAAGAGGAGGATTTTCAACTTTAGAGTCCTTGACTTGAATAAGGTGATACAAGCAACCCTTAGAAATGAGTTTTTGGGCTCTGAGATAAGATATAAAGTGCCCCTTGGGTGCTAAAGAATGTCCCTCCCATTCTATCATTGGTTCATTCGGGAAAGAAAAGGTAACTCTACGGGTCCTACAATCCAATATGGCGTAGCATGAATGGAGCCAATCCATCCCTAAGATAGAATCAAATGCAACCATGTCCAACTCTATAAGGTCTGCCACCGTATCCCGACTACCAACAGTCACCACACAACCCCTATATACCTTTCTAGCAACAACAGAATCCCCCACCGGGGTAGAAACAGAAAAGGGTTCAGAAATAACACTGGGCTAAAACCCGAAACCAACAGCCACATAAGGGGTCACATAGGATAAGGTAGATCCGGGATCAAGTAACACACTGACATCACGGGAAAAGATTTGTAACGTACCGGTAACAACATCTGGGGAAGCTTCCGCCTCCTGGAGGTTCGTCAAGGCATATAACCGGTTGCGACTGTTCCCGGCAGCTGATGTGGCACCCTTCTGAGATGGGGATGGTGCTGTGGAATTTCCCTGAAACTTCGCACCACCAGCACTCCTCCTAGCAGATGGACAGTCCCTCTGAAAATGGCCTGACAGACCACATGAATAACATACAAGTGTGCCCAACTGACATTTCCCCGGATGATTCTTACCACAATTTTCACATCGCGAGTAAGTGCGATGCTGCTGAGCCACACTACCCTGCGACTGAGTATCTGGTGCTCTAGATCCATGAGGAGTCTGAAAGCTCTGAGTCTGTCTATTTGCAGGGGGTTTGGGCGTTGGGGCGCTGGCCACTGACTGTGTATTATTCCAAAACCTCGTCTTCTTCGACCACCTATTTCCCCAATTACCACTCTGTGGCTGACTCTGGTGCCGATCCGCAGATTTGACTCTCTTGGCCTGTTTGTCCTTCCCTCTAGATTCACCGATTTTTCTCTTTTCTCTTCCACCTGCTGCATGTGGACTGTCAGTCTAGCAAAGTCTAACTCCCTATTCAGCATTGCCCCTGGCACTCAAGTATCAGGTTATCAGCAAGGCCGGATGCAAATTTCCTCATCCGGGCTCTCATATTGCTAGTCAATTCTGGTGCATAGCGGGCTAGTTGATTAAACTTTAAAGTGTACTCCTGTACACTTATACTGCCCTGCTTCAAATTCATAAACTTTTCTGCTTTGGCCTCCCTCAACTCCAGAGGAAAGAATCGGTCAAGGAAAGTTTCTACAAACTCACCCCAAACTGTGAGCTCAGCACTCTCACCTTTTTCATTTTCCCAGTCTGTATACCACTGATTTGCAACATTCTTAAGCTGATAAGTTCCTAATTCCACTCCTTTAATCTCATCTACATGCATTACCTTAAAGATGTTCTCCATCTCATCCACGAACTCCTGTGGATCTTCCTCCACCTTTGTACCAGTGAACTTAGGTGGATTCATCTTCATGAAATGCCCGACTCTAGTAGCCTCAGACGTAACGGATGCAGACCCAACATCTTCCGATCGTTGAGCTTAGTTAGCTACCAGTTGTGTCAGCATATGGATAGACCGCCTGAACTCTGCATTTGAGATATCTCTCTGAGCAGTTGGTGGACGGTTGACATTAGTCCGCGGATCCTGAGGTGGAATGGTTGGAACTGGAGGGACTCCCGGAGTAGGGATAGGTTTTGGCGTAGAAGCTCTATTATGGGTCCGCATCCCATGAGTGGCACGGACCACATCTGCCTGAGCACTCTGATCGATATGGTGATGGGGAGGCATAGTCGTGTTTCACTGTAATACAAGAGATCATTGATTAGGGGATGGTTTAGACTCTGAAGCATGAACTAAATCACAAAGAAGGGAAACATTCCTAAATGCCTAGTAGCCTCCTATTTATAAGTGTGGCGCGCTACACACCCATAAACAAGACTCTACCCGACGCGATTTCGCAGACACCCTGGGAACATGAACCGTGCTCTGATACCAAGTTTGTCACGACCCGAGCCTAGGCCCTAGCCGTGACGAGCATCCCAAACCATGAAGGCTCGGAACACCTATTCTCTATCTGGTTATCATGCACAACATTCATAATCATAATAAAATCCGGAATTTAAACTGAGTACGGAAAACATGGTCAAGTTCTGCAACATTTCTGAATAATACTATCTGACATCAGTCTGCAAAATCTCTACTAGGAACATAAACATTTGTCTGAAAAGAAGCTAGGACAAGGCCCCCAGTAAACCAAAAACATAATAAATAAGATAGTGTCTGACATAACTAAGCCTTCCGAATAATAGAAGGCTCACCACTGTGAGATCAAGTCTGCAAACCCGAGAATGTCTACTGAGTAGCTGGACCCCTAGACTGTGCCTCAGGACCTGGAAGGAGGGGGGTCAGCACAAAAGTACTGGCACGCGAAGCAATCCAAAAGTAGTATAATGGAACATACATATATATATATATATTAAGGGAAAGCAATTTTTCATCAAGACATCGTGTATAAAACTGTTTCTGAAAAATACATGGGCACTTTCTGAAAACATGCAACCTATCTGTTCATTTCAAATCATGATCTGTGTTTTACTTCTGAGTTAGGTGGTATTCCCCTACAAGTATGAATATTCCATGGGTTGTATGGAATCCGCCATTGACTCGGCGGGGAAGACCCCAACCCAAGTGTGCCGCAAGGGTTGGAGTGTCTGAGTCTGATACGCCACAGACTATTTAAGTCAGCGCATAATAATATACTCGGGTCGGCAAACCACGGTTTTAGGCAAAGAGTTGTCTGAAACTCCCGCCTTCTTCAGGGAACCACCTAAGCTCTCTTTATGCCCTATTTTAGCCTTTTCTGAACATGTATCATTCTGAAATTTCTAAATCATGAGAGTCTGATAAAAATCTGATTTCTGAACTAGTCTGTGTCTGTTATGGCATTTGTCTGAGTTGGTATCGTCATACCAAGACTTGTAAGTCCTATTTCTGAGCCATAATGTATTAAGCAAGAGATTTCATTCAAAACATAGTTTAGACCACCAAAACATGTAATTTGCATTAAAGATGTCATGTTCCGAAACTCAAGTCAAATCCATGCAACACTTTCATCAAACATATGGTGGTCATGTGCATTTTTGGCAAAACCATGCATTCTTTGATTACATGCATATTCAACATTCACAACCCTCTCTTTCGTGTTGAAAACATTGTATATTACGTGAAACATGGAAAAATTTTCATTAAGAGAGAGGTTTCATGAAAATCATTCTCTAAATTCATATTTCAGGACAAACGCATATATATATATACATATAACTTTCAAATCACTTTGGGGAAAAGCCAAAAGGCCAAAACAATATCATTAAAGCTTCTGAAACATGAGTTTGTACATGAATTCAAAAACCCAATTCTTAAAACATGATTTCTATGCCCATGAGATTTTAGGAAAACCCCGCGTACCTTATTCTCCATGAATTTTTGGTGTCTATCGA
The DNA here is from genome assembly GCA_030864215.1 of Capsicum pubescens. NCBI lineage: Eukaryota > Viridiplantae > Streptophyta > Magnoliopsida > Solanales > Solanaceae > Capsicum > Capsicum pubescens. The sequence continues at coordinate 36,894,597 of CM061539.1, read as the reverse complement.
AGCCTACGTCGAGAGGATTCCGAATCTGTAATTTGTTTCACGAAGAAGTTTCGGAATGATCGGTCCTTCAAGATTATTTTCACAAACCCTAGTTGCTCCTTCTCATAAGTTCTAGAAGGATTAGATTTTTGGGATTTTATAGGAGGCTTCAATGTTGTTAATAGGCCCAAATCCATTTAGGAGTGGGTAAGGACGATTTTGGGTTTTGTAAGGACTAACTTGCACTTAAAGTAACTCAAAACGGAGTGTTTTCGTCACCTGAAACCATAACTATGCGCCGCCCTTTGCATTGCCTAAATTTACATAGGCGCCACCCTATGGATCGCCTATATTTGCATAGGCGCCTCCCTATGCATCGCCTATATGTGCATAGGCGACACATTCAACTTTGAAAGGCCATAACTTCTTCACCGGGTGTCCGTTTTAGGCGAATTTAGTATCGTTGGAAAGATTATTCAATTATCTACAATTTGGTATATAGTAGGCCACCCAGTTTATCATATACAATGAGTTATGGTCAATAGAATTTGACACAAATTACAACATCCACTAAAACTTAATCGATCGAAATAGTTTTAACTCGTCCTTGAGTTGAAGGACTTCTATGGTCTAAATTCATGCTCAAATGGATTCACATACTACAAACTTAATTAACATGCCAAATTGGCATAGAATTTAAGGCTCGGGGATTATCAACGCATCAGAGTCATATATTTTATTCTAGCCCGAAATACGGGGCGTTACAACAGAGAAGTTGAAGGGGAGAGATAGAAATAATAAGAGGGCTAGTATATGACAGTTTGATTATGGTCAGAATATGTCTCAAGGGGGGAATCGTTCGCAGTTTAAGAATTGTTCATCTATGCCAGCACCATCTTCAGCTAATGATCCCGTTCCTAGAGGTAGATAGGAGCAGTGGGGTAAGCCTTTTATGTCCTGATCCCAGAATAGTGTGAGTTAGAAGCCCAATTATCCACCATGTGCTAAGTATGGTAAGACCTATCTGGGTGAGTATTTGTGGGGTCGAAAAGGTTGTCATGGTTATGGCCAGTCGGTTCACAAAATCAAAGAGTTTCCGCATGCTAGACATTGAAATAGGGTTGTCTGTCCCCAAACTCAGGCTACTAGTGCACCAGCTCTTCTAGGTTTCCCAACTCCTTCTCAGCGCGCATCATCTAGTACTGGTGGTGGTCAGCGCCAGAATTAGTTTTATGATTTACCATCCCATTAGGAGCAGGAGGATTCACCAGATATTGTTACTGCTATGCTTCACGTCTTTCATCTTGATGTTTACGTGTTGTTAGACCTTGGACTGAGTTTTTCTTATGTGACCTCATTAGTTGCAGTAAATTTTGAGGTAAGATCTGAAAATATCCCTGAGCCTTTCTTGGTTTCTACCCCAGTAGGTGAGTTAGTTATTGCCAAGAAGATTTACAGAAAATGTAGTATCACTGTCCTTCATAAAATCATGTTAGCAGACCTAATAGAGTTAGATATGGTTGATTTTGATCTTATTTTTTGTATGGATTGGCTCCATTCATGTTATGCATCCATAGATTGTCGCACCAGAGTGGTGAAATTTTAGTTTCTAGAAGAGCCATTCTTTGAGTGGAAAGGAAATTCAGTGTCTCCCAAAATCCATTTCATAGCTTATCTAAAATCCAGAAAGTTAATCTCCAAAGGGTGTATCTATCATCTTGTTCGAGTCAAAGACACTAAGTCGGAGACTCCAGTAATTCATTGAGTCAGTGTAGTCAATGAGTTTCTGGATGTCTTTCCTAAAAATTTGCCAGGGGTACCTCCTGATTGGGAAATAGAATTTGGTTTTGACATTCTACCAAATACTCAACCCATCTCAATACCTCCATATAATTTGTCACCCACCGAACTCAAAGAGTTGAAAGAGAAATTCAAGGATCTTTTAGATAAAGGTTTTATTAGGCCTAGTATTTCTCCATGGGATGCTCTCATCCTATTCGTGCAAAACAAAGATGGTTATTTGCATATATGCATTGACTATCGTCAGTTGAATAAAGTCACAGTGAAAAAAAATTATCCTCTTCCTAGAATTGATGACTTATTTGATCAACTCCAAGGTGCAAGTTATTTCTCAAAGATACACCTTAGATCCGGCTATCATCATCTTAAAGTAAGGGAATGTGATATTCCAAAGATAGCTTTCAGAACCCAGTATAGTTATTTTGAGTTTTTAGTCATGTATTTTGGGCTAACCAATGCCCCTGCAGCTTCCATGGACTTGATGAACAGAGTGTTCAAACAGTATTCGGACATCTTTGTCATAGTCTTTATTGATGATATACTCGTCTACTCTTGTTGTAAGGATGATCATGCAGACCATCTTAGAATTGTGTTGCAAAATCTTAGAGATCACTGATTATTCACCAAATTTAACAAATGCAAATTTTGGCTAAGGTCAGTAGCTTTCCTTGATCATATCATTTCCAGTGTGGGTATTAGAGTTGATCTCCAAAAGATGGAAGCCCTAAAAAATTAGCCTAGACTTATCTCTTCGTCAGACATTTGGATTTTCTTGGAATTAGCTGGCTATTATAGAAGTTTTGTTGAGGGTTTCTCATCTATTGCATCCCCTATGTCTAGATTTACCCAAAAGAAAGTTAACTTTCTATGGTCAGATTCCTTCAAGAAGAGTTTTCTGGAGTTGAATACTCAACTCACTTCAGCCTCAGTGTTAGCATTACCTGATGTTATACATGGTTTTGTGGTGTATTATGATGCCTCTAGAGTTGGTTTAGGTTATGTTCTGATGCAGAGAGGTAAGGTCATAGCCTATGCCTCTAGCCAGCTTAAGCCTCATGAAAAGAATTACCCAACCTATGATCATGAATTAGCTGATGTTGTGTTTTCTTTGAAAATATGGAGACATTATTTGTATGGGGTGCATATGGATGTGTTTACGGATCACAAACATTTGCACTATGTGTTTACCCAGAGAGATTTGAATCTCCACAATAGAAGGTGGTTAGAATTGTTGAAAGATTAGGACATAAGTGTGTTGTACCATTCGGGCAAGGCCAATGTAGTGGAAGACACCCTTAGTAGATTGTCTATGGGCAATGTTGCTCATGTGGAGAACGATAAGAAAAAGTTAGCTTGGGATGTTCATCGTTTGGCTAGATTGGGTGTTAGGTTGGTTGATTCAGCTGAAGGAAATGTTTGGGTTTAGAGTAGTTCTGAATCTTCCTTAGTTTCAGAAGTGGAGTAGAAGTAAGACAAGGATTCTAGTTTGGTCAAACTGAAGGAGTTAGTTAAAGCAAAAAGGTAGAGGTTTTCTCCTAAGGGGGAGATGGCGTGTTGAGATACCAAAGTAGAATGTGTATTCCATGTATTGATTATTTAAGGCAGTGGATCATGGAGGAAGCACATGGTGTGCATTATTCCATCCATCAAGGAGTTACCAAGATGTACCACGACTTATGGGAAATCTATTGGTGGAATGGTATGAAGAGAGATATAGCAGAATTTGTAACAAAGTGTACAACTTTTCAACAAGTTAAGGTAGAGCACCAAAGACCTGGTGGTTCGTTGTAAGAGTTTCATATCCCCACTTAGAAGTGGGAAGAGGTAAATATGTACTTTGTTATGGGTTTACCCCATTAGCACCGTCAGCATGATTCAATTTGGGTTATTGTAGACAGGTTGACTAAGTCAGTGCATTTCTTGCCAGTTCACACATCTTACACAACTGAAGATTATGCTATGTTCTACATGAAAGAGTTAGTCAGACTTCATGGAGTTCCTTTATCCATCTTCTCAGATAGGGGTACTCAATTTACCTCTTATTTTTTAAGAGCTTTTCAGAAGGGTCTTGGTACCCAAGTCTATCTTTGTTCATCTTTCCACACTTAGACAAATGGTCAAGAAGAGAGAACCATCTAAACTTTAGAAGATATGTTGAGGGCATGTGCTCTTGATTTGAAAGGCATTTGGGATGAGAATTTTCCATTGAATGAGTTCAATTATAATAACAGTTATCATGCTAGTATTCAGATGGAACCATTTTAGGCTCTTTATAAAAGGTGATGTAGATCACCCATATGTTGGTTTGAAGTGGGTGAGGCCACCTTTCTTGGGCCTGATGCAGTGTTTGAAGGGATGGAGAAGGTTTGGTTGATTAGAGATAGATTGAAAATAGCCCAGAGTCAATAGAAATCATATGTAGATGTGAGAAAAAAGGATCTCGAGTTTGAGGTTGGTGATTTAGTTTATCTGAAGATTTCACCCATGAAAAGGGTGAAGATATTTGGCAAAAAGGGGAAGCGTAGTCCACGGTATGTTTGATGATAGGCGGATTTACATGCCTATATCAATATATTTTGCCCATATTTTAGCCTAGTTTTGAGAACAAATTATATATTTCATGCACTTTTAGTCCTTTTTCCTGTAAATGAGCTAACGAACATGATTAGTAAAGTTTCAGGTATAAATGATGCAGAATTCAGCATTTTATGTCTTACTTGACGCAAAAGAAAGCTCACAAAGGAAGGGAAGAAAGTTTACACGCCTAAGGACCAAAACTGCTGCATGGAAAATCTATCCCGGGCTAAAACAACAATTCTGAAGACTTTGGGGACTTACAGACACAAAGCTGGATTTTGACAATGATACATTAACCTAGTACAATTGGGTTATGTATTTCATTATTTTATGTGGATTATGATAATGTTACCTTAACCTAGTACATTTGGGTTAAGGATTTCATTAGTCTAGTAGGATTTGGTTATTTATTTCATTAGCTTAGTAGGATTAGGATATGGGTATTATAAATACCCTATCATGCTAGAGATTTTAGAGAATAAGGAGGGAGGAAGGAGGGAGAACACAATACTTCCTTCCATCCCTCTCATCTTCTAACATCTTCTTAACTTCTCATCTTACAATTCAATTCTATTTTTCTTCTTCTACTCTTCTATTCTTAAATTCCACAACAAGAGAATCGTTACTTGCTAAGGAATCACGCCTCACGCCTATCACTTGATCTACACGCCATTACTCAATTTCGTGATATAATAACAATGTCAATTGTGGTTTTCTTCGCATTCATGGGTAACTAAACTTCTCTGTTGGGGTTATGGAAGCCGAATGAGTTACTATCTATTGCTGTGAGTTTGTGAGTTCGAGGCACGTATATTGCTTATATCATTATTCTCTTCATCTTAATCTACATTCTTTGCGGTTGCAAACGCAAGAATACGCCAGTCTAACATTTAACTTGTTCGAGAGAAAAGTTATTTGTCTGGAAAAGAGATAATGTCAAGGTAGTAGGACACCCTTTCCTATTAAAAAGCTAGTGCTGTAACTGGACTAACCTCTTGGAGAATTCGTATCGTTAGATACGCTTTAAGCTCGAGAGAGTTAAAGTGAAATAGTCCTTGTTTAGGTCGAGAGACGCTTGGATTTACCATCGACTACAATCCTCTATAAGCAATTGCATGACAGAATTCTACACACTCATAGCCAATAGAGACGTATACCTCAGAAGGTGGACATAACCCCAACGCTTCAATTCTCATTGTTCACAACTAACGTAACAATCTCTCTCTTTTTACTTTATTATTTTCAGCTTTTGTTTACATTACTTGCAAGACAAGAATCCCCCCTTCTTACGAGACTTGCACCAAAAGTTTAGTAATTTTACTTACTTGTTAGCCAAGCTATTCCCTGTGGGATCGACACCCAACCCAGGTTGGGTTCTATATTTTCTAACGACCGCTTTACACTCAAACGAGAGCTGTAGATTGAGTGTTATCAAAAATTGGCGCCGCTGCCGGGGAATACAAGTGTCAATCAAGTTCGTAATAATTACTAGACCCTTTGGTTGAAGACTCTCGTACTTTTACTTTTAGTTTTTGTTTTTGTTTACTGCAGGTTTTTATTTTAGTGCATGCCCCATACTCGAAGTTCTGGTCAACCGTTATTACCAATCAATCCTGAACCACAACGCATTGGTAGAATGGAAGCACAAGCTGAAATCACAAGGATGGCTGCTCAACAGGAACAAGCAAGATTGGCTGCCCTTGCTGCAGCCCAGGTTCAATAGCAGAACATTGATAACCCTGCACGAGCACCAAATCCTGACGATGAGGATTTAGGTGATGACGAGTTAGTAAACCCTAGGTGTGATGCTAAAATCGTAACACCTGCCAACAGAAGAGGTCGACAAGCTTGGTATAGACATGATCGCCAACCTATACAGCCAGCTTTCGACGATGATGATGATGATCTTGATGGTGCCGGAGCCACTGGAGCTATAATTCCACCACCATTAGCGCCCGGAGCCAAGTTCAACATCACAAGCACCATGATTCAGTTATTGCAACTCAAGGGATTATTTGGTGGACTAGCAGGCGATGATCCGAATATGCATCTCATCAACTTTATTTCTACATGCAAGTCTTTTGACAATCCTGGTGTTGGTCAGAATGCAATTCGATTACGTCTATTTCCATTGTCTCTGTCTGGGGAGGCAACACTATGGTTGAATGGGCTGACTCCTGATTCAATTACAAATTGGAGGCAATTGAGAGACGCTTTCCTAGAAAGATTCTTTCTGCCATCCAAAAGGGAACAATTGAGAGATGAAATCAGCAACTTTCGTCAGCTTCCAACTGAAGCTCTTCATGAAACATGGGAGAGGTTCAAGACAAATCTAGCGAGGTGCCCAAACCATCACATGACTAATGTTCACCTCATGGAGATATTGTATAGAGCCTTGAATTCAATAACTAAGCCAGTGGTGGATAACGCAGCTGGAGGATCTTTTATGGACCTCACCTTTGGTCAAGCAAGCAATATGCTAGATCGCATGACGAAACAAAGTAGATCTTGGCATACCAGGGATTCCGAGGTAGCAAGCCCCACTTTATCTATAGGCATGACTGCAGACCAAAGAAGAATACAAGAAGAACGTGATCAAGATTTAGCGCACATGAAAATGCAAGTGGATCTTCTGACAAAGCATTTATTATCAGGGAAGACCGAAAAAGTGAAAGCTGTGGCGCTAAAAGGAAGAGACGAATCTGATTCGGAAGAGGAGGCCAACTACTTGAACAATCAGGTGGGTTTTCGAGGTAATACCCAAGGAAACCAAGGTCGGAACTATTATGATAATTCTGGAAACAAGGACCAAGGTAGTTGGAGAAAAAACAATGAAAAGAGTGGTTTGTACGTTCCCCCTGGTAGACGTGATACCACCACATCTAATTCTGGAAGTATGGAAGACATGATGGCTAAATTATTGAAAGGAGTGGAAGCAACGAGCGCGGGAGTTACTGAGGTAATTAATGATTTATCCTCTATGAAACAACTAGTTGATTCTCATTCCACTTCAATCAAGCAAATAGAGAAGCAACTGAGCCAACTTTCAGCAGCACTCAATCAATGAAAGGCTGGCACTCTACCTAGCGATACTGTGCAAAACCCAAGGAATGATGGGTCATGCATGGCCATCACTACCAGAAGCGGTAAGGTGCTGGAACCTTCAGCAAAAGGCAAGCAAGTGGTTGACGAAGTAGCGGACATGGATGATAACGCAAAAGGAGAAGATGCCGCAACAACCAGTCCTGACGTCAAGGATGTCACGCCCAGTGACGTGCAGCCTGAAAAAATGGAAAAACGGAAGCAAGAGGAGAAGAAAGCCATGGAGAGAACACTTCCATACCCACCACCACCTTTTCCCCAAAGATTGAAGAAGGTGGCGGATGACACTAAGTTCAGCAAATTTATGACTATGTTGAAGCAGCTGACCATTAATGTTCCATTGGTAGAGGCACTTGAACAAATGCCTGGGTATGCGAAGTTTATGAAAGATCTTTTGACTAAGAAGAGGACAGCAAGTTATGAGCTGAAGGATGATGTGCATCATTGTAGTGCAATTGCTACCCGATCGATAGTTCAGAAGAAGGCCGACCCCGGAGCTTTCACTATTCCTTGCACGGTTGGATCTATGAATTTTGCTAAGGCATTGTGCGATTTGGGAGCTAGCATCAATTTGATGCCACTATCCGTCTACAGAAAGTTGGGGTTGGGCGATCCAACACCAACCAATATGAGGCTCGTGATGGCTGATAGGTTGGTAAAACGAACTGTGGGTATCTTGAATGATGTGTTAGTGAAGGTATCTTCATTTATCTTTCCTGAATACTTCGTTATTCTGGATTGTGAGGTGGATTCTGATGTTCCCATAATCTTGGGATGCCCCTTCCTTGCAACTGGAAGTGTGCTTATTGACATGAAAGATAATGAGCTTTTGTTTCGAATTAATGAAGAAGTGGTCCGCTTTGATATATGCAAAGCCATGAAGCAGCCTAACGATATGAATGAGTTATCTGTAGCTGATATTCATCATGAGGATATGAAAGCATTATCTATAGAGAAACAGCCTATTGTTGAGCCATTGTCTGCTGCGCCACTGAAAGTTGAGCATGAGGATAATGAAGATTATGAAGAACTTATGGGTGCTCTAGCAGAAACAGAGTCTTCTACTCCTAAGCAACCGGATTGTGATATCAAGAATCAACCAACAGCGAAGACTTCCATTGATGAGCCACCAATGCTAGAATCGCAAGAGCTCCCCGATTATCTAAGGTATGTGTTCTTGGAAAGCATAAATATACTTCCGGTGAGTGCGGATGATTTAAGTAAACAGCACGTAGAGGCTCTCATCTATGCTCTGAAGAGATACATGAGAGCTATGGGATGGACTATTGATGATATAATTGGTATCCCTCCTACAAACAAGCCTCATTGTCGTCTGAATCCATTCAGAAAATGATCCACCATCTATCTCGACGAAGTCTAAGTACTCGAGGTAACTATGTCGTGCCGCGATAATAAATCAAGCGCTAGATGGGAGGCAACCCATCATTTATCGTTTATCATTTTCTTTCATTCTAGTACTTGATTTGATTTTGATAAATGAAAAATCCAAAAATAAGAGTCGTGCCACGACCAAAACTAAGGCGCTTGGTGGGAGGCAACCCATCGTACTAATCGTTTTCATTTGTTTGAACGAATATAGGTGCAAGAAGTAGTCAATGAGGAGATTGAATTCAATTGACGATTTGGACGCATTGTATGGTAAAGTTGGTAAGTTAGGAAGGGTGATGCATAAGGCTATGGATTGAGCCTTTCTCACGCCAAAATAGGCTTCGAGGAAGGCTAGGCCTTGGTAAAACTAGGCCACGAACGATGCACAACCTATCCTATAGCCTAAGGTCTCATAATCTAGTGTGCTATACACTATGCGCCGCCTATTCCTAGGTATGCTTTTGACTATGCGCCGCCTATGCTATGGCATTTGGTCTCAGTATCTCATATGCCATAGATTATGCGGCGCATATGTCTACAAATGCCATAGACTATGCGGCACATATGTCCCATTATGCCATAGACAATGCGCCGCATATGTCTCATTATGCTATAGATAATGCACCGCATATGTCATATCTATGCCAAGCATTATGCGCCGCATATGTGGGATTTTTGTCTCCAAAACCGATTGTAAATGGGTCATAACCCGACCCATTCTCTTCCTATATAAAGGGGACTTAGTTTTATAACACAACACATTGCAAAGTGACCTAAAGGTGCCGCATATTCATCCAAATCCTCTCAAAATTTTCTTTTTTGCTCTTCCAATTCACAAAACCACCTCCAAAAGCTTCAAGCAAGTAAGTACTCTCTTATTCTTCATTTATTTCTCGTAAGTACTACGTTGCTATGTCTATTATAAATTGCTACATATTGAAAGATTGTTGGTGAAGTTCATGTGTTTGGAATGTTAATGCAAAATCATGTGAGTGAACGTATACGTTAGAATCATCTTGACTTGTTTCTGACTTGAATTTGGTTTTAATAGCATTGTTATACTATTTGCGGAATTGCTATAGTCTTGAACATTGTTTAAAATTGCTACTTGGATACTTACATGTTAGGCTATCCCGTTCATCGGGATAAGACTTATAGTGCCTGCCGACATAGGAGGTTGTGATTGTTGAAAGTAACTATATTATGTGGTAACCCCTATGTAGTAGTGTTGTTATATCTAACATGAAAGTAATGCAATGGCTGCAAGTAGTAATACATCACTGATTTTCTTGCCGGAATACAACTCCTAAAATGTATGTCGACGAAATCTGAGTAATCGACCACTTTCACTTCACTGATTTGTGTCAACAAAACTAAGTGTGGTGTGGTACCCCTACTACTTGTGCATATATTGTATCCATTGATATTGTGCTATCACTAACACTATTTCTAGTGTCAGGTACAATGGCACCTAAAGCGATACAAGGCAAGGAGAAGGCTACCACCTCCCAAAAGGGCAAAAAGAGAAGTCGCAAGGACCAAGGAGAACCCTCTTCGCTGCAAATACCTCGACTCACGCTTGGAATTAAGTGGAATACTTATGAGTAACTTCTAAGGATGACGACTCTGATGATGATTCCAATGCAAGGGGTATGACCCCAGACATAGAGGATGTGTCCGACTAACCAGGTTCTTCTTATTTATTTTCCACTGAGGACAGTGTCCCGACTAAGTATGGGGTGGTGGTATTGCATGCTATACTTCTCTACTCGCATCTATGTTTGTTTGCTTTGTTTTTGTTTCATTTTTTTAGTAGTAAATTTTTTCTAGCTTCGCATGAAATTATTTTGATAGGCAGCATGAGATTATAACAAGAGTATGTGCTACAATTGTGACTATTGAGACGTTTAGGCTCTAGTTGTGACTCATTATGTGATATTGTGTGGTTCAATTCCTTCACTTGTTGGGTCGAGAGTCTATATTACTTCCAAGCAAGTCGACCATGTGCCTTGTGTGTGTGAGATAATCGTATATTCTATGTGTGTGGCTGATGCTAGAACTTGCCTGGTATGTATGCAAAGCGAAAATAAGGAGTGTAAGTTTAGGATATGATTTAGGCATTTCTTTGGCAACCTATACATGTTTACCTTCAGTTTTACCTACCCATGGACATCATCCTAGTTAAACCCTTCTGAGCCTTTAGCCTATTTCTTTGACAACCTTGTATGTAAGCCTAATCCATTTTTTTTTCAAGACCATAATTTGATCCAAATTCCTAAGAGCTTTAAAGTGAAAAAGTCATATGACAAAATAAGAGGAAATTGGGTGAGTATGATGCTATAAATTGTAATGGTGCTTGAATGTGTTATGAAAAAGAAAGTGCTATCATAAGAGGTATGTTGTGAAAAGAAAAAAGGAAATGAAAGCTGAAAAGCGAGTTGTGCTTAAAATTGAAAAACAAAATAGGAGAACAAGGGTGGTATAACATAAGAAAGAAGAAAGGTTGAAAGAATAAAGTGTCAATGATACAAAGTGATGTATTAAAGCACTTAGGAACTTAGTCACTATTCCTGGCCAAAATAGTCCTACTCGTCCCTTAGCCTACATTACAACCATCAAAAGACCTACTTGATCCTAATCTTAACATTCCGACATTTAGTGGAGTACTACATTAAGGGCAAGCCTATGGTCATCAGTCGCTTCATATGAATTCTTTGTGAGAGCGAGAGCAAGGATATTTTGATACCCATGTTTGAAAAATATGCTATACTTGTGAGTGATTATGGGTACTATAGTGTGAGACACACATGGTTGATGAGGTTTGGGTAGTTATATATGATTCCTTGTACCTTAACGTTTGCATGCGAGTTGATCACCATCACGAGTCTATACTTGAGGTAAAATTGTTTCTACTTATAATCGGAAAGCTACTCTTGGTTGATAATAGTTGTGCTTGTCTTAATAAATGTTTTGTGTTGTTGCTGTAAAAACCTTAAGTTGATGCTTAGAAGGACATGATATGTTGTTCGAGGACGAACAAAGCTCTAAGTGTGGGGTGTTGATGATAGGCGGATTTACACGCCTATATCAATATATTTTGCCCATATTTTAGCCTAGTTTTGAGAACAAATTATATATTTCATGCACTTTTAGTCCTTTTTCCTGTAAATGAGCTAACGAACATGATTAGTAAAGTTTCAGGTATAAATGATGCAAAATTCAGCATTTTATGGCTTACTTGACGCAAAAGAAAGATCACAAAGGAAGGGAAGAAAGTTTACATGCCTAAGGACCAAAACTGCTGCATGGAAAATCTGTCCCGGGCTAAAACAACAATTCTGAAGACTTTGGGGACTTACAGACACAAAGCTGGATTTTGACAATGATACATTAACCTAGTACAATTGGGTTATGTATTTCATTATTTTATGTGGATTATGATAATGTTACCTTAACCTAGTACATTTGGGTTAAGGATTTCATTAGTCAAGTAGGATTTGGTTATTTATTTCATTAGCTTAGTAGGATTAGGATATGGGTATTATAAATACCCTATCATGCTAGAGATTTTAGAGAATAAGGAGGGAGGAAGGAGGGAGAACACAATACTTCCTTCCATCCCTCTCATCTTCTAACATCTTCTTAACTTCTCGTCTTACAATTCAATTCTATTTTTCTTCTTCTACTCTTCTATTCTTAAATTCCACAACAAGAGAATCGTTACTTGCTAAGGAATCACGCCTCACGCCTATCACTTGATCTACACGCCATTACTCAATTTCGTGATATAATAACAATGTCAATTGTGGTTTTCTTCGCATTCATGGGTAACTAAACTTATCTGTTGGGGTTATGGAAGCCGAATGAGTTACTATCTATTGCTGTGAGTTTGTGAGTTCGAGGCACGTATATTGCTTATATCATTATTCTCTTCATCTTAATCTACATTCTTTGCGGTTGCAAACGCAAGAATACACCAGTCTAACATTTAACTTGTTCGAGAGAAAAGTTATTTGTCTGGAAAAGAGATAATGTCAAGGTAGTAGGACACCCTTTCCTATTAAAAAGCTAGTGTCGTAACTGGACTAACCTCTTGGAGAATTCGTACCGTTAGATACGCTTTAAGCTCGAGAGAGTTAAAGCGAAATAGTCCTTGTTTAGGTCGAGAGACGCTTGGATTTACCATCGACTACAATCCTCTATAAGCAATTACATGACAGAATTCTACACACTCATAGCCAATAGAAACGTATACCTCAGAAGGTGGACATAACCCCAACGCTTCAATTCTCATTGTTCACAACCAACGTAACAATCTCTCTCTTTTTACTTTATTATTTTCAGCTTTTGTTTACATTACTTGCAAGACAAGAATCCCCCCTTCTTACGAGACTTGCACCAAAAGTTTAGTAATTTTACTTACTTGTTGGCCAAGCTATTCCCTGTGGGATCGACATCCAACCCAGGTTGGGTTCTATATTTTCTAACGACCGCTTTACACTCAAACGAGAGCTGTAGATTGAGCGTTATCAATGTTGGCCCCTACAGAATTGTGAGTCATGTTGGGAAAGTAGCCTATGAACTTTTTTTACCCACAGACTTGTCGTTTGTTCCTCCTATATTCCACATCTCTATGCTCAAGAATTGCATCGGTGACTCCACTATTGTAGTTCCTTTAGAAAGCTCAGATATTCAAAATAACCTTTCATACGAAGAGATTCTAGTTGAGATTTAGATTATCAGATCTGTCGACTAAGGAACAAAGAAGTTCCCTTTGTCAAAATTCTTTTGCGGAATCAGTTGGTTAACGACGCCACTTGAGAAGTAGAAGAAGATATGCGAGCCATGTACCCTCAACTTTTCTCCACAAATTTGGATTCAGTCGAAGGTAATAATCTTTCTTAATTCAATATCTTTCCAGTTTCAGATTCATCTATATAATAGTCCTCATTGAATATATCCTCTGATTTCTCAATATTGTTAGTATAACTAGCACCATTCGAGAATGAATGTTTCCAAGAGGGAGATATTGTAATACCCTGTATTTTTCTTAACTCAATTTGACGTCTAGAATGTCAAGCGTAAGCTTCAAGAAAGAATAACTTTCCATAAGTAAGGAAATTTTCAGATTTAGACCCTCCAATGTGTAGGAAATTGAATCATCTTTCCAACGATATAAGATTCTCCTTAATCTAATAACCGGATGAGAAGTTATGGAGATTTTAAGTTCTTGTCATAAAACACCGTCATTTCAGTCATTAGCGTGTCGTGGAGAGGTCCAAAATCCCAATTGTTAATTTCCAGTAAGAGTTCCCGATTCCACCGCATTGCGGTGATGAACCATTTCACAATTGTCACTTTTCAGTGAGGCTCCGAGATAATGACGCGTAGCGGAGGTGGCCAAAATGGCAATTCAGAAACTTACTGCGATAGCTCTGCATCGCAGCAATTTTCCAGGTCCTAGTTAGCAATTACCAGTAGGCCACTGCGATAATGGCATGTCGCGTCGTAGACTAATTTTGGAAATTTTCTCAGTCCGATCAATATTTTTTAAGGGGCTCTTTGGTCTGTTTCTCTAGATCCAAGTCGTGAATAACAGATCATTTAACTCATCCTAAGAATATTATACCCACTTTTCACAATAATAATCTTAAACAAAACCCTAGATCATCAAAGCTTACTCCCCAAGAAATACAATTCATCCATTAATTCTCCAAGGCAATTGAAGATTAAGTATTTAAAATTCAAGAACTCTAAGAAATCATCTCCAAAGAAATAATAGGAGTCTAAGATTCAAGATTTTCATCTAAGATCATCGATTAAGGTATGTGGGGTTATGAACAAGGACAATCCTTTCGTCATTGTGCCCAAAAACTTATTTTAATTCCAATTTTGCTGAATTTTATATGGTTTCCCATGAAATTCAAGTTAGGTTTATAACCTTTATTGTTATTCACAAGCTTATGAGATTTCCAATGATTTAGAAGTTTAATTACATGATTATGTTCATATTTTCATGCATATTTCAGTAATTTCCAGATTTAGAATTAATTTATCAATATTTATTACAAGAATAAACATTATGATATTTTAATGTGAGTTTGATGCATGGGTCATTTAGCCCTAGTTAAAGATTGCTATTTAAAGATTGTTTGTGCTACGCACACACTATGATAAGATTATTCTTAGATTTTTGATACACATTTGACCTTTTGTCTAAGGAATCCACATTGTTCATATGACTTGAGATTTTAAAAAAACAAAGAGCCAAATTGGTTTTCTTGTAGACCCTTGTGCTATTTTGAAGTGTATTTCCTAAGATCCTGAGCGTAAGAATGGGAGTAGTACTTAGAACCGAGATGGGTTTGTTACTAGGGTTTCTTGGATTAATATTATTCCCGCTTCTACGTGGATGAATAAGATAGTGATTACTTAAGATAAAGGTTATATTCTGATTTCAAGGGTAGAAAAGCTCTCCTCAACGTGGGTAATACGTTGGACTCCATGAATACTCACATGGTTTATGTCGGTTAGAAGAACCTCCCAAAAAATCCCCTACTCTTAATACAGTCTATTGGTTTAAAGCCTTAAGATAAAATCATATGTTTTGGAAGATATGTTTTTATTTTAAGATTCTTAAATTCTTGAGATGAAATATTTCCTTTACAGTTTACAAGATAATGTAGTAGTATTCAGAAAGAACAAATTTTTGGACCTAAATGTAATGGCTCACAAGATTTATATTATATGCTTTATTGTTCATGATTTATGATCCTCAGTTTTCAGACTTCTCAAGCCTATGTGAGTCATTTACATTTACCATGCAAGATTTTATAAATTGTGACGATATTGTTTACATATTGCATTCACCCCCATATTCTCAGTACCTTCCAAAAGTACTGATCCACATATACATCTGTGTGCTACATTGTCTCATAATGTAGGTTCAGGTACTCAGTCTCAGCAGCATGAGTGATTTTCGAGCATCTCATCTATATCTCTACAGTTGGTGAGTCCTCATAGTTTGGGGACTTAGCTATTCAGATTTCTAATTTATTAGTAGATGATTCAGTATTCATTTCATATTGTTTGAGTCAATTGGGGCCTATTCTAGTGACTCTCTAGATTCAGTCAGTAGAGGTATATCAAACTACCAGATTCAATTTTAGATTTTTGTTGCAGTATTCAAATTTTCTATATTTGCTTTATCAAACTGATGATATTAGAATTTTTAGATATACTCAGATAATTCAGATAGTTTTTCGTATTTATTTTGATCTTACATTCATATTCCCCTATTTTGAGATTCAAATTTAGTCCAAGGCAACAAGGGTTAGCTTAGGACTACTTGTAGTTTGGAGCACTGTATGGCATCTCAAAAATTAGATTTCAGGGTGTTACAGGGTCATTTTTTATCTTGAAACCAGTGGGTAACTGCAATGCAGTATTAGTCCCAATGTTATGTCGACCGTGTCGTAGTGAGGGAAACCAATGACCACATTAAGATTGCATCGCGGTGAGTTTGTTGCATCCAATTCTAAAATTTAAATGACTGAGGGGAAATTGGGCCTTTTTCCACTAACCAAATCGTTCATATCACAACTTAGGGCATCAGTTAGGGCATTATTTTCCATTCTTCTCCAAATTTCTCTCAAGAAAACCCTCCCATTTCCCTAAGAACAAAATTGAGTTCCCTAAGTTCAAGAACCTTTATGTAAGAATCAAGATTAGTGTTTTCCATTCAAGTTAAGAAGATTAAGGTATGTGGGGTGTTCATTCATGGGTCCTTTTCACCCATGGAGCCCAAAAACCCTCTTTTAAATTAAAGAATGGATTTTTCTATCATATTGGTGTTTTATATGTTCGAAATGAGTTCAACTAAGATTTTTCCTTGATAATTTAATTCAATTCATCCCATGTATGATCCCATGAAATAATTGATTTACCCATGCTTTAAATATCATTTTCCCATGTCGTATTCAAGTGAATTTCATGTTGTTGACTTCTCATATTTAGAAAATCTTCATGTTTAAGTCCATGCTTTCCACATGTTTTGTAAAATGCCTATGTCTTGGGTTGAACCATGATTCCATACTATAGTTTTAAGCTTAAACGTCATAATATATGATCATTCAGTGTTGGTGGGTTATGGACACCCCATACCTACATATTTTACATGATTTTAAATTTTCAAGTAATGATTTAGTAAAACCATGAATATTCCTACATATTAAGTTGATATGATCATGATAAGAACTATAAAAAATAATATTCAGTTAACCTTAGTTTAGTTTAGTTTGGAGTAGGATTTAGCATTACACAAATGCAGAGATGGAGGCTTCTCCGTCAGTTAGGTAGAGTCGTTAGTAGCAGTCCTTGTATTCCAGAACTACGTAGATAGTGTAGGATAAGAGGGGTTACCCATCAGTTAGGCTTGACTTTCTCTCAGAGGCTACCCATCAGTTTAGGCTTGACATCCTGGTCCTTTGGGATATCAGATTAGTAGATCCACACTGCCAATGTTAGTAGTCATGGCACAATACTAACCTCTTTCTAATTGGGGTTATAGGTTTGACCCTAATTAGCTCAGATTAGGGCATGTCAGTTAGATTATACTTCCTACAGTTTTAGTCTAGTTATTCAAATTAAGTACAGTTTAGTATTACATGATCAGTATTCAAATATCAGTTAATCAGTATACAAACATCAGTTAATCAGTATATAAATACCAATTAATTAGTATTCAGTATGTCTCAGCTCAAGTTTGCTTGACCAAAGCATACTGATTTTCAGTTATCAAGTTATTTATAGATTATCTTAGAAGCATGTTTATGCTTGGTCTGGCATTTTCAGATTTTACATGTTCATGTATTTATGCTTAGTTATCTCATGCATTTCAGTAAATCATTATCTCATGTACCAGTACATTCAAAGTACTGATCGCATACTCTTTTATACGCTATGATGTCTTATAACATAGGTTTGGATGCTCAGTCTCACGATTGCTCTTAGATGGCTCATCGTACTCTGCAACAGTAATGGTGAGTCCTCATCTATCGAGGACATGATTTTTTATTTTATTTATTTTTACACTTCCTTATGTTCAGTTAGTTAGAGTTAGTTGGGGTCTGTCCCATCAACTCCTCATCTGGTTTAGAGGCTTTCAGACAATCAGAAAGTCAGGCAGGTAATTAGATAGTTATTACTTCTTTTAGTACTTTTCCGTCCTTTCAGTTAGATAGTTAGTTTTTAGTATTTATAAAATGTTTTAGAATTATGATATAATCATACCTCAGTATTCAGATTGGTATTGCTTCAATAGTTTATCTTCCACATATGTGTTTTATTATTGTTTTATTTAGTGCTCACAGCAGGTACCGGCTCATGGGTTAGCCTATGTTCACTTGTGACCTAAGCACTGTTGTTGCGACTAGGTGGTAGCTTTGGGTCGTGACATGCTACCTAGTTTTCAGAATATTCTTACAAAGTCTATGCTCTAATCCATCATATGAGTTACATCCAAATCTATCAGTTCAACTTAAAATACCAACCTATATATCACAACTTTCTCACTTCACAATTCTGAAATCCATAAACCTTATCTCTTCTGCATACCCCATCAAGCCTATAATTTTACTCCTATAAATCTAGCATCGCTATCTTCAAGCTAACATATTCCTTTCATCAAAATCAACATCTAAGGTTTAAAGTTAGAGACTATTAACTATCATGTAGTACTAGAAGAGTAAAAGTGATGTCCAAGAGACACCTCCTCTCAAAAGATTATACGATAGCTTCCAAATATAGTAACCCAAAAAAGGTTGGTGTCTAATCCCCAGGTAATATATGGACTCATCAGTTTCAGTTCTTGTAATTAACGGGTAGAACTAGAAAAAGTAATGGGGGTTTTGAGTATCAGTATCAAACTATTAGCATATAACAACTTCAGTTGTAATCAATCCTAAGTGAACACTAGGATTTTGTTCTCCCTGGCTTCTCAACTCTCTAGGCTTATCATGCTCTGTTGAACCTACCTGATACCTTGCATGTAGAATTTATAAGTTATGTACCTTCTACAATCATTTCGATGAGAAAAAATATTTCACCCTTTGCCTGTTGATCTTAGGAAGTCGCTTTACCAAACCTTATCTTGATCTAATTACTATAACATATTGAGTCTCTAGTTATTTGATGAAATCTAACCATCTTACGTAAATAAAACCAATAAGAGTGGATCGATAGCTAAACTCAAAATTATTATTGTCTTTATCTTTTCGTAGTCACTACTCCTCTTTTGAAGTAAGTAGCAATAATCTAGGTGGGATCCTAACATGTGCACCATTTAATAAAACTATTATAGTGAAGATAAACCCATGCATTTATAGGTATCGGTTCATAATAACAATAGCACTTCCCCTACTTCATCAATTCGCTAGGGTTTCCACAACCCTTGGTATGGGTTATTAGCCACTCATACCTGTGAAGTAATCAACTACATTCATAATTTAAAGCATAGATTAAATCACAATAATAAGAACTAGAAAACCAATAATCGTAAATGAATTAATCAAATGAAGTTAATACAAGAAAATCCCAAGATCAAAATCAAATCTTGGACTCAAAATATGTTTCTGAATATCAAAAGTGCGTAACTCCTACTAAAAAAAACATAACGGGTATTTATAGTACATGAGGAAACCCTAAAATTAAATCCCAAATAAAATAGGATAAAATAGGGTCGGTGGCCACTTATGGTCCCTACATATTCCCTAACCCTGGGTGCAGGTAGCACTTGTGGCCTGCAGGGTGGGCGTAAGTACCGATCACAAATGCAAGAACCAAAAATTATGCAGGTTTGCTCTCGGGATTTTGGACTTCTGGCATTTGGTTTCCCAAATGTGGTCTATATGTACTACTTGTTGTCTACATGTTGACTTGGAAAGTGTCAGGAGTCATCTTTTCAGCGCTTCTTCAACTCTCAAACATGCTTTTATCACGAACAAGCCAAAAAGTGTCCGAATATCCATAATTGCTCCAATAAGTAGCCAAAAACACCTTTTTCATATTTTCAAGAACTTAACATCCAAAATATTATTTCCTGCAAAACATACCCAAAATGTATTATATCTAATAAAATAACCTTAGAAACTTTCATATTTTTCTCGTTTAAGCATTGAAAGTGCTATATTTCTATAGCACATCAACCCCTGAACTCAGAACATTTGCATGTCCTCAGGCAACAAAACACAATAGAACAAAAATGACGCTTAACTAGGAGTATCTAAGTTATTCAAGGCAGTCAATAAATGCTTTTAGTTCAAAACATAACACCCCCTCCTATCTTACTTTTACAAAAAAATTATGTATGAATATGAAGCACAACAGTGTGACTTAATGGGATCATGGTCTATCATTACATTAACAATAGATAACCACGCATATGTACAAGTTACGCTACCCGAAACAAGAAAATATCTTGCCATATGACTCTTGTAACCTCACAAAAATGATGTACCACTCACTCCTATGAAATAATGCATGTCAATGAAGGGACAGTCAAGAGACACTCACACTCAAAAGAAAAGTTCCAATCAATTTGCATCAAATACCATAGGATTTCCCTTATTTTCTTTACCTTAGCATTCAGATTATCAAGCTAAGATCACTGTAGGACTTTTCTCGGCTTGTAATATAGGATTGGGAACTAGTATGGTGCATATGGACATATAAAGAGACAAAGCATACTTGGAACCACACTAACCTTGGGGTCTTACTTCCTAGATAATATTTTACTTTATTTCCATCCTTGTTTCTCCTATTTTAATTTAATGCACATTCAGGTTGGGTGTTGTCTTTTATTCTTTATTTTTCACTTTTGTACAATTTTTCTTCTCTTTTCTTCTTTCTTTTTCTACCACACCAAACCTTGCTAACTTTTTATATTAATTTACCCTTCTACATACCCACTTTACACTAAACACCCCTATGATAGCCACTTTCAAGTTAGGCATTTTCCTGAGTTAACATTCACAATGTTCAAGGAGGATTAGGGCCAAAACAGGTTCATTTTTATATAAATATGAAGGTGACTAGGTGAAATAAGAAAAATAGGGATCAAGGGATGCTATGTCAAACATGCAAGGTCATTTAGGCTAAAAGTAGACTAAACTCAAAAAATACCTATGATCCTTTTCTAAGTGACTGTCCTACAACCTAGGCAAGACCAAATAGACAAGTTTTAGATTTAACACAAAAAGGAAACTAATTAATATCTCACACACACATGGCACAAAGACAATATTACAAGATACTACTTATCTGGTTCATGGAATTGTTAGCAAGTGATTATCATGTCCGTAATCCTAATTCCATAGCAAGATCCACAAAGTTCACTTATATATACATTTACACAGTTCTAAAACACATATTTGGGAGGGATATCATTTTTCTCAAAAATCCATAGATACATGAGAACTGCACTAAATACTTACAAATCTCCTAAGTACACAATAACAAAACACAATATGAAACACAATACGACTCAAATTATCCTTGACATGCTGGTTCTACAACCATACCATGACCGACAAGAAAAAAAGCATAACATCATAAACCTATGGCTATGGTAAAAATAACCCCCCAATTAAGAAACTACACATTTTACTCGATGCACTAAAAAAATACAAAACAAGGGGAAATGAGAAAATACCAAGGAAGTGCTAAGCCTTTGTGTTGTAAGCATCCTTAGATAGAGGCATAACAACAGACGGAGGCAGTAGTGGTGGCGATTCTCTACTAGATGAAGCACCCGTTGTAGTCTTCATCAATCTATTTAGTCATATGGCATATCAGGATCCTTTAAGTCTCCTATGTTACCTCTCTGTGCCCCCACTATTGAGACCTTCTCCTTATCTTCCGTGAAGACATCATACTGTCTTCGTTCATGTAGAAGTGATATCTGGACCATTGGGGTTATAACTGAGGGTGTGAATGCTACATGACTCTCTATGAGAGAGCATATCTCTGCTCATAATAGATCAAAATGCTCTCTCATATGGGCTAGATCTAGCGCATCTGTCTCTTTGAATAGGGTTGTAACCCAGCTCTCAACTCATTAAGATGTGTGTAGAAGTCAGTAAGTAGATCAGACAGTACTTCTCTTTATGCACCCTCACATTTGGTTTCTGCCTGCTAAAATATGGTCTAAATTCCTGATCTCATCTACTCGTAAAGGATAGTTATCTCTGTCTCAATACCCCTCAATCTAGAATCAAGGGCCCTCTGACTGTCCAGTAAGATCTAAAAGAACTCTCTAGATATAGTAAGCATACTTATAGAAGGAGTTGTAGTGGATAGGTGAGTAGGCTCTGAAGATATGACAATAGGATCTGAGATTAAAGCTGAGGATGATGAAGCAGTAACTGGTGTCGCCTTGCCCTGTGTATTTGAATCTAGAGCCTTTCTCTTCTACCTATTATATATCAAAACCAAAACCCACATTGCCGCCTTGTGCATAACTAGGCTCTATGGAAACAGCTGGGCCCTCAATCTGAGCCCAAGGTACTACGACTAGTTTTGTAGATCTCCTTGGTAGGTCTGGAATGATGGATCCTTCATACTCTTTTTATGCATAGTAGCCATTATATGTACCCTTCATCTACTCAAGGTATCTTAGTTAAACCAGCCCCATCATATAGTCTCTGAATTATGCAAGGGAATAGTGGATTAATCAGATCCTCGAATGCTCTGTCATGAATCTCATGATAGATGATACCTGGAAAATAAATAGAATATCTGACTATCATAATATCAACAAGGGTTTCTCCCTCCTAAGTAGATAAATTATCTGAGGTTGTAGGGAATAGTCAGTATTAGAAGAAAAACCACCAAAACATGGACTCAAAGGTATGTACCCTCCTTGATCACACCATGTCCCTCGATCCATAGGGCAGAATAACCCGAAGGTGAAATATAGCTAGCTATCCACCTAGCCATCTCCTATCCACCTATCCATCTCAATCCTTTCTTGTATGTGCTCAACCTCTCTCATAATATGTCAATAATACATGAGTCTCAGTCTGTAGTCATACTCATCTATAGATGCATGAGTAATATATCAGGACCAAAAATAATTCAGCGCATAGACTCTACTAACAGATCAACTCTATCTACTCTCATAAGTGTATAATCAAGTTATGGCTGCTCCATGTGCCTCAACATTCCTGGAAATCTGCGCATGAGAAGCTCTAATGTAGCTTAGTATGATTTATAAAAATCATGCACTATAGCTGGGCTATAAGAACCAAGTGGTCTAGTTATCTACTCCTACTGATATAGATCAAAGGATGCCTACAACCATGGTAATCTCCTCAGTCATAATAGAATAATCTTGCACTCCTCATAAATAAGTCACATAGGCATGGTAATATCTAAGATACGATTCTCTATATCATAAAATTCCCACATGTCCTCTACACACCAACTTAGAGGTACCTTCATGGCATATGTGGGTGCAGGAATTAGTCTCTACAGTACTGAGGCATCATGGGAAGCTTGCTTTATACCCTCCTCAGACTGGGGTACATATGACTGTTATAACTATTTCGCAGTACCCTTCTCGATTTAGAGTATCTCTTATGACTCCTCCGACTTACCATTCTTAGATGAATCCTAGGAACACTTCTTAGAATGGGGGTCCTGGGCTACAACATATGGAGTAGACTCAGAATTTTTCTCCTCCTCCTCCTCCTTCTCCTCCTCCTTCTTCCCCTCCTCCCCATCTAGTAGAAGAGTGTGGGGGGTGACATCCATGCTAAGTTCATCTATGGATGGGATATAACTTCCTTAGAATCCTGGCACATCTACCCTCTAGTAACTCTGTGTGTCACCCCTACTACATTGTATCTACATTGTTGCATCGGGTACTTCTCCACTTACCCACTAGTATCAAAAGACTTTTCCCGTCTCCTCGAACTATTAACATTATTCTTTTTAGAATCTTTAGGTTCCATATGTACCTAAAAAACAAGTCATTAGTTTCCAAAAAATAAGGGATAACAAAAGTTTAAAAACTCAAAATTCAAAAAGTTTAAATTTTTCCTTAATTTTCAAACCCGTATAACTTATTTGAAATCCCAACTAGTTCAATGTACACACATATATCATGAATCATGATTTTCAAAGAAAACTCAACATGGTTTACTTTTAGTGTTACACTACTCCTTTAATTTCAACTTCCAGTTAGGGCCTAAGTTTAAATTTCAATTCAAAACAAGGCCCAACATTAAGATTTTAGGCTACTTCAAGGATCCTACATACAAGCATGATAGTATGTATATATTTTGCACAGGAATACATATATAAAATTTATTATACAGTAAATAAATCAATAAATAATTATTAGGAGCCCAAAAACTTACATGTTTTATGATGAACCATAAGTAAAAAATGAAGAATTCAAGCATAATCAAAGTTGAAACTTGTTTTTAGTGTGCTAGGACAAGCTAGTGTCTAAAAAAGTGTCAATTTAGACTTTAATCAAGTGTAAATTTAGTTTATATTTTACGAATAAAGTTTGATTTCAATGTGAAAAGTGAAGTTTTTAGGATTTGAATGAGTTAGAATAAGGTTAAATGTGTTTAAATAAGGATGGACGGCTGTTTTAGGTCATATATATGTGTTGGTGGGTTTGAAATTTTGATTAATATTTGGGAAAACTAATGACCTATTCAAGGCAGCCACTAATGCCTGCCACTTGTGGCTAGGCATGTGGTTCAAGTTCCACTAGCAGCTAATGGGTGCAGGGCACAAGTGTAGGGCCAAATTTTTCGGCCCACTTTCCTACAATTTGGAATTGACTTTTCTAATATTTACCAGCTACTTATAGTCCCATAACCTAAGTTTATGGTCCCAAATGTATGATTAGGTGCCAAAGTCCACAACTTTCCATTCTCGTCCTCAAAATGTTGACTTTTCAACTTATTGTCAATTTACCTGGTCAGTGTGGGACTTGTGACCATGATGGGTTGGTCACATATCCCTTTACCTAGAAATCGATGAATGTAGCATTTTTTACATATTTCAAGAAAGTCCATAAGCTAAAACCAATAAAACAAAAACAACAAAAAAACACTAAAATTGTGGGTTGCCTTCCACTCAATGCTTCTTTTAATGTCATGGCACGACGTGACTGTGTTGGTTATCAGACTTTACCTATAGACCCATGGGTTACCTCCTATTCAACAATTGATTGAACATCATGACACAATACGGGTATCTTGATTACTCATAATTCATCAAGATACCTATAAGTGTACCCCCCAGGGTCATCAATACAATCAATCATCGACACCACCCTCAAGTCGGTAGGCTACTTCATTAATTTTTGAATGTTGAATATGGCCTCCTCACCATTGACTCTGAATTTAAACTCACTTTTCTCCATATCAACCATCGCTCTTCCAGTGTCTATAAATGATCTCCCCAATATGATGGGCATCTCGGTGTCAACCTCACAATCAGAATGACAAAGTCAGCCTGGAATATGAAATTTTCAACGCTCACAATCATATCAAAAGAGATTCCCACAAGTTTCTTTACTGTTAGGTCAGGCATCAATATATGTATTGAAGTCGGTTCCTGAGGGTTAAATCTATATTGCTTGAATATGGCCAGCGGCATCAAATTAATGCTAGATCCTAAATCACATAAGTCTATGGCGAATAAGGATGACTGAATAGTATAGGATATAGTGAATGCTCTATGGTCAACCTTTTCTAAGTTAAAGACCTCATAGTGACTGGAATAGTGTGGTGTAATCCATCAACATCCTCAATAGATTCTTCATTCTTCCTTGTTATGAACTGTTTCACAAACCTTAAATATCCAGCCATCTGCTCCAATGCCTAAAGAATAAAAATATTAAAGCTCAATTCTTTTAGCATCTCAATAAATTGCTTGAACTTTCCTACCTCTCTTTTCTACTTCAGTCATTGAGGAAAAGGTAAGGACAGTCTCAGCATTTGTCTTATTTACTTCTCCACAACTTAGATCTAAGCTTTTTCCTTAGCAACTGCATCATCACCACCTGTTACCTTTTCTGTCTTCACAAGAGGTGTCTCATCATCATCAGCTTACGCAGTAGGAAGTGGGGATCCATAGAACTAATATCACTCCTCGTGGTAATGTCAAGAACATGACTATAATTTTTTAGATTCTACACAGTGTTTTTTGAAAGGTGATACACGAATAAAGTACCAAACTAAAACACTAAACTATGCTATGAAATTGTAAGATAAAGGGATAGATAGAAAACAAGTAACAAATAGACATAATGGATGAATAAATAACAAATAAATGGTGTATCAAACCCTAAACCCACTATTCAATGTCACACAAAGCACCTAATCTCCTACGTAGACCTCAAGGGAATTTGATTCCCGAGCAACTCATGTTCTAAAATAGAAAATCAACATAAGTTATTCCATACTTTCTACGAGCTAATCCAAAATTTTCTCATAATTTCACAAGTTATTACATTCGTAATTCATCAATCATTACTTACTAAATGAAAAAGAAGTCCTATTTATAGTCAAGGCTAAGTTATTACACCATATGGGATTAAAAGTGACCTATTTAGAAAAGACTAAACATAAAATCCCATTAAGCACATGTTTGAGAATTGGTATTGCATATGGGGCTCACCCCACAGGTATAGTGGGTTTTTTTGACCCACTGTAGTGGATCTATAGCGGGTTGGGTACACCTAAAAAGTAAATAGGGTGCATGTCCTGTTTCGGGGGATTTTTAGCCTCATTTTACCTTCCCTTGGCCTTTCTAATATCCCTTGAGCCTCTTTGATCATCATAATTATCCAATGGATTCCTTGCCTTTTTATAACCATCAAGAAGTTATCATGTGTCTCTTTATCTATAAACATCCTTTCTAGTAATATAGAGGCCATTTGGCTTGTGTCATCCTCTCTTTCATGAAGAAGATTCGTTCACGAATCTACAACCTTTAAACATAAGAGAATAAAACACAATCAATATTTCCTGGTGGAACGAGGGTTAACATAAGGTTTAAGATTAAAACATCCATGCCAAGGGGACACACATTTCACATATAACCAAACATCCTTAAAGACAATAGAAGAGAAGTCAATATTTAAACTGCAAAATAGTTGGCTCGGATAAGCAGCAAGAAATTTCCCTAAGTTAGTTCCATTAATAAAACTACCAAATAACCTCAATATAAGGAAAATATCATCATTCCAAGGTTTCTCAAACATATGATATAAAACAACATCAAAAGGATCAATCAAGGGTGTGTAAACTCAAACTCTAGAAGCTACTTATCCATTAAAGAGATTTGGAAAATGGTGAATGATAAAGGAACCATAGTATTCAATAAACCACTCATGATAGCTCACATTAGTTCAATATCTCAATAAGAACATAACCACTATATAACACTCATCTTTGTTGGAGATCCTTTCCTTACACAGCTTTGATCCCTCAAGTAGATTAGAAATCTTCAATAAAGACTCTTGGTCATAGGAATGAGTTCCAACAACCTTAACCATGGTTTTTTTTCATCTTCACCAAACACCAAGTGGTGCGAAGAAAAATCACCATATTCCACATGGTAATTGGGGTCAAATGGGTAGAGTGGACATTGACATGGGTTTCAACAACATTTCTCTCCCCCATGAGTCCCACCATTACAAAGAGTTATACCCTATACACTAATATGAGCTTCATCAAAGGCAAATAGAGGGCCACTCCTATTCAATGGAAAAATATTTTTAGCATCATAACTCACTTGAGGTTCATTTATCACATAAAAAAAAATCCTCAAGTGGTGGTATAGGTTCACACATAAGTTGGTCCACATAATTTCCACAAGACAATGTACAATCACTCATTATAAAGTAGGTGGACACAAATTGAATTTATTAGAAGACTCAATTTAGTCTACACTAGGATCAACTAGTGTATCCACACTCTCAAGTTTTACATCATCATCATGAAATAAAGAGACATTAGACTGATCTAAAGATAATCTATCACTCACACTTAGATGGATACTAGCTTCAGAATGATCTTTTATATTTTCTATAGTGCAAGAGTTATCTTGGTTACCTTGAAGCTCATTTGGGGCATGTCCACTCAAGGGAGCTTGAATGTTTGGTGGATTGGGAATGGTGGGGTTAGGGAAAATTAGTTGATCTACCATTTTATCTAACTTTCTTTAGAGAGAATCATCTTTCCCTTCTATTCTACTTACAAATAATCCTACTCGGCTATCCATAACATTAAGCTTCTCAAAGATAGAAGCTAACATAGCATTTGTGGTGTTATCATCCATGGTACCTAATAAAAGAAATACTAAACAAAAAAACAATTTAAAAATTAATGGTTGGGAAATAAAACATACAAGCTCTTAAATTCACATATTTAGATTATCTCTCAATTGGCATTGCAAGCACTAATAAGTTGTTTATACTCTAATGAGAATGCTTAGTACCAATTGTGCCTTAATGTAGGAATAGATTCTTATTTGAAACGAGTCAAAATAAATTATGTAAGGATTTGATTCAAGAAATAATAGTGAATTAAAAAGGGAAAATCTTGAAAAAAAAAGTAAGACGATGAAAGAAAAAGGACTCAAGAAGTAATCAATCAACTTATTAGATGAGTTACTACTTGATGAGTAGTTTAAGAATCAAAGAAGAGATTTCAAAATCAAGAAATTTAAACTAAGAATCGAACCTTGACAAAAGGAGTTTTTAAAGTATTGGGATGTATTTTAAAACATGAATTAATGTTGGAGAGTGTTTAAATGCATTTGGAATGTGTATGGGGGCTGTTTCCGTTTACTAGAGGTGTTCTGCGTTGGTGGGATGCGTTGGGGAATACTTCCACATGTGGGGTACAGATTGGATGTAGGATAGATCTTACCTACTTGTAGGAGGTGCGTTCAATATTTTTGATCAGACCAAGAGCACCTTGTGTGTAGATGAGAGGAAGGCCACCCACCTCTCTTTCTTGAAATGGCCATTTTTCCCACTTAACATCCTCTCTTTTTACTCTCTTCTGGAATATCTTTTGGAATCTTCATTTATTCTTTAGAACAAACATTTTTTCCACACTTTTCTTCCTTCTTTATGGATTAAACATTAACTTTTGATGAAGATTTAAGTTGAAGATTTGAATGTCTTCAAGAACACTAAGAACACTAACTTCTTCTCCAGAGTACAGAATGAATTAAAATATTGAACATAAGTACTTTTTAACATTTTAAACTCATTTAGAACATCATTTTGCCAAAATCCTCAACCAATTTTGCAGATTTTTGTTACTCTTCACTTTCTTCAAGTTAAAGCTCCCAACAATGGTGACTCACTCATAATGACTCTGATTAAGTTCAAATTTGAAACCTAGACTCCTATTGAGTTAGAGAACACAAATCTTACACTAGAAACACAAGAAAAACAAGAATTCAAAAAAATCAAATTTTGACATATGGCTAAAAATGTGAATAATGAGTTTTGGGATTTTTGATTTTGACACTTCTCATTTTTTTATGGATTTTCAAGATAACAAACCCAAGATTGACTTCGTAGGAATGAAATAAAAATCTTCTCTGATACCAAACGATACACAAATAAAGTACAAAATCAAAACATTAAACTATGCTATGAAAATAAAAGATAAAGGGATAAATGGAAAGCAATTAATAGATAGACATAAAGGATGAATAAATAGCAAATAAAGGGTGTATCAAATCCTAATCCGTCTATTAAACGACACACAATGAACCTAATCTCCTACATAGACCTCAAGAGAATTGGATTCTCTAGCAACACATGTTTCTAAATGGAAAATCAACACAAGTGATTCCACGCTTGCGACATGCTAATCAAAGATTGTCTCCCAATTTCACAATTTTTTACATTCATAATTCATCAATCACTTCTTAATAAATTAAATATAAGTCCTATTTATAGTCTAGGCTAAGTTATTACATCATATGAGCTCAAAAGTAACCCATTTAGGAAAGACTAGGCAAAAAATACCATTAAGCACATTCTTGAGAATTGATAGATCATATGGGGCACACCCCAAGGGTATAATGGGTTGTATTGTATCGCTCTTATAGATTTAGAGTGGGTTGGGTGCACCTCCAAAGCGGATGAGGCATATGTCATCTTTCTAGGGATTTATAGCCTCATTTTGCCTTCCCTTGACCTTTCTAACGTCCCTTGAGCCTTCTTGATCATCATAATCATCAAATGGATGAATTTTTATGGCCATAAATAATTCATCAAGTGTATCTTGACCCGTAATCATCCTCTCAAGAAATCTGGTGGCCATTTGGATTGTATCAGAAGGATACCTGGCTGCCTTTTGTTCAATTTTGTTGACATCTACCTGAATTGGTGCTCAAACAAATTTATAGTAGTTTCATGATATTCAAAATTTTGTATCAACCCTGTAATGTCATCCTTAGTCTCCTTAAGGCTGATCTACTAATTTTCTTTACCCTTCACCAGCTTAGCCAGTATTTTTTCCATTCTTGATTTTGTATCTTTTCTGTGAGGTTGAATGTACCTATCTCCATTCTCTCTGTAGTCATTTTTTTCCTTTGGTCACCATCTCACTCTTTACTATAATCTCTTTGTCTATCACAGTAGTTTCGACCTTGGTTCCCTTGTTGTTTGTCTTGAAAACCCTCCAACAAATGATCCAGATAATTTGTTTCCTCCTCCAATTCTTACTCACAAGCTTTGTTAACTGAACCCTGCGCTGCTACTGCATTTACTTTATCATATGTCACTATTGCAAGCTACTTTGCTAGTACCCCTATATTAGTTCGTAGCAGTATAATTCATTGCACTATTGAATCATCAGCTACTTTCTGGTCGCATGAGGCACCAATAACATAAGTGCCAGATCTCTTATCAGCCTCTCGAATTTTCCACTTTTGGTTAGTGAGTGAGATCTAAACTAGGATCTCTAAATCTTTCTCCCAATGTAGTCTCATAAAATCTCCTCTAAATACGGTGTCTGCCATGGATCTAGAACTAATAGTCAAGGCTTGGTAAAATATCTCCAATAAACTTATCCTAGACATCTGATGGTTAATCATGATACCAAGCTTTTTCTTGAACCTGAACCATGCCTCATACATTGACTCTTACTACAGCTTCCTAAAATTATAAATCTCTTCCTTAATCTATATCATCCTGGATGAAGGAAAGAACCTGTTCAAGAATTGTCTACGTAACTCGTTCCATGTAGTTATAAAGCCTCTTTACAGTTTCCCTAAACATAAAGATATTTCTCCTATAAGTAAGAAGGGGAACAACCTCAGTCTAAGTGCTTTTGGATTCACCTTGGATATGTATACGAACTGTAGATCTCAATGAAATTGGAAAGGTTAAAATTTGCATCATCTTTAGGCTAACCTACAAACACACCCTTCTAATTTAAGAGTTGGATCATTGCCCTTGTTATGTTAAACTTGATGCCTGGGGGCAAAAAGGGAGGAATAATGGATCCAGTCTCTATCATCAAAACATATCCCAGATTTTCTTCATCATTGATATATGGATGAACATACTGCTATGCTGGGTTCACTTGAACACAGTAGCTCTATTTTTTTTCAACTAAGTGTTGCTCGATGTTCTGGTTCTTGTCTTTGCTTAGGTAGCTCTGCATCCCAAGATACCCACTAAGCTTATTCTATTTCCCTCCTCTCATTCTTATCTCAAGCAAAAAGTTGACTTGTTTATCGATCAATAATATCTTATACTCCTTCAGGAGAAGGGGTGGCATAACATCTCAAACCCCTTAAGGATTATCATCTTTTTTCTGTTCCACCATCATATGAGGTGTTTGTAGGATCCTCTCAGGATATGGATTTACTAGGAGTAAGAGATTTCCTCTACCCCGTGTGATAGGCATACACTGGTGTATGCACAACTAAAAACAAAAACAAAAAGAAAACCCAAAACAACAACAACTTTAAATAACTAATCAACATTGTATTCCACAACAACGGGACCAAAATTTGGTGATGACCAAGCTATACCTCCTCTAAGAAGATGATAAGATCGATGCCAAATGTACAAACCCAACAAAGGTTTGGGTCGAATCCCAAGGTAATACTTTGACTCATGGCTCTCAATTTTATAATCAACGTGCAGAAATGGAAAAGTAAATGGGGAGTTTTGAGTATCAATATCAAACTATTAGCAAATACTAACTTTGGTTTTAATCAGTCATAAGTGAACACTAGGATTGAGATCCCCTTTGCCTCTCAACTCTCTAGGCTTAATGTGTTATGTTGAACCAACCCGATATCTTTCATGTAGAAGCGATAAGTTATGTACCTTCTACAGTTTTTTGGATGAGTAGAAAGATTTCACCCTTTACCTTTTGAGTCTCAGGATATCGCTTTACTAATCCTTATCTTGATCCAAGTTAACTATTACCTTTTGAGTCTATATTTATAAGATGAAATTTAACCATCTTATGTAGATAAAACCTAGAAGCATGGATCGATACCTAATTTCCAAATTACTGTTGTCTTTATCGTTTCCTAGTCACTACTCCTCTTTTTTAGTAAGTAGTAATAATCTAGGTGGGATCCTAATGTGCAGCACCCATTACAAAAATTATTATATTCAAGATAAAGCAATGCATGCATGGGTATCAGTTTAGAAAAACAATAGAACTACCCCTACATTGTCAATTTTCCAGGGTCACCACAACCCTAGCTATGGGTTTTTAGTCGCTCATACTTATGATATAATCAACAACATTCATAATTTATAGCATAGATGAATTCATAGTAATAAGAAGTATAAAACACACTATCTTAATTGAATTAATCAGCTGAAGTTAATACAATAGAATCACAAGATAATAATCTAATAATGGAATCAAAATATGTTTGTTAATACAAAAGTGCATAGCTTCTACTAAAAAACACATAAAGGGTATTTATAGAACAAGAGGAATCCTTAAAATCAAAGCCCGAACGAAATGGGATAAAACTAGGTCTTCGACCACTTATTGTCACTACTTGTGACATGATCTTGGGCGTAGGTAGCACTTGCGTCCAGCAGGATAAGCAGACATAGTGACCATAAGTGCTAGGACCAAAAATCCTGCAGGTTAGTTCTCAGGATTTTGGACTTCATGCACATGATTTTCCCTCACGCGGTCCACATGTACTACTTGAGGTTGACATGTTAACTTAGCAAGTGTCAGAAGTCATCTTTTCAGCTCTTTTAAACTACTGAACATGCTTTGATCTCGAATAAGCAGGAAAGTGTCCCGAACATCTATAATTTTCCCAATAAGTAGAAAACACACCTTTTTCATTTTTTTAATGACTTAGCACCCAAAACATGATTTCGTGCATAACATACCCAAAATGCATTATATCTAACAAAACAACCTCAGAAACTTGCATATTTTCCTCATTTTAAGCATTGAAAGTGTTATATTTCTATAACACATCAAGTACCCCACATTAAATATATATATGGTACACCCCTCAAAGAGGTCCCCTAAATTCCTTATTCACCCTCCAATAGCCTATACGCATTTGAAGAAAACCATCCTCCTTACGCACCAAATAATGGAAGTATCCCACAGAAAAATGCTAGGGCAGGCAAACCCTTATAAACAAGAGCTTTCAATAACTTCTTAAATTCTTTTGACTTAGCCAGAGCAATTTCATAAGAAGGGATAGAGATAGGACGAGTGTTCAGAAGAAAATCAATCCCAAAAATAAATTTTCCTATCATGAGTAACACCAGGAAGATCT
The DNA here is from genome assembly GCA_030864215.1 of Capsicum pubescens. Lineage (NCBI taxonomy): Eukaryota > Viridiplantae > Streptophyta > Magnoliopsida > Solanales > Solanaceae > Capsicum > Capsicum pubescens. The sequence goes on along the minus strand of CM061539.1, from coordinate 36,860,907 downwards.
TTAGGGAACACCTCAAAAAGTTCACAGACCATAGGGACAGAGTGCAAAGAAGGACCTTCGGATCAAGAACCCTTAGCATGCACTAGATTTAGAGGCACCCTTTTGGAAATTAATTTTTAGGGTTCTAAGATACAAAATTAACCATGCCTTAGGTACTAAGGAACTTCCTTACCATTCAATCACTAGCTCATTTGGGAAAAGAAAAATGACCCTATGGGTCCAACAATCCTGAGATGCATAGCACAAATGCAACCAATCCATCCATAAAATCACATCAAAGTCTACCATGTCCAACTCTATTTTATCCACCATAGTCTCCCCATATGGGATGATATCACACAACCCCTGTAGACCCCTCTAGCAATAATGGATTCACCCACTGGGGTGGACACAGAAAAATTACAAAATATACCCTCAGGATCAAAGCCATAGTTAACATCCATATAAGGGGTCACATAAGAGAGTGTAGACTTCAGATCAGGAAAGTAATACACATCACGGGGAAAGAGTTGTAACATACAAGTAACAACATCTAATGATACCTTAAACTACAGGTGGGTTTCAAGAGTACAAAAACAATTCTGACTAGTGTTGGTATCAATAGTAGATCCCCTTGGAGAAAAAACCAAAGAGTTAGCTACCGAAATCTTATAAGATCTAGTAGAAACATTGATCGAATGATAATAACACTGAATAAGACCATGTTAACCACACTAGAAGCATCAATTGTTTCCTTTATAACAAAATCCATGATGCCACATACAACAGAATTGACAAGTAGGATAGGAAGGGACTAACCGGGCTCCACCAGACTGATATTGGGCACCTTTCTCCCTCGTTAGTCCATTGTCTTCCATGTCTACCACTATTGTTATGACCCAATCCCTTCTCTAAATAATTGAACTTCTTGTTCCATTTTAGCCTGATTCATTCCCCACCAACAATACCAAAAATGTATAAAAGAGAGACTACTATCTAGATCAATAGATGAATAGAATGACAAAACTAAGCATTAGACACTTTACCCTGAGGTGTCCGAGGAGGACTAGGGGGAACTGATGTAACTCCACTAGGGAAATCAGAAACAACAACCCTAGACTAGGTTTTTACCCCAGGGATAGGATGAGTTCAGTCCAAGTTTTCCTTAGATAGGACAGAAGAGTTTCCACGAGCATCTAATTTTCTATGAGGCATGATCTATAAAGTAAACATACGAGAATGAGAGGAGATTTCTTGACCTTAGACTCTATAGCCCAAAGAATAGGTCACAAGAAAGGGAAACATTACTAAGTGCCTCATAGTCTTTCCCTTATAAGTATGGCGTTCCACACACCTATAAAAGAGATGATATTACACACGACTATGTTTGACACCAAACCTAGGCTTAGATACCACTATCACAACCCAAACTAGGGCCTAGCTGTGACAGGTATCTCAAGTCTGTCGGGGACCGGAGATCATCCCCTTTCACGTAACCAACCAACATAACATCCTAAATGGCAGATGAATTCCATAATTATAACCAGATAGCATAAAGATAAGCTTAAAGATATTGAAACCATGTCTATGATTCGTCAATCGAAAACCAGGAAAATAACCTACCATCAACACCCAAGCCCACAGTAATCCAATAAAGAATTCTTAACAAAGGACCAATACTGAATACCAATAAAGTGTCAGGACATGCCGCCAACTATATTTATTACAAGTCTAAGTAATCTAAGACATAAGTAAGTAAAACATGAAATGTAGACTTCCGGTGGGTGGAATCTCATCACTTTAATGTCAAGTCTCGAACTGACCCCAAATCCAAATCACTATGCAGGAGAAGTAGAAGTATGGCTAATTCCTGCATAGCGTGGGGATACAACTTTCAAAGATGGTTAGCGGGGTGAACGATAGCATGTAACTAAGGGATAAGGATAACATAATTCCATGATCAACTCTTTCAAACTCATTCAAAATCTAATGCACATAATCAAATGCATATACATATATGTATAAATATATCACATGTCGAGATAGGGAATAAGATTTAACATGAACTTTAAAAATTTAACCTGGATTGTGTACCTTAATAATCATATAATAGTACCCACGAGTGACATGATCCCCAACTCTTACCCTCTAGTCAGGTACAAGTGTGACTACCTGTGTGAATCGAAGAAAGATCATATATATGAACGGAGAACTAAAACCCTCCAATCATACAAAGGTGACTTAAGCACCCGATCGTGAAATATGATATAGGGACTCAAACCATTCAATTATGATAATAACAATAAGGTGTACTTGAACCACCTAGTCAAAAGCAAGGGGCCTCGAACCCTAAATCCTTAACGACCCCTACACCGGCTAGTGTAGTTTTAAGTATTGGTCACTCAGACCACCACTTTCACGACATAGTTACATAACCCTCTTTTAAAGCCCAATTAAAATATTTATAACATATTCCCCTTTTCATTAAACTAATTACACACAAAGGCATCCCATTGGTATCATCATTCCAACCTCGCTTGCAAGCTAATGTCATCATGTCATGCCATCTACTCAACTAACTAGGACTTAAACCCATAAGTCAACAGATATTAAAATAATCAATCATTTGGGATTCAAACCCTCTAAATTAACAAAACCCATAAGGTTTAAATTCCACCATTTATACATGGCCACCAAGTCCTTTCAAGGTAAACATGAACACTTCACTATCCTTTTTATGCCAATGCATTATTACAAGTGGGTGTACTAAACTATGTGAAAAAAGCCTTTTTTTCATTATAATTTCACAAACATATTGAGGAAATACAATTTCCAAAACCATAATAAAGCGGAAATCATCAATTTGGGGTTTAACCATGACCCCTCAATTTAATCACCATTTCTATGCACCTACAAGTTCAAAACTATATTTAAAACATGAATGATCATAATTGAACCATGGGAAAACATTGTTCAACAATAATCATTCAAAACCATCAACCCTTGATATAAAATAAAACATCTTGGGTTTTGACACTTAGAAAATTTTCTAGAATTTCCATTCTTCGAACCCAATACAACTTATGGGTACGAGATATATATTGTTGTACCGGGTGGTATCGTCCTGTCGTATGGTGACCAGTTTTAGTTGGTGGGATGGTTTTGGTCACTAGAATTCTATGACTTAGGGAAATGAATCATAGGGCTTGATAAGAGTCATACCAGGGACTCATATAGCGGGCAGTGTTTGATCCTCTTAGTATTTCATTCTGTCAGGGATACGGGTTATGGATATAAATCGTATGTTATGATTATGACTTGGATAGATGACTCATATACTAGATAGTAATTGATCTAAGGGTTGAGGCTTGGATACGAGTGGTGGGTACCAATCTTATTTGGAGGGTATGACTCGTATGGGTCAGTCGTATCCATGTGATGTGTTTTTTGGGGATTTAAGTTGGGGTAGTCTGGTTATTTCCCTACTTACAAAAATTAGGTCCCCATGACTTCTAATACACTTAGGAGGTTATTTACCCTATTATTCGATTCATTAACACTTTGAAACTATTCCAAAACACTTCATAATTCTCTTAAGAGCTTTAGGGGCATGAAGGCTAGGGTTTCATCTTGAGGATTTCTTTGGGGTTTGTTTTGGTGATTTTCTTCCATAAATTCTTCAGTGTAAGGCATAATTTACTTACCTCATTGTAATTTAGTGAACAAGTATGGTTTATATGATTGATTTCATGGTTTTACTTTTTTATGATAATAGTTTTCAACTATTATTTAGGGGTGTTGATATTAAATACATAGTTATTGTTTCCTATGGTTTTAATTATACTTTTATATGCATTAATGGTGGATTTAGACAATTTGATTTATTGGTAATGGTTTAATGATCTTTGGAATTGGTTTTGGTTATATTATGCCCCCAAGGTATTTGATAAAATGCTTATACATATATGTTTATTGCATTGACTTCTTTTAATGGAACTCTTTAATATTTTAAACTTTGAAAATGAATTATGCATGGTTTAAATAGTTTGAAAAGGCTAAAGGGTAAATGGTTATACTTGTGGAGAACGTGGAAGTCTCTCAAGTGGTTTAATATGGTACATGAAAGGACACTTAAAAGTCACCTTAACCTAAATTGTTTGGCTATGGATATTACTTGCAAGTAAGGGGTGGTGTAACGATACAACTAATAATGGACTTTGTTAATAAAATTTTAAATGGATTCGTTAGTCAATTGGAAATGGCTTTAATTGGGCATTAATGGTGGGTTTTTTTGCAAAGCTGTGGAAGGTGCCGATCTCGAGGGACAAAAACTGGAAACTAATATTTATCGCTATGAGGATTTGTCTTAGTGGATCATCTGCATAATGTCACACTATTGGGGGATTTACTAGTCATCCTATGGGATACTTTCTTGGTCTTGTAGCTACACATACTGAGGCCCTTTCAGCAAGGTGAGCTGAACTCATATAGCCTATGGGTAGTTTAGGATGGCCATGCTTTACATCCCAGGTAAAGGTTTTAAATTCATGTTAAACCCGAATCCCATATCCCGTCATGTTTATATATATATATATGGTTGTATTTATTGGATGGTTTTACTTGGTGTTATAATTGGCATTATTTTTATCCTTATCTTGATATTCATGCTAACGGTCACTCACTAACCTATCTACAGATGGTTGTATACCCATTCTATATAGAAATCGGCTATTCAACTCCTTTTACATAGTAATTGACTCGGGGAAAACATTTGTACTGAAGTGCTGAGTTTCAATCCTTTTGGAAGGCATTATTTCATATTATGGATATTATTAGATGTATTGAATTTATTTTGGATATTGGTTTTGGCCATAGTTGGGGGCATTTCCCAACCAACTTTGTTTAGTCTTTTGGATAGAGGCTTTATGGTACTTCTGGGGGTTGGTATGGGCAGGATCAATATTGGTGTCGACGTTGGTATTGGAATAAGTTAGGAGTTGGCAACATTGTACATAATTTCTCACTGTTCCATCTTATTATATTTTGGGATTGATTATCATATTAATTTTTTGTATTCTCTTTGGTTATGGCCTTATTTTTGGCCTTTTATTTTTCTTGATATGGTTGGATGGTTAATTTGGTACATGTGGACTCAGTTGGGTTAGTCACGGTTGTGACCTTATCCCAGAGTCTTCATGAGAGCATTTATGCTACCTTGTTATATGCTCAAAATTTATCCCATCTAATGATGGATATAGGTGGTTGGGTTGGGTAACAGGGGGTGGTCCCTAGTCTTAGTTGGACTTGGGATGCCCATTATGATAAGGCCCGGGGTCGAATTGTGTCAAGTTGGTATCCGAGCCTAGGTTCATAGTCACTTGGAAGTCCATAAAGCCATGTAGAGTAGAGTCTCTTTTAGGGGTGTGAAGCGTGCCACACTCATAAGAGAGAGGCCACAAGATATTTAGGAAGGTTTCACATTCTTGGTATTCTATCTTCAATCTTGAGTTCTAAATCTTGGAATCTTCTCTAATCCTTGTTTTCTCATCTTTCAGATAGTGCCTCTTTGATATAGAACACAGTGAAATTTTTTCATCCCATTTAGGGATAAGGTTTAAAGGGCATGTCCTACATCTAGAGTAATTTTTCGATCTCATGCTCCTATTCTTGATGGTATTAGAGTTTCTCTTATTCTAGCTAGTTCTCCTCAGGTGCCTTAAGGCAGCGTGAAGAACACAAAATTTTGTTAGTCTACTCATGTTATTACCCAACTGGTTGTTGCTCAGGCTGAGCGGGGTGCAGCTAGCGCTTTATCTACTGAGGCCACAAGGGTTATTTAATTTGTGAAGATGGGTCCTCCTACTTTTACTAGACATAAGGTGGAGAAATATCCATAGAGATTCTTAGATAAGATGGAAAAGATTTTTTGGGTGATGCAGGCTACTAATAAAGAGGGGGTTAACCTTACAACTTATCAACTCAAGGATGTTTCTTATCAGTGGTATGAGGAGTGAGACAAGGATAAAGTTGAGAAAGAGGAAGGGTTGTGGGAAGCCTTGTCTAATGCCTTCTTGGATCAGTTCTTACCTAAAGTATTGAGGGAAACTAAGATGGAGGAGTTTGTGAACCTCAAGCAGGGAAAGATGTCGGTAAAAAAATATGCTTGGAAGATCCATCAACTATCAAGGTATACTTTTTGGTTGAATAGAGATTTGATTTTTGTGAGAAAGACTGTCTTGCGGATTAAAGATATGCATATCTCGATGTTGACTGTTCATATGCAGCAAGTTGAGGATTAAAAGCGGAGGAAGGCAGAGTTTGGGGATAGGCAGGGAAAAAGGAGCAAGTTTTCTGATTAGGGAGGTGCTCAGTCTCAGGGTGGTAGAGATGGTGACAAGTGGTAGAAAAAAATTTTAGGATCTATCTCCTTTCCTATTAGTGTTTCTTACCATATGGGAGACAGGAGTCAACAAGGTGGTTACAATTCTTGGGCACAGGTTGCCCAATCTCAGGCGAGTGGAGGTCAGTCAATTTCATCGTGTCCTCCTTGTAATTTTTGTGGTCATCCTCATTGGGGTTATTATGACAAAGAAAGGGGAAAATGCTTTAAGTGTGGCTAGGTAGGCCATCGTCTCAGGGATTGTTCGGTCAATATGGTTCCTACTTAGGAGAATAAGATTCGTATGGCTTTATCTTATGCTCCTATACCTGATGGTATTGCATCAGCTTTGATTACTAATCCTGGTTCTTGTGTTGGTCGAAACATATTGTATGCTTTGACGTACTAGTAGGAATTTAAGGCATCATCTAATATCATTACTGGTATGTTACATCTTCTCCTTTATGACGTATATTATACGTTTGATCTGGGGTCCACTCTTTCTTATGTGACTCTATATGTGGATGTATCTTTTTGTTTTGATCCGAAAGTTATTTCAGATAATTTTTTTATTTCTACCTCAGTAGGTGACTCGGTTATTGCTAAGAGAGTTATAAGGGGATGGGTATCTGTTTGTGGCAAGCAGACCTTGGTGGATCTATTTTAGTTTGAAATGGTAGATTTTGATGTAATTCTAGGTATGGATTGGTTGAATTCTTGTTACACATCTTTGGATTATTGGACACGTAAGGTTATCTTTAAGTTCCCTAGTGAACCGGTTATAGAATGGGAAGGTATTTTCTTAGCTCTAAGTGGGAGGTTTATTTCTAATCTTAGAGCTTGGAGGTTAATCTCCAATGGTTGTCTTTATCACTTGGTCCAGGTTAAAGATTCTAACTCCGAATGTCCTTTTTTGTCTTCGATCCCTATGATTAATGAGTTTCTAGAGGTCTTATCGAATGATCTTCCTGGTCATCCTTCGGATAGGGAAATAGAGTTTGGTATTGATTTGCTTACAAACACTCATCCAATTTCTATTCCTCTATATTAAATGGCTCTGGCTGAGTTGAGAGAACTCAAGGAGCAACTTAAGGATCTTTTGGACAAGGGGATTAATTCATCCCAGTGTTTCTCCATGGGGTGCAACGTTGTTTTTTATGTGCAAGAAGGATAGTTCCCTTTGGATGTGAATTGACTACAGGCAGTTGAATAAGGTGACGATTAATATAAACTATCATCTTCCTAGTGTGGATGACTTATTTGACTAGTTTTAAGGTGGTATGTTTTTCTGTAAGATAGATCTTCAGTCTGGGTACCATCAACATAAGATTAGGGAGGTGGATATCACTAAGATGACTTTTCATACTCAGTAAGGGTATTTTGAGATCTTAGTGATGTCATTTGGGTTGACTAATGCTCTGGCAACATTTATGGATCTGATGAATAGAGTTTTCAGGAAATATTTAGATTACTTCAGTATTGTGTTTATTGATGACATTCTGGTTTATTCAAAGAGCGATGTGGATCATGCTGATCACCTTTATATAGTATTGTAGACTGATGAGTGGGAAATTTACCACTTATTTGCAATCCACGTTTGTGCACACTACTATGATTTGAATGTGTAATCAGAAAACTTTGCTATTAAATGTACTAATTCCCATATTTTGTAAATGTACAAGTGCTGAAAAGAAAAAAAAACAAACTTGAGCTAAAAAGGATCAAAAAGGGAATTGAAGTGAAAGAGCAGGACAACCCGAAGCAGGATCAGGATCTATCCTGCGATCACAGTGAGTAAGGCTAGTCAACCAACTTGGATTGTGATGAACTAACCATGATCGCAATGAGTGCGATCGTGATCAAGTTGCTATAATCGTGTGAGAGCGGAATAAGGCCCAAGGGCAAAAATGTAATTTTGGTTAGCTAACCTCAAATTCCCATTTAAAGGATCAAAACCTTCATTTATCTTGGTATTACCATTATTCTTCAACCCTACCTCCCATCCCTAGTTTAAAGTTTTGTAATTCATTGGAGCTTGGAGCTCAAATTTGTACTAATTTTAGCTAAGAAGACATTAGAGTAAGTTCCAAGTGTAGATTTGACTTTGTCTATTGAAGATTCATTTGAATCTATAGTGTGGTTTGTCCTCTCTTTGTTTTTCCTATGATTAATTGAAATAGACATCTTGGTTTAATTGTGTTTATTACTATTATGATTTGCTAGATCTACCTCTTGGTGTTATGTGTGAATAGGGGTTAAAGTGTGTGTTGGCTGTTAGTGATTACCTTCTATTTAGTATTTCATGTTTATGGGTTTTATCATTGCTATGATAACTTAGTTGGGGTTTGATTGGTGAAATCCCCAAATACCTACAAGGATATGATGAGTGAAAGCTCCATGCTCTAGAAAACTCGAAGCCATCTTCGAAAAAAGAGTTTTGGGTGATGTTTAGGAATCCATATCATCCTTAAAAAAGGTATATGTAGACAAAAGAAATGATAGACAATTGTGTGTGTAGTTGGCAAAATTTTCAATATCTTAGACATAAGGGTGAATATGAGGCTGACTATACCATGGGTATCATCCTAGAAATAGGGATGCCTAGATTGAGGTTGTGGTTACCAATTGTTGAACACACCTATTAGGTATTCGAAAGAATCAATGGGTGAAAGTTTGGTGTTTTGTTGAAAGACTAGCATCAAAGTCTATAAAAAAACCTACCCATATTTGACTTACTAAATGTATGTTGATTGGTAACACCCATAAATCACTCCCTTAGTAATGCATAATCCAAAGATCCATCCCTAATTGATTACACTCTAATTATTCTTAGTCTCGAATTAGTCCCTTAGAAGCCCAAGAATTGCTTTCACACTCGACAAGATTGAAAACTTCCAAACTATCTTGTATCATAGGTTTGAGCTTAGTAAGTAATTTTTTTTTAACTTACTCAATCGCCACTCACATTGTAACTCATGGATTCGACCCTGAATCTTTTTGGCTAATTACATTGACAACGACAACCTTGAACTTAATTAGATGTGTAAGTATAGAATTACAAAAAATAGCACTGTTGTCGGGGAATAATTTGGTGTATTGTGTTAGTTCGTAATTTTATCTTACTTGCTTAATTCAAACTTGTAAATATTTGTTTGTGTTTTTCTTTGTTTCTTGTGTTAGGTAGATTTTCTTTATTTTTGTTTATTTCCTTTTATGGAATCAAGGAATGAATGTGGATTTGGTGGTTGGAAAGCATATCTTTATAATCCATGTCCATATTATGGTGGACCCTACCTTTGGCAAGAATGTAGATATTCTCCCTAGAAAAAGATAAGTGCACTATCTCAATTCTATAGGGAGTATGGATATTCTCTATGTGGTGGTCAAGATAGACATGGGAGTGATTGTCCAAATGCCCCCTCCTCCCGTTATGCTAACCCCAGTGTTAGTTCTTCTTTTGAATTTGATAGGTCTTATGATGAGAAAAAGAAGAGTAACATACCGGGTCTAATAGCTTTGAAGCTATGCTGCAAACTATCTTGGATCGGGTAACTATAATAGTGGAGAACATGCAAGACATACATCAATCCAATGAGTAATTTAGAAGGTAAGTGATCAAGGTAAAGGAAATGGGCAAGGAGACAAATTGTGCAAATTCTATTGCCTTGCCCACTCCCCAAGAGGAGTTTGACCAAGAAGAGAAACAAAGATATGATGATGAGCTTGGAAACAAAGAACCCTTGATTTCCGAACCAACTAAACCAAATGATGAGGAAGATGTCAAAATAAAGAAAATGGTGCTAGAGTCAAAATAAGAATTCAAGCCAATCTCTTATGATGACTTTAGTACTTTTTGGGGCAAAGATGCTAATAGGGATGCAATCTCGGAATTTAAGGATATACCTCACTCAAACCACTTTACAACATTGTGCTTAGAAGATGTGACAAGGATCCATCTACCTAAGCAAATGATGGATGGTGGGAAGATGGAGCACAATCCCTACATTTTGGAGTTTGTTATTCCAAATGAGCACATGGATACCCTACCATCAAAGGCCAACAAACCAAACTCCCATTGTACAACTAGTGGCCTGTTGTTGTTCCCACTTTTACCCAATGAGACAAACTGGAAATTTGATGTGAAGTTGGGTAAAAGATATAAGTCTTCAAAGTGGCGTGATAGAACATGTGTCTCCATGCCCACACAATTGTCCAATGTGCCTCAAAGATGTAATGATAGAAAATTGGGTAGGAAATTCAAGTCCTCTAAGTGCAGGCACTATTATGGATTAAAAAGGTATCGTGTTGCGATGTTAAATCAAGCACTTGAATGGAGGCAGCCCATCGTTTTCATATATTTAGTTATATGTTTTTGGAATAAGTAACATAATTTTGATTGTTTTGTAGGTGCTTTTGTAATGCCCCGATTATCTGAACCAGAATGCTACACGGTGCTCATAAACCCGAAGAACCACAAGCTAACCTATGACTGATATTTGTACCTGTACACTGCATAATATGACATAAAAATACGGAAACATGCACTGAGAGGCCATAAGGTTCAATGCTGAACATAACTGAATAATAACAATAACATCTGACATAGAGTGGTATCTCGATAACAAAACAAAATTGAAATACTGTAGTCTGAAAACATAAAAAATACTCTAGTCATCTGAAAGCCTCTAACTGCTGACTAAGGAGTTGATGGTACATGTCCCCAACAAACTCCATCAACTAAAAACTGAACTGATATGATAAAATAAGGTAACGTCCTCGGAGAATAAGGACTCACTGCTAAAACTCTAAACCCTGGAATGTTACTGTTGCTGCTGATCTGGGAGTCGTGTCTCTGAACCTATGGTGTAACATAAAAAGAAAACACCATAACGCAAATACGTCAGTACAAAAGAATGTACTGAGTATACATGTAAGGTAGGCTGAATACATGGGGTTTACATGCATGAATGATAATAACTGACTGACTAATATGAACGTGAGAGTGCACACATGAATATATAGTAATTGAGATAGTGAGAACATGATAACTGAATCTATATAGTGATGAGATAAATTTATTGATATCTAGCATGATTGATATTGTAGTTCCGATAACTGAAATACCTGATAACATGAGTGACTGTGTCTGACAGTCCTAATCTGATGGAACTATCTGAGTTCTGTACTGTGACTAAGTTGACTGTATCAGACAGTCCTGAAATCTAAAGAACTATCTGAGTTCTTTTATTGAGACTGATACTGAAACTATGGGAATAGTTATTTAACCGACATGCCACAAATGCACTAGAATAGCTGAGCTGGGGTCCAATCTGTTCCCTGATTGGAAGGGTGTCAAAAATGCGCCACTGGTAAGGACAACTGTGGGTACCCTCATCTGACAGTGTCCCCAAAAGAAAATGGTGGGGCCCTCATCTAACAGTTCTTATCGACCTCATCAATTCTCATCTGACAGTGTTGATGTCTCAACCTATGCTGGCTACATAGTTCTGGAACACAAGGATGACTACTAAGAATCATACCCTCATCTGACAGTGTGTGTTTCCACCCTTGGGATCACTCGGTGTTAATTTCTACTCCCATCTGAAGAGACTGAACATAATTGACTAACTGTACATGGACTGAGTTTACTAAATTCCGTCGACTGATGGAATACTATTAATATCGGATAAATTATTGAGTTCATGAGATTACTGATCTTACTGAGTACTAAGTTCATCAAATTTCTGAGATTTCCTGAGTCACATGACTGACTAACTTCTATGGAACATGGCTTGACTGAGAATATCATGAAAACATGAAATGGCTCTAGGCACACAACTATATTTTTCGAGTAGGTGAAATCATCAATTTAAGAATCTAAAACTACCCAAACTCATAGGTTTTCAATCAACAAACTCACATACTTCATGGAAATTCATCAAGACACCATCTTGAAACATAAATAATAACGATCAACATGAACATGATCAAATCACAGCATGCAAATCATAATAGTTTATTTAAAACATGATTCTTGGACTCCACGAATGAAATGGATCCATGGATGAACACTATGCATACCTTAGTTCATAATTTCGTGAAGATTGACGGAGAGATTCTAAAATTTGACGAAGAATTCCCTTGGAATTTAACCTTGTATGAAAACCCTAGGGCTTGTTCTTGAGATTTTTTGAGAGTAATTGAGTATAAGTTTCTGAATTATGGCAAAATATCATGTTATAAGGCTTATATAGGGTGGGAAAATTGATCCTTTTAACCCTAGGACACGTCTTTAATTTCTGTGAAAATTTCTCGATTTTCATCCTTGGTGCAACGCGCCACTATCGAGCCAAATCACTAGAAAGTGACAAATAGGAAATGGCATGGGGGCGCGATGCGGAGCTATCACGTGGCCACCTTGTCTATGACCTGGTAGTTTGGCGCAACGCGCCACTATCACTGAGCAACACTGGAAATTTACAATTTTCATTTGAGCTATCTCTGCGACGCACTGGAGGCTCAGGTAATACACTGTCTCACTAAAAAGGCTCTAACTATTCACTCAGGTGTCAGATTTGGGCTAATGTTTAGGACAAAAATTAGCTAGGAAGAAAATTCGGGGTATTACAATATCTCCCCCTTGGAAACATTTGTCCTCGAATGAGACTGGCTTAGAGGGGGAAAATTACGATGAACATTAACTGAACATAGATCACTAGAACATGATCTCATAGCTAACAAGCTGAACATACCATAATGAACACGCATATCTGACGCATGTGTAACTGATTCATGAATGCATAACTGAGTGCTCTAAGGAACTAAATTTTCTCACAATGAGAATGCATGTCTGATGCATAATTATATAACTGAGCTGGTACAAGAATGTATGACCGAATAAACAATGACACTTGATACCAAGTTTGTGATGACACATGATCATGAAACTGAATACCAAGATTTTACTGAATACTTAACATGAAGCTGAATAAGCTTAAGGAGAACTGTTACCTTGAGCTTGATCTGGATTGGTAGGAAAGAGGTGAGGATACTTCACACGCCTGTCTGATTCTACTTCCCAAGTAGTTCCCTCGACGGATTGATTTCGCCAAAGAACTTTGACTAGAGGGATTTCTTTATTCCTTAATCTACGAGTCTGATAGTCTAAGATTTCGACTGGAATCTCTTCATAAGAGAGGTTATTCTGAACAACAATGCTATGAATAGGGACTACGACTGATGGATCACCTACACACTTCTTGAGCAAAGAGACATGAAATAGGATGAACTGATGCTAGATCTAAAGGAAAATCAAGCTCATAAGCTACCTTGCCGAAGCGACTGAGAATCTTGAAGGGGCCAACATATCGGGGACTGAACTTTCCCTACTTTCTAAACCTCTTCACTCCGTTCATGGGAGAGATCTTGAGGTAGACATGATCACCAATCTCAAACTCGAGATCTTTTCTACGCACATCTGTATAAGACTTCTGTCATCTCTGAGCAGCTCAGAGTTATTCTTTTATCAACTGGACTTTAGCTAAGGCATCAAATACTAATTCAGTCCCTATGAATGAGGCCTCACTAACTTCGAACCAACCGATTGGAGATCTACATCTCTTACCATAGAGATCTTCGAATGGAGCCATCTGAATAATAGAATGATAGCTATTGTTGTATAAAAACTCAATCAAAGGCAAGTGGTCATCCCAAATACCCTAGAAATCAATTGCACACGCCCTTAGCATATCTTCTAAAGTCTGAATGGTCCTTTCTACTTGACGATTTGTCTGAGGATGAAAGGTTGTACTGAGATGAACTTAGGTACCAAGAACCTTTTAGAATGCTTTCCAAAAGTCAAAGGTGAATTGGGTACCTCTATCAGAGATGATAGATAATGGAACACCGTGTAATCTGACCAACACCCTGATATAGAGTTTGGCATAATCCTCAGCTGAATAAGAGGTATGAGCTGGAAGAAAATGAGCTGACTTGGTCATTCGGTCTACTATGACCCAAACTGAATCATGTTGATGACGAGTTTGAGGAAAACCCATCACAAATTCCATTTTCACTTCTTCCCACTTCCAAGTAGGAATGGTGAACTCCTGCATGGAACCACTAGGCTTCTGATACTATATTTTAACTTGCTGACATGTAGATCACTTAGCCATAAAATCTGCAACATCTCTCTACATCCCACTTCACCAATATATCTCCTGTAAGTCACGGTACATCATAGTGGCCCCTAGATGAATAGAGTATCACACACCATGCGCTTCTGCAAGAATTTTCTTCCTTAATTCATCTACCCCTGGAACACACAGACAACTCTGACAATGAAGAAAACCATCTCCCCCTTGGGATAAAACCTCTACTTTCTGATTTTGAACTAACTCTTTTAGCTTGAAAAAGCTAGGATCCTTGTCTTTTATTTTATCTCGGAAACTAGAGATGATTCTGAACTACTCTGAACACATACACCACCCTCTGAAAAATCGACTAATAGAATGTGTAGTATGGAAAGCTGATGAACTTCCTAAACTAACTCTTTCTTACTATCCTCAACATGAGAAACACTGCCCATGGACAGTCTACTGTGAGCGTCGGCCACTACATTGGCCTTGCCCAGATGATAAAGAATGCTCATGTCATTATCTTTCATGATCTCTAACCACCTTCTATGATGAAGATTGAGATCTTACTGAGAAAAGACATATTGTAGACTCTTATGATCGGTGAATACATCTACTTGAACTCCATAGAGATAATGCCTCCAATTCTTCAAGGCAAATACTACGACTGCTAACTCAAGATCATGAGTAGGATAATTCTTCTCATGGGGATTTAATAGTCTAGAGGTGTAGTCTATGACCTTACCATGATGCATGAGGAAACAACCCAAACCTACTCTAGATGCATCATAATACACTACGAACCCATCTGAACCATCTAGAATAGCTAGAACTAGAGCTGAGGTGAGTCGAGTCCTTACTCCTGAAAACTCTTCTGGCAAGAATATGACCACTACAACTTGACCTTCTTCTGAGTCAATCTGGATATAGGGGATGCAATAGAAGAAAATCCCTTAACAAACCGTCTGTAATAGCCAGCGAACCCTAAGAAACTCTTGATATCATATGGAGAGACAGGGAGAGGCCAGTTTCTTACTGCTTCAGTCTTCTGAGGATCTACTCTAATGCAATTACTGAAAACGAAATGTCCAAGGAATGCTACTGACCTTATCCAAAATTTTCACTTACTGAATTTGGCAAATAGCTGATGATCTCTGAGAGTCTGAAGTAATGTTCTAAGATGGTCTGCATGATCACACTTTGTACGGGAATAGACCAGAATATCATTTATAAGGACTATGATTAACATGTCCAAGTACTGCTTGAACACACGGTTCATCAAGTCCATGAAATCTACTGGGGCATTGGTAAGACCAAAGGACATGACTCGAAATTGGAAGTGACCATACCGAGTACAAAAAGCTGTCTTTGAAATGTCACATTCTCTAACTCTGAGATGATGGTAGCCTGATTTGAGGTCTTTCTTAGAGAAATAACTGGCACCCTGAAGTTGTTCAAACAAGTCATAGATTCTGGGAAGAGGATACTTGTTCTTGACCGTGAATTTATTGAGTTGACGGTAATCAATGCACATTCTGAGGGAACCATCTTTCTTTTGCATGAATAAGACTGGTGCACCCCATGAGGAAATGTTGAGTCTGATAAATCACTTATCTAAGAGATCCTTCAACTGTTCTTTCAGTTCTTGAAGTTCTACTGGTGCCATTCTGTATGGCGGAATAGAGATAGGCTGAGTACCTGGAAGAAGGTCTATGTCAAAGTCGTTTCCCTTTCAGGAGGAATGCTCGAAAGATCTTCAGGCATGACATCTGAATACTCATTAACCACTGGGACTGATTTAAAACAGGGAGATTCATAACTAGAGTCCTTATCATGCACGAGATGATAAACAAACCCCTTAGATATCATTTTCCTTGCCCAAAGGTAAGAAATAAGCTGACCTCTGAACACTAAAGTATTACCCTTCCACTCTAGGATGGTTTCATTCGGAAACTAAAACTGAACTATTCTATTTCTACAGTCGACTGTGGCTTAGCAGGAATAAAGACAATCCATGCCAAGAATGACATCAAAATCAGTCATCTCTAACTCAACTAAATCTGCTGATATGACTTACTGAAATATCATAATCAGGAAGTTCCTGTATACCCACCGAGCTATGATGGTTTTACCCACTAGGGTAGAGACTGAAAAGGGCTCTGCTAAAATTTTGGGACTGACTCCAAAATCGCCTTCTATATAAGGAGAAATAAAAGACAAGGATACATCTGGATCTAGCAAAGCATAAACGTAAACATGAAAGATCTATAACGTACTAGTAACAACATCAGGAGAATTTTCCTGATACTGTCGGGTCTGAAGAGCATAGAGATGATTTTGGAGTTTTCCACTAGTAGCACTGGAAGTGGCACTCTGCTGGTTCGGGCGACCGGACTGAGTTGCAGAACGGTTCTGCTGACCCTGATAACCCGACTGGGGAAAATCTTTGACTCTTATTCCTGGATTTCCACAATTGAAATAGACATTGGTACCAGTTGTGCAAGCACCCTTGTGGTTTTTACCACAAGTCTGAGATAGGGGATTAGTTCGGGTATTGCTGACACTGCCCTAAGACTTAGAGCCTGGCGCTCTATCTTTGTTACCCTTTCTGAACTTAGGAACTGGAGCACTGCCTATAGAAAGAGATGGAACTGATGACTTAGAATGAAACTGGGAACGATTTCCTCCTTCTGATTTAGGATGTCTAAAATTGAAGCTACCTGTCCTAGCTTTCTTATTTTTCTTTTACCTCTACTTAATTTTTTGTTCTTCTATCTGTTGAGCGTGATTCATGAGTCGAGCTAAAGTCATGTCACTATTTAGCATGGAGGATCTTCACTCGTTAACCACGCTATCATTTACCCCTGAAGCAAACTTACTCAACTTATCTTTGTTGTCTTCAACCACATGAGGGGCATATCTAGCTAATTGAGTAAACCTGAGAGAATAATTTTCACCATCATATTGCCCTACTTGAGGTTGATGAACTCTAGAACCTTTGCCTCCCTCAGCTCCTGGGGAAAGAATCTGTCTAAGAAATTTGTGACAAATGCCTCCCACTCTATATAACCTACAACATCTAGCCTTTCGAACTTCCACTACTTGTACCAAGTATGAGCCACATTTTGCAAATAGTATGTAGCTAACTTAGCACTCTCAATAGTAGTCACCCCCATAATATCTGTCACTTTCTTACCAGATCAATGAATTCATGAGGATCTCTATCCACCTTTGACGCAAGGAACATTGGAGGATTCATTCGGGTGAAGTCCCGAATCCTAGCTGCGGCTGAGTTGGCCACTGGAGTTGGCTGGAATAACTGTTGGCAACTCATTATGGTCAGCTACTGACTGAGCAAGAGTGGTAAATGCGGTTTTGAATTACGCATGAGAAACATGCTCGCCTAAAGGATCTTCGGGCTGAGGAGCTGACTTGTTTCTTCTCTTTGGAGGCATGTTCTAAAATCAAGAGAAGAAACAGATTAGACTGAGACATTGACTTGTGATTATGCTCACAGGCACAACATGAATACAAAAAGAAGGGAAACTGTTTCTTAAAATATCTCATAGACTCTTGCACATAAATGTAGTGCGTAACACATCCATGTACAAGACTCTACTAGATGCGGCTTTTAGACTATTAAGAACTTTATTGAACCTTAGGCTTGGATACAAAGTTTGTAACACCCCGATTATCTGAACCAAAATGCTACACGGTGCTCATGAACCCGAAGGACCACAAGCTAACCAATGACTGATATCTATAATTGTACACTACATAATATGACATAAAAATACGAAAACATGCACTGAGAGGCCGTAAGGCTTAATACTGAACATAACTGAATAATAACAATAACGTCTGAGTGGTATCTCATTACCAAAACAAAACTAAAATATTGAAGTCTAAAAAACATGAAAAATACTGTAGTCATCTGAAAGCCTCTAGCTGTCTAACTAAGTAGTTGATGGGACATGTCCCCAACTAACTCCGTCAACTGAAAACTAAACTATTATGATAAAATAAGATCACGTCCTCGGAGAATGAGGAGTCACTAATAAAACTCTAAACCCTGTAATGCTACTGTTGTTGCTAATCTAGGAGTCGTGTCTCTGAACCTATGGTGTAACATAAAAAGAAAACACCATAGTGCAAATATGTCAGTACAAAAGAATGTACTTACTATACGTGTGAGGTAGGCTAATACATAGGGCTTACATGCATGATTGATTACAATTGACTAACTAATATGAATGTGAGAGTGCACACATGAGTACATAGTAACTGAGATCATGAGAACATGATAACTGAATATATATACTAATGACATGAATTTACTGATATCTAGCATGACTGATACTGGATTTACGATAACTGGAATAACTGATAACATGAGTGACTGTGTCTAATAATCCTTAATATGATAAAACTATTTGACTTCCGTACTGTGATTGAGTTGACTGTATCTGACAGTCCTGAAATCTGAAGAACTATTTTAGTTCTTTTACTGAGACTGATACTAAAACTATGGGAATAGTTATTTAACCGACATGCCCAAAATATTCTAGAATAGCTGAGCTGGGGTCTAATTTGTGCCCTGATTGGAAGGGTGTCAACACCGCACCACTGGTAAGGACAACTGTGGGTACCCTTATCTAATAGTTCTTATCCACCTTAGGAACCCTCATCTGATATTGTTAATGTCTTAACCTATGATGGATACATAGTTTTGGAACACAAGTATGACTACTAAGAATCACACTCTCATCTAACAGTGTGTGTTCCCACCCTTGGGTTCACTCGGTGCTAATTTCTACTCCCATCTAAAGAGACTAAACATGATTGACTGACTGTACATGGGCTGAGTTTACTGAATTCCGTCAACTTATGGAATACTATTGATATCTGATAACTGACTGAGTTCATGAGATTACTGATCTTACTGAGTACTGAGTTCATCAGATTTCTAAGATTTCCTGAGTCACATGACTGACTGACTTCTATGGAACATGGCTTGACTGAGAGTATCATGAAAACATGACATGGCTCTAGGAACACAACTATATTTTTCGTGTACAAGTACCCCCAGGACTCGGTAGAAGGAAACTGACAAGGTATGACTTTCCTGAATACATGACAAACACCAATAATCTATAAGACTTCTTGATCATAGGAATAGAGTTCGTAATTCATAATGCCATAAATAAGGGATTTCATTCTTCAAAAAGTTACCATAGTCTTGATCATGGAAGGGAATGCATATACCATGTACATACTTTTATGATTTCCATATCATGAATGTTGCATAACACAACAGTCAATACACAACAAGATCTTGGAAATTGTGTTGCATCATAAGGGTTAGCATGGACTTGTCATTTAGATACTATTGAGTCATAATGAACATGATTATGTCATTCTAGGCATTTTATTAAACGCCTTACATGCACACTTTATTGCATAGGTGAAATCGTCAATTTAAGAATCTAAAACTACCCAAACTCATAGGTTTTCAATCAACAAATTCACTTACTTCATGGAAATTCATCAAGACACCATCTTGAAACATAAATAATAACTATCACTATGAACATGATCAAATCACAACAAGCAAATCATAATATGTTAGTTAAAACATAATTCTTGGACAGCACGAATGAAAGGGATCCGTGGATGCACAATACGCATACCTTATATCGTGATTTCGTGAAGATTAACGGAGAGATTAATGAAATTTGAAGATGAATTCCCTTGGAATTGAACCTTCTATAAAAACCCTAGGGCTTGTTCTTGAGAGGTTTTGAGAGTAACTAAGTATAAGTTGCTGAATTAGGGCCAAATCGTGTTATAAGGCTTATATAGGGTGGGGAAATTGACCCTTTTAACCCTAGGACACGTCTCTAATTTCTGAGAAAATTTCCTGATTTTCATCCTTGGCAAGACGCTCCACTATCGCACCAAGTCACTGGAAAGTGACAAATGGGAAATTACACAAGGGCGCGATGCGGAACTATTGCGTGGCCACATTGTCTGTGGCCTGGAAGTTTGGCATGATGTGCCACTATCACGGAGCAATACTGGAAATTTACAATTTCCATTTGAGCTATCTCCGCAACGCGCTGGAGGCTTAGTTGATACACTGTCTCACTAAAAAGGCTCTAACTATTCGCCCGGGTATCGAATTTGGGAGAATTTTATATTGATGGAAAGCTTATTGAATTTTACACATCAAAAAAGTGAAAATATTAAAAATTCCTATTGGAAAAATAATCATCACTTTGGAAACTAATACTAGGCATTCTTGGGATGAAATTAGCTAGGAAGAAAATTTGGGGTACTACAGCTTTGGATAGGATTGCAAGCCAAAAATAGGGGAAAACCAGGTTAGAAGTGTGGAAACCATACAGGAAAATAGGGCAACATAGAGGAGAAGATGGACTCAGGTACCACGATAGCAGACTACAAGCCTTTATTGCGACTCCGTAATATGAACAATTAGGCCACGATCGTACCTCTCTGTCCATCTTTTGAAATGGTTATTAATGCAGTTTCAGGGAGCTCTTTAACCCTTCTTATGCTTTTAAATTATGTAGTGACGTCACTACAAGGCTTATAGTTGGGGGTGTGTCCCTACTCTTATGTGTACATATTAGCTTACAATACTTGATCTTAGTTGATGTGAAAAATAGAAATTTTGTAAAGGAGATTGCTTTGACTTCTTGCTTTTTATTTCTGTTAATAATAATGTTGGACGATCCTTTCCCTATGATAGATTAAGTCACTCATTCTTAAGGGAAAGGATCATGTTTGGGTTTGGAGTCATAAATCCAAGGGAAGTTTGAGTACCTGTGACAATGTAAAGTTGGGATTGCATTGTATGCCCTTGGAGAAATCTGAGTATCCATATGGTGGCCCATGTAAAAGCCAAAAATGAGACAAAGTCTTAGGTTGTTGGCATGGTTTGGAAATTGTGCATGATATAAGTGTAAAGCAAACACCTTCCTCCGTCAAAAAATTTTCAAAAATCAAGGGCATAGATGGGAGCATCTATGTAAAAATTCTTTTTCTCTTTTTGGTGACTCCAAATTTTGATTTGTGAAAATTCGTAGATACTCCTTTTTTGTCCCTAGAGGGATGGGAAATTGAGCCTCCCTGGCAAATTTTCACGTCATGAGTGGTGAGCTTATTTGTTTGAATCTCATTTATACTTGTACCAACTAGAACTTGACTCGATAGTCTATAAAAGATATTTTTGGTTGTATTTGATTGGAGAATTGATGTTAGGTCATCTTTGTGACTTTGGAAGCCTCTTTATCTTAAAAAGCCTACCCCGTACATAAATGTAATCCCTAGTAACCCACTTTTATCCTTTTGACCTTACCTTGGGAAACACATTACAAGATGTGAGCCTTTCAATTATTGACCCTTTTTGGACCCTATACTCTTTGAACGTAATAGTACAAATTGAGGCTAAAATCCTAAGTTGTGGGTGGTGATGCTTGGGAGTGGTAACTTTGGGCTATGAAGTTATAAGTGAGTCCCTAAGAGATTAAGAATTGTGAAAAAGTGTAGAAGTAAAAAAGAAAGTACCTAACAAGGGAAAGAAATGCACGAAACATGTAAGAAAATAAAAAGGAAAGGAAATGAAAGTGGGTCAACCAACGAAGCCAAAAATAGGCACATGCATGATAAAAAAGTGGCCCATTATCAAAAGTTGGATTGATTAGTGTGAAAAGTGATGTAGATGTTCAAGGAGGGTGTAGTCACTTCATGCCTAATTGATATCCTACCCATTCTCCCCGAACCTACATTACAAGCTTAAAAATTCCTTTAAGATCCCCTACTAAGTGTATTCATTATAGTTGCAGTTGAAAATTGGGGCAAGCCTATGGAATGGTCTCGTTAACATCGAGAGTTCTTGAGAGAGAGAGAGGTTTTCACTTAAATTCCTTGCTACATATTTGATAACTTGGTGTGTGGAATTTTCTTTCTTATGAGAATGCATGTAAACAAGTTTAGGTTGGTGATTTTGTCATCTACCAAAAAATGAAGCAAAAGGAGTATAATGTAGTTGACAGAAAAAAGGAGTCATTTCTACAGTATTAGTGATTGTTGCATGGTTGCACTTTGAATTCTTATGCGCCCTTGAATATTGCATTTTATGTTGAGGGGTGTCGTAAGAATAGTCTTTCCCATGTTTGATGAGCTACTTGTGGTACTGACTAATCTTGAAATCATTATGATCATTGGGTCATCTAAAGGGGCACAAATGTCTATTTTCTCATGATAAAAGTTAGTGTTTCTTGAGGACAAGCAAAGATTTAAGTTGGGGTGTTGATGAGTGAGGAATTTACCACTCATTTGCAGTCCACTTTCATGCACACAACTATGATTTGAATGTCTAAATGAGACAACCTTGCTATTAAATATACTAATTCCCATATTTTGCAAGTGTACAAGTGCTGAAAAGAAAAGAAGCAAACTTGAGCTAAAAAAGGATCAAAAAGGGAATTGAAGTGCAAGAGTTAGACAAGCTGAAGTAGGATCAGGATCCATCCCGTAATCACGACGAGTTAAGCTAGTCAACAAACTGCGATTGCAATGGACTAACTGCGAACGTAGTGAGTGAGATCGCTGAGAGCAGAAAAAGGCCCAATGGCAGAAACATAATTTTTTCCAGCTGACCCTAAATTCCCATTTAAAGGCTTAAAACCCTCATTTATCTCGGTATCACCATTATTCTACAACCCTACCTCCCATTCTTAGTTTAGGGTTTGCAATTCCTTGGAGCTTGGAGCTCAAATTTGTACTAAATTTAGCTAAGAAGACATTAGAGTGACTTCCAAGTGTAGATTTGACTTTGTCTACTGAAGATTTATTTGAATCTAAAGTGCGGTTTGCCCTCTCTTTATTTATACTATGAATAAATTTAATAGACATCTTGGTTTATTTATGTTTATTATTCTTATGGTTTGCTAGATCTACCTCTTGGGGTTATGTATTAATAGGGGTTAAAGAGTGTGTGAGTTTTTAGTGATTAGATTCTATTTAGTAGTTCATGTTTATGGGTTATATTGTCACAACCCAAATGAGGGCCTGGTCGTGATGGAAATCCTGAACCATGAAGGCCCGAAACTCCCTTCTCTATCTGGTAATCATGCATAATATTTATATAATAAAAGAAGATGCGGAAATATAATCTAATAAGGAAACATGTCCATACTCTGGATTTAGTTTAACAATAGGGAATGAAATCCGAAATCATCTAAACAACATCTGGAACAGTCTACGAAATCTCTACTAGATAATCAAATGACCATTGCATGAAACTGGGACAAGGCCCCCAGTGGACCTAAGCCAAAATAAATAATATAATCTGAAAGACACAGGCCTTCTGGAATTAAGAAGGCTCGCCAAGTACACACTTCACTGTTGTCTGAAAACTCTACTATTTAGCAGGACCTCTGAACTGAGCTTTAGACCCTAGGATGTAGGGGGGTCAATACAAATGTACTGGTACGCAGGGCAAATCCAAAATAATAATTTATATTCAACATATATGAGATCAATTTAAAATATTTCATAAACATATCATATGGTAAGAAATCACATGGGCATTTTTTAAATACTCTGTAAAATCATTTGAACTCTGAGAAATCGGTGTTACTTCTGCGCTAGGTGGTATACCCTACAACTCTAAAAAATTCCATGGGCTCTATGGAAACTGCCATTAACTCAGCAGTGAAGCCCCCAACCCAAGTGTGCCGCAAGGGTCGGAGTCTCAGAATCTACTACGCCACACGGCCGTTTCTAGCATACAATAATAATCTACCCGTATCGGCAAATATGATTTTAGGCTAAGAGTTTCTTGAACTCGTGCCTTCTTCGGGTAACCACCTAACCCTTTTTAAGCCCCTTTTTAAAAATCTATCAAAATATGCAGTCTCTAAAAAACATACT
The DNA here is from genome assembly GCA_030864215.1 of Capsicum pubescens. Lineage (NCBI taxonomy): Eukaryota > Viridiplantae > Streptophyta > Magnoliopsida > Solanales > Solanaceae > Capsicum > Capsicum pubescens. The sequence continues at coordinate 36,836,454 of CM061539.1, read as the reverse complement.
CTGAAAACATGCTATGAAAACATACTCTAAAGACATGCTTTGTTATGGCATAAATACATATGGTATCGTCATGCCATTGACTTTCATCTCACATCTCTGATCCATTATTAGTCTATCATAAATCTCTATTTTCAAACCACAAGTTTTGGGACCACCGTTTCAATAATTCAATTCAAAGAAACTCTTTCTCAAACCTCATGTAAACACATGCAATGAAATCATCTTTGTCAAGCATTTCAGTAGTACAGTACAAGGTGGTCATGTCAACGTTCTCAATTCACATGCAATTCTTTATCTTAAGCACAAGAATAAATTTATATCAAGAAACACCCTCTCAACAATTTCAAAATCATGCTCAAATGCTATAATATTGCAAAAACATTTTTCAAATCACAAAACCATAATCTTTAATTCAATACACGAGAGGGGGATCATAATTTATGCTATCAACGATCTTAAATCTCAAATTCCATACATACACGTATATATGTAAATCAATTTATGGTATAGGACCACAAGGGAAAAACAATAGTAACATTAAAACATTCGGAGTACGTAATTTAGAACGTCGATTCCAAAACCCCTTTGAAATTCATGCATAAAAATCTAAAAATCATGCTCTAATGATTTTAGGCCCATGCAGTTTTTCTTTAGGATAAACCCTACGTACCTCAAATTAGAAGTTTTTGAATGATCTCTAGCTTTTGGGATGCTATATGTACGATTGATGAGTTCTTCTTGAAGCCTTAGCAATGGGGATTCTGAATATTGAAGAATTAAATAAAACCCACGATTGAATCTTGAGTTATTTGGGTTTTTAGTTTGAAACCCTAGAGAGTGTTCTTGAGTAATTTGGATAATTATGAATGTATTCTGGTGTCTTTGAGATTAAATCACGTGTTTAGGATGATAAGGGGGTGGAAAATATCCAATATACCCTAAATAATATGGAATAAAATATAACTAGGAGCCCAATTTCATGGGCCACCGCGACGTGCCACTATCGCGGTTGCTCATTGGAAATTGATAAGTAGGAATTCAGCCCACTCCGCGATGGACACCATCACGGAGTCCAACTGGAGATTGACCATCATCGTTTACACCCTCTCCGCGATGCGCCAGGGATAGGAATGATGGTGTTTTATGACTAGGACTTAAATTAACCATAACTCCTTCACTGAGTGACCATTTTGGACGCATCTTATGTCGACGAAAAACTTATTCAATCATCTACGAAATGAAAATTTGAAATCTAAGTGATTCCATTGTAAAAAAGTATAAATCATTATAGAAGACAATGCTTGATATTTTATGGACAAAAATTTAGATAAGAAAAACTTTGGGGAGTTTCAATATCCCTCCTTTGGGAACATGCATCCCCGAATATTGGGTAGGAACGTTGAATATTAAAGGTATGGAATAACGTGGACCTGATATGTCTTCTAAGAAAGAATATAACTGAAATGTTTAAACTTCTATCATGAAACTGAATTCTGAGATGACTTGCCCTTACTTGTTTTAAGGAGTTGATTCATGCTGAGAGTTTAGGATTCCCCCCGAAGTGTTTATGCTCAAATCACACACATTGTATTTGAAAGTGATAATTTATGTAACTACAAATCATGAGGCAACAAGATTTAGATCGTACAAAGGTATTACACTATCTGAGCTAAAATTGCTAGACAAAAAATTGAGATTATGTGCTGAAATCTTATGAACTGAGTCATGACTAAATAACTAAATTTGAAACATGATGCTTGGACTGAACTGAGTTTGCAACTTACACGGATTGAATATATTATCTTTTCGGATGTTCATACGGATTGGACTTTAGATAGTAGGACTGGGTGAAAAGTTGGAAAAACCATAGTAAGTTGTCTGCCTGACTGTTAAGTTGAATTGCTGGCTACATAGACTGAATTATACTGAACACTTATACTTGAATGGCGTATCTCTTCAACACTCTTTCTAAAGAAGTCCTGGTAGCATTAGGGAGCAAGGAATCTTAGGAATGATTTACACAAGACATCCAACTAAGGAATCACAACCTTGTCACTACTCTATTGCATAAAATATAGACATTTAACTCATAAGATAGGATAGAATTTATGGACCTTAGGCAATGTAACTTCTTACTTTCAAGGTTAGCCACACTTCTAAAATACTCTCTCAACTATATTTTCCCCTTAAACACCATGCTCATTGACTCTAATTATTTTTCTCACATGGCCGCTGATATTTCCATCTACTAATGTCTAAAGGGAACTAAATCCCCTCACCATCTTCAAGCCTAACTCAAAATCACAAGACGCACCACATAATAATTAATACTAGTCTGAATCATGAATTCAGTACACCCTGTCTTTCACAATTCCTCATCCCATGCATAATTCTTATTGCCACTCCAGCAATCACCTTCAACTTCGTATTTGGCATTCAGAAACACTCAAGGTATCCATCCATATGCACACAAACATAACATTCAAGCCTATCTTCATACCCACATATGGACTTCTAAACAACCACTCAAAAAGAATATTTCTCATATTCTCTAATACTTCTATCCATAATAACTTTAACTAACCTTGACACGTATCAAAGTCTCGGCCTCAAACATACTCCACAATTACCGCCTTAACTCAATTAAGCATATGACCATCTTTCATCACTAAGAAATGTTTACTCTTTCCCTTCTAAGAAACTGTTCATCATTACCATCTCGACCTTAGGGAAAAGGTCACTGAAAAATTCGAATACCGAAATCCAAAACATGATGAGAGTACTAAGCATAACTTGATATCCTACTGAGACGTGAGGAATAGATCACTCATGGTGTGGACTCATTTAAGAGATCTAGTATGAGGATGTACCTGATATAAATCAGAATTTTCACTGATCATTAAGAGTATCACATGAGCACAATAGTCATGAACTACATGATCTGAATTTTTTTGAAATTCATATCTTACGAAAAGTGATTCTGACTGCTAAACAAACTGGGAAATCATCATACTAGGAACTAGGAGAGTACATGATCCCTTATCATATGCTTGAACACGAGCTATGATCATGAAGCTGTACATAAAGCATGAGTATGTATCGGAATAACTGAAGTAAACTGCTGAAATAGGAATAGATTGAGCATCATTCTTTCTCACGGCCACTTCCACAACCTGCTGGGACATCTATTATTATCTGAAAACTTGACTTGGTTACTCTTTATATCATCTCCACCTTAGATTTAAGTCACTATTCTAAGTCTGTGAACCACTATATACATTCTGGTATAAACTGAAATTACTTTACTCTAGAGTCAGGGATATAACAATACACATAAAACTAAACTTACCCTGTAAGATGGTATCTTCATGTATAACAACCAATTCTAATACCTACTTCTAAGATTCAACCCTTAGGTTTCTATATCCACAAAAGTCATTAAATAACATCTTAAACATTCACCAACTCAAATTCTTCAAACACTAAACATTGATATCTCCAAACCTTTATCAGACCATACCACTTTTGTCATAGTCTACCAGCATCACGACTCCAAACTTATATATCTCTACTATGAGAATCAAGATCATATCAAAAGGCTTAATATTATCTATAAAAACTCCTTAACTTGGCTATTTAGAACACCATATACCATTTAACTAGTCTTTCTCCATCTAGCAACTCAACGGCACCACTAGCCACACACAACATGTAATAGACTTAGAAAAATACTGCAACCTCATATCACCTTGGCAAACATCTACTTCATACATACAACATCATACTTCATTATGAACCAAATAAACTTAAGCTCATGTATGCACTGTTCAAGCCTATTAGATCCCTTCCATAAAAGTAGTATCATTAACTAATAAATAATCACATTCACCTTTATGACATCACTTCTATGCCTCAAAATCTACTACATACCTTCTCACAAGTAGTACTAGTCTACAAGTTCCAAAGAAAAGAAAGTCAAGGGGGTTGAGACACATAATAGACATGGTCAGCCTTAATCTTATATTATCACCCCATTGAAAATCTTATCTACTTATACAGCTTTATGACATCACACTTACTTACCCAAACGTACATTTAGACTACCTTCAAATTCCACAAACAACCTTGTGTCATAATTATAACTTACTGGCTAATCTAGCCATTTTTATACTTCAAGAAAACAACAACTCGCCTTAGATAATAACTACTTCTCTACCTTCTACTAAACTAACACACAAGGACGTATCACTTTAATACCAACTCAATCTCATGCCAAAAGATTCGGCTATACATATATTCAATAAATAGCCCTTACCACTTTTTTTGGCATTACGCCTCTAAACGCCCAGTTCCATCTAACACAAGAACCAACAAAAAGGGACAATAAGTTGCTGGTGAATAGAAATAGGACTTACACATCTTCACTAGACTTTGAGTTTCAACAACACAATGATAACAAAATTACAAAAGATAGAAACTTGACACACAATAATCAATGATCTAAGGATACATATCTTAATCTATATAAATAAAAAAAATCTAGGTCAAACACTTCCCCCATAGACTACCATTAGGTCATGACACCGACACTTAACTTATATTACTACTCGGGTGGAAATACAGTTCCAATATTCTGCTATACATAATCCCCCGTAAGCGTGACGTCAGTAATATAAATTTTAAAAGGACTGAATACACTCAATATTGTAGGCTATAAAGCACGATTTCATTAGAATCAAAGTTCACACTAGAATCAATACTTTCTGAGACACTAAAGGACTCTTCACAAGTACTTGCAAAATTTCAAAATCTTATATGGCTCAATCAGAAAGAACCATGTCATTCAGACTCTAAACTTCTATACTTGAATTACCCCAATAATGAGATATGTCTGAAAACATTAGAGTAAGGAAAGAATTGGGATGATTGTTACTTTCGTATGGGCGATACCATAGCACGAATTAGAGTATGAAAAAGGAACATTATGACTCTATTGCAAGAATTAGAACATAAAGAAAGAGAGACATTCTTAAATGCCTTGTAGCCTCCTGCTTATAAGTGTGGCACGATACACACCCATAAATAAGAGGCTACCTGACAAAATTTTGCAAACACCGTGGGACCATGAACCATTCTCTGATACCAAGTTTGTCACGACACAAATGAGGGCCTAGCCGTGATGGACATCCCAAACTATGAAGGTCAAAATGCCCTTCTCTATCTGGTAATCATGCATAATATTCATATCATAAAAGAAGATGCAGAAACATAATCTGATATGGAAATAAGGCCATACTCTGGATTTGGTTTAACAATAAGGAATGAAATCCAAAATCAACTAAACAACATCTGGAACAGTCTACGAAATCTCTACCACATAATCAAATGACAACTGTCTGAAACTAGGACAAGGCCCCCAGTGGACCTAAACAAAAATAAATAACATAATCTGAAAGACACTGGCCTTCTGGAATTAAGAAGGCTCACCAACTGCACACTTCACTGCTGTCTAAAATCTCTACTATTTAGTAGGACGTTTGAACTGAGCTTTAGACCCTGGGAGGTAGGGGATCAATACAAATGTACTAGTTTATAGAGCAAACCCAGAATAATAATTTATATGAGAGAAATTTAAAATAGTTCATAAACATATCATATGGTAAGAAATCACATGGGCGTTTTCGAAAGACTCTGTAAAATTATCTAAACTCTAAGAAATATGTGTTACTTCTACGCTAGGTGGTATACCCTGCAACTCTGAAAAATTCCATGGGCTATATGGAAATTGTCATTAACTCAACAGCAAAGCCCCTAACCCAAGTGTGCCGCAAGGGTTGGAGTCTCCGAATCTACTACGCCACATGGTCGTCGCCAGCGTACAATTATAATCTACCCTTATCGGCAAATATGGTTTCAGGCTAAGAGTTTTTTGAACTTGCACTTTCTTTGGGTAACCACCTAACCCTCTTTAAGCCCCTTTCTAAAACTCTATCAAAACATATAGTCTATGAAAACATACTCTGAAAACATGATATAAAAACATACTCTGTTATGGCATAAATACATATGGTATCGTCATACCATTGACTTGCAAGTCGCATCTATGAGCCATTATTAGTCTATCATAAATCTTTATTTTCAAAACACAAGTTTTGGGACCACCATTTTAATAATTCAATTCAAAGAAACTCTTTCTCAAACCTCATGTAAACACATGCAAAGAACTCATCTTTGTCAAGCATTTCAGAAGTACAGTACAAGGTGGTCAAGTCAAAGTTCTCAATTCACATGAAATTCTTTCTCTTGAACACAAAAACACATTTATATTAAGAAACACCCTCTCAACAATTTCAAATCATGCTCAAATGCTATAATATTGCAAAAATATCTTTCAAAATTACAAAACCATAATCTTTAATTGAATACACGAGAGGAAGTTCATAATTTATCCTCTCAATGATCTTAAATCTCAAATTCCATACTTATATGTATACATGTAAATCAATTTAAGAGATAGGACCACAAGGTCAAAACAATAGTAACATTAAAACATTTGAAGTACGTAATTTAGAACATAGATTCCAAAATCCCTTTGAAATTCATGCTTAAAAATCTAAAAATCATGCTCTAATGGTTTTAAGCCCATGTAGTTTATTTTTTAGGATAAACCCCACGTACCTCAAATTAGAAGTTTTTAAATGATCTCTAGCTTTTGGGATGCTATACGTGCGATTAATGGGTGATTCTTGAAGACCTAGAAATGGGGATTCCGAATATTGAAGAACTAAGGAAAATCCACGGTTGAATTTTGAGTTTTTGGGTTTTTAGTTTGAAATCCTAGAGAGTGTTCTTGAGTAATTTGGTTTATTGTGAATGTATTCTGGTGTCTTTGGGATTATATCCCGTGTTTAGGTTGATAAGGGGCGGGTGGAAAATACCAAATATACCCTAAATAAGATGGAATAATATAACTGGGAGCCTAATTTCATGGGCCACCGTGACGCGCCACTATGTTGGTGGTTCACTAGAAATTAACGAGTGGGACCTTCGCGGAGTCCCACTGGAGATTGACCTTCATTCTTTACACCCTCTCCATGATGCGCCAAGGAAAAGAATGATGGGGTTTTATTACTAGGACTTAAATTAACTATAAATTCTTCACCGAGTGTCCATTTTGGATGCATCTTATGTCGACAGAAAACTTATTCAATTATCTACGAAATGAAAATTTTAAATCTAAGGTATTCCATTGGGAAAAGGTATAAATCATTATAGAAGACAATGATTGATATTTTAGGGATAAAACTTTATCTAAGAAAAACTTTGGGGCGTTACATTTATCATTGTTATTCTAACTTGGTATGGGTTTGATGGGTGAAAGTTCCAAACACCCACATGGGTATTATGAGTGAAAGCTCCATGCTCTAGAAACCTCGAAGACATCTCTGAAAGAAGGGTTTTAGGTGAATTTTAGGAATCCATATCATCCTTGAAAGAGGGATGTGGAGACCAAATAAATGATAGATAATTGTTTATGTAGTTTGCTAAATTTTCACTATCTTAGACATAAAGGTGAATTCAAGGTTGAAAATACCATGGGTATCAACTTAGAAATAGGAATGCCTAGAATGAGGTTGTGGTTACCAGTTGTTGAACACACCTATTAGGTATTTGAAAGAATCAATGGGTGAAAGTTTGGTGTTTTGTTGAAAGACTAGCATCAAAGTCTATAACCAAACCTACCCATACTCTACTTACTAAATTGATGTTGATTGGTAACACACATATATCACTTCCTTATTAATGCATAATCCCATGATCCGTCCCTAATTGATTACACTCTAATTATTCTTAGTCTCAAATTAGTCCCTTAAAAGCCCAAGATTTGCTTTCACACTCGACAAGATTGAAAACCCCCAAACTATCTTATATCATAGGTTTGATTTTAGTAAGTAACTTTTATTTTGAACCTACTCAATTGCCACTCACATTGTTCCTCGTGCATTTGACCCCAACTCTTGTTGGGTAATTACATTGACAACTACCGTCTATCACATAATTGGATGTGAAAGTTGAGCGTTATCACAGACCCTAAGGTAAAAAATAGTTGTATGCCAAGTTCTCCAAGTATGAGTTTTTATTGAACGCTATGACTTTAATAGTCCATATAATTTCTAGAGAAGGGATCATGGTGGATCCACAGAAGGTTGTTAGAGACGTGTCCTAGACCTACGACTCCATCCGATATTCAGAGCTTCTTGAGTTTAGCTAGGTAATATAGGCAGTTTTTAGAAAGCTTTTCTTTGTTATCTACTCTTTTTACTTTGTTAATTCAGAAAAAGGTTATGTTTTCTTGGTCGGATGCTTTTTAATGAAGTTTTGAGTAGTTAAAGGATAAGTTGACTTCAGCTCCTATCATGACTTTTCCAAAAGGTAATGATGAGGTTGTAGTTTATTATGATGCATCATGGGTAGGGGTTGGTTGTGTTTTGATGCAGCATGGGAAGGTGATTACCTTTGCTACCAGGAAGTTGAAGGTACTTAAGAGGAATTATCCTACTCATGATTTGGAGTTGTTGGTGATTGTCTTTTCTTTAAAAATATGGCAGCATTACTTTTATGGTGTTCATGTGGATATCTTTTTTAATCATAAGAGTCTTCAGTACGTGTTCACTCAGAAAGAGCTTAATCCCATGTAGAGAAGATGGTTTGAGCTTCTCAAGGATTATGTTATGAGTCTTCACTACCACCCAGGTAAGGCTAATGTGGTTTCTCATTCTCTTAGAAAGTTATCCATGGGGAGTTTGGATCTTGTAGAGGTGGGAAGGTGAAAATTGGTGAACGATATTCACCGTTTGGCCAATCTTGAAGTTTTACTTTTTGAATCCAAAGAGGGTAGTCTGATGGTGCAATAAGGGGTTCGATTGTTTCTTGGTGCAGAGATTAAGGAGAAGAAAGTGTTGGATCTTTCCTTAATTAAAATCAAGAGTGATGTTTGTGGGAAAAAAGTAGTGGTGTTTTAGATCATTTGTGATGTACTTTACTATACCAAGGAAGGTTGTGTGTTCCTAATGTCGACGGGTTATGGAAAAGGGTTTTGGCTAAGACGCATGAGTTTTTCTATAATGTTCATCCTGGCTCGACTAAGATGTATCATGATCTCAAGGAGATCTATTAGTGGAATAGAATAAAGAAGGTGTAGTTGATTTTATTGCCAAGTGTATGGTATGTCAGCAGGTTAAGGTTGAGCAAATGAGGCCAAGAAGGTTGTATCATGAAATTGATTTGCCTAAATGAAAGTGGGAAGTGATCAATACGGACTTCGTTATCGATATTCCTCAGTCTTAGAATTAGTATGATTTGATTTAAGTCATCGTGGATAGGATGACAAAGTCTTCTCACTTCTTGCCATTGCGGACTACCTTTTCTATGGAGGATTATGCGCAGATTTATCTTCAAGAGATTGTGAAGTTAAATGAGGTGCCTGTTTCTATTATTTCTAATCATGGTACGTAGTTAACGTCTCACTTTTGGCGGTCTTTCCAGAAAGGGTTGGGGACTAGGTTAGTCTGAGTACTACTTTTAATCCAAAGTCAGATGAGCAAGTAGAGAGAACTATTCATATATTGGAGGATATGCTTTGGGCCTTTGTGATTGACTATGTTGGCAATTGGGTTGAGCATCTATCTTTAGTGGAGTTTCCTTACAATAATAGCTATCATTCAAGCATTGGTATGGCTCATTTCAAGGCATTGTATGGTATGAGGTGTGGATCTCCTATTTATTGGTTTGATCTTGGGGAGGCGTACATAGTTGGCCCAAATTTGGTTTATCAAGCGATAGAGAAGGTTAAGGTAATTCATGATAGTCTAAAAGCTACCCAAAGTTGCCAAAAGTCCTATGCAGATATTAGGCGTAGAGACTTGGAGTTTGAGGTCATGGATAGGGTGTTCCTCAAGGTGTCTTCCAAGAAGAGTGGTGTTTGGTAAAAAGGGGAAACTTAGCCCTCGATATATTGGTCCTTATGAGATTTTTAGAAGGCGGGAAATGTCACTTATAAGTTGGAGTTGCCATATAGCTTAAGTTTGGTTCATACAGTCTTTTATGTTTGTAGGTTGAGGAAGTGTATTGCTGATATTTCTTTGGTTTTTCCTTAGGAAGGATTGGGTATTTTGGATTCTCTGCCTTATGAAGAAGTCCCAGTTGAGATATTATATAGGCAAGTTCATCGGTTGCTGACCAAGGATATGACTTCGGTTAAGGTTTTGTGGTGGAACCATAAGGTGGAAGAAGCTACTTGGGAAGTGAAGGAGGACATGAAGTCCAAATATCCACATCTATTTCTACTCCTGGGATTCATGCGGAAGGTATGTGTCTTTAACACATCTTTATTTTTTGAGTTTTTTAAAGGAAAGATTAACAACTTTGCCTTTTTGTTTTCAAACATTATTAAAAGAATGTTTGATAATGCAAATGACTCTTTGTGTGGTTATCCCTTCCTTTTCCGTCATTTGGGGTCGAATGTTCTTAGTGGGAGAGACTTAAAGATCCTAGGTTTTGACCCTTAGAAAATTTTCTAGAATTTTTGTTCTCCAGACCTAATACTACTCATAGGTATGAGCCATATATTGGGATACGGGCGTATGGACCTGGCGTATGCTAACCATTATTAGTTGGTGGGGTGGTTTTGGACACTGGAATAGGTACGACATAAGGGTATGAGTTGTAGGGCCTTATACAATCCGTAACAAGGACTCGCATGGTAGGCATTATTTGATCTTTCTGGTATTTCATTCTGCCAAGGATACGGGTTATTGATACGGATCATATGTTGTGGTTACAACTTGGTTGGATGAGTCATATACTAGATAGTGTTTGATACAAGGGTTGATCCTTGGATATGAGTGGTGGGCACCGATCGTATTAGAAAGGTATGACTTATATGGGTCAGTCGTTTCCATGTGATAGGTTTTTAAGGGATTGAAGTGTGGGTACTCTAGACATTGCCTACTTACCCAAATTAGGACCCACAACTTCTAATACACTTAGGAGGTTATTTAACATATTATTCAATTCATTGACACTTCAAAACTATTCCGAAACACTCCATAATTCTCTCAAGAGCGTTTGGTGCAAGGAGGCTAGGGTTTCATCTAGAGGAGTGCTTTGTGTCTTGTCATGGTGATTTCGTTCCATAAATTCTGAGGTATAAGGCATGATTTTCTTCCCACATTGTAATTTGAACTAAAGGCATGGTTTATATGATTGATTTCATGGTTTTACTATTTCATGATAATGGTTTTCAACTATTATTTGGTGATTTTTATATTAATTACTTGGTTATGGTTTTCTATAGATTTAATTATGATTTTATATGCATTAATGGTGGATTTGGACAATTGTATTACATGGTAATGGTTTAATGGTCTTTGAAATATGTTTTGGTTATATTATGCCCCCAAGGTATTTGACAAAATGCTTATAATAGTATGTTCATTGCATTGACTTCCTTTAATGGAACTCTTGCATGTTTTAAGCTTGGTAAAGGAATTATGCATGGTTTAAATAGTTTGAAAAGTCTAAAGCCTAAATGGTTATTCTTTTAGGGAACATGGAAGTCTCCCAAGTGGTTTAATATGGTATATGTAAGGGCACATAAAAGTCCCCTTAACCTAAATGGTTTGGCTATGGATATTACTTGCATGTAAGAGGTGACATGACGATACCACTAATATTAGCCTTGGTTAATGAAATGGTAAAATGATTTGTTGTTCATTTACAAATATTTTTAATTGATAATTAATGGCGAGGTGTGTAGTAAAGCTTTGGAAGGTAGCGGTCCCAGGAGACCAAAATTGGAAACTCATATTTACCGATATGAGGATTGATCTAAGTGGATCGTGTGCATAATGTCACACTATTGGGGGATGTACTATTCATCCCATGGGATACTTTCCTGGTCGTGCGGCAACACACTTTGGGGATCTTTCAGTAGGGGGAGATGAATCCATATAACCTATGGGTGGTATAGGACAGCCAAGCTACACAACCTAGGTAAAGGTTTTAAATGCACATTAAACTTGGATCCCCTTTCCCAACATTGTTATATATATATATGGTTGTGTTTATTGGATGGCTTTACTTGGTTTTTTAACTGGAATTATTTTATCTTATCCTAATATTCATGCTAGCGGTCACTCGCTAACCTGCCTATTGGTGGCTGTATACCAACACTATGTAGGAACCGGCCGTTCGAATCCTCCTACATAGTGATTGATTCAGGGAAAAAATTTTGACTGAAGTGGTGAGCTTCCATTCTTTAGAATGGCATCATTTCACATTATTGATATTGTTAGACATATTGACTTTATTTCAGATGATTGTTTTGTCCATGATTTGAGGTATTTCACAACACGATTTGTTTACTTTTTTATGTAAAGGCTTTGTGGTACTTCTGAGGGTTGGTATGGGCGGGATCGATATCGGTGTCGGCCTTCGCATTGAAATAATATGGGAGGCTGGCATCATCATACATGATTTCTCAGTGTTCCATCTATTATATTTTTGTATTGATTCTCATATTATGTTTTTATATTCTCTTTGGTTATGGCCTAGTGTATGGCCTTTGGTTTGGCTTGGTATGGTTGGTGGTTGATTTGGTACAGGTGGACTCGGTTGGGTTAGACACGGTTGTGACCCTATCCCATAATATTTATGAGAGCATTTACGCTATCTTATTATATGTAAGAAAATTTAGCCCATCTAAGGCTGGATATAGGTGGTTTAGTTGGGTAACAGGGGGGTCCCCGGTCCTAGTTGGACCTGGGATGCCCATTACGACAAGGCCTGTGGTCGGGTCATGTGATAAAACCAACATGAATGTCTCATAAACAATACTTTAAAACATGTGCTTTTAACAAATTAACAATGAGGGAAAAGTATATGCCTGAAATATTCACAATTATGGAGAAGAAACCTTTAATTGATCCTTTGATGCTCAACCTTTAGGAAAGCCTAGCTTGCATAGCTTGAGACATTTTGAGAGAGAAGAGGATATTTTTTAATTGTGTTATGGGTGAAAATAAAGTCTCAATATGGTTTATAGGCCTTGGATTATGTTTAGAGCATGAGGGAAATGTCTAAAATACCCTTATTAAAAACTAAAAATTAATTTGTCAGTCATTACGGGTGTCCTTATGACTCGTAGGGTCACCCTATGACTCGGACCCTTCAATCGTAGAAAAACTAGAACCCCCTTAGGATCTTCACTATGAACCCTACGGATATTACTCTACGTCACGTAATAATGCACTACGACTCATAGGGTGAAGTCGTACTCAACAGTTTTAATAGAGAGACTACAGTGGAAACATTACGAAATACCCTCCTTCCGACTCATTAGGAGTCCATATGACTCATTAAGTCCAGTCATTATCAAAGTATTTACTTAGTCAAATCATTCAGGGCTTATTACGACTAGGTCCTATGACCCGTAAAGACACATTATGACTCATAAAGTCAGTCATTTCCAGGGAAGAATGCATAGAACTCAAAAAAAATTCAATGGAAAAATGCGGGGTGTTTCATAAAAAGACCAAAAACCCACCACACTAAGTGAAAAAAACTAGACAAAATTAACATAGGAGTGTGGCACTCCATTATCATGGATCATAGCATTAGTGCCACACCATTATATGAGAGGTTATGCTCCATGGCATGCCACTATCGTTGAGGCTTACTACCTCAGGGTCCAAAAATGACCCAAACCCCATCCAAAAATTCTGAAACTTCCCAAAAAATCCTTTTTAACATCATTAATCATGATTCAAGTCAAAAATCAATATTACGCAAGTGGGAGGGTCAAAAATATATTCATTGAAAATTTATGGGGTCTTACATTATCCCCCCTCCCCCCTTGATCCTTCATCCCTTTGCCTCACATCCACATAATACTTTTGGCAACTTTAAGTAGTCTTAAGACTCTCTCTAATCACCTTTACCTTCTTCATGGCTTGGTGAACTATGTCAAGACAAACAACCTAGTCCCATCCAATAGGAGACCTACTCCTCCTACAATAAAGAGTCTTCAAAGGATCCATTTGGATGCTAGAATGGAAACTATTATTATAACCAAACTCAATAAGATCAAAATGGTCAACCCAACATTCTTTAAAATCAATCAAGCAGGCCCTTAGCATATCCTCTAAAATTTTAATTGTATGCTCTGCTTGTCCATCTGTCTGAGGGTAGAAAGAGGAGCTAAGGTTCCCTTGAGTACCTAAACCTTTCTTAAATTCATGCCAAAAATAAGATGAAAACTATGTACCTCAATCTAAAATGATGGAAAATTGTCCTCCATTCAACTTCACTATATCCTAACTGAACAATTTAGCATAATCGTCTCCCGATTAATTGCTCCTTAATGGAAAGGTGTGAGTTGACTTAGTCATCCTATCAACAATGTCCCAAATAGAATCATACTTATTGCGAGACTACTGAAGACTTGTAACAAAATCAATATTAATTATCTTCTACTTCAACATATGCAAGTCTATCTCCAGGGATACTCAAATATTCTACCTTAACTTAATGACAAACCATACTCGTAGACGCAAAGATCGCCATATCTCTTTTTATATTGTTCCACCTGAAGATTTCCTTCAAGTGATGATACATTTTAGTACAACCCAAATAAACTTTATATCTAGATTCATGAGACAGATAGAATCCTTTTCTGCAACCTGTCAACATCAGGAACATATAACCTTCCTTGATACCTCAAGTTACCATCTTTCCCAATCTCGTATGAGTATGGGATCAAAAACCCTTTTATCTTTCACCTCAATACCAAGAGATGATTTAATCACTTCCTGAATAATCACTCCTCCATCCTCAGAGTCTAAAAGATGAACTCCCAAGTTAACTAACATGTGAATATCCTTCACAGATCCACTTTTCTTTTCCTCAATGTGAGATAAACTCCCTATAGACATCTTGCTAAGAGCATCTATAA
The DNA here is from genome assembly GCA_030864215.1 of Capsicum pubescens. NCBI lineage: Eukaryota > Viridiplantae > Streptophyta > Magnoliopsida > Solanales > Solanaceae > Capsicum > Capsicum pubescens. Next base: position 36,821,441 of record CM061539.1, on the reverse strand, counting down.
CAACAATAACTTTACTTGGATAGTAGTGGAAACTCAAGTCATAATCCTTAAGTAGCTCAAGCCATTGTCTCTGCCTGAGAGTCAATACTTTTGCAAAAACATATACTGCAAGCTCTTATAGTTTGAAAAAATATCCACTTGGACCACATACATATAATTGTGCAAAACTTTCAAAGCAAAAAACCATAGTCTCTAACTCTAGATCATGAATTAGATAATTTCTCTCGTGAACCATAAGCTATCTGGAAGCGTATCCCACAACCTTAACATGCTACTTGAAACCAGAACCTAGTCCTATATGGGACATATCACAAAACACAAAAAACTTATTAGTTCACTCGGGCATTGTCAAGACTAGTACAAAAGTCAACATATCCTTAAACATCTCATTCTACCGTCAAAAGCATCGAACCATGAAAACCTAAACTTTTTTTGAGTTAACATCATCAGCAGAGCAGAAATAGATTAGAAACTCTCTACAAACCTCCTATAATACATATCCAAGACCATAAAGCTCCTAATGTCGTTTGGATTAGTAGGTCTAGGTCATTTATTAACTGCCTCAACTTTCTATAGATCCAGTATTATCCCCTCACTAGAAAAAACATGCCCGAGAAAAGCGCAGCACTTCGCAAAAATTCACTTAGAAAATATTGCACATAATTCTCGATGCTTAAGAGTTTGCCACATAATTCGAAGGTGATTGTATTGATTCTCCTCAATCTTAGAGTACACAAATATGTCATCAATGAAGACTATAACAAAAAAAAATCCAAAAACTACCAGAACACTTAATTATTAAGATCCATAAAAGAAATTGGAGCATTACTCAACAAAAATGACATAACCAAACAGTAAGAATTGTCGTATTGTGTTTGGAAACAAGTCTTGCGAATATCAACCTCCTTAATTTTCAAATGGTGCTAGCCCAAATGAAGATCAATCGTAGAGAAATAACTTGCACCCTGAAGTTGATCAATGATGTCATCAAATCCTAGGAGAGGTTACTTATAACTTATTGTATCCTTGTTTAACTAATGATTGTATATAAACATCTGAAGAGACCCATCTCTCCTTTGATAAAAAATCTTAGGAGCACCCCACATAGAAATACTAGGACGAATGAAATCCTTATAAAAAAAATCCTTTGACTGCACCTTTAGTTCCTTTAGTTTAGAAGGATCCATAATATAAGGACGAGTAGAAATGGGATAGGTATCCGATAGAATATCAATCCCAAAATATATTTCTCTATCGCGAGTAATTTTAGGATGATCTTAAAATAACATGAGAAAAATCATTAACCATAGGGACTCTAATGCAAAGGGGACTTTAAGAGTTCGAATGCTTAACCCCAACTAGGTGATAAAGACAACCTATATAAATCAACTTCTGAGCTCTAAGATGGGAAATAAACCTTCTTTTAGGCACTAAGGAACTCTCTTCCCATTTAATTACTGGTTAATCAGGAAAATGCAACCTTACCTTTCAGGTTCTATAATCCAGGGAATCATAGCACGATTAAAGAAAATCAATCACCAAGATCACATATAAATTTACCATATCAAGGTCTATCAAATCCAATAATGTATCCCTACTAATAACAGACACCACACAACCCCTATAGATTTTTCTAGCAACAATAGAATTTCCTACTTGAGTAGAAACAAATAAGGGCTTAGAAATATTTCGAGGACCAAAACAAAAATGTACAGCCACATAAGCGGTCACATAATATAGAGTAGAACCTTGATTAAGCAAACATTAAACATCACAAGTGAAAAGCTATAGCATACCGATGATGACATCAGAGATTACCACATATTCCAAATGAGTAGCAAGATCACAGAGATGATTTTGATGACTGCCAGTCCCTAAAGTGGCGCCCTTACATGTAGGAGCCAAAGAAGATGCAGTCAGGACCTTATTAGCTCCCATGGAAACTTTGGACAAAGGACAGAATAACTGTATATGACTAAGATAGCCATAATAATTGCACCAATTTATCCTCTCTTTATAATACCCATAATAAAGTTGCCCATAAATCAACATGGAGAGTAAAGGGGGGGCTGACTGAGATCCACTAACCTGAGACTAGGCAACATGTGCCTAAGCACCACTACTAGCCTGGAAGCGACAATCACCTGAAGGCTTAGGAAAGGGAGCATTAGCTGTCGTTTAAGAATTTCCCCAATTCTTTTTCTTAGTCCACTGCCTACCATCTCTCCCACAGTTTTGCTAATTTGCACCCTGCTCTACTTATTTAAAATTTTTGCCCTACCTTTCTCCCATATCTACCTACTTCTTTTTCTCATCCTGAACTTATTGCACCTAGACTACCAGCTTAGAATGCCCATATAATTATTTAGAATAGCAGTCTTACACTCAAACACTAAATCATAGGAAAAAAACAAAAGCAAACTTCCTCATCATGTACGTCATATTAGATAAAAAATTTAAAGCATAACGAGCCAACTGCAGAAACATCAGAGCACACTCCTTAACACTCATCCTAACCTGCTTTAAGTTTACAAACTCTTTAGTCTTAACATCCCTTAACTACTGAAGAAAGAAGTGGTCAAGAAAACCCTCTAAAAACTCATCCCATACCGATAGTTCAGCATCATCACCTCTCATAGCTTCCCACTCCTCATACCACTAGAAAGACATATTTATTTGACAAGTAGCAAACTATACACCTTAAGCATTAGTAGTATGCATAACCCAAAAAATATTCTCTGTCTCATCAATAAACCCTTGAGAATCCTACTCATCCTTAAAACCTATAAAGGTTGGGGGATTTAACCCAATAAACTATCCAGATCGAATGACCTCAGATGAACTAAAAGCAGAACCAACATGATCAGGTCGACAAGACTGTGATTGTGTAAGTATATGAATAGACTAATGAAACTCTACATTAGGGATATCTCCATAAGGGTACTAAGCATAAGTGTCACCAGACCGAGAAGCTTTAGGAGGACTAGTGGGGATCGGTTGAACCTTATGTGAAGCAGCAGAGTCAGGAGAAGGGACCCTAGATTGTGTCTGCACTTCGTAAATAGGGTGAGTTCCATCTATATTATCCCTAGATGGAACAGAGGTTCCAATAGAGTTCTTTCGACTATCAGATCTTTCGGTTGGCATGATCTAAAATGCGAGTAAGCAAGGAGTTAGAGAAGATTCAATAAAACTTCAATCTGTAGGTCGTAGTAGAACAAAAGAAAGGTAAACATTCCTAAAAGCCATGTAGCCTCCCCCTTATAAGTGTGGTGGGCTATGCACCCATAATAGGGACTCTACTCAACACCTCTTTATGGGTACCCAACGACCCTAAATCATTCTCTGATACCAAGTTAGCTTTGAAATAAAACTCCAGCCTAGCCGTGACGAATATCTCAAGTACACCGTAGGACGGAGACCACCCCCATAACCTTTAGAGCACAATAAATATTAAAAAAAATGGAAGCTTACCAAATAATAATAAGAAAAAGAATAGATAAACAAAATAAAAGTTTAAGCAACAAAACCATCAATCATCCCAACACTTGTCCACAAAAACAACTATTAAAAGAATACCAAATAATGTTAGGACATGAACCCGACTATGACCAAAAGAATCCAATATGGAAATACCAAAATAATACTAAAAACAATAAAATTACTTGGCATTTCTCACCACTACACAACTGATCAACAGATGTTCTCAACCATCTAACGCTTCATAAATGCATTCGAAAATCCCTCGAACACTATATCAAGAAATGATGAAGCATCCAGGGATGGTCAGTAAGGTGAGTATTACCAAATAGCTCTAGGAAAGTGATAAATAATGCTATTTACCAAAACTAATCAAAACACACATGAAAATATTTATATATACATATATAGTATGATGATAGAGGGACACAGGTCATGAACATAACAGTTCAAAGTATTAACCTTAACTATATTTCTCTCTCCATCCTAATGGACTCCATTGGTTATATAGATCTAGCTCCTTCGGTTAGAACGGCCCCATGCTTGTTAGCAGCACGAACCAAGGAAAAACAAAAGAAAGGCTAAAAACACCAAGGCTATAGCCTTTTCAATATATATTTGCATATATATATAATGTATACACCAAGCACAGGGACACACGGATCTGACATCGAAAAAAGTAGTTTCCTATGTTGATCCCCTTGGGACCTATATATTCAGGGTGAGCTACATAATTCCCTTTAATCCTAAGTTAAAACAGTTTAACATAAACCAACTATTAACCCAGGTTTCTTTCACTAAGGCATTTACCGACTTTGTATCGTTATACAATTTGCTTGCAAGCTTATATAATTAAGCAAAACCAATCCATGTAACCATTTGACTGCCAAGTTACATTTAATACCCAAATCCAAGGAAATCAAAAACCATATTCATTTATTTATCCTTTAATGCGTTGCAGTGGGTTTAAAATACAAGTTAAACTATGCATTTCTTCATATTCAAAATTACGTTTAAAAAATAGATTGAAGTTAATGCCATTATCAAGCCAAAATTTCCATCAATTTGTGAAAATATATATACATCATTCCAAATATTAGAACAATGCACCAATTCAGTCCCATAACCATCAGTTAAAACATAACAAATCCATTAAAATATGGGGCAAGTAATTCAAGTAAAAACGACCTAAAGCCCTCAACCCAATTTCAAAAACACAATTTAAATCACACAAATATCCATTAAATTTATGCCATAATGTAAAATCCAATCTAGGGAATGAGCAATATTCCTAAAATATAAAAGAAATTGAAGACAATTTGTTATTTAGAGCCCAGAGTAGTAATTTCTCAAAAAAAACTAGGAGTTTTCATGAGTTTTGAGTTAAAGAGAAAAATAATGGTGTTGATCTTTTAAAACTGAAGGAAAAGGGTAACTTTAATGTTATAAAGTCTTGTAAAGGTTAAAAGGACCAAAATCCCCTCACCCCAAGTAAAAAAACTAGATGAAATTAAAATAGGAGTGTGGCACAGTACTATCTCGGAGGGTAGCCTTCATGCTATGCACTTATCGTTATCATCCGTAGAATGCCAATATCACAAAGTATTAATACCTAGGGCTCTAAATATACCTCAAACCCCTTTATAAAATTTCCAAACTTTTCCAAAATAGATTTTTAACATCACTAATGATGATTCAAGTCTAAGATCAACACTACGCATGTGGAAGGGTCAAAAATAAATTCATTGAAATTTTGTGGGATATTACATGCCTATCATTGGGAATAATAGTTGTCATCATGACTTAGTAATCAGGTCATAAAAAATTGTATTAGAAATAGGTTCACTCATATTATTGGTACAAGAGAAAATGTCTAGTAATGTTATATATACTAGAATAATAACATTCATTTCTTATCCTGGAGAGGCTATAGGACATTCTTAGGAGATCATCACTTCCTTTACACATTTTGTGCTAAAATTCTATTTTAGTTTCTAATATCCTTTTGGTTTAACTCTTTTAAAGATGGAAAAGTTGTGTGCTACTGCTACTAAAGATGAGGACCCAAAGTCTATGACTAGGGATTCTACTAGAGTATATGGGTTACCCCGGGGTAGGGGATAGATTATAGAAGCTTCCACAATAAGTGATAAGGAAAGGGAGTCCTCACCAAACACTATCCCTACTCCCACACAAAAGATTCCTCCACCCTAGCTAGTGGTGGACCTAAAGGAAGCCTAGGTTCCATTGGTGTTTATTTTTTCTTCATTACTTAGAGATACACTTATTCAGATTTTGGAATTTGTTATTCGTGCATCGTCTTATGGTACCCAATCTATAGACCAAAGTGGTACTAATGTCGGGATTCATCCAATAACTAAGGCTCCCATAGTTGAGATTCCATAAATTCTCATAGTTTTCTATTCTGCTATGTTTGTGAAGGAATAGAAGATGTTGGGTAGATTTTTTATATTGACTCTACCAGGGCTTTTTGCGGCACCGAGATAAGAGGCATATGAATTCTTTATTTCTTTTGAGGATAGGCTCCATAATTTGTCCCTTGTAAGACTCATGGTGTTGACTACACTAAATATTAGTGGATAGGTTATCTTGATTCAAGACTAGTTATATATACCCTATTTACATGGACTTAGTTCTGTAAGGTCTTCTTGGAGAAGTATATGCCTCGGAGCCTAATATATCATCTGAGAAGGATTCTATGACCTTTTTGGATTTTGAGTCCCGATTTTATATGTTAGCCAGGCATGCTACATCTATTCTACTAATTTAGTATGAGAGAATTTGATCTTTTATTTGGGTATTTATATTTTAGCTTCGCTTGGATCTACACAGAGTTTGGTTGTTGTAAGAAAATATTTTATTAATGTCTCTACTCATACTCAGGTTATGGAAGAGATTTATTGTGAGGCCTCAATGGGCAGCGATAAGAGGTCATGTTACCAAGGCAGTTTAAATAGGAGCTGGTGTGGATAATTTTTAAGATACAATAGTTTATTATCATGTTAGTTACCCCCTACACTAGATTTCTCAGTAATATCACCAGTCTGGTAGTCCTTTCATGTTGTACTTTAGATTACTGATAGAGGTCAGCCTAACTATAGTGATCATCTTGGCTAGAGTAGTGGTTATCCTTCGAGAGGCTTTTTTCCTAGGTTTTCTAGATGAGAATGTTATATTAGGTCATTCAGATCTTTTTGATATAGTGCAAGACCATGATACAAGATGAATGGGCTCCACTCCTTTAGTATCGATGCTTCAAGTATCACATTTATGGATCTAAGACTTTGGCAATTTAGGGGATCAAATACAAGAATGGAGAATATCTTGAAAAAAAGATATAATTGATAATATCCTCCAAGGAAGGAATGGGTGACACTACATTTGGATGATAGCTTTGGCTTCAAGAGAGTATGGGCACCCATTTGTATTATTTTGGATCTTGGGTAACTTTTGGTCCCAATAGCATTTAGGGTCACTTTTTGGACCATATTGTAATAAGTAGCACATGTCTATAAATACCTAGGTTTTCCTTTATTTTACTTAGTTAATGAATGATGAAGTCTTAAATACACTTGAGAGTGTTTTAATTGAAACTTGTTAGGAGTTTCATTAATTCGTGAGAAAGTGGGTGTTCGAGAATCCATTCTCGTTTGTGTCCTCTTAAGAGGTTGGTGTTTCTAATAATAGATAGTAACGTCTTAGGGTTTAATATACCCTTTGGTTGTCCTCTCGTTATCGATTTATATCAATCTATCTATCTTTTACTCTATCGTTCCATTTCCTTGTTTCCTCATTTTTGTGATTTCATATTTAGTGTGTTTCCTTTATTATTATGTCAGTTTTATTTTTAGATTTTTATGTTTTATCCTTTGGTATTAGAGACAGGCTTGATTTCCTCCCCACATAGTCAATCTTGGGTCTATTTGAGTTGAAAATTGAAAATCGCAACAAAAAATTTTATAACCATTTTACCCCTGCGAAAAAATTTTGAGCTTTTGATTTTTGAGTCAGTTTATGTTTCTAGTGTTAGATTTTTATTTCCTAACACTATAAGAGTCAAAATCTAAAATTTGATCTAATTCTTAGTTTATTTGAGTAACCTACTATTGTTGGAACTTGAGTTGAAGAAACTTGAGATGGGTGTCTGGAAATTAAAAATTAGTTGGTAATAATATGATCTTAAAAACATATGGGTTGTGCTAGGAGGTTGAAGTAAGCTTGGGGTTTGAATTTCATCGGATTCTGGGTTCATTTTGATGAGGGTCAATTTTTGAATGTTCTTGGTGTTCTTCATCTGTTGTTGAGGAAGAACTTTCAAAAATAATGTGTTTGATCCAAAAAGGAGATAAGAAATATGTGTGGCACTTGTTTATTCCAAATAATATTCCAAGTCTTCCAAAGAAAGAAAGAATCAATAAGCATCAAAAAGAAATATTCTCAAGGAAGAAGACAAAAGAGAGTACAAATGAGGGGACCACAAGAAATTCAAACATTCTTGAGATTGAACGATCAGTTGAAGAGTCTCAATTCCTTGTATTTTACATCCATATCATCCTAATAACACCTCAAGGGTAATAAGAAATGAGTTGCTAATTCAATAGGTGATTCTTCAACGACTTGTTGTTCCTACAAATGATCCTTCACGCGATGAGTTTCAATTCGTTCATTGAATTGTTGAGGTAATTATATTTGAAATTCTCCACGTTCTTGGTGAATCATTACACAAGAATTCACAAGGAGAAGGATTAAACACAAGGCAAGTGACGACTACAATACTTGTCGTCAACCAAGTCACCAACTTGGACAAAATCTTTATGATCAATTTTTTATTTCTAGTTTCTTTTCTTCAAACTCAAACTTTTTTTATTTGATATTTAAACACTAACTAACAACTAATAATTGTTCTATTAGTTGATTAATTGGTTCTTGAGTTTATTTTCTTTTGTTCATTCTTCTTGTGTTTTATTGTGTCTTTCTTCATCGAGTAAAGTCGTTTAACCCTCAAACGCATCATAAAAGGTTGCATCATTTCTTTCTGAATTTTTTCAAGAAGATATGGGTGTATTTACCATTTATGCCCTCTTATAGGTGGTCCTAGGGATGCGACAAGATATAAAGGGCATAAATGAGAAGTTGTTGAATATCGATTGTATATTGGAAAGCATAGATGGTAGGTTTTCAAACATTGGAAAGAATTTGAAGGCTTTTTATCCTAGTACTCAACCCCATGTCCAACCTCCCTCTAACCTACCAAACACGACACAAGTTCCACAAATTATTGTAAAACCACTCTAAATCCAAATTGAAAAGACTATGTCCAACATGGAACTTTTTTTGCATGCTAATCAGGATACTAGCATTTCATCTAGCATCACTCCTTCATAGTAAAGGTTCGTGAACAAACAATCACAAAGGAGGATGCAAGAAGAATTCTTTATGAAAATGAACTTAAATACCTAAAGAAATTCTTACCATAGGATTCCATACTTGAATGCTACAACGACAAGTTGATAAAAGAGTTCGATTCGAGGATGAATCCTCTTCAATAGAGGGAGGATGATAAAATCTTAATGAGCTCCACTTCTTTGGGATCAATACTTCAAGGATCACATTTATGGATCCAATACTTGGTCATTTTAGAGGATCAAATACGTGAATGGAGGATAACTTTGAAAGAAGTTGTAATTAATGATATTCCTTCATGAAAGGTTTGGAGTTGGAGACTAGGTATTCCTTCGACTATCACCTATGAGGGGTTTGATAAGGTTCAGGAAGAAGATAAAAGCTCAGTCCAAGATATATTAGAACATTTGAGATCTTTCACATAGTTAGAGATGTAACTTATAAGTTAGCCTTGCCCTTGTATTTTTCCATTATTCATCCAGTTTTCCATGTCTCTATGTTGCGGAGTTATATTTTAGTTAAGTCACATATGCTTCAGTGGGACTCAATTCAGTTAGATGAGAGGTTTACTGAAATACCTAAGAATTTTTCTCAAGGAAATTTCTTATGCTTTGATCTCACTATCTTAAATATGACTTGACCATACGAGTCATATGGTGTCTTGATGGGTTAGGAGACCATAGTATTAAGGTGTCCAATGGATGGTGATTAGGTTTTCTGTCTTGGTTACGACTTGGTGATACAAGTCTTTAAGGATGGTGATAAGTCGTTAGGACGAACCTTAACCAAATAAATAACATAGTGTCTTGATTTTGATCTAAGTATGAGTTTCTCACTAGGAGCCATGAGGATACATTAAGTGTCATGAGGTGAAGTCGTAGGTTGTCCAGTGTCTAACCCATTTAGGTAATGGTTTGGTTATGATAAGATCCTATAAGTCGTAGTGTCAAGTTAAGAGTGGGATCATGAAGTCGAAAGGTATACAGTTTATGGGTGTCCAACTCACTATATAGGATACGGCACAAGGCTATGAGTCGTATGATGTGGTATCGAGTCAATGAGTTGACTCATAACCAAGGACGACCATTTCTAGATTTTAATTTGAGGGTATTATGGATATATCCCACTATAGAAACATTGACCCCACAACTTAAAACCTTTCTTGGGACTTCATTATCACATCATTCCCAATGAAACACTCCCGCATTGTCTCTCAAACTTCCTGGTTAAACTAAGGCAAATATTTTAAAGAAAGATGGCATCTAAGGTTCTAAGGGTACAATTGCTTTAAATTCCATGGCATTTCAGGCATGTTGCTCCTCCCTCATTGTTATTTTTCTTAAAAAACATGTGTTAATGTATGGCTTTCATGGTATTGTCAGGGTTTTGAAATAAAGGTTGGGGGTTTTTGAATGCTAATTATTGATATATGTTTTCCCATGGTTTAATTATGGTTTTTCTATTTTAAATATGATTTTGAACATGTGGGTGAATGGATTTGGTGGCTGAACTTGATAATGATAACTTTCTCTAAATTTGTGACTTTTGAAGTGGTTATGACCCCAACCCTGTATTATGAAACTAGTTAATAGTTATGAGAAAGGTGAGAATTTTAATTAAGGGTACAATGGAATCACCAAAGTGCTTTGCTTGACTTATTTCCTTAAGCTAATGCATTGTATAAATGATTAAATAGTTAAGGATAGTTTTGAAAAACATTTGGGGTACGTAGGAATCCCCCAAGTATTGTTAAAATAACAACCTTGTAGGGCATACGGGAATCCCCTAACTGATTTTAATAATGGAGTCTGAGGGGTACATAGGAATCCCCAAGGTGTTAGATAATGGCATTGCTTGCAAGCTATAGTTGGTATGATGATACCACTTAATAATACCTTAATAACTGACTCTGTGAATTGGAGGTTTGATTATGAGCTAAATGTTTTAATCGGGCAATAATGTAAGTTGTGATAGCTACTCGTGAATGTGTTAGGCTTAAGGACGTATATTAGAAAATCATGTTTGTAAATATGAGGGTTGGTCTTGGTGACCATATACTTGTAGGGTACATGGGAATCCCCCAAGTCTATACATGTATAAACGTATCATGGAGGGGGGAGGGTATAAAGGAATCCCCGGCCATCTGTGATATCTTCGATTCACATGGCTATACGTACCGGGGCTTGTTTAGGGGGTAACACTTGACCCATATAACCCGTGGGTGGATTTATGACAATAAAGCTACACAATCTAGGTTAAGGTTTTAAAATGCATTCTAAACATTTTTTTGAATCCCATTACGGTATATACGTATATAAATATATTTGTATATGGTTATTTCAATTGGTTGATTCGGTTTGATTTAATGGAATTATTTTTTCTTTATTTGTAAGCTACATGCTAGAATTCACCCCGCTGCCTGTTTGTAGGTGTTGTATACCCACGTGATGCAGGAACCGGCCATACTTCCACTCCTTCTACTTAGTGACTTTGTAATTCTGAGATAACTTTTGAGACATACTAAAGTGGTGAGGTTCCATATTCTGGATGGCCCCATTTAATGCTATGGACTTCTTTTTGTTATTATTATTTCTTTGATTTTGGTTTTGTCTATGGTCGGGGTCATGTCTCAACTGAATACTCTTTGGTTCTTACTAGAAGATTTGTTAGACTATTATAGGCATGGGAGATGTCGGTATTGGTATTAGCATTGGTATTGGTAATTTAATTGGGATCGGTATTGGACATTCCTTTGGTTGCGGATGCTTCAATATGGTTATAGACTCATTTAAATATCTTTAAATTAAAGTTATCTTATCTTAGTATATGTTCAGAATCCATCCAACATAGGGTGAAATATAGTCAACGGTATGGGTATTGGGGATGGTATCCAGTACCGATTGGACTTAAGATACCTTACATGGCCAGGCGATGGTTTGGGTTGTGTCAGATTGGTATCAAAGCCTAGGTTCATGATCAATTGGGTGTCCATAAATCTGTGTCGATTAGAGTCTCCTTTAAGGGTATGTAGTGCGACATACTCATTAGGGAGAGGCTACAGGGAATTTAGGAATGTTTCTTCTGCCTATGTTCTTTTCTATAAAGCCTAATGTCCTGAAATCTTCTCTAATTCCCTCTTGTTCACTTTTAAGATCTTGCCACCCAAATGATGTGAAGCTCACAAAATCTCCAATGTCCTACCTAAGGACAACGTTGATGGGACATGTCTTGATTATATTGTCTATATCCGGTCTAGGGGTAAAGTATTTGATTTCTCTTCTGGAGTTCCAGCAGTCCTCTCTATTCCTTCTCGAGCTCCTCAGGATGATGTGATGAATGCTAACTTTCATCAGTCTATTTATATGTTGGCTTAGTAGTAGCTTCTCTATTGGAATATGGTGTTTCAATTACTCTATCATTGAGGCAACAAGGGTCATCCAGTTTATGATGTTGAACCCTCCAACCATTACTGGTGTTATGGCAAAGTAGGATCCTTAAATTTTCCTTGATGAGATAGAAAATATCATCTGTGTGATGTATGTACCTAGTATGGAGGGCGTGGAGTTTTCCACCTACCAATTGAATGATGTGACTTATTATTGGTACGAGGAATTGGACCAGTCAATGGGTGATGATGCTTAGTCAGCCCTGTGGGATGATTTTTCTGATGCTTTCCTGGTTCGCTTCTTTCCTCAAGAGGTGAGGGAGGAGAAGGCAGAAGAATTTATTAACCTGAAGCAAGTTAAGATGTCAGTCAAGGAATATACCTTGAAGTCTCACTAGTTATCTCGGTATGCTCTGGAGTTGGTTTCTATCTTGGGGGATTGAATAAGGAAGTTCATTTTCGAGTTATCCTAAGACTTTATTTAGGAGAGTAAGACTTCCTTCCTGAACAATAACATGGAAATATATAGGATGAATGTGTATATGCAGTAGGTTGAAGAAGAGAAAAAGAAGAAGGTTGAAATTAGGAAAAGATAGAGAAATAAATTACGACTTTTAGAGTAAGTAGGAGATCAACAATAGAGTGGCAAGGATGGTGGAATACGGTCCAAAAAGAAGTGAGGCAATTCTAGGTCCTACTCGGCGACAACTATTTCCTACCCAAAGACGTCTGGCGATAGATTTTTTTAGGGTTCTAGGGAATAGGGTACCAAATCTCAGGCTAGGGCACAATTAGCTCCATCATATCCCCCGTGTAGTTTTTATAGTCGATTGTTTCGGGGTTTCTGTGATGAGTGAATGGATAAGTTCTTCAACTATTGTCAGCCAGGGCATATGCATAGAAACTATCTAGTGGACAAGGTTGCATTTGGGAAAACTATGTTTCGGTTCCATGTTCTTCATCTTCGGCATAAAAGGGTTAACCATCTAGCTCCGGCACTAGTCAGAACTGACTCTATGCTCTTACTACCAGCCAGGAGTTAAAGGCATTACCTGATATCATTAATGGTATGTTGAAACTATTTTCTCATGATGTGTATTATTTTTTGATTTGGGGTCAATTCTTTCATATGTGACCCCATTTGTGGCCATGTATTTTGTTTTTGGTCTCGAGTAAATTTTAGACCCTTTTTCTGTTCTACCTTAATAGGTGACTCTATTGTTTCTAGAAGTGTCTATATGGGTTCTGTGGTATTTACGGGGTAGTCGAAAGAATTTGGTGGATGTGTTTGAATTAGACATGGTTGATTTCAATGTCATATTGGGGATGGATTGGTTGCACTTATGCTATGTTTTTCTAGACTATTGGACGTGTAAGGTCATCTTTAATTTCCCTAATGTGCCTGCTATTGAATGGGAAGGTGCGTATTTAGCACCTAAGAAAAGGTTCATATCATATCTTGGAGACCGGAGATGCATCACTAAGGGTTGTATCTATCTTCTGGTCTGGTATAAAGATTTATCTCACAGGGTCCTTCTTTACACTCAGTCCTGGTGGTGAATGAAATTCCTAAAGTCTTCCCTGATGAACTTCCTGGTGTCCCTGCTGATAGGGAAATTGATTATTGGATTAGTCTTATTTTGGACACTCCTCCATCTCTATTCCCCTATAAAGAATGGCTCCAGTTGAGTTTAAAAAGATTAAGGAGCAATTAAATGATCTTTTAGACAAGGGTTACATCGGTCCTAGTGTGTCTCCATTTGGTGCACGATATTGTTTATGTGTAAAAGGGATGGGTCCTTTTAGATGTGTGTTGATTACAGACAAGTGAATAAGTTAATGGTAAAGAATAAATACCCTCTTCCAAGGATAGATATTTTGTTTGATTAGCTTCAGGGTGCTAAGTTTTTCTCCAAGATCGATCCTTGATTCCAGTTAAAGATTAGGGAGGCAATATCTCTAAGACTGCCTTTCGTACTCGATATGGGCATTTTGAGTTCCTGGATATGTATTTAACATTGAATAATTCCCCAGTGGCATTCATGGACTTGATGAATAGGTTTTTTCATAAATTTTTAGGATTTTTTCGTCAAAGTATTCTTAGACGATATTCTAGTACACACAAAGATTAAGGTGGATCCTGTCGATCACCTCTGGATTGTGTTGCAGACTTTGAAAGATCAACAGTTGTATGCCAATTTTTTGAAATGTGAATTTTGGTTGAACGTTGTAACTTTGCTAGGTCATGTCATATCTAGTGAAGGGATCATGGTGGATCTACAGAAAGTTGCAGTGGTTACGAGGTAGCCTAGAACAATGACTCCAACCAATATTCAGAGCTTCTTAGGTTTAGCCGGTTACTACAGGAGCTTAGTGGAGAGTTTTTTTTTAGTATAGCTGCCCTATTGACTAAGTTAAATCAAAAGAAGGCAAAGTTCACGTAGTTTGATGCTTGTGTGGGCAGTTTTGAGAAGTTAAAGTATAAGGTGACTTTGTCTTTGATCTTTACTATGGATTAAGATGCTCAAGGATTATGACATGAGCCTTCACTAAATTCCAGTTAAAGCTAACATGGTGGTTAATGCTCTTAGCAAGTTATCCATGGGGAGTCTAGCTCATATGGATAAGGAGAAGCAAAAATTGGTGAAAGATATTCATAATTTGGCATACCGTTGAGTTCACCTCTAGTACTCGAAAGATGGTAGTGTTGTGCTCAGAAGATGTCAAAGATATCTCTTGGTTCTGAGGTGAAAGAGAAGAAATTATTTGATCCTATCTTTATTTAAATCAAGGGAGATATAGGTGAGAAGAAAGTTATGACATTTGAGGTTTGTTATGATGGTACCTTACAGTACTAATAGAGACTATATGTTCTCGATGTAGATGGGTTGCAAGATAGGATCTTAGCTTAGGCGCTTGAGTCACGTTACGCTATTCATCCGGGTTTGATGAAAATGTATCATGACCTTACGGAGATTTATTGGTGGAACATTATGAAACTGGATGTGGCAAGTTTTGTGGCTAAGCGCCTGGTGTGTCAGCAAGTAAAAATTGGTCACTTAAGGACTAAAGGATTTTATCAAGAAATTGAGTTGCTTATTTTGAGGTGGGAAGTGATCAATATTTATTTCTTTATTGGTCTTCCTGGGTCTTAGAATTAGTTTGATTCTATTTGGGTCATCATTTCAATGCTGACCAAGTCTACTCATTTTTTGCCAGTGAGGACAAACTTCTTGGCAGAGAGTTATGCCAAATTATTTATTAAGGAAATTGTGAAGTTGCATGGGGCACCTGTTTCTATCATATTCGACTGTGGTGCTTAGTTCTCATCACACTTTTTGTTGTCATTTAAGATAGGTTTAGGAACTAAAGTGAGCCTTAGTACGTCTTTCCACCCGTAGTCGAATGGGCAAGTGAAAAGGATAATTCACGCATTGGAGGATATACTCTTTTCTTGTGTGAATGATTATCATGTTAGTTAGGTTTAACATTTGCCTCTTATAAAGTTTGCGTACAATAATAACTAGAACTCTAGCATTGGTATGTCCCTATTTTAGGCATTGTATGGTAGGAGGTGTAGGTCTCCTATTGGGGGTTCGAGGTTGGTGAGATGGATATATTTGTCCCGGATCTCATTCACCAAGCCATGGAGAAGGTAAAGGTGATTCAAGATAGGATGAAAGCTTCCCGAAATTTGAGGTTAGGGATAGGGTGTTCTTGAAGGTATCTTCCATGAAGGGAGTAATGTCATTTGGGATCAAAGGGAAGCTCCGTCCATGGTATGTCGGCCCATACTTAGTCTCGGAGATGGTTGGCAATATCGCGTATGAGTTGGAGTTGCCTACTATTTTGAGCTCCATACACCCAGTGTTCTATGTGTTTATTTTGAGGAAGTGTATGGGTGACCTGTCCCTTATTGTGCCTATCAAGGATATTGTAATTTTAAATTTCTTGTCTTAAAAGGAAGTCCCTATTGAAATTTCTTGTTTGAGAATGAAGGACGTAGCTTTGGTAAAGTTTCTATGGAAGAACCACAAGGTGGAAGAGGCTAATTTTGAAGCCGAAGAGGGCATGAAATCCAAGTATCCATTCTTGTTTTCTGCTCTAGAAAAATGTTGCGTAAGGTATGTTTTATTCTTAACATCTTTTTTTATACTCGGTTAAAGAAAAGGTTGATTTTCTTGGCATCTTGGGTTTCTAACTTAGTTAAAGGTAAGAGTAGAGATGTTTGAGTTTTAATCATGTTAATTAATTACTTGTCCCATCATTCAAGGATGAATTATACATATGAGGGAGAATTGAAACACCCCAGATCTTGGACCATGGAAATTTCTTGAGCTCTAAGCTCACTGCCTTGACTATGACTTAGACATTCTAGTCATATGGTGTCTTGATGGATCAGGTGACCCTCGTCATAAGGTGTCCAGTGGATGGTGGTTTGGTTTTCTATCTTTTTTATTACTTGGTGATACGATTCGTTAAAGATGGTGACGAGTCGTTAGGACGAACCTTAGACAAATCAGTAACTTAGTGGCTTGATACTACTCTAAGTATGAGTGGCTTACTAGGAGCCGTAAGAATAGGTTACGAGTCATGAGGTGAAGACTAGGTTGTCCACTGTCTAACCCATTTGGTTACTATGTTGGTCATCAATAGACCCTGTGAGTCCTAGGGTTAGGTTACGAGTGGGATTATAAAGTTGTAAGGTGGAGAGTGTAATCTTACTGTCTAGGATACGACTCAAGTCTATGAGTTGTAGGTTGTGGTGACGAATCGAAAGGTCAACTCGTAACCAAGGACGACATTTTTAGCTTTTAAGCTAATAGTATTCTTGACATTTCATACTATATCCCCTTAGACCCCATAACATAAAACCTCTTTTGGACTTCATTATCATATAATTCCCAATAAAACATTCCCACATTCCCTCTCAAACTCCCTATTCAAGCTAAGGCTAGGGTTTCAAAGAAAGTGGTCATCTAGGCTGTTAAGGGTGAAATTTCTTCCAAATTCCTTTGTATTTTAGGCACGTTACTCCTACAACATAGTAATTTTACTTAAAGCACAAGTTCTAATGAATGGCTTTCATGGTATTGTTATTGTTTTGAAATAATGTTTGGTTTTTTTTAATGCGTATTGTTGATATATGTTTTCCCATGGTTTAATTATGCTCTTTCCTATTTTAATTATGGTTTTGAATATGTAGGTGCATGGGTATGGTGTTGAACTTTATAATTATAACTGTCTCTTAATTTGTGACTTTTGAACTGGTTATGACCCCAACCTTATATTTTGAAACTAGTTAGTAGTTATGAGAATGGTGAGAATTTTAATTAGGGGTACAATGGAACACCTAAAGTGTTTGATTTGACTTATTTCTTGAAACTAATACATGGTATAAATTGTTAGATGGTTGAGGATGGTTTTTAAAATCTTTTGGGGTAAATGGTAATCTCCCAAGTGATTGTTAAAATGAAGACCTTGTCGGGTACACGGGAATTACACAAGTGATTTTAATAATGGAGTTTGTGGGGTACATGGGAATACCTTAAGTGTTGGCTAATGGCATTGCTTTCAAGCTATAGTTGGTATACCAATACCACTTAATAATGCCTTTATATTTTTAATTTCGGGAATTGGTGGTTTTGTTGTGTGCAAAATGTTTTAATTGGGCAATAATGGGGGTTGTGATAGCTATCCATGAAGATGTTAGATCAAAGGATGGTCACAGGAAACTCATGTTTTCCGAGATGAGGGTTGTTCTTTGTGACCATATGCTTGTATGGTATATGTGAATACCCCAACTCTATACATATAGCTATGTATCGTTGAGGGTAAAGGGTGCAAGGAAATCCCTGGCCATCTATAATATCTTTAGTTTATGCGGCTACATGTACTGGGGCCCGTTCAGGGGGTAACACTTTACCCATATAGCCCGTGGATGGATTTATGATGGTAAAGCTACACAATAAAGGTTAAGGTTTTTAAATAAATGCTAAACCTTATTCCTTATCCCGACATGATATAAACGTGTATATATTTGCATATGGTAGTTGCATTGGTTGATTTGGTTTGATCTAATGGTATTATTTAAACTTTATCCATGAGTTACATGCTAGCATTTACCATGCTAAGTGATATAGGAATCGTCCATACTTCTACTACTCCTTCTCAGTGACTTGGTGATTCGGGGATAACTTTTGAGCCAGACTGAAGTGGTGAGAGTCCATACTCTGAAAGACCCCATTTCATGCTATAGATTTATTTTTGTCATTATTATTTATTTGGTTTTGGTTTTCACGACGGTCGGGGTCATATACCAACCATATACTCTTTGGTTCTAACCAGAGACTTTGTTGGACTACTATGGTCATGGGCGATGTCGGTATTGGTATTAGCATTGGTATTAGTATTGAAATAGGGATTGGTATTGGATGGTCCATTGGTTGTGGATGTTTGGTTTTGTAATAGACTTATTTTAATGTCTATAAGCTAAAGTTATCCTATCTTGTTATATATTTAGAATTCATCCAGCATGTGGTGAAGGGTAGTCAATAGTATAGGTATTAGGGGTGGTTTCCAGACCTAGTTGTACTTGATATACCCAACACGACCAAGCCCTGATTCGGGTCGCATCATTAACCTTTGTTGAGGAGCCAGTGTTCTTATTTCTAGGGATGTCAAGTTGTTTCGCTCTAGCAAAATTCCTATAGTTAATTTGTAGTGGAGTCACACCTAGTGAAGAAGGATACTTGGGTGATCAAGACTGAGATCTGGGCCCAGTATCCTCACTTGATCAAAACTTCAGGTACATTCTAACCTTTTACTTTCACAGGCAAAAGTTGTTTTAGTTGTTGATATTGTAATCACCCTCTAGGTCATTTTCCTCTTTTCCACGCATTTTTTCTTTTATAACTTTCTTGTATCTTCCCCAAGTCATTTTTGACTTATTGGAGATGACAATTCTGTTATCAGCCAATTCGTTTGGTTCTAAGATCCAATTCCTTTTTTTGAAGTCTTTCCATAGAAGAATTGGCTATCCGGCATAAACATAAGTTTAATAATCTTTTATGCTAATTCAAACAGTTCCATCACTTTGAAGCATTTAATTTAGGCTAGGGGGACCTTTACTTTTTGTACCAAGGCTTTCAGATCCATTTTGAGTTATTGGTCAGAATTTTACAAAAATAGATCTTGAGTGTGGGGCCCATATTTCGTCAAAACTAACTCGGATGGAGATTTCGCCTATGCCATTGAGTCAGGAGTGTAGAATTTGATAAGGCATCATATTTAGTTTTAATTCTTAGGATTTTTAGAGAATCTCGAGGGGCCAGTTGAAACTTTGAATTTTCCAAGTTTCGGATGATGCAACACTTCATTGGAATATCCACTAAAGAGGCACTCTGGTCGCTTTAATTGCACTTTAGAAGCTAGCAAAAAGTTAAGCTCATGGATTTGCCCATCAGGTATCTAAAGTGGACCCTTACCTGCTAAAGTAGAGTCCTCTTAAGCGGCTGCTAATTCGCTTTAGTTGTAGGTCAAGCCCCTCTAGATACTCCTTTAGTGGTAGCCACTTAAGCGGCACCTGGGAGCTCATTAAATCCCCTTATTACCAAATTTTCTCCCTATTTTTCACAAGTCTCAATAGCTAGAGTCCTTATATAGGGTTGAAAATTTAAAGAGTATACATTGAGAAATCATTGATTTTAATAGTGTGAAATTTTGTGGAAGTTTCTCAAAAGGGGAAATCATTGATTTGATGTAATTTGTAGGGCTTTCTTCAATGTCCAAGTAAGCTAGGCTTATATTTCTCTTAGATTGGGCTTAATTTTAGTGTGAATATGATATTCTGCTAGTTTTGGGATTGGAATTAGGTCTTGGAGGTATATTATGTATGATTTTTCTTGTTAGTCAATTAATGAACCATACTTAGGCATTATTGACTTAACTACTCATTCTTTAGGTAAAATTGCTATGTTAGGGCTTAAGTGGCTTCTTTAACATCTAGAGGTGGAACTAGCTACCTAAGCCTATTTCCGGCTAGATATTACTTTAGAATGGATTTTGGGGTTAGAAGTGGGCCCCTCGACCTACCTTAGGTAAATATTTCTATCAGTTCCTTTTATAGTCCATAGGCCTTGCGCATTAATTTAATTCACTCTTTATCCTAAGATGGTTCAGATACATGATACTTTATTCTAGAATGATACTTGGGAGAGAGTACTAGTTTCAGGTCAAGTCTGGTGATTTATATATTAAGACCGGTTCGTTTTTAGTATTATTTATAATATGAGTTCTAGTTCAAGCTCGTCGAATGATGATATGATCTTTGGTTCAATTACGATATTGAAAGGTTTTTATCATAATTATGAAACTGCTTCAAGTCTGATGTTTATGATATGGAAAGATCCAAGGTTATGGTTTCGACATATGGTTATTGGGTATAATTTATGTTATTACTTTTTCTTGATTGAATCCACCATGCTAATGCGGGCCTGTATTAGGCTATTTACTTTATTTGACCTTCTTAATTATGGGGGCCAATTATGTAGGGATAGTAATGTTTTTTTAATATTTTGATTTCGATTATTCTTGCTCAGTATTTGGAGCGTTATTCTAGGTTCACTCTTTTTCCTTGACTTTGTTTACTTGTCTCGCATGCTATTATATTTATAATATAATTTATCTCGATCGACAAATGATCCTTACTGAATACCCACGACATTGGTACACATACTACAGGTCTACACCTTTTGGGTGCATAAACGAGTACTATGTCATGGTTGACTCTGTGTTTATGTTGGTTACAATATAGAGACAGGGTGAGCTCTCCAAGCCAGAGTTTACCTTTTCTCAAACTTCTATTTTTGATAGTCTTTTTATTTTTGAGACTTTTGTATACTGATTTTGTTGTACTCTATTCTTTTTCATTAGAGCCATTTGTACCGACCATGCTAGGTCATGGGATGATATTATTTATTTTTATTTCTCCTCCATTATCTTATTCTTCTATGATTTAGTTTTTGTAAATCATTTACAAGAATATTTATGGCATCTATGCCATTTTCACCCATCTAGCCCATTACATACAGTTTCATGCTACAGTTTGGCTTACCTGCTGGGGGGTAAAAGAGGTGTCATCATGACTTGTAAAATCTGGTTATGAAACATTACATATCATTTAAAATAAAGAGCACTTAGGAAGCTTATTTGTAACACAAGAGTTAGATTCATCCCAAAAATTATAGGATCAAGTAACCTTACATACCTTGTTGTACCACTCTGGTAGAAACCTAAATTAAATTCCTTTCTTTTATATTATTAATAAACAAAACACTACATATTAAAACTAGAATTAGTAGCTAATCAACAAATTTGTCTATTTAGACTTACCAAACTGTCCTTTCAACCCTTTCTCCTAGAATTGCATTCTCATGCAATACTAATTCTCATAAGATCCTTAGAAGAACTTTGGATCTAGAGCACCCTCAAAATAGTATGCAAAGCAGAGTGGATGGATGCTTACACAATATTTCATTCGATCGTGTATCAACGCACCATACAATTTCTATGAATTTTAACGTCTCCACAACTTATCAATACAATTTTTTAAACCCTTTAATAATATATACATAAAACAATCCCTAAATATTGTAATAATGTGGCGGAAAAAAATATGAACTCATAGCCTTCTATTACTATCTCTTAGGTCCCTGTGGATATAATATTTAAAGTGTTCAAATGCTCTCACAATTGATATTAAAGGGGAATTCCCTACCTATCTGTCCATACACCTGTTGACCGCCAGAACATACTCCTACTAATTTAAGCTTATGAAAAGAATGAACATAGTGGTACCTTTACCTTACTTGGTGGAGATCTTTATTTCCCTAACTTACACTTTTTCAACAGCTTGGACACCACATTAACTAAACTTATATATATCGAGAATATTAAGAACCCTAAAGGTATCGATTGTTGCTATATGTACAAAGAGAGAATATGATAAAAAAAAACTTCAGAAAATAAGACTTTTAATTTAAAATAAATGAAATGAGCTAGTTTGAACACCTCCTAAAAAACCTTCTTTGGATGATTTTGTCACATATTTTGGGCTATATTTTATCAAGTAGGTGATGCACTTACATAGACATATAACATGGGCCTTTGTGGATAAAAAATTATAGGGCCTTAGCTGCAAATTCATCACTTTTGTTTCCTAATCAGTATTGACAGAAAAACTTCAAGTATGTAGTATTCCTATGTGGCCCATTATGATGGTCAAAGAGTTTTAGTACGTGATTAACCTATTTGGTCCTTTAAGTTGGTCAATAAGTCAAAATAGGTGAAGCACCTACTTGGTTATATCAAGTTACTCAAATGGTCAAAATGGATGATTCACCCACTTCCTTTATTCTTGCTTAGGGTTAATTATATTGGGACATGTTGTATTTAGGTGTTGGCTCCTTTTTTAAGTTTCTTTTTATTTTAATTAGTTTTGGCCTCAAGTGAGTCCATTAATATAGTCCTAAATATGTCCCACTAGCCATGGTCCCTTTAACTAAATCCATAAAGCTCAAGTAGGTGACTCACATACTATCTTTATTAAGTCTAGCAATCACCTCAATACTTTATTCCATTGAGAGATGTTAATCCATTTAATTTTAAATTTAAATTACATACACTCGATCACTTTCCACATTAGACTCAATTACTATCTTATCATCCCTAGTTTAAATAGTTGCATCGACAATAACTAGGTCGTGTCATATTAAAATGTATGTGCAATATATTCAGACCTATTTACACTATCAATTCTCACATTAATAAATCTAGTCCATTACCTATACATATGGATAAATCAGGCTCAATTAAAGTATATCAAATAAATGGAAAACAAGGGGTGTTACATTCTCCCTCCTTATGAACATTGATCCTCGAATGTTGACAAAATTAGCCAGCATAAACAAGTTCAAGCCTATGCTTAATCTTTCTATTACCATATAAAGCATATATTCATACTTACTCGTTATTCCTCCAAATTCAGCATCTTGGACTTCTTCATTGAATTCAAAAAATAAAGGTACTAGGATTTCATGACTTCTTTATCTTCTAATGTGATCTCTTCTGTTCTAGGTTCCTCAAAAGTACTTTCATAGAAGTTGTTTCTTCCTTTCATAACTTCCTAATTTACTGATCCAAAATAGAAATTTGTATCTCTTCATAAGAGATATCTTCTATAACTTGTATATCTTCATGGGATTAATATAATATGGATATCCTATGAACTTTCAAAGCATTGACAAGTAAAACACAAGATCAACTATTGCGAGCTCCTAATATATATCTAAATCATAAGTGACTTAAAAACCCTTCAGATAACTTTATATGGACACATATAATGTGGACTTTGTTTTTCTTGCATACCAAATATCATTATCCCTTTCATCGGTGATACCTTATAGAATACCCAATCTCCTATAGCAAATAATAGCCCTCTTTTTCTAATATCTTCATGTGATTTGTGTCATCTTTGTGCAATTTCTATTTGTTTTTTATCTACATAACTTTTTACATAGATTGATGAACAAGGTATGGCCCAAATAAACCAATTTCACCTACTTCATACTACCTAATTATTTACCTACACCTTCTCCAATATAAAGCTTCATAAGGTTCCGTTTTGGTACACGAGTGAAGGTTATTATTGTATGTAAACTTAATAAGTTGAAAAGGATCATCGCTACTACCTTTGAACTATAATATACAAGCTCAATGTTTATCTTCAAGTGTTTTGATCGTATGTTCTACTTGACCATACATTTGAGGGTGAAAAGTTTCACTAAACCTCCCTTGCATCCCCAAAATCTTTGGAAATGACCTCCAAAAGTTTGTAGTATGGTACTCCATGTAGGTAAACTCTCTCTTTAATATACAGCTTTGCATAAACTTCAGCTATGTATGTGGTCATAACTAGTTTAAAGTGTGCTAATTTTGTGAGTCTACCAACTATTTTCAATATGGAATCATACTTCTGAGATGAGCGAGGTAAACAAGTGATAGAATCTATGTTAATCACATCCCACTTAAAATTCAGGAGCGACACATGCTACACATAACCTCCCAACTTTAGGTTCTCTACTTTAATCTACGGGGAGTTGGGACATTTAGCCATAAATCTCTCAATGTGCCTTTTCATTTCTCTCTGCCAATATACTTCTTTCAAGTCATGATAGATTTTAGTTTCCACTGGAAAGTCAAAATACCTTGAATGGTGCACTTTCACTATAATCCTCTTTCTTAGACCATCAATATTATGTATACATAATATGTTTTGACCCCAAAGTACTCCGTCTTGCGTATGCTTAAATGACCTTATTTTACCTTTCTCTATATTTTCCTTAAGTTGTAATAGAATAGGATCTTTATATTGCTTCTCTTTCGCTCTTACTACTAATGAAGATTCTTCCACATTATGCACAATTACCCCCTCCCTAGAGTTTGAAGAAGGTGGTCCCCTTTATTACCTCTCTATGGACAGCCCATAAATACTTTCCATTCTCTTATGACTTAAAGAATCTACTAACATATGTACTTTCCCCGGGTGATACAAGTTATCAATGTCATAGTCCTTTAATAGCTTAAGCAGCCTTCACTGCTTTAGATTCAAGTCCTTATACTTGATGATAAATTGTAAGTACTTCTGGTCAGTAAATATATCAACATGAACCCCATACAAGTAATGGAACCATATCTTTATAGCAAATATAATTGTTGTCAGCTCAAGATCATGTGTTTGATAGTTATTATCTTGTGACCACAACTGTCTTAAGGCACAGTATATTACCTTACCATTGCTACATCAATACATATCTGAGAACAACTTCTAATGCATCACAACACACTATATACTCCTTTACACCATCAAGAAGTACAAATACTCGTGTGAAGTTAAATTATTCTTCAACTCTTGCATGCACTATTAATAGGCATCATTTCATTGACTCTTGGTTTATTTATGTATTAGCTTGGATAGTGGTGCCGAAATGGAAGACCCCTCATTAATGAATCTTTTATAATAACTTGCTAAGCTAAGGATACTATGAACCTCCATAGGTGTTTTGGGTCTTGGCTAGTTCTTATTGTCTTATATCTTTTGAGCGTCAAACCTTATTACTTCATCTGATGTAATATGCTCCAAGAATGCCCCTTATTTTATCCAAAACTCACGTTTGTGTCACAACCAAATTTTTCAGTTCATAATGGCACCTACTATAACCCTTTAATATGTAAGTCAACCCATAGTCCGTAATAAGTAGTAACAGACTACCAAGATAATTGATGGGAAAATGCAGAATAAAGAAATAAAAGACTAAAATACATAAGATAGTCATAAAACATCGTGGAATCAGTATAAGATCTTCAAATATAATGAAGACTGCAAAATGAAGTACTAAATGACTATATTGATACACCCCATATCTTAATACAACATAGCGATTTGTTTATACATATACGATAGAATAGTAATACTTTGGATGCCAGGAGTTCACCTTGAGTCTCCAAACAATAGTTTCTCCTAACGACGCACACAACAATGACAAAAACCCATACTATAATATAGGCTGCAACAGTGTAGTATATGTACCAAACACATGGTACTCAGTAGGCAACAACCAACTGATCTCCAAAGATAATGCAGATGTAAATAAGATGAAAGAAGGAACATGAAATACACCCAAATAACAAAGAAATTAGCATAATAAAACTAAGAAGGTGATAAGGATTAAATATCCTATTGTAGACATAATCAGAGACCTAAGCATTGTACCTTATATCACTGGCATATATTTAAATAAAAAGAAAAAGAAAGATATAGATATATAACATAAATGATAGAAGGGAGAGAGGGATATAGGATAATACTATAACTACCTATATATAT
Organism: Capsicum pubescens; assembly: GCA_030864215.1. Classification (NCBI taxonomy): domain Eukaryota; kingdom Viridiplantae; phylum Streptophyta; class Magnoliopsida; order Solanales; family Solanaceae; genus Capsicum; species Capsicum pubescens. Next base: position 36,795,207 of record CM061539.1, on the reverse strand, counting down.
GTATATATACATAAATAAGGCTAACTCTAAGAAGAAAATAAAAGTAGTCATAGTAGTGTCTCAAATTCTTCTAATCATAGGAACTAATAATCAACCTGTCACGAACTAACCAAAATAACAAAAATACACTAAATTGCTATCCTGGAAGAAAGTACCTAAAAGTAGCCCTATAACCCAGAAGGTCCAATAGGCATACAACACAACAAGTAATACTCATCACCTATACCTATGTAACCCACTATAAGGCAGATAGATATAGGCACACATTGGAGATAACAAATGCGCATGCAAGGATAAATGAAAAGTATAATACCTACTACTATAATTGACCCAAGTAAATAATGCAATTAAGTGTATACACCTCATATGGCATAATGGCTCATAAAAGCAGGACCTACAATGACCTTTCCTCTCCTGCATAATGTCTCACAGATGAAGGGGCCCCTAGTAGGTGGAAGAGTACCTGTATACACTGACCTAGTACCGATTTAAGACTTTCAATCATTGTATCCTCATCCTGATCAATCTACTCCATCCAATACTCGAGATATATATAAATAATATATATATATATATATTTATATATCTACACATATATACACACACACATATATATTAACGGACTTGAACCGTGGCTAAAAGAGTGTATAAATCCATAAATTTGTTGCCCAGGAGATGTACCAGGGCTAAATCATCATAGAAGTGTAGAAAGGGGTAAAATCTCTCTCAATTGAGGTAAACAGTAGTCAAAATATGGAGCAAAATCTATATCATTTAAATATTTAAAACATCATATTTATTCTCAAAATCTCATAATCATTCATTTAAGGGTTATGATTCCAATTATGGAAAAATTGTTTTAAAGTAAAATATGGGAAATAAATCCCTTTTAGTAAAATGGTAGGAAAACCACATTTTTAGTTGGAATCATTCCATTTTCTATTTAATGATCATGAATGAATTGAATCTATGCATGTCACCTCCAGTATCAAAATAGTACAATTGTAAGCATCTAATTATCTATAAACTGCGACCACATTCCTTACAAAGATAAATCACTTTCTAATATCTAACTAATATCTAATTATGGCCTTGGGCCTAATATTACATATCAATCATAACCCTATCATAATCTGTGAAATCATCAAAATCCACTAAGTAATGTTGTAAACCTTATACTAAAGAATTATTAGCCTCAACTATGTCTAAAATGCTAGAAACATAGGGTAATAGGATCCTATAAGCATAATACATATTTTATATTAAGGGCAAATACACCCTTCTAGTCCCTAAATTCATAATTAAGGCTAAGAAACAGTACTCTACCCATAGACACATCCTAACATCCTTATCTCACATACTATATATAGAGAGAGAGATTAAACTATCTCATGGAGCAAACTAGATAGAAGTCTACCTTGAAGTCGAACTACAAGACTTAATTTCTAAGAATTTATCATGAATTAGGATAGTAATTAAAGAAAATATTAAAAGGAAATGACGATGGAGTGATAGGCTCAATGGATGATTTCCCACGTTTTCCTCTCTTCAAAATTTCTCAAAGATAGTGAAAATGAGTTGAGAAAATAAGGAAACATTGGGTGAACAAATTGATATAACACTAGCAGGTATCATTTAAGCGATCCAATAATCTCTTAAGTAATCCACACGCCTAGCTGGTCATTTGCAAAAGCAAACCAATATCTCTTAAGCGACTTGGTGGGACAATGTTGGTAACTTAAGAAATCATTGCATTAGTGACCCAACTTTAAGCGATCACGGCAGCTGATGCCATGCATCAAATTTTGCTAAGTACAAATGGACTCTGACTGGGTGTTAGGGATTCATTTGTGTAACGCCCCGAATATGGTCCCCGAAATGCTACACAGTGCTCATGACCCCAAAGGACCATAACCTAACCCATGACTGATATCTGTACCTGTACACTGTATAAAATACTTTTTAATGCGGAAACATAAACTGAAAGGACATAAGGTTCAAAACCGTAACATAACTGATAAAATATAACATCTGGATGAAATATGAAATACCTAAAGCAACTGAAATAATTATCTGAACATGATAGTCTAGAAATCCTCTAACTAACTAAACTATCTGAGTAAGGAGCTGATGGGATATGTACCCAACTAACTCCAACTAATAAACTAATTAATGAGATAATAGGGAATAATCATGTCCTCGAATGATGAGGACTCACTTCTAACTCTGACTGCTAAAATTGGAATCTACTGCTGATCTGGAGCTCGTGTCTCTGAACTTATGGTATAAAACACCATAGCACAAATACGTCAGTACTTTGAATATACTGGTATGCATATGAGGTAGGTTGAATGCATAGGGTTCATATACATGAACAATAATAATAACTGACTAACTATCATGAGCGTGAGAATATATGCATGAGACATAACAACTGACACTAATCCTGTGATAACATGATTACTGAATCTGAATGTAACTGATAACATGAGTGTCCGTATCTCACAGTCCTAAATCTGATGGAACTATCTGAGTTCTGTACTATGTCTGAGTTGACTGTATCTGAAATTCTTAAAATCTAAAGAAATATGTGATTTTTATTACTAAGACTAATACTGAGATTGTGGGAGGTAGTCATCTAACTGAAATGCAATGATGCATTATAGATTAATTGGGGTCCAATCTATGCCCTGATTAGAAGGGTGTCTATACCACACCACTGGTAAGGACAACATGTGAGTAACCCTAATATAACAGGTAACTCTAGTGAGAATGGTGGGAACCCTCATATAGAAGGCTAAGCCACCTCATCTACCTTTATATAGCAGGCTATGATATCTCAACCTATGTTGGCTACATAGTTCTGGAATGCAAAGATTGATTCTAAGAATCACACCCTCATATAACAGGTGAGTTCCCATCCTTGGATTTACTCGGTGCTAATTTCTACTCCCACCTGAATAGACACTGAACATAATTTACTGAACTGAACATGGACTGGGTTACAGAATTTCATTGATAGATGGAATATTATTGATATCTGACAACTGAATAAGTTCATGAGATCATGGAGATTTCCTAAGTCATAAGACTGTCTGAAGTCTAAGGATTCATAGCTTGATTGAGTGTATCGTGGAAACATTACATGGCTCTAGGCACACAACTAATATTTTGGGTACAAGTACCCCCAGGACTCGATGGAAGGAAAACTGACTAAGCATAACTTACTTGAACATATAACTAACATCATAACCCATAATACATTTATAGAAGCATTCCATCAAAACATGTGATTGGCATAACTTGCACATACATGGGGATTTCATGATATCATTCTAGTTGGGCATTGTTCCTTCATCTAGGCATTTAATCAAACACATGGTAGGCATAGTACATGTAGAAAATATTATACAATAATTAATCATCATGATTCATCTCTAATTTCATCATCTAGGGTTTATTCATAGGTTCATATGAATATACATTTATACAAATCAATTCCACATAAAATTGATCACCCAACATGGATTTGAATTCAATTGATCATTCTTAACATAACCAAAGCAAATCCAACATGAAATTCATAAAGAAATCCATAAACTTAAACTTAGAAAAGAGATTATTAGGATTCACAGACGAAAGGTATCCATGAATGAACACTATGCATACCTTATTTCATTATTTCGTGAGGAGTGACGGAGGAAATTCTTGATTCTGAGTCTTCTATGAAAAGCCCTAGGTTATTCATGAGAGGTTTTTGAGAGAAACAAGTATATTGTGGATGAAAAGTGGCAGAATCAGGTGTTAAAGGGATTAAATAGGGGTGGGAAATTTACCATTTTAACCCTAGACGCGTCTTGTAATTTTAGTAAAAAATTTCTGAATTGAACCCCTGGCATGATGCGGCGTTATTGCAAAGTATCACTGGAATTTGACAATTCGTAAAATGACGGATGGGGCGACGCGGAACCATCGCGTTGCCCCTTCTTTTGTGACCTGGAACTTTGGTGCGACGCGGGGAAAATTGCGCTGAGACACAGAAAGAAGGATAATTCTGGATTTGGGCCCTGACGCAATGCGCCAAATCGTGTACCCCTACTGGAATTTTCCAAATGCCATTTCCTCTTGTGTCATGGCATGCCACTGACTAATATGGCGTTGTTTTACGATGGAAACTTGAAATAGTCATAACTTCTGACCCGGTTATCGGATTTGGGAAAATTTTATATCAATGGAAAGCTTATTGAATTTCACATATGACAAAAAGTGAAAATCTTGAAAATTACTCATGGAATAACTATCATTCAATTTAGAAGATAATGCTAAACATTCTTGAGATGAAATTTTCTAGGAAAAAGTATGGGGTATTACAGTTTGGAACCCCATGGGTATAAACTGTAAGACCCCATGAAACTTCTGAGCTTAATTCAATCCTTTAATCATGTCATGGGGTCCCATACATAGAAAATTCTAACCAAGTTCCCAGACTTAGCATATTTTGGCCTTCGAAAGTTGGAAATATCATATCGCCATGTTAATGTCCTTTAATGGCCCGTATTTTTATTTATTCATGATCAAGAATGTCAATAGGTGTTTCCAGACAAGTTTTGAATTTTTTAGAACATGTTTAGATAATGTTTAGAGTCCCAAAATAGTGTACCAACGTGATCTTGGTGCACCGCGTCGCCAATCACATTGGTCAATATTTGTGAAGGCTGCCAGAGCCAAAACTTCTAAGACTCGATGCAATCATGGCACGACGCATAGAGTATCACAATGCATCCATCAACGCATTGTGTCGCTTGTAGCATCGGCATCTAGTTTTCAGTCATTAAATGATCGCATTTTGAAGGGAAAAAGGGTCAATTTTCCCATCCCTATATAAGTCACAAACATGTAATTCATCCTTATTCACCGAAATTAGAGTCGTTTCTCTCTCAAATCCATCAATAACAAGATTAGGGTTTTCAATTGAGGATCCAATTTCAAGAATTTCACCATTTGTTTTCAAAAATCTTCCATCCAAGGTATGCATAGTGTTGATTTATGGATTCCTTTCATCCATAAAGCTCAATAACCCTATTTAAAATTATAAATCATGATGTTTATGTTGTGGGTTATTTTGTAACCATGTTTATCTTGTTGTACGATTACCAAGTTGGAATCTTTACGTATTTTTCATGAACTTTGATAGCATGCAAGTTTAAATTCATGATTGGAGTTGTTTATTATGTGTAATTTGGTGATTACACCTATGCCCTATGTTGTGCATGTAAGGTGTTTGATAAAAATTTTAAGAGGATAGAAAATATGTATTAGACCTTAATTGTAACCCATATGATAAATGCATGTCTTACCCTTATGTTCAAATGACTCCCATGCTATTAATGTGCAATGTAAATGTTTGTTGGAATGTTGATTATGTTAGAGTATGAAATTATGATACTTATTTTATGCATTCCTACCACGTGCAAGTTTATGATAACCATATGCTTTATGAAATCCCCAACTTATTATATTGTGGATTGTTGATGTTGGTCATGTATTCAAGGACGTCATGCCTTGTTAGATTCCTTCTATCGAGTCTTGGGGGTACTTGTACCTGAAAACTTTGTTGTGTTCCTAGAGCCAGTGTCACGTTTTCATGATACTCTCAGTCAAGACATGATCAATAGAACTCAGTCAGTCATGTGACTCCGGAAAGCTCAGTAATTCAGTAATCTCAGTAGTATTCCATCAGTCAATGGAACTCAGTTAACTCAGTCCAGTTCAGCTCAATTAATCATGTTCAGTTTCTATTCAGATAGGAGTAGGATTTAGCACCGAGTGAACCCAAGGATGGGGACTCACCTTCTAGTAGAGGGTGCGATTCTTAGAAGCAATCCTTGCTTTCCAGAACTACGTAACTAGTGTAGGTTGAGACATCTAACCTACCGATTGAGGGTTGATGAGGTGTCTTACCTTCTAGTTGAGGGTTCTCATTGTTCTTATTTGAGTACCTTCCAGTTGAGGGTCACTCACAGCTTATCCTTAACGGTGGCGCGGTATTGAAATTCTTCCAATTGGGGTTACATATTGGACCCCAACTTAGCTATATTGATTTATTTGGGGAATGTAGGTTAGGTGACTACCTCCCACAGTTACGGTATCAGTCTCAGTCTCAGTAATAGAACTCAAATAGTTCTACAGAATTTAGGACTGTCAGATACAATTAACTCAGAATCGTATAAAACTCAGCTAGTTCCATCAGAACCTAGACTGTCAGATACAGTCGCTCAGTATTATTTATCAGTAACTCATGTTATCAGTATTCAGACTCTGTAGTCAGTATCATCACAAATTCAGTTACAGTCATTTATTCATGCATGTATTCTTACGTTCATGTTATATAGTCAATTAGCATTGTTCATGCATTTGAACCCTCTATATTCAGCCTACCTCACATGCATACCAGTATATTTAATCATACTAACGCATTTGTGCTATGGTATTTTATACCATAGGTCCAGAAGCATGAGTTCCAGAGCATCAGTAGAACTCTAAATTTTAGCGGCCAGATTTAGCAGTTAGTCTTCATCATTCGAGAACGATCTTATTATTTATCTCATTATTTAAATTTAGCTTTCAGTATATGGAGATAGTTGGAGAACTCATACAGTTCACTCAGTTAGAGGATTTTCGGACTACAGTATGTTCAGAAAGTTTATTTCAGTTCATGTTTTGGTATTGATATACCGTACTCTCAGATATTATGTTTTATCCATTTTGAACCTTATGGAATGTTTTAGTCTATTATTTCCACATTTTTACATGGTGTTATATAGTATATAGGTACAGATATCAGTCATAGGTTAGCTTGTGGTCCTTCGGGGTCATGATCATCATGTAGCATTCCAGATACCAGATTCGAGGTGTTACAAAGTTGGTATCAGAGACTAAGGTTCAATAGTGTCCTAGGAAGTCTAAAAGCCGCATCTAGTAGTGTATTGTAGATGGGTATGTTGCACACCACACTTATGTGTAGGGTACTATAAGATATTTAGGAACAGTTTCCCATTTTTCAGTATTCATGTCATGCCAATGATCATAATGTCAATTTAATCTCTCAGTTTAAACCTTTTCTCTTTCATTTATATAACATGCCTCCTAAGAAGAGAATTGGGAATCAGTCAGCCCCTCAGCCTGAAGATCCTTTGGGAGAGCATATCTCCCATGCAGAGTTCAGAGCTACTTTCACTACTCATGCTCAGCAGATACAGGAGCAAAAGATTAAGATGAGGGAGAAGTAGAATAAGAAAGCAAGAACAGGTAGTTTTAACTTTGCTCAGCCTAAGTCAGAGGGAGGAAACTATTTTCAGTTTCATACTAAGTCATTAGTTCCAGCTCCTTCTTCATCCAGTGCTCTTGCTTCTAAGTTCAAGAATGGTAATAGAGATAGGGCGCCAGGCTCTAAGTCTCAGGGCAACGTTAGCAATGCCCGAACTAATCCTCTTTGTCAAACTTGTGGCAAACACCATTAGGGTATTTGCAGAGATGGCAGCAATATTTTTTTCAGATGTGGTAAGCTAGGCCACAGAGTTAGATGTTATCCTCAGATAGGTTCCCAGAGTCAGCAGAACCGTTCCTCAGCTTAGTTCGGTTGCCCAAATTAGCAGGGTGCAACTTCTAGTGCTACTAGTGGGCAGCGCCCAAATAGACTTTACGCTCTCCAGTCCCAGCAAGATCAGAAAAATTCTTCTAATGTGGTTAGTATTATGTTACAGATTTTTCACTTGCATATTTACGCTTTGCTAGATCTAAGAGATTCCTTGTCTTTCGTTACTCCTTATATAGCAGTTGATGTTTGAGTCAATCCTGAAATTCTAGCAGAGCCCTTCTCAATCTCTACCCCAGTGGGTAAAACCATCATAGCCCGACGGGTATACAGGGACTGTCCGGTTATGATATTTTAAAAAGTCACCTCAGCAGATTTAGTCAAATTAGAGATGATTGATTTGGATGTCATTCTCGACAAGGATTGGATTTATTCCTGCTATGTACAGTCAACTACAAAAACAGAATTGTCTAGTTTCAGTTTTTAAATGAACCCACTCTAGAGTGGAGGGGTAATATTTTAGCTTTCAGAGGTTAGCTTGTTTCCTACCTTTGGGCACAAAAAATGATATCTAACGGATGTGTCTATCACCTTGTTCATGTTAAAGACTCTAGTTACAAAACTCCCAGCCTTTAATCAGTCCCAGTTGTGAATGAATATTTAGATGTCTTTCCGAAGATCTTCCAGGAATTCCTCCCGAAAGGAAAATAGACTTTGGCATAGATCTTCTTCCAGAATTGAAAGAATAATTGAAAGACCTCTTAGGTAAGGGATTCATCAAACCCAGTATTTCCCAGTGGGGTGCACTAGTCTTATTCGTGGAAAATAAAGATGGTTCTCTCAGAATGTGCATTGATTACCATCATCTCAATAAAGTCACCGTCAAGAACAAGTATCCACTTCCCAAAATCGATGACTTGTTTGACCAACTTCAGGGTGCCAGCTATTTCTCTAATATAGACCTCATATCAAGCTATCATCAGCTCAAAGTCAAAGAGCGTGATATTCTGAAAATAACCTTTCATACTCGGTATGGTCCCTTCAAATTCCTAGTTATGTCCTTTGGTCTTACCAATGTCCCAGAAGCTTTCATGGACTTGATGAACCATCTGTTCAAGAAGTACTTGGACATGTTCGTTATAGCCTTCATAGATGATATCCTTGTTTTTTCCCATAGTGAGCAAAAATCATGCAGACCATCTCAGAATCGTGCTTCAGACTCTTAGAGATCATTAGTTGTTCATCAAATTTAGTAAGTGCAAATTTTGGCTAAGGTCAGTAACATTCCTTGGACATATTATTTCTGGTGATGGTATTAGGGTTGATCCTCGAAACACCAAAGCAGTAAGAAACTGGCCCAAACCTATTTCTCCATCAGATATCAAGAGTTTCATGGGTTTGGTTGGATATTTCAGATGGTTTGTTGAGGGATTCTCTTCTATTTCATTCCTTATGTCCATATTGACTCAGAAAAAAGTTAAGTTTCAGTGGTCATATCCTTGTGAGATGAGTTTTCAGAAGTTAAAGACTCGACTCACCTCAACTCCAGTCTTAGCTCTTCCAAATGGTTTAAATGGTTTTATGGTGTAATGTGATGCCTCCAGAGCAGGTTTGGATTGTGTCCTTATGCATCATGGTAAGTTCATAGCCTATGCCTCTAGACAGCTTAAACCCCATGTGAAGAATTATCTGACTCATCATCTTGAGTTAGAAGTCATAGTATTTGCCTTAAAGATTTGTAGGCATTACTTGTATGGGGTGCACGTAGATATGTTCACAGATCATAAGAGCCTTCAGTATGTCTTTTGTCAGAAAGATCTCAATCTTTATCAGAGATGGTGGTTAGAGATCTTGAAAGATTATGACATGAGTGTCCTTTATCATCCGAGCAAGGCTAATGTAGTGGCTAACTCTCTCAGTAGACTATCTAAGGGTAGTGTTGCTCATGTTGAGAGAAGCAAGAAAAAATTATCTTAGGAAGTTCATCAGCTTACACAACAAGGTGTCCGCCTAGTTGATTCAGCAGAGGGTAATAAATGGGTTCAGAGTAGTTCAGAATCATCTCTAGTTTCCAAGGTGAAAAAAATCATGATATGGATCCCAGTCTTGTGAAGTTGAAAGAGTCAGTCAATGATCGAAAAGTAGAGGTTTTCTCCCAAGGGGGAAATGGTTTTTTGCATTGTTAGGGTCGTCTCTATGTGCCAGGTGTAGATGACCTGAGGCAATTAATTCTTGCAGAAGAGCATGGTGCGCCCTACTCTATTCATCCAGGGGCCACTAAGATATACCACGAATTGTGGGAGATCTACTGGTGGAATGGGATGAAGAGAGATATTGCAGAGTTTGTGGCTAAGTGATATGTATAAAAAACCTAGTGGGTTCATACAGGAGTTCAATATTCCTACTTGGAAGTGGGAAGAAGTGAACATGGACTTCATGACGGGTTTGCTTCATACTCGTCATCAGTATGATTTAGTTTGGGTCACTGTAGACAGGATGGCCAAATCATGTAATTTTCTTCCAGTCCATAGCTCTTATTAGGTCGAGGATTATCCCAAACTCTATATCAGAGAGTTGGTCAGATTGCACGGTATTCCTTTATCTATTATCTTAGATAGAGGTACCCAGTTCATCTCTTATTTCTGGAAAGCATTTTAAAAGGGTCTTTGTACCCAAGTTTATCTCAGTTCAGCCTTCCATCCTCAGATAGATGGTCAAGCAGAAAAGACCATTCAGACTTTGGAAGATATGCTAAGGGCATGGACAATTGATTTCAAGGATAGTTGGGATGACCACTTGCCTTTGATTGAGTTTTCATTCAACAACAGCTATCATTCTAGTATTAAAATAGCTCCATTCGAAGCTCTCTATGGTAGTATATGTAGATCTCCAATAGGTTGGTTTGAAGTTATTGAGGATATAGTCCTAGGGCCTGACTTAGTATTTGATGCCTTAGAAAAAGTCCAGTTGATCAGAGAAAGACTCCGGGCTGCTTGATAACGCTCAAATTACACTCTTGAATGGGTGTAAGCAATAGCTGTCAATATAAAACCCAACTAGGTTGGGGTCAAATCCCACAGGAAATATGGTGTGAACTCAAGTTGTTTGCGATTTAATCCATTGATATTTTAATGTTTCCTGAAATGGGGGGTTTAGGCTTAACTAGTTGTTGTTTGTCACTTTACTTTCAGTGTTTGTAAATCAAGAGTTTATGAAATAACCAGAATTATGTTCACTAGGGCTTCCGGTACATGACAGATTTCACAAGTGATTCAAGATCCTAACGGTGGGTAGGATAACAATATATCTTTATCTATGTTATGATTAAATGTCTCTCGACCTACTTAAGCATTTAATTCCCTAATCCTCTCAGACTTAGGGAATTTCTATTTACTGCCCAGATTTTACCTCAGGTTAACCAACCTTGTTGCAGCACTGATTATTAAACGAAGTATTTCCGAGTCCCTATTGATAATTCACTTCCTACTATATTTGATTTCTTTCTCAAGAAAATCAAAGCATGTATGTCTACTATTTGTAACCAACATACATTAGTTAAAACTTCAGAATTATCAAGAAATCTTACAACCTTTTGAATCTTGAATACTTAGCACCTCATCAAGACCTAACCCTAGATCCCATAACTCAGGCTAATGGAGTTTAGCCACTTATGATGTAATGAACGAAACACGTAATTGAATTCATGATTTGAAAGATAAACTTACAGAGATGAATAATAACTGGTGAATCGTAGATTAGATCACAAAGGAAAAATCCCAAAATACTGATAATAATCTCTCAAAAATAGTTGTGTTTTTCAAGTTAAGAAGTAAAGAGAGAAAATATCAAAATATGTTGTCCAAAACTCAAGGTGTCGACCTTGTGCGCAATGGTAATGATAATAAACAATAATAATCATGTCTAGAAATCCCTAAAAAAAGCTTTAAATAGTTTACCCAAAATAAGGAAACAAAATCAAGGTTACAGCTATTTTCTAAGAATAGACGACGACTATTTGTGACGCCTTATCAGGATCCTGATGACTTATAAAGAATGTCATTAGGTCTTCTTCAAATCTGCACTAGCCATGTCTTAGGTTGACGACAACTTCTGACGGCTTATCAGGACTGTGATGACTTATAAGAAATGGCGTCACACTTTTTCTCCAATTCTCACGTCCTGCCTAAGTCTGACGGCATTCGTGATGACTTATCACCATTATGATGGCCTATCACAAAATGTCATCAATTCTACCATCTAGAACTCATTCCCTATTTAAGGATGACGATAAACTTGATAATTTATCAGACCCTTGACGGCTTATCCCAAAATGTCGTCACAACTTGCACTTTAGGCCAATTCTCTGTCTATTGATGATGACCAACCTGATAGCTTATCACAGGGCTGACGACTTATCACAAATGTTTTCATCCACACTTGTCTTTAGGTTTCTTCAAATTTCAACTTCTTTGCTTCATTTTATGTTGGTTGTCTATCATATCAGCTTAAACTACAAAATCAAACATAAACTAATCAAAAATAACTAAAGTTGCTTAAGACCTTGCAATTATTTAGAGTTAAAAGACTCAAATGTGTTAGAATATGCTCACTCATCAACACCCTCAACTTTAAACAATTGTTTTTCCTCAAGCAACAAAAACATAACTAAGAGAATAAGAGAATTTGGCGACTAACTAGTCATATTAGTTCAGAATAATTTCACCATCTCCAAGGTCAGTCAATTTAAAACTCACTATTGATGTTTTGAAGAACAACTATGCAACTCATAAGCATCAAGATATGGAAAAAATTTAGCAATAACAATCATGTCATACCAAGATCACACTATCTGAACAAGTCAGTACTTAGCAACATACCCAATGTGCCCTCATAATAAAGAAATGCCTTTTTCACTCATATCAGAATTCACATACATAAACATAGGGATAATCATAAGTCACACTATTAGAATGAAGTTCTAAACACTGTATCTCAAATTCCGTAAGCTTGCCTTATAGTCAGTACCCAAATCTTCAGGTAGGTCAGTTAGGATCACTTTAGGGATTTTCTTAGGCTTGTAATGTAGGCTAAGGGCTGGTATGATATTCATGGATATTTTAAAGTGACTATGTCTCCTTGACACTACACTAAACTCTTAGGTTTTCACTTCTTAACCTTCTTTTCTTTCTCTTCTTTTATTAATCCCACATGCTCAAGATGGATGCGGTCTTTTCAATCATCATATTATCTTTTCATCATCTTTAACACAACTTTCTATTTTCTTATTCTTTGTTCACCGCACCCAACTTTTTAATCTTTTATCATATTCTACCTCTCTTCATGCTCATTTTTCATCACGCACCCCTATGATAGCCACCTTCAACTTAGGTTATTTTCTAAAGTCAAGGTGTACGATATCCAAGGAGGACCAGGGCCAACACAGGTTCATTGTAAGGTAAATGGGAAGGTGAAAGGTTTCATAGAAAGAAATAGGCATATAGGCTCAAATCAGGGATCAAAGGATATTATTCACATTAGGAAGGTCATTTAGGCTGAAAGTGGGTTACAATCAAAAATGGGCTATGATTCTTTCCTAACCCCTATCCTATAATCTAGGCAAGACTAACAGGGAAAGATCTAGATTTCGCCCGCAGCAGGAGCTAACTAAGACCTCACACACACCTGGCACACAAGTACATCACATATCACTACTTATTCAATTCATGAAATTTGTTTAGCAAAAATCATCAAGTCGTCAGAATAATGCCACAAAAAGATGCACCGCAGTCACAGAAGAATGTAATTCACACTGTTATAAACTCAGATCAATGGATAGGTGCTCAAAAGTCACAAAATAATCTAACTGCCTCAAATACCTATATTACTCCTAATTATCTACCAAAAATTGTTACAACAACATCCTACCCTACACCCTCAACTTAAAATTGAAAATAAAGCTAAACTAGGGGTTAGAGTTTATCTGGAATGACTCAAGCTCGGGGGTCATAGATTTCTGACCCTACTATTGCAAAATCTTCTACCTTCTCTCCATCAAGAGATTTTGTACTTGAAGTGGTAGGAGGTATCCTAGATGAGGAGCCTGCAGCTCTGGATTTTAAAGCCTCCTCCCATCTCTTATTGTCCTCTAGGGACTCTGTTTTTTCTTTCTTCAACTCCATTTTTTCGGCCTTATTTTTTGCCTTATTTTTCACTCTTCTTTCTTCTTTGTTGTCAGGGTCTTCTCTCTTTTTGTTGACCTTTCTCTCACCCTTCTTCTTATTTATCTTTAGTGAATCTCCAGTGAGGTCAAGCATTAGAATTTCTTGCTAAGATTCAAGCATAGCCGTATCTGTCGGCACCATAAATTGGTGTTGTTGCAACACCCCAACATATGTATTTACCTTATTCAAGGCCGCTATTAATTTAGCAAGATCATCCCCTGACATTTGTTTTGCACGTGCATCAAACCGATTCTCCAAATCTATAATGCGTCCAAGCAAAGTCACAAAAGGCCTAAGGGCAGCCTTGATTCTCTTTTCTACTGCAGCGGCAAACTATTTGGCAAAAGCATGTAGTTGTGCCTCACACCATTTGGCTTGTTTGGCCACTTTTTTTATATCGATCGGATGAAATGCAAACCCTGCTGATGTTGTAGTAGCTGAGGGATTGGTTTCATTCTCAATCACTGAACCTGCTTATGCTGAAAAAGTTGGTTTCGTAGTTTCTGTATCTTGCACTTCAACATTAGGTGTTGAACCAACATCTGTAACTAGAGGGTCTGCTGCTACCTCTACATCTCTTTCAAGTCTCAGTCCTGGCTGATTTTCATCATACCGTATAGGATTGTGGGTCTTTTAGGCAGGAATATCATCATCAACCCCTGCAATCTCTGGCACATTAGCATGTTGGCACAACTCTGTGATAAGAGATGGGAAAGGATAAGTAGTGTCGGTTCTTGACATTCTAATCTTCATCTCACCAGTAATGATTTCTATAAAATTAAGTATGAGCTATTGCACCATGCTTTCTACTAGGATAGCTTAGTCGTCACCCAGAATGTTGTGTCCATCAGTAGGAATCAACCAGATACACACTACACCTCACCAAAATTTTTCCTCTTGAGTCAAATAGGACTTATAGATTCTCTTGTTTGGGTTGGTCACCCATGTTGGTTCCCCTTCGGCTATGATGTTGGCCAACCTTGGACTTTGATTTGCCCAATTTTAATCTGAGCATAGACTAATGGTGAAGTGGATTGAGGAGTGAAGTTGGGGCCATGCAAGAACCTGTTGATGGTTCTAATTGAGATATCAACCCTTACACCCCTTACCTAAGCTCTCTCCAATAGGGGCTGGTCTGCAACTCTTTCTCCTGACCTACACATATTTTCCAACTGATCCTGGTAGTTTGCGAAAAACTCTCAGACAAGTGCAGGGCAAAATGAGCTTCCCCCTTTTGTAGTCTGTCCCAAGCCGTACTCTTAGGACTTCTATTCCACTTCAGGATACCTACGCAGACCTTTGGTGATAATCATGTTTTCTTCTTGAATCGGCCTTTTAGTCCTTCTTCTATCAATTCTGCGGAGCCCAGCAGTGAAGATCCCCTCTGCCTTGGGAATTTGCCATCTAGCATTGTCTCAAACTTTGGGGTTCTTAAATTTGATAAGTTTTCCCCAAATTGGACACTCCTCTCATCTTATTATTCAGTAAAAGGGGATTCGGATGTTGTTCCCTCAGACTCAAGCTCCCTAGACTCTTCATTTTCTTCCTTTTCAGATTTAGCATGTTCAGACTCATGCTGCTCATGTTAAGAATGTTCAGATACCTCCTACTTAGAAGCAGTTGTTGTTTCATTATCCTTACTATCCTCCACCTCAACTAGTGGGGGTGGTGGAGGCTGGTTAAGGCTTTGCTTCTTCTTTCACTTTCTGAGCAGAGGCTCTTCCTTTTTATAATCAGACTCCTCATCGATGAGCTTCCAGCGTACACTTTTCTGTTGTTCCTTCTTTATAAGCATAGGGATCTTTCCTTTGGGTTCCATTATAGGGTTCTTGTAGAAATAGAAAAACCATTAGTCAATCCTCAAGAGCCTAAACACAAACACATTAATCATTTAAGCTTCACTTCCTTTGAAATGGCTCATTCATGCTTCAGGTTCCAGGGGTGATGATATTTCTTGATAAGCCATCACGACTGTGATAGCTTATCATAATTGTCGTTAGACTTAGACAGAACCTGTGAAACTTTATCAACTTCTGATTATGTTTCTGATAAGCCATCACAAATGTGATAGCCTATTATAAATGTCGTCAGCTCTAAATAGAACTCACTTCATTCTTAGTAGCCTTTGACGACATTTCTGATAAGCCATCACAGTTATGATAGATTATCATTAATGTTGTTAGCTCTTATCAGAACCCCACTTTTGATTTTAACTTAATTTTTGGTCCCATTATTTCTCAAAATCCACTCGAGTTCTGATTTGTGAGTTAAATTTTTAGCTTTAGGCTTGCACAGCAAACCCTAGTTCCAAATTTCATCCCTTTTTCCAGTTGAACTTGGTTCAAGTCTCTTGGGAACTTGGGTTGTCATCAATCTATTCCTCACCACTTGAAAAGAAAAGTCAAATTTAGAGCATACCTGATGGGGGCCTTCAATGTGATTACACGCACAAGAGGAAGTAGGAAGAAATTCTTGATTGTACTTGCAAACCCACACATAAGGAAACTTTCTTTTTGTTTTACTTAGAAATTTTTTTTGAATAAGGAAATAAAATACTCTAAATATTGAAGTGAAATAACTTAAAAGGAAGTAAAAACAAGCGGAAAGTGGAAAGGTTCGACTGGGCCCGAGTCAGATCTTTATAATTGGCCCAGATTTGGTTGTTAAGTTACTTTCTGACAACATCTTATGACGGCTTGTCACAAGTATGATGACCTATCAAGGATTTCATTAGCCTTAATAGAACTTCAATTCAAAATTAGCCTCTCTAACGACAATTCTAATAGCTTATCATAGTTTTGATGGGTTATCATGAATGCCGTCAGGACCTTTTCTGCTGATTTCATTAGTTTTCCACCTTTAGTGAATTAAATCCAAACTATAAAAATAAACACTTTACTAGAATATAAAATTTTGGGTTGTCTCCCAATAGCGCCTAATTTACTGTCGCGGCACGACTGGGTTATCTTGACTGCTCAGACTTCGCCAAGACAACCTGTTAATACCACTTTATCATCTTCATAGAATACATCGATGATTGAGAAATCACCCATCTCTTTTTGCTGAGTTATGGATGAGTGTATCTTGAAGCTTGCTTCTTTATCATTTATCCTGAACTTTAGCTCATTCAGCTTTATGTCTATGATCACTCTCCCTGTTGCAAGGAATGGTCTACCCAAGATGATGGGTACTTCAAAGTCCACCTCCCAATCTAGGACTACAAAATCAGCAGGCAGAATAAAATAGGATACGTTTACTAAAACATCGTGTAAAATGCCCACAGGCTGCTTCACAGACCTATCTGCCATCACCAACCGCATATTTGTTGGGGTAGGATTCCCCAAACCCAATTTCTTGTACACAGCAAGTGGCATTAGGTTAATACTGGCTCCTATATCGCATAATTCTTTGGTGAATTTCAGGGAACCAATAGTACAAGGAATGGTAAACGCTCCCGGGTCTGCATTTTTCTGCACTAAAGACCTTGTAGAGATAGCGCCACAATGGAGAAGATTGTCCTTCGGCTCATGGATAACCTTCCGTTTCTTGGTCGCAAGGTCCTTCATGAACTTTGTCTATCCTGGCATTTGCTCAAGTGCCTTAACCTAAGGCACATTTATTACCAATTGCTTGAGCATTGCCAGGAATTTGCTGAATTTTGCATCCTCAGCCTTCTTCTTCAATTGTTGAGGAAATGGAGGTGGTGGTCTTGGGATAGTTTTCAACACCACTTCCTCTTCCTTATTTCTTTCCTTCTCTAAAGCATTAACAGAACTATCCATCTTTTCAGACTACACTGATTGCTTTCTTCAGATTCATCAACAACTCCCTCACCATCTACAGATTTGCCAATAGAAGGTCCAGGTAATATCTTACCACTCCTAGTGGTAATATCCATACGTGATCCATCATTCTGCAGATTCTAAACCGTATCGCTTGGTAACGTTTCTCTCTTTCTCTGGTTAAATGTAGCAGAAAGTTGGATCATCTGCTGCTCCAACTATTTGATGGCAGTGGAATGTGAGTGTACCAACTGAATGATGGATGTCAAATCGGTCTTTATGGTGGTTACACCAGATTTGGGGGCCTCAACTCCCTTCAACAATTTCTCCATCGTGTATTCCATGTACATCTTTCCAGAGCCAGTTGCAATAGCTTCCCGATTTCCAGGAGGAATATATAAACTACTCCTGTAATTATTACTTCTCCAGCTTCCTTGCTCCCTGTATTTGTAACCAGGCTTGTCATAAATGTTCCGACCTTGATTCCCTTGGCTATTTCCTCGGAAACCCCTCTGATTATTAACATAATTTGCCTCTTCTTTAGGTTCCACATCCACTCGGTCTTGAGATGTTACAACTTTTACTTTCTCAGTCTTTTCTGACAATATGTGCTTGGTGAGCAAGTCCATCTGAGTCTTTAGATGGTCCATGTCTTGATCCTGCTCCTCATCTCTCCTGTATTGTTCAGTAGACATACCAATAGAAATAGTGGGGCTTGCTACCACAGACTCCCTGGTATGCCAAACCCGACTCTGTTTGGTCATCGTATTTAGCATATCTGAGGCATCTTGAAAAGAAATATCAACAATTAAACCACAAGCAATATTTTCTACAATTGACTTTGTTACAGAGTTGAGGGCCCTGTATAAAGTCTCCATCAAGTGTAGGTCTGTCATATTATGGTTTGAAAACTGTGTTAGCTTCTTCTTGAATATCTCCCAAGTCTCATGCAAAGTTTTAGTAGAAAGCTGTCTAAAATTAATGATTTCATCCCTCAACTGTACACTCTTGGAGGGTGGAAAAACTATTCTAGGAATGCTTCTTTCAATTGCCTCTAGTGGGTGATGGACTCAAGCGTAAGCTTATTCAGCCACAATGTTTCCTCCCCAGACAGAGACAACAGGAACAACCTCAACCAGATAGCGTTCTGGCCCACTCCTGGGTTATCAAAAGATTTTCAAATGGTGAATCCAGATAAAGGTTCGGATCATCCCCAGGAAGGCCACCAAACAACCCCTTCAGATTAAGGAGTTGGATTATAGTACTCGTAATGTTGAACTTGGCTCCAGTTGCCAACGGTGGAGGAATAATTGCACCCGTTGCACCTGCCCCGTCTATGACATCATCATCATCATTCATATCATACTGGACCGGCTAGTACTCTTGTCTTCTTTGGAACGGACGGCTCCAGTTAACATTACGTGGATCTTATGCATCTATCTACTCTGCACGCCTTGGGTTACCAGGGTTCAATAACTCCTCATCCCCCAAATCTTTGTCCTCAGGGTTTGGATGTCGTGCATATTGCCTGACATTTTACACGTTCACCTGAGCTCTAGCTAAGCCTGCCAGTCTGTCACCTCTTGGTGTTCTGCCATTCTTCCTATTCGTTGCGATTCCGGATTTAGTGGTAATAATGTTTCTCCAAAACATCTGGTGCTTGTCATACACTATAAAATCCTGCAAATAAACCAAAACAATAAATAAAAGTAAATCTAGGAAACTTAACTAACAGTCAATTAGCGCATACAAACTTCAGCTTACAACCGTATTCCCTGGCAACGGCGCCATTTTTGATAATGCTCAAATTACACTCTTGAATGGATGTAAGCGATTGTTGTCAATATAAAACCCAACTAGGTTGGGGTCGAATCCCACAGGGAATATGGTGTGAATTTATGTTGTTTGAAATTTAATCAACTAATAGTTTAATGTTTCCTGAATAGGGGGTTTAGTCATAACAAGTTGTTGTTTGTCACTTTACTTTCGGTGTTTGTAAATCAAGAGTTTATAAAATAACCAGAATTATGTTCGCTAGGGCTTCCGATACATGATAGATGCTACCAGTAATTCAAGATCCTCACGGTAGGTAAGATAACAAGTTATCTTTATCGATGTTATTCTTAAATGTCTCTCGACCTACATAAGCATTTAATTCCCCAATCCTCTCGGACTTAGGGAATTTCTATTTACTGCCCAGATTTTACCTCAGGTTAACCAGCCTTGTTACAGCGCTGATTATTAAACAAAGTATTTTTGAGCCCTTGTTGATAATTTACTTCCTACTATATTAGATTTATTTCTTAAACAAATCAAAGCAGGTGTGTCTACTGTTTACAACCAACAGACGTTAGTTAAAACTTTAGAATTATCAAGAAATCCTACCACCTTTTGAATCTTGAATACTTAGTACCTCATAAAGACCTTACCCTAGATCCCATAACTCAGGTTAATGGAGTTTAGCTACTCATGATGTAACGAACGAAACACGTAATTGAATTCATGATTTGAAAGATAAACTTATAGATATGAATAATAACTGGTGAATCATAGATTAGATCATAAAGGAAAAATCCCAAAATACTAATAATAATCTCTAAAAAATAGTTGTGTTGTTCAAGTCAAGAAGTAAAGAGAGAAAATATCAAAATATGTTGTCCAAAACTCAAGGTGTCGACCTTGTGCTCAATGATAATGATAATAACAACAATAACAATAATGTCTAGAAAACCCTAAAACAAATCTTTAAATAGTTTACTCTAAATAGGGAAACAAAATCAGGGTTACATCTTTTTCTCGGAATAGACGACGACTATTGGTGATGCCTTATCATGAACCTGATGACTTATCAAGAATGTCGTCAGGTCTTCTTCATATCTGCGCTAGTCCTTTCTTAGGTTGACGGCAACTTCTGATGGCTTATCAGGACTTTGACGACTTATTTGAAATGTCATCATACTTTTGCTCCAATTCTCATGTCCTACCTAAGTCTGACGGCATTCCTAATGATGGCCTATCACAAAATGTTGTTGATTCTATCTTATGGAACTAATTAACTATTTAAGGCTGACGACAAACTTGATAACATATCAGACGCTTGACGACTTATCATAAAATGTTATCACAACTTCTACTTTAGGCCAATTCTCTGTCTACTCATGATGACCAACCTGATAGCTTATCATAGGGCTGACGACTTATCACAAATGTCGTCGACTACAGTTGTCTTTAGATTTCTTCAAATTTTCACTTCTTTGCTTCATTTCATGTTGATTCTCTATAATATCAGCTTAAACTGCAAAATCAAATATAAAATAATCAAAAATAACTAAAGTTGCTTAAGACCTTGCAATTATTTAGAGTTAAAAACCTCAAATGTGTTAGCATATGCTCACACATCACTGCTCAGAGCCGACAAAAGTATTATGTAAATGTATGCAGAAAGGATCTTGATTTTGATATTGGTGATTATGTCTATCTAAATATCTCTCCCATGAAGGGAGTAAAGCGGTTCGGCAAGAAGGAAAAGCTCATCCCCGATATGTCATCCCCTTAATAATTCTCAGTCTCTTTGGCAAGGTATCTTATGAGCTTGAATTGCCTTCAGATCTAGCCTCAGTTCATCCAGTATTCCATGTCTCTTTTCTAAAGAAGTGCATAGGTGACCCAACAGGTGTAGTCCCGATTCTGAGCACAGATGTTCAGAACGGCATCTCTTATGAAGAGATTCTAGTCAAAATTCTTGACTATCAGACTCGTAGACTGATGAACAAAGAAGTCCCTCTAGTCAAAGTTCTTTGGCGGAATCAGTCCATTGAGGGAGATACTTGGGAAGCAGGAGAAGACATGCGAACCAAGTACCCTCACCTCTTCTTCACTAACTCAGATCTAGCTCAAGGTAACAGTTCGTCTTAAGTTTTTAAGTTTGATGTTCAGATTTTTGTTAAAACTTGGTATCCGGTTCATGTTCAGAATTCCATCATAAACTTGGTATTAAATACCATTACATATTCAGTCATGCATTCATATAATAGTTCAGTCATATAATTATGCATCAGATATCCATTCTCATTATGAGAAACTCAGTTCATCAAAACACTCAGGCATGCATTCATGAATCAGTTATACATGCATCAGATATGAATGTTCAGTATAGTGTATTCATCTATCAGTCATATCAGTCATGGAATCATGTTTCAGTTGCTCATCTTCAGTATATAGATCAGTTTATCTCTTCTCCCCTCTCGATCGATCTCATTCGAGGATGAATGTTCTCAAGGGGGAGATTTTGTAAAACCCTACAAAACTTCTGAGCTTAATTCAGTCCTTTAAGTTTTTCAAGGGGTCCCAGACTTCCAAAATTCTAACCAAGTTCCCAGACTTAGCCTATTTTGGTCTTCAAATGTTGGCAATCTCATCTCGCCATATTAATGTCCTTAAATGGCCCGTATTTTCATTAATTCATGATCAGGAAGGTCAATAGGTGTTCCTGGACAGATTTCAGATTTTTCAAAACATGTTTAGATCATGTTCGAAGTCCCAAAATAGTGGACAACTGTGATCTTGGCGCGGCGCGTCTCCAATTGCGTTGGTCAGCATTTGTGTAGGATGCCAAAGCCAAAACTTCTGAGGATCGATGCGATCATGGAGCGACGCATCATGTATCTCATCACAGCCATCAACGTGCCACGTCGCTTGTAGCGTTGGCACCCAGTTTTCAGTTATTAAATGATTGTGTCCTCAAGGGCAAAAGGGTTAATTTTTCCACCCCTATATAAGTGACAAACACGTAATTCATCACTATTTTACCTAAATAATAGCGGTTTCTCTCTCAAATCGATCAAGAACAAGCTTAGGGTTTCCAATTGAGGATCCAATTTTAAGAATTTCACCATTTGTTTTCAAGAATCTTCCATCCAAGGTATGCATCGTATTGATTTATGGTTCTTTTCATCCATAAAGATCAAGAACCCTATTTCAAATTATAAATCATGATGTTTATGTTGTGGGTTGTTTTTTGTAACCATGTTTATCTTGTTTTACGATTCCAAAATTGGAATATTTACGTATTTTCCATGAAACTACGATAGCATACAAGTTGAAATCCATGAATGGAGTTGTTCATTATATGTAATTTGACGATTACACCTATGACCTAAGTTGTGCATGTAAGGTGTTTGATAAAATGCCTAAGAGGATAAAAATTGTGTATTATAGATCAATTGTAACCCATATGATAAATGCATGTCTTACTCTTATGTTCAAATGACTCCCATGCTATTAATGTGCAACGTAGATGTTTGTTGGAATGCTCATGATGTTAGAGTATGAAATTATGACACTTATTAAATGCATTCCTACCATGTACAAGTTTATATAACCATATGCTTCATGAAATCTCCTTATTATTATATTGTGGATTGTTGATGTTGGTCATATATTCAAGAACGTCATACCTTGTCATTTTCCTTCTATCGGGTCCTGGGGGTACTTGTACCCGATAACTTAGATGTATTCCTAGAGCCAGTGTCATGTTTTCACGATACTCTCAGTCAAGCCATGGTCAATAGAACTCAGTCAGTCATGTGACTCTGGAAAGCTCAGTAATTCAATAATCTTAGTAGTATTCCATCAGTCAACAGAACTCAGTTAACTCAGTCTAGTTTAGCTTATTTAATCATGTTTAATGTCTATTCAGATGTGAGTAGGATTTAGCACCAACTGAACCCAAGGATGGAAACTCACCTGCCAGTAGAGGGTATGATTTTTAGAAGCAACCCTTGCATTCCAGAACTACGTAGCTAGCATAGGTTAAGAAATCTAACCTGCCAGTTGAGAGTTGATGAGGTGGCTTATATGCCAATTGAGGGTTCCCACCATTCTCATTTGAGTACCTGCCAATTGAGGGTCACTCACAGCTTGTCCTTACCGGTGACGCGGTATTGACACCCTTCCAATTGGGGTTATAGATTGGACCCAAACGCAGCTATATTTCTTTATTTGGGGCATGTCGGTTAGATGACTACCTCCCACAGTTACAATTTCAGTCTCAGTCTCAGTCTCATTAATAGGACTCAGATAGTTCTACAGAATTCAGGACTGTCAGATACAGTCAACTCAAAGTCGTATGAAACTCAGCTATTTCCATTAGAACCTAGACTGTCAGATACAGTGGCTCAGTATCAGTTATTAGTAACTAATGTTATCAGTATTCAGACTCAGTAGTCAGTATCATCACGAATTCAGTTACAGTCATTTATTCATGCATGTATTCTCACATTCATGTTATATAGTCTGTTAGCATTGTTCATGCATTTGAACCCTCTGTATTCAGCCTACCTCACATGCATACCAATACATTCAATCATACTAATGCATTTGTTCTATGATGTTGTATACCATAGGTCCAGAAGCACGAGTTCCAGAGTATCAGTAGCACTCCAAATTTCAGCAGTCAGATTTAGCAGTGAGTTCTCATTATTCGAGGACGATCTTATTATTTATCTCATTATTTCAGTTTAGCTTTCAGTAGATGGAGTTAGTTGGGGACATTTCCCATCAACTCCTAATTCAGAAAGTTTAGTCAGTTAGAGGCTTTTCAGAAATAGTATATTCAGACAGTTTATTTCAATTCATGTTTTGGTATTGATATTCCGTACTCTCAGATATTATGTTTTATCCATTTTTAACCTTATGGCATATTTTAGTCTATTATTTCTGCATTTTTACATGATTTTATACAGTATACAGGTACAGATATCAGTCATGGGTTAGCTTTTGGTCCTTTGGGGTCATGTGCACCGTGTAGCATTTCGGGTACCAGATTTGGGGCGTTATATAAACAAACATGCTACCATACAAATTGGACATTCTATACTCCATGGAACTACCAAAACTTTCATTTGAGTTCATTTTGACTAAATGTAGGGCTTACACCTATAGTTCCATTTTTCATATAATCCACCTAATAGTCCAAAACTTGTTCGGAAGCCTCAGGACCTGAACATAAATAACCTAGCCTAAAGTCAACTTTCTAAAGTTGATGGTGGAATTGGAATTCTAAATCGACATCATCTAATATGAGTTTTGGTGTTCAATAGAATCCTAAATATCAAAAGCTTCAAAATAGGGAAATTGAGTACTGTCGTGGCAAGGCTCTAAATACCAAGTCATAAATGACTAGTAGCTGTTGTGGTAAGGCTCAAAATGCCAAAAATGATAGAAAATCAAGCAAATGACCTGGAGGATCATTACAATATCCACTATTAAAAGTTCTTTCATCTGCGAAAGTCAATCGATCAAAAGATCACAAAAGCTCGAAGGGATGAGGTACTGGGACTGCATGCTCCGAGCGCGACTTCTCAGATAACCTTCAAGAAGAAAGGATGATTCCAAGGAATTTATCCACATATATCCCCTTTTTCAACCAACACTCCATCATCACATCTCAAGCAGCTATCACTCAACCTCAACTACCGATTAGCCTCCAACTAAACTGGGGAAGGCTTATTCACACAAATCCAAACTGCATTACCCTGATACCAGTGCCACCAAGCGAAGACTCATCCATGAAAAAGGCATACAAAGGCATGATTCATAAGACCAACTCCTATTCCAAAAAACTGGAAAGTAGCTGGAGTCTTGTCCATGCAACCCCATCACACTAGCCTTGAATAACTAAATTTGGTCCACTGAAAATCCATAATATAAAGCATGAGAATAAACCCATAGAGTGCTAACTGGGCACACAAATTGAAATTACCAAGATTTATGATCTATGTTGATGCTATAATTTATTCAAATAACCTTTAAAACTGAGAGTTAGGAGTCAAAAGCATAAATATTTCTCACTAAATGATCCTCTCTGGGTTAACCCAAATACCGAGGGTGAAGCCATATTGAACCTAAATTGAGCATACTACTAATTCTTAGTTGATCATCAAAAAAGATATGACAAATTCAAACTTGAGGTCAAATATGAAGGAACAAATATCATGCTAATAGACAATCATCTGAACATCTAACGTCCCAAATAAATCTAAACTAAAGTAGAAGGAATAGGTAGATAAGAAGTAGGCTTAGCCAATCTATAGCTGAAGCACCAATAGAGACAAATCTAAAAATCAAGGTTTCACCCAAGCTCTTCAACTCCTGGTTAAATTCTCGACACTAAGGTTGAACTACTTGATCTCAATTACCTAAACTAACCCTATAAATGGGTAAGCACCCATACTCCATATCTATCATAACCATTAAATCATTGTTTCAAGGAATCAAATCTAATACTAAGCTAATGACTCTGAACTAAGGCCAAATACCTAAGCCTCACCATACTATCCAAATAAATCATATCAGAACTAGTTCATGAGGGAGCCAAAACTGAAATATAGCTAAACCACAAATCACCACAGAGGATAAATCACCAGCTAAAAAAACAAGCAATCAACTCCATATCTACTGTAGGGCATGAAACACCAAATCCTACCTAAAAACAAAACAAGGATGCAAACCATACTAGTAATAACAAAAACCCTAGCAACTCGGAGAAATACAACCTTAGCAAAAATTAGTTAATCTAGTACTCCACATCCACAATGAATACTCAACTACCATCTTAAGAAGAGGTCACATAAAATATAACTTATCTCCATCACTCTTAACTCCACTAAAATAAGAATTGCTTCCAAACAAAAATGGAAAACCCAAGCTCCACACTAATACTTAGATCCAAGCTACCACTAGGAAGAGAACCCAACAACCCTAAAAGGAAAATCTAGTATCTCTTGACATTAATATCAAAACCACCATCGAATGATGAACTAACCAATCAGAAGAATGGATCAAAAATTGGTCAACATAAAAAATAGGTTATATAGAGAGAGAAATGAAATGATTTCTAGAATATCAGTAAATAAGAAGGTAAGCCTTAAGGGCCCATAAAATTTCAATCATTTATTTATCTTCCCATGTGTATAACATTAACTTTTTACTTGAATTATGATGAGGGACATTAAAAGGGTGTTTTTGGAATGTTTTGGAAGGAATTTAGGGCCATTTTTGTCCTTGAGAAAGTGAGGGTCCATGATAGTAGCTGTCATGACCCAATTTATATGTCATGATGACACCCACTAAATCCCACTAGTAGGATAGGAAAACCATAACCTGGAGCTAACACAATCAGTTAATTCAGTAGGAAATTCCCAACATTGGAAAATTTCAAGAACATGATTTATAAATAACAAATGTTCTAGATAGAATAAATAGTCAATACAAGATACCAATCTCACGACCTGGTAGTGCTAATACAATAGCATCTAATACTATCAATACAACTCAAAGTCTAGAATATTCAATATATCTATCTCTAAACAAAAAACAGAAAATAAAGATAGAGAAAAATGAGTAACTCAAACTACAAGAGATAACCCTATCTCCAAAATTAGTCACCACATGAACAACAATATTGGTGACAACTAGTACTTGGATCTACACTAAAAGGGTACATAGAAGTGTAGTATGAGTACCAAAACAATGGGGACTCAGTAGGATTCATTGGCCAACTAATCTAAACAATGATATAAATATGTTAAAGTGCAAGATATCATAACTAAATAAAGGTATAGAAATGAATCTGGATCATCTCCAACATCACTGTACTTAATAAGTAAATAAATAGGAATGACAGCATAAGATAACATGATATCAGCCAAGCAATCATAAACGAAAAAATTGGCTTCCATACGCCTACTGGAGTAAAAAAGTAAAGGCTTTGTCATAGCCTCCCATACATCTTGAGAGTACACTTAAGAGAAGAATAAACCAATCAACTGACATTATGACTAACCTTTATTGTAATTTAAACATAACTCCACAATTTACCCATATTCCACTATATTGTCATTACTTAACAATCTTACCGTCATTTCTCACTAAGCATCATTAATTAGCCAATCACCACTTATTAAAAAGTCTATTTAATAATGATAATCCATATATGTTATACCACATTTTAACAATTTTCTTATTTTCCAACTTAGCCAAATTACTACTGTGAATCTCACATCCTGAATTGTCAATCATAAAAATATGTCATAATAGTATAATATGCATATCCAAACACAAACCGGTAAATATAATCAATAGCAAGACTTGAAATGGTAAATAAATAATAGCCAGACTCAAATAAAGAAATATAATAAACAGACGGACTTGAACTGTTATATAATCAAAAGCCAGACTCGAATTTGTAAATAAAATCAATAGACGGACTTAAACCGGTAAATAATAATTAGCTCCATAATCATCCTCAAGACTCGAACTAGGTATAAATATAACCAACAACACAACCATCTTAAGGACTCAAACCAGATATATTTATACAATCCATATTATAAATAGTATGATTAATATGCATAAAAATAACATATCCATCAAGTATCAAGTGTTCCCGATATTAATTCAATTTATATTTCCACAAATCTAATAATCATAACTGATTTTGCCAAAGTTAACATGTGTCATAGCCTAAAGTGGGTTAAGAGTCTCCTTTTAATCCTCAAGTTCAATTTCAAGAAAAAGTCTTAAGGTATCTAAATCCACTTTTAGATGTGAAACAAGCAACAAGCAGTTCTTAGGTAGAGATTCGACTCAAGCACTTTAACTAAGTCCAAAGAACACTAAGGTAACCTTCATTAGTAAAAGCAACTAAGGCCAAACTTACTCTATGCATGATTTACTAGAGAATTTTACATAATATTGATCAATATATGCCATTCTCATTCTAAATATGAGTAATGAAGTCTAATTCACCAATGGCATAGGGAAACAAGTCGACTATTTCAATTCTATAGTTTCATCATAGCCTAAGAGATCCAAATAACACAATTCTTACAATTCATAAAACCAATACCTTAACCCATCCCAAATATAACAAAATATCTTAAGAATACTATGAAATGGTTAAATCTAACAAGGGATAAACCTAGCCTACCTCCACACCAAAGAACGATCAATGAACATCTAAACCTTTGCCTTTCTCTTTTAAGAAGCTACCTCAATATTCAAAGCTATAAAAAACAAATTCTACTTTTCAATATGAGAATATAGATACCCATATTTTAACATTGTTCTTTTGATCCAAAAATGACATCAAAAATCCCATTTGGATCATACATGTAGAAATTGCATTTCTAAAACCATCCCAACAAAATATCATGCCCAAGGAATCATAAAGCTCAATAATGGGTGAAAAAATTAAATTAGAGCTAAAATCAATCCCTAAAGGATTTGAGGTTTTGAGCAACAAACCAAGAAATTTCACCAAGAAAAAGGTGAATTCTTACCTTAAATTAGATGATAATCACGAAAATAAATGTTACTCTAGCTTCTCAAGCTCCCATAAGCTTCAAATTTAAGTTGGCACACTATATTATGGTTTATCTATAATGAAAGAAGATGGAAAATTCTAAAAGTCATGGAATATGGCTCAATTCATACCCAGTCAAGGGCCTCAATAGTCTCTATTATGACTGGCAGGTATGAAATCGCAGCATCTTGTGGTTTTCACAACTTATTGCAATTGCTACACCTACGTGCGATCATACCACCATGATCGTGGCCCAAGGATGACAATCGCAACTGCATCAGTTGATAGCTAAAAACATGGAAATCTTATAAGTATCCTCCAAGGCCTTGGGAACCTTCTAGAATCCCGTATAAGAAATAAATTATCTAACCATACAAAGTTTGATGTTACAGACTTAACTGTGTACTCAGATTTTCCATCTGGTGGTATTTTGACCAAATGTTGGTCCCATACTCATATGTCTAATTTCTCAAATTTCAAAATAATAGGTCGAAATAAGCTCAGGTGCATCACGACTCAAACCAAAGGTCTACCTAGCCTAAAATCAATATTTCAAATCTGCTGGCATAGTTAAAATTTACATACAAGTTCATTTTACTGAATTTTTTGCCCTGTGGGTATTTGGAACCAATGAAGACTTCTAAATTAGGAATTAGATCTAAAACCAAATTAACTACCTAATAACCAAACTGCCAGTACCAATAAGTCTTAAATAACTTGGGGTAGCTATGGAAAAACTCTAACGACAAAAATAAGAAAAATATATGGAAAATATCATGAATAGTCATTATAGTAGTGTGACACAACACTTATGCTCTACAATAGAAGCATGGCATAGAGACTACCCTCTGTGATACTGGCGTACAACACTGTTATGTTAATTTTGTACAGTTTGGTTTTATCACTTGGGGGGGGGGGGGATTTTAGGTCGTTTACCCCTTAAACAACTTTAAAACACTTATATGACCTTTACCTTCTGTTGTCAAGATCTTTTTCTCTTTAACTCCAAAACTAAGAAAATTCAAGGGTTTTCCAAGGATTTCACCATTCAGGCTCTAGGCTTTGATTTCACTTAAATTTCTTCTATATTTCAGGCATGTTACTCTTTTCCTAATTTGAATTTTATATTATTGCATAAATTTATTTAATATCCATGTGTTTTAATTGATGAGTTTGAAATTGTGTTGAAGGATTTTTGTTTGTAATAATTGAATTACTTTTCCCATTATTTTGATATGTTTTTCAGGGTTTAATTGATTGTTTTAGGAATTGTATTGGTGCATTTCTATAATGGTATAAATAGGTGACAATGTTTTGCCAAATTGATGGACTTTTGGCTTGGTAATGGCCTTGACCTCAACCCACTTTATAGTCTTGGTTTTTGAATATGGACTTTAAAATAATTTCACATATCTTTTGGAAAAATTGCATTGTATTAAAGGATAAATGTATAAAAAGGATTTTGAATCCCTTTATGTCTATGGTTTTGGAATTCCCTTAGTGGCCATGGTTTTAAATTTTAAATAAAACTTGGGAGTCTAATGGTTAAATGGACTAGTTTGGCATAATTAAATTAGATTGCAAGCATATTGATATGACAATAACATGTTGGAAATTACATTAAAAAGACTCTTTGGTTAATGGTTGGGTAATGTGCGAACTATATTTAATTTTGACTTAAAGAGAATATTATAGCTCATCGAGAAGGTGTAGTCCCAGGGGTGACAACACTAAAAATAACATTTTCCCATGTTGGGTGTCTATATGACCTTGTTTCTAATGAACACATTATATTTTAGATGGCTATCGCCTTGGTGTGTAATGACCCTTCAGGTCATTTTCCGTAATTTTGCTTATTTTTTCCATTAGACCTTTTCTGTAGCTACCCGAAGAGACTTATGACTTACTAGAGCTGATAGTTTGATTACCGGGTAGTTCATTTGATTTTTAGATCTAGTTTCCCCATTTAAAAGTCCTTACTGGTTTCAAATTGACATCAGGCAAAAACATTAGTAAAACAGTCTGAGATACAAATTTTGACTTTGATAGAAGCTTAAAAAATCACTTTTAGGCTAGGTAAACCCTTGGTTCTAGTCACAATGAACCCGAGCTCATCTCGACCAATTGTTCAAAAGGTTGTAAAGATTGGAAGTTTGGGTAAGGGACCCATATTTGGTCAAAATAAAATCCGATGGAATATCTGAGTTTGCCAACATTTCTTGAATGTGAATTTTAGAGTGGTTACATAGTTCATTTGCAAATATTAGATTTCGAATAAATCCTAAGGCATCATTGAAAACATGAAGAATTTACCCTGTTGTTGGTGCAATGGAGATCACAAAAGGGCCAACATGATCACGCTATGTCTATCATAATAAGGCCCATAGAAATTAGAAAATAGTTATTGCAACTTATGGATGGCGATTGACATACATGAGATGGGTATTTAAAGGTCCTTTAGGCTGCTTTTTGGGCACTTATCACTCATCTTTGAGATCAAGAAACCCTAAAATGATGTGCTAACCTTTAATTGAGCCTTTGTTGTAACTTGCGGGCTTGGTTAACATATATTCTTGTGATTAACATCGCATTTAAGGTAAGAATCCTTAAATTTCATTCTTGAATTTCTTATATTCTTGACCAAATCCCCAAATAGCTTGAGCGATTGATTTAGCCCCAAAAAGCTTGGTTTTAACCTATTTATTGAGGGTGATGATTCCTTGATTGTGTATGAACATTGTGTTGACCTCAAAAATGTGTTTTTTAAAAGTGGGACCCACTTGGGGTTTTGGGTGTCATTTTTGTTCCTGAAGTACAATGGAGCAATATTAATTTATTTTTTTCCAGTGCAGTACATTCCATCTATTATTAACCTTAATATTAATTTATTGTTAGATTATTGAGATAGAGGTGGTATTGATTTGACTTAATATATATTTGAGGCACATCATGATATTTGAAATTGTCATAAATAGTTTTGAAAAAAGATGTGTTTATTTTTTGTATTTTGGTAAATTATTTTATTACATAATTATACATGTGGAAAAAAGGGAACTTTTAGAAATATCTCATTATTTCTTCTAAGGGTTAGCAATTAAAGTTTTCTGAGTACATGTGTTTTATGTACTCACTCTATAATGACTATTTTAGTTGTAATGTATAAACCTTCCAATAAAAATCTCATGTTAAATTTTCTCCCAATTTTGAAGTTATAAATTTTAGGATAGGCTAGTTTGGAGCAAAATCAGAGTGAGGTATGTCAAGGAAAATTCACAAAATAATTTAGGCAAGTTTGGTGGTATTTGATCTAATTTCCAGTTATCTAAGATGATAAGAAACCTATAAGAATTTACAAATTAAATCTGGGCAATTAGAACTCTCAAAATTAATATTAGCGTAAAGGGCATTATTTGGAATATCCTGTGTTTAAAGTATTCTACAAAAAATTAAGATGTTTGGGCAAAACTGGACATGCTGTCCCATTAAAGCTGTTGTAATGGAATGCACGCCACTATAGCAACATGTTACTATAGTGACCATCGTTATAGTAAAGAAATTCCATTGTATCAATAGTCCAACCTAATCAACGATCGATAAAGTGGCAAGTGATGTTATAGATACGCTATTAAAGTCACAAATTCATTTAATTTTTCTCCAAAATAGTTTAGTTTTAAAAACTCATTTTGGGAAAAATAGAGGTGATTTGGGATAATTTTCCAGTAGATTTTCATCTTTCAGCTTTGTTGAAATAAGGATTTCATCTCTGTTAACTAATTTTTGATAATAAGTGTTAGAATTGCTAAATTATGGAGCTCAGAGAGGGTTTTTGGGCTCATTTTAGTTATTTTTTTATGCAATGAAGGGAATTAAGTAGTACGTTAATGGGTTATGAATATTAAGTAGTCCGTTAATGGTTATGAATATTAATAGTTAATTTACCCTTGTATTTAGTTAATTCACTAATTTATCCATGGAATTGATAGCTTTAGGTAAATTATAGTAGAAAAGCCCTAAAACGAGAGGGTAATGATCATGAAATTGACCTTAGGGGTTGGGTGTGAGTTATAATTTCCAACATTATAGATTAATTATGTGTTTATATGCGTGTTCTAGACCATAAGAAAGCCAAAATTGCATAAAAGGGCAAAGTTTGACTGAGGGAGTTGTGCAAGCTTGGTTTGAGGTAGGTGATGGTATTGTAGTTTAAACCAATTTGTGTTATACGTGCATGTTAACTACCTTGTAGTGTGGCTTCTTAATGTATTTTTTTGGTATGGTCAATGCAAAAAATCTTACGGTATTGCATGATTCTTCCCTACTTTATTATTTAATGTGTAATTTTTTAGTAATAGGAACATTCTCAAAGGATGTTGGCGAAACAATATTGCTAGATAATTGTGTCTGGGGTTTTAGTACATAGACATAATTTGTCCCCTGCAGGTCATGGCTAGGGGTGGGTGTATTACCCATAGCATATGTACGAGGGTTAGGTGAGTTTAATAGTTTCATGAGTGATCCGTGGAATATATTATATAGTTGACAATTTGTATAATTGTCTAGACTTGTCTTGACTAAACCTATCTTGGTGATAATATGGTGTCTTGTTTATTGAAATCCTAAGTTTCTTATTTGATACTTGTTTCTCTAAGTGTATGTTAGTTTATCATGGGTTAATTTATTGTACTATATTTAAGTTAAGAGCTCATATTCTTATGTTGGGTTGGTCGAATGACCTTACCAGTACACTGTTATTTTCTTGTGTGTTGATATTACACTTGTGCTTACTTTTATGAGTGTAACACATTCCAAAGGCTCCTACAAGACCCCACTTGTACGTTTAGCGGTTGACTGTATATTTTAGAGTGAGCGACATATCTTGGCTACTATGATATTTTTTCTTTATGACATAGTCCTTTGTGTTGGACATTAAGCACTTTTTTTTAGTTTTGGAATTGCATCCGCTTCTTGATAGTGTTAGATGTTTTGGTACAAATGATTTTTGGGTCCTGGAGATGGTTTTATTTTATTTAAGTACAATGTTTAACAATTAGGTGTACTTTTAATTTTTTTTAAGTCTTGGATAATAAATGATTTATTAGTATTTTATCTCTTTAATTGTTGATTTTAAGATGGTATTTTGGGTTGATGGTTCTCTGTGTTGGGTTACACTTCTAGTTTTTTGCGATCCTATCAACACCTGATACAAGTTTTCTAACTGTGATGGAGTTAATCGTTGGAGTATGGATACTCGAAACACATCTCATATGATAATTGGTGTTCTTATCTCCCACTACTGGAGACAATTTAGGGCTCTACATTCAAAATAAATAGAAACAACCTCCAATTTGTCCTTTCTATCATTGCCATTGTAATTAAAATAATGCATTGCTCTTTAAAGACACCTATCTGTGTTATCACTAGAGAATAAGGATAGTTTCAATCATCTAGTATGTGTTTTGTCACAAAATTATGGATAAACTTCCTAGAATCCATCACTTTTGTGATTTTTAATGTCCTCTACCGTATATTTATGTCCTTAGTTAGATCTTCTTAAACCACTGATTTTTCTTTCATATGTTGAATAATTTCAGCATCATGTTCATCTTTTTTTGCATCTAGTCTCATAATTTCCCTATGTAATCATGTACTGAACCAATCTCCTCGTATACTTCGCCCATTGTATTATCTAGTCCTTTAAATCTCCCATCCATTCTGGTTGACAACATAAAGTTTTTGATACATAAATATTTAGGAACCCTGAAATCTCCTAACAATAAATTTGTAAATTTCCAAATACAACATAAAAGTAGAAACAACACTTCAACTATTATTTACTGCCACTAACAAATAGAATAATTTTTACAAATTGCAAGTGGAAAATACTTCAACAATCAAGGTTTTTTGAGGAACCTTAACCTCCTAATCTATCAAAAAATCCTATAGAATAATCTGATAGACTTTCTTACTTTTTATCACAATATACAGAAAATAACTACCTAAGGTGCTAGTTAACTATCAAAACTACTAGAAATATATACACATAGTAATTAATAAATAAAATATATACTTTTATGCCTTATTTTATGTAATTAACCTTTCTATTGTTACATTTAGTCTAGCATGAAAAAGTTTGAATTAAGATACTCCCTGAATAAAAGAGATAGACATTTCAGCATAGGCTAGTCTTAGATGAAATTCGAGTGTGGTATGGTCTAGAATAATACATGAATTGATAGATTGATATTTGAATGATTTATGAACTTAGAGTTATATCTAAGATGTTAAGAAACTCGTAAAAATTTACAAAAGTAAATTTGAGTTAGTAGAACTCAGTATATCATAATTAACGTAAACGGGTTAGTTCGAGAAGTCAATATAAAGAAGTGTTTTATAAAATGGGAAAATTTATAAGGTGTTCATACATTCAGCCTCCTCCTATGCTGCTATAGTGGGAGGAAGACCGCTACCACTATCCTGCCATAGCGTGAATCAAAGTTTGTCAATTTGGCCATAGCAGGTGAATCCTTCTAGAGCAATTCCGCTATAGCAAGAATCACCCCGCTATATAGAGATAGAAGCTTTCAATACATAAAATATCTCAAAAATATATTTTTCATATTAAATACATTCAAGGATTGGTATAGGCAAATTTGGGTGGACTCGACCTATTTTCCACCAAAATCATTCATTGAGGTAAGTAATTCTACCTATTTAACTAGTTTTCAAAGAATTACCTTATAATTACTAGTTTTGGAGTATGGAAGGATTTGCTTAATCTAAGTGGAATATAGGTGTAATTTATTGATTATGTAGTGAAACCCTAGAGTTTTTTTTTAAAGTTAGATTAACTAAGTTTACATTCTTAGAATTCATATTTGTAAACTCGAAATTGGTAGAATTAGGTGGATTGAAGGTAGAAAAACCCTAGGGAAAGGGAATGATCATGAATTTAGCCTTGGGGATTTGGGATTAGGTTATAATCCTTGATAGTTTTAGTTCAATTATTGAATATGTGTTGTATTATAATTTTTAGAATGCAATCAAACTAAAATTGCAAGAACGGGCAAAGTTCAAGTTTTTTAGAGAAAGGGTAAGAATGGATTGAGGTAGGTGATGGTTATAAAGTTGAAACTCAATTTAGTTTATGTGTGCATATTAACTGCCTCTTTATGCAGTTGTTACAATGTATTCCTAAAAGGTTGATTTGTTGAATGGTAATCTAAGTGTTTAATCACATTTAATAAGGTTATATAAATAAATTGTTTGCTGTACAATTGTGGTTGTGTTATTCTCATTTTTTATTATATTTGTTGGAATTGAGTTATTACTGAGAGATGCATCGATAAACATCATTATTACAAAATTGGTAAAACTCAGAGAGTATAAGGGTGTGGACATTGTTATAAGGTTGGCAGAACATTGGTTTGGGATAAGGATAGCTAACACTAGATGTCTGGGATATTTTGTATATGACATAATCTTGTCCCTTATAGACCATGTCTAGTGGGCATCCATAAGACCCTTATCATACGTGTACATGATATTGGTAAGTTTGACGATTCCTTGAATGGACTAGGTGTTGTTATTGTTGATATATTGGGTTCCTTGAGTGAACCAATTGACATTATTGTTGTTATTTGATCCTTGAGAGGTCCAAGCAGTTGGAATAACTAACCTGTACAATTTCTGTTGAGGTCTATTAAAAGAGTAACTGTGGCAAGTTAGAACTTATTATTGTGGGTTAATGAGTGATGATTTTACTACTCATTCTCACTAAACATTTGTGCACATTACCTTGTATTAAATGAATAAATGAGACATATTGGTGATGAAATGCACTAATATCCACTCTTTGTAGGCATAGAGTTAAGGAGATCAAAAGATGTGGATTGGAGAAGAAAATGATCAAAAGAGAGCATGAAAAGTGCATCTAGAGACTTGGAGCAGAAAGGCCTCAGGTACCGCGGTCCTAGTCTACTGACTGGGATCACACCAGTCAAGAAAAAGTTATTCAACCCCAATCATGAAAGTTTCTCACTATCACAGTCAGACCCGCGCAATCACGGCTTAGCAGAAGAAATCAGCCCAAGGGCAAAACTGAAAATGCACGTGGTTGATCCCAATTTTGAAAAAAAGACTCAAAACTTAGCATCATGGATCATATTCCATCTTTCCTAATTTTTAGGTTTATCTCTTGAGTTCATAGCCTCCATTTTTTGGAGAAGAAAATATTGTATAATTTTTGGGTGAAGAATACGTTGGAGACTTTCTAAGTGGAAGATTAACTCACTTCCATTGTTGATTTGTGGGAGTTTTAAGTTTGAACTAACATTCACTTAAGCTTCAATAAATAACTTCAATGGATATTATGGGTATATCTATTCAGTAGTTCATGTTTATGGATTTTATCATTGCAATGCTAATTTGGTTAGGATTTGATGGGAGAAAGCCCTAAATACCAACATGAGTATGATAAGTGAAAGCTCCATGCTCTAGAAAACCTGAAGCCATCTTCGAAAGGAGGGTTTTGGGTGAAGTTTAGGAATCCATATCATCCTTGAAAGAGGAATGTGGAGACCAAAGCAATGATAGATAATTGTGTGTACAGTTTGCTAAATTTTCACTATCTTAGACATAAGGGTGAATGTGAGGTTGACTATACCATGGGTATCATCCTAGAAATAGGGATGC
The DNA here is from genome assembly GCA_030864215.1 of Capsicum pubescens. NCBI lineage: Eukaryota > Viridiplantae > Streptophyta > Magnoliopsida > Solanales > Solanaceae > Capsicum > Capsicum pubescens. Next base: position 36,757,554 of record CM061539.1, on the reverse strand, counting down.
TTATATTGAGGTTGTGGTTACCACTTTTTGAACATACTTATTAGATATTTGAAAGAATTAATGGATGAAAGTTTGATATTTTTTTTGAAAGACTAGCATCAAAATCTATAACCAAACCTACCTATTTATGAATTCATAAATTGATGTTGATTGCGAACACCCATATATCACTCCCTTAGTAGTGCATAATCCCAAGATCCGTGCATACCTGTTAAAAATCTAATTATTCATAGCCCCAAATTTATAGATACCTATCTCCCCTATTTTTACCTTCTTGTAACATTGGTTTGGACTTAACTTGTATCCATTATTTCAAAGTAACTTGATTTCCACTTATATTTTTCCTCGTGGATTCAACCCCGACTCTAAAGTTATGTAAATATATTGACAGCGACCACCTTGCACTCAAATTGATGTGCAAGTTGAGTGTTATAAAAAATGGCACCATTTTCGGGGAGCAATTTAGCTTATTAAGTTATTTTAGAACTTTAGTTACTTTCTTAAATTAAAGCTTATATATATATGTTTGTGATTTTTCTTTGTAGGAAGATTTTATTTTATTTTTATTTTTATTTTTCTCTATGGAATCTCCTAACAAATATGATATTGGTGGTTGGAAGTCCTATCTTGACAATGTTTGACCATATTACGTACCATACTTCATGAGAGATTGTGACTATGCTCCCTGGAGAGAGATGGATTCACCATCTCGATCTTATAGGGAGTATAGGTGTTATTTATGTAGTGGTCGAGATGGACATTGTAGTGATTGTCCAACTACTCTCTCCCCCTATTATACTAACCAAATTTCTAGTTCTTCTTATGAAATTGATAAGTCTTATGATGAGAAGAAGGAGGAGAAACAAACCTTACCCATCGGTGTTGGAGCAATGCTTCAAACCATTTTGGATAGAGTAACTATAACTAGGGAGAATGCGCAATACTTGCATCAATCCTATGGGGTGATCGAAAGGGAAAATGTCAAGGAAAAGGAATTGGGAGAGGATATAATTCTTGCAACCCTCATAACCATGCCCATTTCCCAAGAGGAGGTCCATCAAGAAGATAAACCAAGCTATGATGATGAGCTTGGTCTTGAATCCTCCTCGGTAACTTCCCAATCCATCGAGTCATATATGGAAGAAGAAGCCACAATAAAAGAGATGGTACTGGAGTCAAATGAAGAATTGAGGCAAATCTCTTATGATGTCTCTAGTTCATTTCAGGGTGAAGATGCTTTAGAGGAGGCTAACCCAAAATTAAGGATTGGACCTCGTTCAAACCCTTTTTTCAACATTATGCTTATAGGATATAATGAGGATCCATGCCTTCGAACAAATGATGGATTATGGGGAGAAGGAGTCCGACTCTTATAATTTTGAATTTGACATTCCAAAGAAACATATACAACCCCGCCTATCAATAGCTAAGGAACACAATTTCCGATTTACAAGAAATGTCCTATTGATATGCTTACTTTTACCCAAGAAGACAAATCAAAAGTTCAACGAAAAGTTGGGTATAAGGTTCAAGTCTTTAAAATAGCGAGATTAAAGCTTGCTTTCCATGTCTTCACATCTTCCGAGTTTCATATTGGAAGACCGCTCATTGCATATTGAACAAAAATTGTGACAGAGATTCAAATCCTCTAAGTGGAAACATAAAAAGAAGCAATGGAGGTGTTGTACCATAACGTTACACTAAGTGCTAGATAGGAGGCAACTCATCTCACCACAAATAGTGGAACATATATTTTTTATTTATGCTCGTAGAGTAGATTTCAATTTTGTTGTTTTGCATGCATAATCCATGAAATGTTGGTGCTAAGAGGAATTTTGATTGTATTTGAAAAATTAATGTGTGAAATTGGGAAGTTTGGACTTAACAAGAAGTGCAGGAAGCCCGATTTCTTGTCTCAGTTACCGCGATCGCGGTCCATGCCAATGCGATCGCGGAGGCCGCATGACCGCGATCGCGCAACAAGGACCGCAATCTTATTCAAATGATTTTAAGTGACCATCCGAATTCCATTTGTTCCCACTCTTCTATCTTAAATTTATCTCTAAATTCTCTCAAATTTATGACATTTCATTCCATATCCAAGTTCCAATTCAACCCTTGCATCATATAAGCTGATAAGTTGTCTAAATCTCCTCGATTTTGATATAATTGCATGCATTGAACTCGTAATGTTCAAAAAGGGCTTGAAATAATGTGTTCATTACCAAATTCGTGCTTAGTTATTATTTTTATGTGGTTAGCTATTGTAGTTAGTGTACACACTATTGGGGAAGTCTTGAGTACCCAAAATTAAGCCTTAAACCGCTTCATTTGAAGTGTACGCCATGTTTGCGATTAAATGCCCCTACAAATTCAATGTTCAATTTTGTTGAGTTCGGGGCAGTGATCACGTACTCTAGGCTTGAAATTCTCTGCTTATAATACTATCATGCCTAGTTGAAATAAGGAATTGGGGGTTAAATTTTTATTTCTAACACCGTGCAGGAACTATCCAACCAAGTCTCAGGTACATAGATCGTGGTCCCGATGATTGCGACCGCGATACCGCAATTGCGGTTAACACTCCGTAATCTCCATAACTGAGGACAAATTTTTGTAGACTTCAAAACTTTGGCACATCCTCTGCTACCCCCAAAACCTAACATAACATTACCATAAGAGTATACCTACTTGTTCTAGTATGTTTTGGTGTGATAATACTAATGTTGGCCTGAGCTACATTGCTGACAGGTTCTCAGCTTTAAAGATGGGAGACTTTAATGATACCCGATTCATGGCCGCACAATGCCAACTCCTCTACTACAAAGATTTCCACAGGATAAAGATACTTCCTAATGGGGGTATTAGCTTAGACAAGGTAGAGAAGAAGCTCCCAAAATTCCACGCCAGACTCACTGCAACTCGGTGGATACATAATTCCCCAAAACCCTGCTATCTTAATGAGTACTGGGTATGTGAGTTCTATGCAAACTTCAGCATAGTGACTATCACAAACCTAGTGATGACTATTAGGGGTAAGAAAGTGAGCTTTGGTGCAGAGTAGATTAATGCGTTCTATGATCTCCCAAATACTGATATTGGGCAGTTTTATGCCAAGGCATGTGAACTAGGGACTTGGCTGGCAAATATTTTATGTCCTGGAAAAGCAGTTCCCTGGTCCATAACCAAGGGAGATATTTTGATAAAGGACTTCACAGTAAAATCCAGGATTTATCTAAACACCATATGCATTCAAGTATCGCTATGCACCCATATGACCATTGTCACCGATTTGCAAGCTCAAATGGTGTCTTGTATTCTATCTGGCATCTTTTTTAATATGGGTAAGAATTTTCTTTTGGTTTGGAGGTTTTTTCCAAAATTAAGGAGGTATGCATCTTCTTTCCCCTTCCCTTATTACTGATCTTTGCAAGAGGGAAGAAGTGGAAGAGTATGTTGTAGATACTTGAGTGCATCTAGGTTCCCTCATCTGGTCACTCAAATTCAGAGTTGAGAGTGCCCCAGGTCAAAGTAAGAAGCGGAAGATGGGCATAGGAAAATCAGTCCAGGAGGACTCAAACTCTTGTAGACCCTCATTAGCTACTACTTTGAATGACATCTATTTAGATGTAAGGGGTAAGAGAACTAGTGTCCAAACTACCTCAGGGACCGAGAGAGCCCTCCACTTCTCGTCATTCATATGTAGCAAAGTCAGCTTATGAAAAGTACATGGAAGAGAAGAAGAAGTAGGGTGACATAGTAGCTAGTATAGAGAGAGCCTATTCGGCCTTATCTTTCACTCATAGGGACCTAAAAGTTTCTTATGAGAAGATGGTGAAGAGAGAGAAGAAAAGAGACAAATTCTTTAGGAAGCTATAGAAAGGGGTGAAGGCCATCTTCAAAGTTCTCAAACCTAACCATCCAGTACCTTCACCAAGTTTGGCTAGTGACGATGAGGCCCCAATAGAGTGGTCAGCTAATGATGCAGGTGGTGATGATGTCGAGTCTGCGAGAGAGAGCAGCTCTTGATGCATATTCAAGGAGACTCTTCTTACTCTTTCTTTTTTACACATGCAGTGAGGACACTACATTTTCTTTTAGTTGGGGGTGCCTCTGGATTTTTATTATTTTGGTGAAGTATTGTTGCATATTTTTCTTTATATTATTTTGGGATGACACCTTGTATATTATTCTATTTTATTTTTTAGGATTCTACATTTTTAAGCACTCTGATGGTGCCCACGCTCTATGGATTATCATGTGGTTGTAGTTTTATTTTTTCTTTTACTTTTATTTTAATTTGATGATACACGACTAGCTTTTCCCTATGATAGATTAAGTGATGACATTCTTCAGGGTAAAGCGTTGTATTTGGATTTTAAGGCATAAATGCAAGGGTAGTCAGAGTACCTGTGGAATTATATGTTGTAAAGTTGGGGTCACTTTGTACTCCATTGGTTAAGCCTGAGTATCCCTATGGGTAGTTTTCCCGCTTTGATCCTGAGGCCTTAGTTGTAGCCATAGTTAGAAAATTGTTCGAGTGGCTAATGCAAAATGAACAACTCCCTCCATCCAAAAAATTTGAAAAAATCAAGGGCATGGACGTGAGCAATGTTGTAACAAAACTTTTTTTGTCTTTTTGTGGCTCCGTAAATCTTTGACCTATGAATAGAATTAGATACTCTGAAATTATCTCTAGTGGGAGGGACATTTGAGCTCTCTTGGAAAATTTTGCATGCCATACGCTGTGAGCTCTTTGTATTTATCTCATGTATACTTGTGTTATCTAGAACTTGCCTCGTTAGTCTTTCGAAGCTAATTTTGATTGTATTTGGTTTGAGAAATTATCTTAGGCCACCTTTTTTATTTTGAAACCCACTCTAGCCCAAAAATCCTACCCATGCATAATTATAATCCCAAGTGCCCACTTTGAGCCTTTGGAGCTTTCTTTGGCAAACTCATTACAACCCATGATCCATTCTTTTTATCCCTCTTTTGAACTAAAACCTCCTTAAACTTGAAAATATAACTTATGGCTAAAAACCTAAGTTGGGGGTGGTAAAGGTTGATGGAAGAAAGTGTGAGGCCACAAAAATTATTAGTGAAATGCCAAATGAGCCTAAGTGTTGAAAATAAAGGAATAGAAAAACAAAGGATACAACAAAAGGAATAAATTACATGAGAGTTGCAATAAAAAAAAAGATGAAAGAAATGGGTAAACAAAGAAAGCAAAAGTAGGCATGATAAAAGAGAGAAAACAAAGAAGAGTGGCCCATTGTCAAAAAGAAAGATTGAAAAGTGTGGTGTAGATGTTCAAGAAAGGGCATAGCCATGTTGTTCCTGAATGATATCCTGCCCTAACCCGAACCTATGTAACAATCTTAGAAATTCCTTTGAGATCTCCAACCATTTACTTCTTTGAAATGGCGGTTGAAAATAGGGGCAAACTTATGGTATGACATTGCATAGAGATTTCTTTTATGAGAGAGAAAGTTTTTGCACTTAAAACTCCTTGTTGCATTTTTGGTAGATTGTTGTGTAGAATTTTCTTTCTTGTGATGATTGGCATGTGAAATAAGTTAAGGTGGTGATTTTGTCATCTTTCGAAGAATGAGGAAAATGGAGTATAGCTAAGTTATAGTCAAGAGGAAGCCAACTCTAGAGTATTGGTTGTTGTTGCTTGGTTGCTCTTTAAAGTCCTATGTATCCTTGAATATTGCATCTTATAATGAGAGGTTTAGTGGAAATTAGCTTAGCCCATATGCAATGAGCTACTTGTGGTTACGACTAAAGTTGAAGTCATTGTGAGCTTTAAGGTATATAGTTGGGCATAGGGAATTGTTCTCTCATTGTTAGAGGTATTTTTGATTAAGGACAAGCAAATTCTTTAAGTTGGGGGCGTTGATGAGTGATGATTTTACCACTCATTCTCACTAAATATTTGTGCAGATTACCTTATTTTGAATGAATAAATAAGACACATTGGTGATAGAATGTACTAATATCCACTCTTTGCAAGCATAGAGTTGAGGAGATCAAAAGATATGGATTGGAGATGAAAATGATCAATGAGGAGCATGAAAAGTGCAGTTTGAGACTTGGAGAAAAAAGGCCTCAAGTACCGTGGTTGCGGTCTGTGGACCGTGATCTAGCCAATCAAGCAAAAGTCATTCAATTGCGATTGTAGAAGTTACTCACGATTGTGTAACCTTAGTCATAGCTAAACCTGCGTGATCTCGACATAGCGGAAGAAATTATCCCAAGGGAAAAACTGGAAATGCACATGGCTAATCCCAATTTTGACAACAAAACTCAAACCCTATCATCATGGATCATATTCCATCTTCCCTTATTTTTAGGTTTAGCTCTTGAGTTCATAGCCTCCATTTTTTGGAGAAGAAAATATTGTATAATTTTTAGGTAAAGAATACAATGGAGACTTTCTAAGTGGAAGATTAGCTCATTTCTATTGTTGATTTGTGGGATTGTCAAGTTTGAAGTAACATTCACTTAAGCTTCAATAAATTACTTCAATGGAGATTAGGGGTATATCTATGCTTATTTATCTTATGTATAGCTAGATCTCCCTCTTGGGGTTATGTGTGAATAGGGGTTGAAGTGTATATGGGTTGTTGTTGATTAGCTTCTATTTAGTAGTTCATGTTTATGGGTTTTATCATTGATATGCTAATTTGCTTAGGATTTTATGGGTGAAAGCCTTAAATACCCACAAGTCTATGATGAGTGAAAGCTCTATGCTCTAGAAAACCTAAAGCCATCTTCGAAAGGAGGGTTTGAGTGATGTTTAGGAATCCATATCATCCTTGAAAGAGGGCCATGGAGACCAAAGCAATGATAGACAATTGTGTGTGTAGTTTTGCTAAATTTTCACTATCTTAGACATAAGGGTGAATGTGAGGTTTACTATACCATGGGTATCATCCTAGAAATAGGGATACCTAGATTAAGGTTGCGGTTACCAATTGTTGAACACACTTATAAGGTATTTGAAAGAATCAATGGGTGAAAGTTTGGTGTTTTGTTGAAAGACTAGAATCAGAATATAGAACCAAACCTACCCATATTTCAATTACTAAATTGATATTGATTGCTTACACCCGCATATCACTTCCTTAGTAGTACATAATCCCAAGATTCGTGCATACCAGTTAAAACTCTAATTATTTGTATCCCCAAATTTATACTAGAAAAAAACAAAAAGAAAGATTAGTGTAGATACCTATCTCCCCCATTTTTACCTTCTTGTAAATTGGTTTTGATTTAACTTGTGTCTATTATCTAGAAATAACTTGATTTCCACTCACATTGTTTCTCGTGGATTCAACCCCGACTCCAAAGTTGGGTAAATATATTAGCAACGACCGCCTTGCACTCAAATTGACAAATGAGTTCAACATTGTCATAGGTCACAGTTTTGTTGACTTGGTTTACTGTTGATAGTCATGGTCTAGACATTCTAAATTGCCTATATTGATACTTGTCATTATTTGTTTGGTATTATTATGAAAAGTGAATTCTAATTGAGGTAAGGATAAATTGATAAGTATTTAACATTTTTTCTTGTTTACAAGGTGTTAGTTATTTGCACATATTTATTGCTTTGAGTTGGCTGATGACCCAACCAGTACATTGTGGTTTCATACTGATACTACATGCATTCTTTTTTTGTTAAGTGTATAACATATTCCAGTGGCTATATCAAGACCTCAATTTAGTTCATGGTTTTCTTCAACTCAAGGGTGAGCTACATCTTTTGAGCTACCATGAGTCATCTTACTTTTAGTTCTTGTCCACTTGTTCCAGACATAGACACATTACTATTTTGTTATCTGGGTTGGACCCATTATTTACATTACTAGATATTTTAGTATAATGAAATTAAGTTCTTGGGGCTATTTTAGACATCTAAAATATTTCTATATTTTTTATTATTACTATTAGAATATTTCAAGAGATTGGTTTTATTAATGGAATTGCTAGTTTTCTTCTGAAATTTATTAAGTGGAATGATAGGCGTTTGTGGCAAATGGTTCTCCCATAGGAGGGATAGTAAGGGTGCCACCCGCAATAGGTTTGGTTTAGAAACAATTATATTTTAGAACCCTAGGTTCATTGATCTTGTTGTACCAAAAGTAAGTATAGTAGAGTCTTGCAGAATGATAGAAAGACATCAGTACTTTCTTCGAGAGGTTATAGTACTTTATGAAATTATAACTTTCTTTTTTTTGTTCTAGAACTTTTATTCCAATTGGTATCTAGTGATCCAAATTTGTATATGACCTCTTCATTATTTTATTCACAAATGGTGAATATGAGAGCGAATGGAATTAGAGAAAAATATCTCATACTAGTAGTTCCTTCTGTAAAACTAGATATTCGAGAAAGAGGAAGGGGTAGGTGAAGAGAGAAAGGTAGAGCAACACCTGCCTGGGTAGAACTTAGGCTACAACTAGTTTGCCTAGAAAGAGATCTAAAATACTTCCACTACCCCAAGATTAGTATGTGGAGATTATGATGAGGGGTTTTGGAACATGAGGAGGCAATACCTATTTTTTTTGGTGCATCTTCTCCACCTATGTATACTGAGGTCATTTAGAAGGTTATTACTTTTTTGATTGGGTAGGTAGGCACAAGAGCCACTCCTACAATGTATTCTTATTGATTTACATGGTGCAGTCTACCGCTACTCTTTCCCCTAGGATGGATAAGGTCTTCAGGAAAAAGGTCTTCTTATCTAGTGTTAGGTCTTATTATTATTGGGAATGAAACATGATATATTGACTAAATTTCTAAAGATAAAGCCTCCTACCTTTATTAGTTCTAAAATAGAGGTTACATTCGATTTTATAGTTAATTATTATAAGAGCTTACATAAAATGGGTATTATGGAGCAACACGGTGTTGAGTTTGTAACCTTCCAACTATAGAGTGATGGAAAGCAGTGATGGGGGGTTTATGTGGAATGTCAGCCTCCAGCTTTACCTCTATTGACATGGACTTAGTTCCATACTATATTTTTTGATAAGTTTGTACCTCGTACACTTTGTAATTATAAAAAGGATGAGTTTCTAGCCCCTAAATAGGGTGGATGTCTGTTGCAGCTTACGAGGCTAAGTTTATGCCTTATTTAATTATGCACTCATTTTTTTTGTTATTGAAGAAGAAAGGATTTAGTTGCTTATGAAAGGTTTGAATTCTGACTCCTAGGTCTTAGATGTACATATGACTTCTATTAAAAAGACCTTTAATGATGTTACTAATTATGTGAAGAAGGTAGAAGGAGTCAAATAGGTTGCCAGGAAAAGGTAATAATAAATAAATCCTACATGCATCTAAATTCAGTGGTTCTTACTTTAGGGGTTATGGTCATAAGGCTTATCCAGCTCTCTTATTCAGCCAGCTCTTCAAACATATACAATAGGTCCATCAGGAACAGCTCAAGTCCTCAGTTATGAGAAGTCAAGGGGCTTCATAATTTTTAGACCTGGACCAGGCTTTCTATGTTTATGGTATTGTGGGCACTTCAAGAGGGATTTTCCTAATGGTAGGCAGACTGGTTTTTAGGGGAAACAACAAACTAGAGTTACTGTTCCAAGTGATAGGGGTGGAAGTGGTAACAGTAGAGGTCATCTACAAGGTGGTGTGGTAATCATCATGGTGGTTGTGGTTGAAATTAAGGTGGTGCTAATGCATGGAGGTGGTGCTTAGTATGCTAAAGTGGTTGCTCAGATCAATGATAGCTCTTATTGCTATGTGTTCGCAGGAAAATTCAAGAAAGAGGCTTTAGATGTTGTCATTATAGATAATATTCTTATTTGTGATGTGATGGATATGATCTTGTTTTGTTTGGGTTCCTTCTATTCTTATGTATTTGTTAAATTTGTCTTTGGTTTAGACATGGTTTGTAATATAGTTAACTAACCTTTATATTTATCTACTCCGATTGGAGACGCTATGGTGGTGACTCGAGTATATCATGCCTGATCTGTTATGTTTGTAGGTTTCCAAAATTGGGTAGATTTGGTAATTTTGGATATGCTTGAATTTTATATCATCTTGGGTATGACTTGGTTATCCCCGTATCATATTGTTTTGAAAAGTAATACTAGAATTAAGACATTAGAGATGCTTGGAATGTATAAGTTAGAATGAGAAGGTGTACAAAAGTCAGGACCTATAAAATTATTTATTTCATTCAAGCTAAGAAGCTAGCTGTGAAGGGGTGTTTGGTCTTTTTGGTACATCTTCAAGATGTTAGTGCATAGGTCATTTCTATTGAGTCAGTTTTTGTGGTGTCAGAGTTTCAGGAGGTATTTTTCACTAACTTATTAGGTATACCCTGGATCGGGACATTGACTTTTGCATTGATTTAGAGTTGGGCACTCCGCCAATATCTTTTTCTTCCTATCAAATGGCTCCAGTTGAGTTGAGAAAAATCAAGACTCTATTGTCAGAGTTACTTAATAAGACATTAATTTTTACTAGTGCCTTTCACTAGGGGTGCTCCAGTGTTTTCATAAAGAAGAAGGATGGTAGAATGTAAATATGTTGAGATTACTGGCAGTTTAATAAGGTTACTACAAGGAATAAGTACCCCTTTCCCCTTATGGATGATCTTTAAGACTAGTTTCAAGGAGTTTTAGTTTTCTCTAATACAAAATTGAGGCTAGGGTATCACAAATTGAAGATTTGACTGAGGGTATACCCAAGATAGCTTTCAAGACCTGATATAGGCATTATAAGTTCTTAGTAATGTCCTTTAGGTTAACTAATGAGTCGATAATATTCATGAGTTTAATGAATGGTATTTTCAAGTATTTCTTGAATTCATTTATGATTGTTTTTATTGATGACATTTGAGTTTACTCCAAGAGTTAGGAGGAACACACAGGTCATCTTTGTATAGTATTGGGATTTTTAAGGAAAAGTAGCTTTAAGCTATGTTCTATAAGTGTGAACTTTAAATGTCTTCTATAGACTTTTTGAGTAACATGGTTTCACAAAATGAGGTGATGGAATATCCCCAGAAGATTGAGGTTGTCAAGAGTTGGGTTTGACCAAGCTCTATGACTAATGTTTAGAGTTTTATGGGTCATGCTAGCTACTGGTGAAGGTTTGTAAAGAACTTTTCCTCCATTTCTACTTATTTGACAAGGCTGGCATAGAAAGAGGTGTCATTTGTTTGGTTTAACAAGTGCAAAGAGATATTTCAAAAGATTAAGTCTCTTTTAACCATAACTCTAATCTTTACTATGCCAAATAATTGTGTTTTGTTATGCTACACGCTCTGGTTAGGGTGCTATGTTGATGCAAGACAATACTGTTATTGCTTATGCTTCAAGGCAGTTGAAACTTCTTTAGAAGAATTATCCGACCCATGATTTAGAGTTGGTAGTAGTGATTTCCATACTTAAGATATGGAGACACTACCTTTATGGTATCAAGTGCGAGGTGTTTATAGACCATCACAGTTTACAACATATTTTCACCCAAAAGGATTTTAACCTAAGAAAGAGACGGTGAACTGAATTATTGAAAGATTATAATATGACCATCCAACACATCCGAGCAAGGTAAATATAGTGGAAGATGCATTAAGACTAAAATCTATGAGTATGGGTAGTTTGGCTTGCCTGATAGTGATAAAGAGACCTTTCTCTAGAGAGTTTCAAAGTATAGTTATATGGTTTATGTAATTTAGAGTGTCTAAAATGGGTGGAGTGTTGGCTAATGCGGAGATAAGGTCAATGTTTCTTGACCAAAATCAAGGCCAGGCAATTTGAGAATGTGAAGTTGAACAAGATTTGGAACAAAGTGGTAAGGGGTGTATCTCAAGATGCCACACTTGATGTGTGTGGAGTGTTGAAAGTGAGAGAAAGCGTGTATGTGCCTTATGTTGGTTATGTGATTTCGAGTTTGCTTACAAAAGTTTATGGTTACTGATACTCTATTTATTTAGTGCAACCAAGATGTACTGTGACTTGACACAACTTTATTGGTGGCCTTAAATAAAGAGAGTTATAGTTGAATATGTATCCAATTTCCATAACCAATAGTAGGTAAAGTATGAACATCAAAGTCCTACAGGTTTTCTTCAAAGAATGCTTATTCTCGAGTGGAAATGGGAGAGTATAACTATGGATTTTATGGTGGGTCTTCCTAATACCTTAGGGGGAGCATGTCTTAATTTTGTCCATAGTGGGTAGGCTAACTAAGTACGCTCATTTCATTCCAGTTAAAGTGAACTATAATTGAAGTCATTAGCCAAGATCTATATCAAAGAAATTTTGAGATTACATGGGGTGCCAATTTCCATCATCTTTGATAGAGGTACACAGTTCACCTCAAAATTTTGGCACAAGTTATATGAAGATTTGGGCACTAATCTTGATCTTAGTACTACATTGCATCCTCAAACTTATGGGTAGTAAGAGAGAACTATTCAGGTGCTTGAGATTATTTTATAGGCATGTGTGGCTTATTTTGGTGGTCATTATGATAAGTTCCTGCCTTTGTGTGAGTTCTTATATAACAACACTCCATTCTAGCATTGGCATGGCTCTATTTGAGGCACTTTATGAGAGGAAGTGTAGATAACCCATGGGTTGATTTGAAGTTGGTGACGTTAAGCCTTTGGTTGCATTTTTTTTTAAAGGAATCTTAAGAGAAAGTAGCATTTATTCAAGTCAGGTTATTAGCCGCCCAAAATAGACAAAAAGAATACAGAGATTGCATGGTAAGGGATATGCATTTTAAATTAGGTGAGCATGTACTATTGAAGGTGTCTCCTATAAAAAGAGTTTTGCAATTTGGTAAGAATGATAAGCTTAGACCTTGGTACAATGGTTGACTTGAGGTTCTTCATTACATTGGTATGGTAGCTTACAGGCTGGCGTTGCCACCAAGCCTATCAAGAGTCCATCCAGTAATCCATTTTTCTATGCTCATGATATACCATGGGGATGGTGACTATATTATTAATGGGACTCTATTTTTCTATACAAGAACCTTTTGTATGAGAGGGATCCAATATTCATCCTCGATTATGATGTTCAAAAGTTTAGAACTTAGGGAATCTAATCAGTGAATGTATCATCCTGTTGAAGAGGACACTTGACAAATTGAGAAGAATATACGCGACTAGTACCCTCATTTGTTTGAGGATTTATGTTCTTTTCTAACCTTATTTTCTTGATTGATAATTTAAGTACAAACAATAAGTAAATTGATATATGTTCTAATAATTCTTTCCATCGTTATAGTTTAGTCTAGCGTGATGAAATTCAGGTTAGAATTATCCTAAAATAAAGAGTCCAAAATTTTAGGCTAGGCTAGTCTAAGATAAAATCTGAGTGTGGTATGGTCTAGAATAATCTAGCAAAAGATAGGTTGGTGTTTCAATGATTTGAGAGCATAGCATGATAGAACTCCGAATATAGCAATTGACATAAAAGGATTGGTTTAGGATATTAATACAGTGTTGCTAAATAGGCAAACCTTTGAGGTGGTCGAACAATCAAACTCCGCTCGGGTTGCTATAGCGTGAGGTAGGACACCACCACTAGTCTGCTATAGTAGGAATATTTTCGCTATATCAGGAGTAAAAGTTGGTCAATCCCACCAGAGCATTGATATTATAGTAGGAATCATCTTGCTATAGTGGGACAAACATTGGGAGAGGTAATTTTTGACAAATTCCACCTATTTTTACCCATAATACTTCATTGAGGTAAGTAATTCTACCCTTGTAACTTGTTTTTTCATTAAATTATCCTTAGAATTGCATTTTTTTAATGTATTGTGGAGGATTTTACTCTAATTAGGTGGAATTTCTGGTGAAATTTAGTGATTATGGGGTGAAATCCCTGAGCTTTGGTTAAATTTAGATGAACTAAGGTTTCATGCTTAGAATTCATCATTGTAAACTCGAAATTTATAGAATTAGGGTGGATTGAAAGTAGAAAATCATAAAAAGACGGTACTATTAGGATTTTTGTCTTGGGCGTTTGGGATTAGGTTATAATCCTTGATATTATGAGATCATTTGTTGAATGTGTGTTGTATTGTTATTATTATACTACAATCAAGCTGAAATTACAAGAAATGGTGCTCAAGTTTGTTACAACAAAGACAAGCTTGGATTGGCGTATGTGATGATTAAATGTAGTTTAAAACTCAATTTAGTTTATGTGTGAATATTAAATGTCTATTTTGCACTTATTATAATGCATGCTTAAAAGGTTGAATTATTGAATGACATTCTAAGTGATAGTCATATCTAATGAGGTTGTATAAAAGCTTTATTTTTTGTACACGTATGGTTGTGGTATTCTCGTTTGTAATTGTCCTAGTTGTAATTAAGTTGTTATTTTGAGATTCCTTGGTAAAGGAATCGTCACGACATTGGTGTAACTTAGGAAGTTTAATGGCGAGGACATTGATTGGGGTTAAAAGTTGTAGACACTAGATGTCTGGAATATTTGATACATGGACTGAGCTCATCCCCTGTAGGTGATGGATTCCTTAAGTGGATTGGGTTTTGTTATTATTGATATATTGGTTTTCTTAAGTGAATCGGTTGACATTATTGTTGTTATTTGGATCCTTAAGTGGTTCAGGATGTTGGTATAACTAAACTATATAATTTCTATTTAGGTCTATTAAAAGAGTAATTGTGGCAAAGTGGAACTTATTATTGTTAGTCACAGTTTTGTTGACTTGGTTTATTGTTGATAGTCACGATCTTGACTTGGTGAATCGTTTATTTTGAATTATACTAATATGTATTCGTTGGGTATTGTTGTGAAATGTTAAGTGAAGGTATAATAGAGGTAAAGGTCAATTGATAAGTGTTTCATGGTTGTTATTGTTTACAAGGTGTTAATTATTTGTACACATTTATTATTTTGGGTTGGCTGATGGCCATAGCAGTACATAGTGGTGTTATACTAATATTTCTTGTACTCTTCATTTTGTTGAGTGTAGAGTATCTTATAGAGGTTACATCAAGACCTTAACTTTAGTTCATGATTTTCTAAGACACAAGAGTGAGCTATATCTTCTAGGTTGCCATGAGTCCTCTCACTTCTAGTTCTTGTCCACTTATTTTGAATGTAGACATTTTACTATTTTGTTTTCTTGATTGAACCTGTTGTTGACATTTTTAATTTTATTTGAACAACGTCTTTCAATTCTTGGAGGTATTTTAGAAATTTTGAATATTTATGCATTAATTATTATTATTATCAAAATATTTTGAGATATTGGTTTTATTAATAGAATTGCTAGTTTTCTTTTGAAATCTATTAAGCGGAATGGATGGGCATTTGGGGTAAATGGTACTCCCACTGGAGGAAAAGTGTGGTTGTCACTGACAACGGGTTTGGATCGTGATATTTACCCTTCTTCTTGTAGTAATAGACCATAGTAACAATAGGTATAATAAAAACATAACAAGTTCATTGTAAATTTAGAACAGAACAATGCATCATTTAGAACAAGCCTTATGTAGAAATATAGTAGTTTTTCTGGAGCACTCAATCAATTTTGAATTACCAAAAATCATTGTAACATTTGCCTTTCTTCTAAGAAAGTAAGAGAAGCAATTCTCCTCTTTGAATATGGCGTGTGTTGTTCCACTATCAATCACACAAAAATCCCCACCATTTATCGTTGGTCCAAATAAAATTTAATGAGTATCGACATATTCTTTATGATAAAAATATAAACAGAAAAAATATTATAATTGCCATGACCCAAACTCTCTATGAGTGGCACCCACACTAACCCTCCTGTGGGAGAATCATTTATCCAAATATCCACTATCAACACTTAAATCATTTTAAATGTGAACAAAAATAGTTCTACATCAATAACCAATATTAGAAATAGTTTAAATAAAATAGTGTAGAATTATATCGAAAGCCTAAACCACCCTTAGAAACTGAATGTCATCGTGATAGAATATCTAAGTATAACAAAACCATAGGTATAACCTAGAAAAACAAATAAGAAATCTAAAACTATCTGTGTCAAAAACAAATAGACAATAACATATTGCAGGAGAGGTCCATGGCAGCTCGAAAGATGATGCTCACCCTTGGATCAGCAATCGTGCTATAGACTACAAATGATGAATTATCGAAGTTGTTGGAATATGTTCTACACAAAAGAGTGTAAGGTAGTATCAATACAAACCACTGTGTACTAGTAAGTTCATAGGCCAACTCAACTTAACCAATGTGAACAAACAACTAACAATTTGTTGTAACGCCTTAGTCTGTACCCCGGACGCTACACGATACTCATAATCCCGAGGGACCACAAGCTAACCCATGACTGGTACCGGATGAAAAAACTAAATAATAATACTGTATTATGTGGAAATTAGGTGAAAACTTTCCATAAGGTTCAAAACTTAAATAAATATTGAGTACTGAAAAACAATACTGATACATCTATCTGAAATACACTAGTCTGATAAGCCTCTACTGTCTGAATAAGGGATTGATGGGACAAACATCCAACTAACTCCGACTACTAAAAAATTATAAATTGAGATACTAAAGTAATAATTATTTCCTAGAACTATGAGGGCTCACCACTAGCCTGCTGCTAATAGACTGGGTTGCTAAATATGATCGGGAGCCCGTACATCTAAACCTATAATATAAGACATCATAGCATAAAAGAAAGGTATGCTCAGTACTTTGAATGTACTAGTATGGTAAGTGAGGTAGGCTAAGATGCATGGGTTCATATGCATGAATAATAATAACTGAATAACATGAGTATAACTGAATGAAAGTACATGCATTAATACATAAACTATAACTGAGGTCATGATAACACTGGATAATGAGTTTTGAATTTCTAATTTACTGATATATGAGTTTACTAATACTGTATTACTATTAATTGGGTGACTGTATCTATCAGTCTTGATTCTGTAGAACTATTCTGAGTTTTGTACTGACTGAGTGACTGTCTGACAGTCTTGATTTCTATAGAACTGAATTGAGTTCTATTCTGAAGAATGAAACTGAATCTATGGAAGGTAATCATCTAACCAACATTTTGTTTTCTGAATATATTGGGGTCCAACCTATAACCCTAGTTGGAAGGGTATCAGTACCATGCCACAGGTAAAGACAACTGTGAGTTAACCCTCTCTAACAGAAAGCTCTTTCGTCAACCCTCATTAGCAAGAAAACTAATATAAGATGTATCATCCCTATTCTGGTAGGAAGATATCTCAACCTACACTAGCTATGTAGTTCTGTAATGCGGGGATTGCTACTAAGGTTCAAACTCTCTACTGGCAGGAATGCCCTCATCCATGGGTTCGCTCGGTCCTGAATCCTACTTCCAACTGAATAGACACTGAACTGATTCCTAGTTCATAATAGGCTTGACTCAACTGTTATTGATTATACTATTTAACTAGACTGAACTGAGTTCACTGAGTTCTTCTGACTGATAGAATACTGCTAAATTCATTTAACTGACTGAATTTACTGAGGTCTAAACTTAATAGTTAACTGGACTAGACTAATACAAAGTCTACTGAGTTTTTCCTGAGTTCTGTAACTGACTAAGAGTACTACTAATCGTCACATGACTGAGATTATTCTATAACTGACATTAGCTCTAGGTAAACAGCTAAATTATTGGGTATTAAATATCCTCAGGACTTGATAGCATGAAAAATAAATCATAGCATAAACTTGAAAGGCATAAACATATGCACCTGATCATAACTCATTCATAGAGACATTCCATCAAACACTTGGATGTATAACTTACACATAAGCTAACATGACATGATTGTATGGATTCACATGATTCTATACATATATCAAATAAATCCACATAAAACTTGTAACAAACATGGATTAGAAACCCAATTAACCATTTTAATCATGAATATAGTCAAACCCAACATGAAATTCATAAAATCAATACACTTGAGGTTTTAGAAATAGTTTCTTGAACTCCAAGGGTAGAAGGGACCCTTGGATGTACACTTGACATACCTTAAAGCTTGAATTCTAAAAGATTGATGGATTTATTTGGAACTTCGATTCTTGAATGTGATGAACTAAGGTTTGATCTTGAAAATTTCTAGAGAGAATGAGTAAATTTTGCCTTTTGGAAGACTTATTAACATGTTTTGGGGGATGATATAAGATGGTAAAAAACCCATTTACCCCTCTGGATGCGGGTTTTTAATTATTAAAAATTAAACTAGCGACGTGTAGACTGACGCGCCGCATCATTGGTATCGATGCGATAGTCAACGCATTGCGTCGAGTCCGTATCGGATCACTGAAATTCACACTAGGAGTTGGGTAAATATACTCCTCAACACGAGGGGCGACGCGGTGCATCGAGAACACGTTGATCCACTGGTTTGAGCTTTTAAATATGTTTCAAACAAAGTCCAAAAAATCTGAAACTTGTCCGAGAATACCTAATAGCATTCCTGATCATGATTCAAATTAAAAATCATTACTTTATGGTCATGGGGGTCGTGAAAAAGGGTCTCCAACTTACAAAGGATAAAATAACTATAAGTATGAAAACTTAGCTAAATTTTTCTAAGTCTGGGACCCCTTACTAGCCTTTACAGCACTGAATCAAGCTTAGGATTTTACGGGATCTTACAATATCTCCCCTTTGGAAACATTCATCCTCGAATGAGACTGACTAAGTTGGGAATACTGATAGACTGAATTTAGATACTGGATATGCACAATTGTAACATGATTTCATAAGTGACACTACTAATATGCTCAAATTATATTCTGAACATGCATATCTAATGCATGAGTACATAGCTAGGATTGCTGATAAGCTGAGTTTCTTATACTGAACATGTATATCTGATGCATGAATATCTGACTGAACGGATTAATTAATGTATGAATGGATATGCAATGGTAACTGATACCAAGTTTATAAGGAAAATCTAAACATGGAACTGAGTAAGTTCAAGGAAAAACTGTTACTTGGGCTGAGTCTGAGTTTGCAGAGAAGAGCTGAGAATACTTGGTCCACATACCTACTTCTTCTTCCCAAGTAGCTCCCTAAACGGACTAATTCTGCCAAAGAATTTTGACTAGAGGGACCTCTTTGTTCCTCAATCTATGAATCTGATAATCTAGGATTTCGACTGGGATATCCTCATTAGAGAGGTTGTTCTAAATGTCTATAATCCCTACAGGGACTACAACTGATGGGTAACCTATACATTTCTTCATCAAGGATACATGGAATACTAGATGGACTGAAGCAAAGTCTGAAGGCAACTTAACCTCGTAAGCAACCTTTCCGAAATGGCTGAGAATTTGGTAAGGACTGACATATCGGGGACTGATCTTCCCCTTCTTGCCAAACCTCTTCACTCCTTTCATAGAAGAGATTTTCAAATACACATAATCACCAATATTGAACTCAAAAACCTTGTTTTGCATAACTGTGTATGATTTCTATTAGCTCTGAGTTGTCTTAAGCCTTTACCTAATTAACTGAACCTTCTCTAAGGTGTCAAACACCAATCTAGGCCCTATAACTATAGCCTCACCAACTTCAAACCAACCAATAAGAGATCTACATCTACTTCTATAGAGCACCTTAAACAGAGCCATCTGAATGCCGGAATGATAGATGTTGTTATATGCGAACTCAATCAAAGGCAAGTGGTCATCCGAACTACCTTTAAAATCTATTACACACGCACACATCATATCTTCTAAAGTCTGAATAGTCCTTTCTACTTGACCATTTGTCTGAGGGTGAGAAACTGTACTAAGGTAGACTTGGTTACCAAGACCCTTTTGGAAAGCCTTCCATAAATAAGAGGTGAACTACGTACCTCTATCTGAGATTATAGAAAATGGAACTCCGTGCAATCTGACCAGCTCTCTGACATAGAGTTTGGCATAGTCCTCGACTAAATAAGAAGTATGGACTAGTAAGAAATAAGCTAATTTGGTTATCCTGTCTACAATAACCTAAACTGAATCGTGCTGATGACGAGTACGAGGCAAACTCATCACAAAGTCCATGATCATATCTTTCCACTTCCAAGTGGGAATACTGAACTTCTGGATAGGCCCACTAGGCTTCTAGATCTTAATCTTAACCTGCTGACATCTCGAGCACTTAGCTACAAACTCTACAATGTCTTTCTTCATCACAATCCAACAATAGATCTCCCGCAAATCATGGTACATCTTAGTGGCCCCTGTATGAATAGAATAACGTGCACCATGCGCTTCTACAAGAATCTGTTGTCTCAGGTCATCTATATCTGGCACATATAGCCAACCCTGACAATACAATACAATACACCATCTCCCCCTTGGGAGAAAACCTCTATCTTCTAATCTCTGATTGATTCTTTCAACTTAACTATATTGGGATCACTATCCTATTTTTCCTTCAGTTCAGAAACCAGGGATGATTCTAAACTACTCTGCACCCATATATTACCTTCTACTGAATCGACTAAGTGTACACCTAGTCTGCAAAGCTGATGAACTTCCTGAGCTAACTTCTTCTTACTATCATCCACATGAGCAACACTACCCATAGACATCCTACTTAGAGCATCATCCACTGCATTGGTTGTACCCAGATGATACAGAACGCTCATGTCGTAGTCCTTCAACAACTCCAACCACCTTATCTAACAGAGGTTTGGGTATTTATAAGAGAACACATACTTTAGGCTTTTATGGTTAGTGAACACATCAACGTGCACTCCATATAAATAGTTCCTCCTAATCTTTAAGGCAAAATCTACTGCTGCTAACTCAAGATCATGAGTTGGATAGTTCTTTTTATGAGGTTTAAGTTGTCTAGAGGTATAGGCTATCACCTTACCTCTCTGCATGAGGACACAACCCAAACCTACTCTGGATGCATCACAATACACAACAAAGCTGTCTGAACCATCTAGTAGAGTCAAAACTGGGGCTGTAGTGAGTCGAGTCTTCAACTCCTGAAAAATCTTCTCACAAGAATTTGGACACTGAAACTTGACTTTATTCTGAGTCAATCTATACATAGGGGATACAATAGACCAAAATCCCTTAACAAACCATAGATAATAGCCGGTCAAGACCAAGAAACTCCTGATATCTGATGGAGAGATAGGTCTGGGACAGTTTATTACTGCTTTAGTTTTTTGGGGATCAACTCTAATGCCATCATCGGAAATGATATAGCCGAGGAAAGTTACTGACCTTAGCCAAAATTCGCACTTACTGAGTTTGGCAAATAGCTAATGGTTTCTGAGAGTCTATAATACTATTTTGAGATGGTCTGCATGATTATGTTCACTGCAGGAGTAGAGAAGGATGTCATCTATGAAAACTATGAAGAACATGTCCAAGTACTGCTTGAACACAAGGATCATCAAGCCCATGAAAGTTGTTGGGGAATTGGTAAGACCAAAGAACATGACTAAGAATTCGAAGTGACCATACTGAGTTTTGAAAGCTATTTTTTAAATGTCGCATTCTCTAACTCTTAGTTGATGATAGCTTGATCTGAGGTCTATCTTAGAGAAATAACTGGCACCATGAAGTTCGTCAAACAAGTCATCGATTCTGGGAAGTGGATACATGTTCTTGACCGTGACTTTATTTAACGGACGGTAGTTAATACACATTCAAAGGGAACCATCTTTCTTACGTACGAATAGAACTGGTGCATCCCACGGGGACACACTGGGTCTAATGAATCCCTTATCTAGGAGATTTTTCAACTGTTCTTTTAATTCTTGAGTTCTGCTGGAGTCATTCTGTATGGAGGAATAGATATGGGTTGAGTATCTAGAAGAAGGTCTATTCCTAAGTCGATTTCCCTTTCAGGGGGAACTCCAGGAAGATCTTCGGGAAACACGTTTGAGAATTCATATGCAACTGCTACTGATTTAAGAGTAGGGGTTTCTGAACAAGAGTCTTGGACTCAAACAAGATGGTAGACACATCCCTTAGATATCATTTTTCTTTCCCTAAGGTAGGAAACAAACTGACCCCTAAGTTTTGAAATACTACCCCTCTACTCTAGGATGGGCTCATTAAAAAATTAAAATTGGACAATTTTATTTTTACAGTCGAGTGAGGCATAGTAGGAATGAAGCCAATCCATATCGAGAATGACATCAAAATTAGTCATCTCTAATTTGACCAAGTCTGCTGAAGTGACTTTCTGAGATACCATAACCGGACAGTTCCTGTATACCCGCCGGGCTATGAAAGATCTACCCACTGGGGTAGACACTGAGAAAGGCTCTGCTAGAATTTTGGGACTGACTCCGAAGTCAACAGCTATATAGGGAGTTATAAAATACAAAGAAGCTCTTGGTTCTATCAAAGCATAAACATGCAAATGATAAACTTGTAACGTACCAGTGACCACACCAGGAAAACTTTCCTGATCCTACCGGGACTAAAGTGCATAGAGTCTGTTTGGGGGTTTCCTAGTGTTAGCACTAGAAGCGGCACCCTACTGATTTGGTCGAGCAGACAGAGCTGAAGGGTGATTATGCTGACTCTACGAACCCACCTGAGGAAACTATCTGACTCTATGATATGGTTTTCCACATCTTAAGTCACTGCCATCTCAGCAGACACCCTATTGGTTTCTGCCAAACTTCTGGAAAAGAGGATTTATTCGGGCACTGCTAACACTTCCCTAGGATTTAGGGCCTGATGCTCTATCTCTAGTGTCTTCTCTAAATTTTGGCACGGGAGCACTGGCTGAGGACAGAGCTAAAACTGAGGATCTTGGGCGGAACTGAGAACGATTCCCACTCTCTGACTTAGGTTGAGTGAAGTTGAAACTACATGTTCTTACTCTCTCGTTCTTGCTCTCCTTCTACCTATTCTTAGCCTTCTCTATCTTCTGAGCATGGACCACGAGCCTGGATATGACCATCTCCTTAATCAACATTGCGGTACTACACTCCTTGACCACACTATTAGACATGCCAGACACAAACTTACTCATCTTTGATCTGTTATTTGCTACCACATGAGAAGCATATTTGTCTAATTGAGTAAACTCGAGAGAATACTATTATACCGTCATGTTTCCCTACTTCAAATTTATAAATTCCAAATCCTTCGCTTCCCTTAACTCTAGCGGGAAGAACCTATCCATAAAAGCAATAGAAAACTCCTCCCATTTTATGGGCCCTGCATTTGTGGCCCTCTATGCTTTCCACTGTTTGAACCATAAGTGAGCCACATCCTGCAATTTATATGTAGCTAATTCAGCACTCTCACTAGCTTTCACCCCCATAATATTTGTAACCTTCTACACCTGATCAAGAAATTCCTGTGAGTCCTCATCTAATTTTAACCCAGTAAAATATGGAGGGTTCATTCGGGTAAAGTCCCAAATTCTTGCTGCAGTAGTATTGGCCACTGGGAAAGCCAGAATAGTAGTTGGGCGTTCATTCTGGGCTGGCACAAAAAGAGCTAGGGTGGTGAAAGTTGCTCTAAATTCAGCATGGAAGACATGTTCATCTAGGAGATCTGGTTGGACGGGCTGAGGTGCTGACTGATTTTCGGTTCTCTTTTTGGTAGTCTTTTTGGGAGGCATGTTCTGTAAACGAAAAGGAGACAATAGATTAGACTAAGATTTTAACTTGATCTTATACTCACTCGCACAACATGAATACTAAAAGAAGGGAAACTTTTCCTAAAATATCTAATAGCGTTTTGTCCATAAGTGAGGGGCGCTACATACCCCTGCACAAGACTCTAGTGGCATTTACACTTCCTAGGACTCTGTTGAACCATAGGCTCTGACACCAAGTTTGTAATGCCCCAAGTCTGTACCCTGAATACTACACGTAGCTCATAATCCCAAGGGACCACAAGCTAACCCATGATTGGTACCCACTGTAAAAACTGAATAATAATACTATATTATGCGGAAATTAGGTGAAAACTTGCAATAAGATTCAAAACTATAAATAAATAATGAATACTGATATATCTATCTGAAATACTCTATTTTGATAAGCCTCTACTGTCTGAATAAGGGATTAGTGGGACAATCCCCCAACTAGCCCTGACTACTGCAAATTGATAAACTAAGATACTAAAGTAATAATCATGTCCTCGGACTATGAGGATCTCCACTAGTCTTCTACTGATGGACTGGGCTACGAAAATAAGCTGAACTACAAAAATAATCATCATCTCCTTGAACTAAGAGGATTCACCACTAACTCTGTCAACTGAATATCTAAACTGCTAAGTATGATCGGGAGCTCGTGCGTCTGAACCTACGATATAAGACAACATAGCACAAAATAAAGTTAAGCGTCAATACTTTGAATGTACTGGTATGCTAAGTGAGGTAGGCTGAGATACATGAGTTCATATGCATAAAAAATACTAACTGAATAAAATGAGTATAACTGAATGAAAGTACATGCATGTATGCGTAAACTGTAACCGAGGTTGTGATAACACTGGATACTTAGTTCTGAATTTCTAATTTACTAATATCTGGGTTTACCGATACAGTATTACTATTTACTAGGCGACTGTATCTGACAGTGTTGATTTTGTGGAACTATTCTATGTTCCGTACTGAATTGAGTGACTATGTCTAACAGTACTGATTTTTGTAGAACAGAACTGAGTTCTATTCTGAAGACTAAAACGTAAACTGTGGGAGGTAATCATCTAATTGACATGCCCCTTTCTGAATAGATTGGGGTCTAACCTGTAACCCTAATTGGAAGGGTGTTACTACTGTGCCACAAGTAAATTCAATTGTGAGTTAACCCTCTCTGATAGGAAGCTCTTTCGTCAACCCTCACTGGCAGAAAAACTCTTATAAAATGTATCAACCCTAGTCTGTCAGGAAGATATCTCAACCTACTCCAGCTACATAGTTCTGTAATGCAGGGATTGCTACTAAGGGTCAAACCCTCTGCTACTAGGAATGCCCCCAACCCTGGGTTTGCTCGGTGCTGAATGCTACTCCCAACTCAATACACACTGAACTGATTCCTAGTTCATACTAGGTTTGACTAAACTGTTACTGATTATACTATCTAACTAAACTTAACTGAGTTCACTAAGTTTCGTTGATTGACAAAATACTGCTGAATTCTGTTAAAATACTGAATTTACTGAGGTCTAAATTAAATACTGAACTGGACGGGACTGATACTGAGTTTTTTCTGAGTTCTGTAACTGACTGAGAGTACTACTGATCGTGACATGATTGAGATTATTTTGTAACTGACACTGGCTCTAGGTAAACAACTAAATTGTCGGGTATTAAATATCCCTAGGACTCAATAGCATGAAAAATAAATCATAGCATAAACTTGAAAGGCATAACCATGTGCACCTAATCAAAACTCATTCATAGAGACATTCTATCAAACACTTGCATGATACATAAGCTAACATGACATAATTGTTTTCCCTTTTTCTTTGTTCTCATGAGCAATTCATAAAACACTTGGAGAACATAATCCTTGCACATGACACTAAACAACACATAGGAATCATAATTCAAATCCCCATTTAAAATTTCAAGAGTTTAGCATGGATTCACAATCAAATAACTCCATATGAAACTTGTAACAAACATGGATTAGAAACCCAATTAATCATTTTAATCATGAATATAATCAAACCCAACATGAAATTCATGAAATCAATACACTTGAGGTTTTAAAAGTAGTTTCTTAAACTCCAAGGATGGAAGGGGCCCTTGGATGAACACTTGACATACCTTAAAGATTGAATTCTAAAAAATTGATGGATTTGTTTGGAACTTGGATCCTTGAATATGATGAACTAGGGTTTGCTCTTGAAAAATTCTAGAGAGAATAAGTAAATTTTTCCTTTTGGAAGACTGAATTACATATTTTGGGGGCTGATATAAGATGGGAAAAGAGCCATTTACCCCTATGGACGTGGGTTTTTAATTACTAAAAATTAAACTAGCGACGCGCAGACCGATGCACCGTGTTGTTGGCATCAATGGGATAGCCAATGCACCACATCGAGTCCATGTCTGTTCACTGGAATTTGTACTGGAAGCTGGAGAAAAATACTCATCGACGCAATGGGCGATGCGGCGCATCGATCCACTGGTTAGAGCTTTCAAATGTGTTTCAAATGAAGTCCGAAAAATCCAAAACTTTTCCGAGAACACCTACTGATATTTCTGATCATGATTCAACCTAAAAATTATTACTTTAAGGTCATGAGGGTTATGAAAAAGGATCTCCAACTTACAAAGGCTAAAATAACTCTAAGTATGAACATAACTGAATTTTTCTAAGTCTGGGACCCCTTACGAGTTTTTACAGGACTGAATCAAGCTTAGGATTTTGCAGGGTCTTACATTTGTAAACAAGTAACAATCATGTCATATAACAACTAAACATTTAAACTAGTACTCCATCAAAATTTCTATGTCAACTAATCTAATCAAATAAATAGTATGTCACATTTAACAAATGATACTCAACTCAATCAAACATAATAAAACCCAACAAATTCAGTTTGTCACCTTCTCATAAGCAATTATTATTATTCCTAAACAAGTATGAGTCCAATTTAAGTATAATATTAACAATCCAGACCACACAATGATTAAAATATATGGCAAGTACTCACAAGGATCCAACTATAACAATAAATAAATCGAACCTCACAAGGATCTGAATTTATACCAACAATAATGTAAACTCGATCCACTAAGGAATCACCAAACTTTCCAATTTTCTACAAATATGCTATGGATCTTATATATGCCGACAAGCCATGACCTGAAGGGAATGAGCTCAGGCCAAGTATCAAATAACCCAGACAACTAGTGTATGCCACCCTTATCTCAAATTAAGTGTGATGGCACTTTTATTCCAATGTCCCCACCCTTATCCTCCCTGAATTCCACCAATTCAATCATGACAAGCCTTTTTTGGTTCATCTCACAATGGAAAATTGTACCCATAAGAAGTACAATTACACAATAAATAAAATCATCCACCTTGTACAACAAATAAGATTCCTTTTTACAAAACTTATAATAGATTATCACCTTCCAACTTGTATTTACAATTAACAAGTTCAACATTTAATAACATGCATTGCAACAAGTAGACAAATAGTCAGTTAACATGCACACATGCAATCAGTTTTAGTTTTATCTCTGATTAAACCATCTTCTGCTATAATCCAAGCCCTACAATGCTCTAATGAAATTGAGTCTTGCCTTTTCTGGAAGCTTCAACTTGATTGTGGTCTAAAAACAAAATATACAATACTAGTCAACCAATGCTCTAACAATCTTAGGATTACAACCTAATCTCATAACCCTAAGATCAAATTTATGAATCATTCTCTTATTCTTTGATTTTTCTACCACCATTCCACTTCAGTTCCGTCAATTTCATATTTACAAGAGTAAATTATGGCATAATAATTAAAACCTAATAATTCTTAATCAACACCCAAGGCTTTACACTTCTTTTCACTACTTTTCATAGGAAAACCTACCTAGGTCAGGTTAATTTCTCCACCACGATCAGAACTTAGATATTCTAAGAATTAATTTCAAAAATCTATTTATATGGATTGATTAACTTACCTCAAAGATGAAATATAGATGGAAACTAGTGGATACCTCCATCACACCCCTTTTATTTACAAAAACTTATTATATTAAAGGTTTAAAAGGGTTTTCAATTGCTAGAAAGAACTAGAAAAAGTTTTTTCAAAAAAATTTACATTTAAAACTCACAGTCGCCACTTGAAATTGGTTTGGTGTACCAAGTCACCTTTAAACTATTTCTTTTAAAAATTGGTTGACTATTAAAAATACTGATCAATGGATGTGGATTTCGATTAAGAAATTTTGTTGATCAAGA
Source organism: Capsicum pubescens (assembly GCA_030864215.1). Classification (NCBI taxonomy): domain Eukaryota; kingdom Viridiplantae; phylum Streptophyta; class Magnoliopsida; order Solanales; family Solanaceae; genus Capsicum; species Capsicum pubescens. The sequence continues at coordinate 36,729,605 of CM061539.1, read as the reverse complement.
TGTAGGTGAGAGGCACCCTTTAATCTCGTTGTTTAAGCATGGTCGTTTTGTTGGCGCGTATTAGCTTAGTTAACACTATAAATGAATAAAATATGAACAATACGCAAGCAAAAAAATATATAAAGGATTCAAAGAAAAGTAAATGTTCAATCTGATTATACAGTCCAAATGTAAGAAAATACAAAAATAGAACCTATACTATGTAAACTATCCTTATCTATGCTTTACCCAATGTCTCAGACCTTGTCTCGAATGGCCTCTGTACGTGAAACCTCGAGCCATTCTCTGAAAATTAAATACATTTGAATCAAAGACAAACATATGGAGAAAAACAATTCACACATCAAACATTTATCGATTTAGAACTTGACTACACAATTCCTCGTGCTAAGCATGATTCTACCGAGTGAACAGATCCAAAAAAGATAGGATATCAAATTAAATAAGCATTTTGAAGTGATGAATTAATCTATTTTTAATCCCATCCCCAAATTTACTACTTTCGTTACTTCAATTTTTCATTAACATATTCAATAGTCAACATTAAATAAACAACATACTTCAAAGGCTAAATGTAAATTAGAAGCTAACACTTCAATCCAACATGTGTTCAATGATCAACACGCGAAAATCGATACCAATCCAAAATAGAATCCAAAAACCCAAAATTACAATAAATCAAAATTATTTGAGATAAGAATGAGAAATGGACCTCTTAAAGTGTGCTTGTAATTACAAAAATCACTTGGAATGGAGCCGCACCCTGAACTTTAAGAAAAATCCAAACCTTATGATAATTTAACCAACTTGAAAAAATTCTAAAACCCAAACAGGGAACTTTAAACCCATCCCAACTTTTGAAATCTCAATGTTTTAGGAAACTATTTTGAACTTTTTTTAGAAGCAGACAAACTCGATTTTATCGGAGTTGGAATGAAGAAGAATTGAGTTGACTAGTTATGTCACGACCCGATTTATGAGTCATGATGGCACCTACCCTATCCCTCCAGTAGGTAAGTCAAACCATAGCCCAGAGATAGATGCAATGAGCCATCATGGTGGAAAATGGCCTAAAAGCCTATAATTAGAAATTAAAGAATTAAATAGAAATAATACAATCACAAAGGTCTAATAGATAGATAGGAATTCAACAACCATCCCAACACTTAGTAATATCAGTACAAGAGCTACTACAATTGAACTATGAGTACTAATTAGTTAAATACAATCTGACTCGAAGATGAGAGACTAGACAGAGATAAATAGAAGGAAAAAGGGTAACTCTGACTCCAAGAGCTCACCTAATATCATAAAGCAACCCGGTACAAATGTCAAATTAGCGATTACAACTATTACTCGAATCTACACCAAGAAGGTACACAAGGTTAGTATGAGTAACAAAACAATGGGTAATCAAAAGGCATCATCGGCAGACTGAGCTAAATCGTGACATAAATACAATTAGATATATCACCAATTTTCCTTTTTGAGAAGCTTCTGCAAGTTGCCACGCTATCAAAATCATAATATACTCGTCAAAATGAGAACAATGATAACCATATTGTACAATTGTTTTTGAGGTTCAAAGTTACATAAAAATCCCATGTAAGTCTCATTTATGAAATCACACTTTTGAAATTAACATAGCATCTCATTATGCTAAAGGACTATTTAAATGGGTGAATTCTGAGCTATAATGGTGCTAAAATCAAGTCACCAAGCTTCTAGATATTTTTATCAAAAATGGAGAGTTAAATCATGAATATAATGGAAGCCTACCACCAATTTGACAAGGAATCGTGTAAATTTTCTTTTCAAATCTCCAAGATCACCCACAAATATTTCTCCTAAGTTTCTACACTATTTAGGGTTTTAGTCTCCTGGGAATGGGAGAAGAATGGTGAAAATTAGGCTAAGTGAGGTATTTATACCCTTCTCAGGTATGCGGATACCGCTAAATCAAACACTAGGCTCTTTTAACAGTTGGCACTAATGCACTGGATGACCGCTAAAGCAGTCCCCCACTGACATGGTAGGACTCTAAAGCAAAATTGGGCCACTTTTGCGCTTGTCGCTAATGCGCCAAGGTGCCACTAAAAGCAGTGCCTGTTGGATGAGCTATAGCTGCTAAAGTTTCCAATGGTCCACTGAAGTTCCTATAGCGGTCACACCAGATATCAAGCACTAGCTGAAGACTTGGAATTTTTTTGAGTCTCTGGCAACCCCTTCGAATTCATCCAAATTCCTATATGCCATATGAACTATGCTACCCTATCAAATTTGATGTTTTGGATACAATGGCATAGTTGAAGTTTCCATTTGAGGTCATCTTGAAGAAAACTTGGTCCACACCCATTTGCCATTATTCTTAACTTTCAGTCAATAACCCAAAATGAGTTTAGGAGTTTCGACACCCAAACTAAGGGTCCACCTAAACTAAAATTGACGTTCCAAAGATGTTAGAATTGGCAGAATCTGTATACGAGGTCTTTTAACAAATGTTTTTTGCTTGATAGCTAATTTGAACCAATAAAGGCTTCAAAATAGGGAATTGGCTCTACAAATCAAACAAACTTCCTGGTAACCAAACTATCATTTCCAACAAGTCATAAATGACTTGAGTTAGCTATAGGAAAGCTCTAAACAATGAAAATCAGAAAAAATATAAAAAATAACCTGGAGAGTCATTGACATATCCATTACTAAAAGAACTTTCATCTACGAAAGTAAAGGCTTATGGTGTACATAAAGTCTTAAATAGGTGAGGACCCTAGGCCTGCATCTCACTCTCGATCTCCAAAGTATCCCCCACTACTGGGTGGTGCCTCCACTGAACCTTAACTACTACAATCTCTCTAGTGTGCAACCGCCTGACATCAGTAGCCAAAATAAGCACAGGCTCCTCCATAAAGGTCAAACGCTCATCCAACTAAACTGAGTCCCATCTAAGGACGTGAGATGGTTCAGGAATAATATATCAAGACAACATCGAAAGATAGAAAATTAGATGGACAATAAAAAAATCTGTAGGTAAGGCCAACTCATAGGCTACCTCACTAATAATGCGAAGGATCTAAAAGGGTCCATTATATCTAGGGTGGAGATTTCCTTTCCTCCCAAATATCATAAAACCCTTCATGCGCGATACACGGAGGAATACCCGATCACCAACTCTAAATCTCAAGGCACGAATTCTATAAGATATATAAGACTTCTACCTACTCTGAGCTACCCTTAACCTATCCTGAATCACCCTGACTCTATCCAACAACCCCTGAAGCAAGTCAATAGCATCTAATTAGAGAACAACATCTCCTACCATATAAAGCCTCAAAAGATACTATTTCAATACTCGAATGGTAAATATTATTATATGTAAACTCAACCAAGAATAAGTGTTGCTCCCACTAACCTCCAAAATGCATAATGTAGGCTAGGAGAATATCCTTAAGAACCTAAATAATCCACTCTGACTGTCCATCAGTCTGAGGATGGAAGGTTGTACTAAGATCCACCTAAGTACCTAACTTCTCCTAAAAAGCTCTCTAAATGTTAGAAGTAAACATTGAACCCTAGTCGAAAAATGATAGACATAGGCACACAATGCAAATAGACTATATCACCAACATAGGTATGGGCTAACCTCTCAGCATTGAGGTACATCTGAATAGGAATAAAATGTGTTGACTTGGTCAATCGATCCATAATGACCCTAATGCAATCGAAATCATAGGAGGTATGAGGTAATTGACTAACAAAGTTTATGGTAATATGCTCTCACTTACACTCGTGAATAGGTAACCTCTAAATCAAACCACCAGGTTGTTGATGCTTGGCCTTCACTTACTGGCAATAAAGACAACGAACTACAAAGTACACCATATCTCTCTTCATACTACTCCACTAATATGATTTCTCAAATATCTATAAATATTAGTTATATTTGATTGAATAGAATACCTATGGTTGTGAACCTCACACAAAGTCGACTGAATCAAGTTTTAAACTCTTGAAACACAAAGAGGATATTAAATCTTAAAATGCCCTCAAAATCTAAGGTATCCCTGTTGGACTCAGCACTCAACACCTAATCACAGATGATGAAAAGTTTCTTATCCTCAAATCGGCGATCCCAAATCTACTAAAATAGTGAGAGACTCACCTCAACACTAGAAATAACCCTCCTAGGGTCTAAAATATCAAGTTGCACCATCATGTTTGCTAAGGACTGAATATCTCAATAACCTTTGAGAAACTGAAATGGAATCTAAGCTACCCCTACTCGCTCTGCATTTTGGCTCAAGGCATCTGCTACTATATTTGCTTTGCCCAGATGATAAAAGATAAAGATATAATAATGCTTAACCAACTCTATCTACCTACGATGCCTATCATTAATCTCTCTCTGGGTCATAAGATATTGAAGACTACGATGATCTCATGAAGATATAAAAATGCACACCATAAAGCTAATGCCTCTAAATTTTAAGTGCAAAAACTACCGCTGCCAGCTCCAAATCATGAGTTGGGTAGTTGTGCTCGTGCACCACTAGCTATCTTAATTCATAAGAAATAACATGACCCTAATGAATCAATACACAACCTAAGCCAATCTAGAAGCATCACAATACACGGCAAATCCCTCACCCTCAATAGTTTTCCAAAGCTTGACTCATATTCCTTTGACCATCGGAAAGGGACCTCCTTCTAAGTCAATCTGGTCATTGTTGCTGAAATAGTAAAAAAACTCTCAAAGAATCATCCATAAGAATAGGCCAAACCAATGAAGCTACGAACCTCAGTCAAAGATGTAGGTCTGGCTTTTTCATAAATGGTCTTGATTGTTTCTAGGTCTACCATAATGTCATCCTTAGATACCACATAACCCAATAATGTCACCAAATCAAGCCAAAACTCACACTAAGAGAAGTTCGAGAAAAGCATATGATCTCTCAAAGTCTGAAGTACAATCCTCGAATATTGCATAAGCTCCTCCCTACTCTTTGAATACACAAGGATGTCATCGATGAATACAATCACAAAAGTATCTAAATAAGTCTTGAACACGTAGTTCATCAAATCCATAAACGTAGTTGGGGCGTTAATCAACCCAAAAGACATCACTAGGAACTCATAATGACCATAACTAGTCCTAAAAGTTATTTTTTAGGATATCCTCGGGCCGAATCCTAAACTGATGCTAATTGAACCTCAAATCAATCTTAGAGAATGTTGTTGTTCCTTGAAACTGATTAAACAAAACATCAGTATGAGACAAAGAATAATAGATCTTCATCGTCACCTTATTAAGCTACATATAATCAATATATAGGTATAGAGCCATCTTTCTTCTTCACATTCAACAAAGGAGCTCCCCATGGAGACATACTCGATCTAAAAAAGCCTTACAAGAAAGATGTTGAAGTTAAGAATTAAGCTCCTTAAGTTTGAAATCAGAAATACGATAAGGTGCCATAGAAATAGGTTGGTGACCTAGTTCAAGAACAATAACAAACTCAATACTACGCTCAGAAGTAAGTCTAGGTAGATTGGTAAGAAAAACATCAAAAAAACTCATGAACAACAAGAATAGAGTCAACTTACAGACCGTAATACCCCATATTATTGTTAGCTCAGTTCATCTCCTAGTTCCATGCATAAGAGGCTTAAAACCTAAAAGTTTCACCAAGTGTTGGGAACTTAGGCATTTTTAAGGATTCTTAACTTTGATGATATTTAAATTTGTCTTCCAGACCCCGAGATTTTGGTTTTTTAGTTAATTCATGTTCAAGGGTGTAAGGAGCATGTCTCGAGAAACTTTTAGATTTTTTGGATGAGGATTGGGTCATGTACGGATCACGATTCTAGCATCTCACCGTGATAGTATCGCATCGCGGTGCTAATGGAGATGGCACTCTCATCGAGTCGTGGTGACCTTGTAAAATACACTTCAATTACAAGTATTTTCGATGAGATAAACCATTATATGTTTTGAAGATTGAAATCTTCATGTTAAAATCCCAAATTCATGGTTTTAGTAGTGTAATCATGTTATCCTTGTATGATTTACCATTACCATGCTTATATTCATGACTCTCAAGTGTTTGATAATATGTCTAAATATTGGGTTTTGAGCAATGATCTCCTACTATGAATTTTAATGCTTTATATGTCATAATAGTTATTTCCATTCAGTTTTGGTGGGTTATGAACACCTGATACCTAGTTGTTTACATAATTTCAGTATCTTCAGAATGATTATAGATTTACCATGAGCATCATCATTCAGTCAGTTATTATAAATAAATTTTTATTCAGTCAAGCTTTATTCAGTCCAATAATCAGTGTCAGTTCAGTTGGGAGTAGGATTTAACATCTAGCCAATGCAAGGATGGAGGCCTCCCCATTAGTTAGTTAGAGTCATTAGTAGTAGTTCCTGTATTCTATAACTACGTATCTAGCATAGGATATGAGGAGTCACCCATCAATTAGGCTTGGCTTCCTCTCATGGGTCACCCGTCAGTTTAGGCTTGACACCCTGGTCCTTCGGGACACCAATTTAGTTGATCAACATAGCCAGTGTTAGTAACCGTGGTACTACACTGACACTTTTCCAACTGGGGTTATAGGATGGACCCTGATTATCTCAGATTGGGGCATGTCGGTAAGATGATAGAACCCACAGTCTTAGTGTAGTGTTCAGTATAAAATTTAGTTCATGTTTTCTTAACCAAAGCATACAGATTTCCAATTATTCAGTTATCAGATTTTAGTATTATAGTTTATAGATTATTTTAGAAATATATATATGCTTGGTCTTGCATTCTTAGTGTTTCAGTTTGTATGCATGCTTACTCAATTATCTCATACTATTTAGTCAGTCATTATTTCATGTATAGTTAATCCATGTATATCTGCCTAACCTTATCTCATATACCAATATATTTAAAGTACTGACCGCATACTCTTCTTTGTGCTATGATGTCTTATATCATAGGTTCGAATGCTCAGTTTCCCAACCGTACTTAGACAGTCTAGCTCTTCAACAATAGCAACAGTGGTAAGTCTTCATATATCCAGGACCTATTATGTTTATTTAGTTATTTTTGCATTTCTTTTCCGTTAGTCAGTTAGAGTGAGTTGGGGTCTGTCCCATCAACTCGTCATTCCGTTTAGAGGCTTTTCGACATTCAGACAGTCAGCTAGATAGTTAGCCAGTTTATCATTATTATCAATTGCATTTTCAGTATTGTTATTAGATGTTTGCAAACTTGTTATTGAATAAAACTTTTAGAATTTAAATTGATTTTTGTCTTGTTAGTTTATCATCCACATATATGTTTTATTTCTAGTTTATTTAGTGCTCATAGCAGGTACCAACTCCTGGGTTTGCTTGTGGTCGCTTGTGATTGCAAGCACCATTGTCTCGACTAGGGGGTAGTCTCGGGTCATGACAAAACTTGTGATCAGAGCCTAAGGTTTTACATTTTCCTAGATAATCTAAAAGCCATATTGAGTAGAGTCTTGTACATGGGTGTGAAGTATGCCACACTTATGGACAAGAGGTTATAAGATATTTTAGGAAAATTTTCCCTTCTTTTAGTATTCATATCATGCGAATAGAAAAAGATCTATTTAAAAATCTTTTTCTGACTCATTGTTCCTTTTGTTTACATAAAATGCCTCCCAAAAGAAACAACGAAAGAAGAAATGGAAATCAGCCCACACCTTCACCTATTTAGGAAGATATCCTGAATAAGCACGTCTCCCATGCCGAGCTTAGAGATACATCCACTACCTTAGCTCACTGAGTAGTTTCTCATAACACCTAGAAGGATGTTTAACAAGCTAACCCAGTGGCAAATACAGTTGTAACTGGGATTAGGGATTTTACTCAAATGAATTCCCTTTATTTTTGGATCCAAGTTTGAGGAGGATCCACGGAAGTTTCTCGATATGGTTCAGAAGGTGACAGATATCATGGGTGTCACTTCAAGTGAGAGTGTAGAGTTGGTTACTTACCAGCAGTAGGATGTAGCTCATACATGGTATAAGCAGTAGAAGAAGGATAGAGGAGCGGAGGTAGAGCTGGTAGAGTGGGAGGAGTTTTCCATGGCCTTCTTAGATAGGTTCTTTCCATTAGAGTTGACGGAAGCTAAGGTGATGGATTTTATTAAATTGAAGCAGGGTAATATGAGTGTAAAGGAATACTTGCTTAAGTTTATTAATTTGGCGAGGTATACTCCTTTGATGGTGGCTGACAATAGGTCTAGAATATGTAAGTTTTTTTTTTGTGTAGCTGATAGTGTGGTCAAGAAGTGTAGGACTGCTATGTTGGTTAAAGAGATGGACATATCTAGGCTTATGGTTAATGCTTAACAGATTGAGGAGCAGAAGCTTAAGGAGAAAGAGAGAGAGAATAAGAGGGCCAGAATAGATAGGTTTAACTCTTCTCAGCTGAGGTAAAAGGATGGTAACCATTCTCAGTTCCATTAGAAATTCCCATCTCTAGCTTCGTCTTCAGCTATTGCGTCAGTGCCAAATTTTTGAAATGATAGTTGGGATAAGGCGCCAGGCTCCAAGTCCCAGGGTAGTATGAATAGTGTTTGTACTAATCCTCTCTACGAGAAATATGGTAAAAATCATCAGGGTGTGTGTAAGGTTGGAAGTGATGTGTGTTTTGGATATGGAAAGCCAGGCCACAGGATCTGAGAGTGTATGGTAGTTATGCAGAGAGGAAGAAATGATCGCCAACAGGGCCAGAATACTTCTTCAGTAGCACTCGCAGGTCTCCTGACTCAGCAGGGCGCCACTTGCAGTACGACCAATGGACATCGCCAGAACAAGTTGTATGAACTTCAATCCAAACAAGATCAGGAAAGCTCTCCTGATATGGTTAAGAGTACGTTACAGGTTTTTCATCTTCATGTGTATGTTTTGTTAGATCCTGGAGCTTTACTTTCTTTTGTAACTCCCTATATAGCTATTAATTTTAGTGTCAGCCAAGAAATACTAGCATAGCCTTTCTCAGTGTCTACCCTAGTGGGTAAGTCTATAATATCCAGACGGGTATACAGAAACTCCCCGATTATAGTATCCCAGAAAATCACTTTAGTAGATCTTATGGAGTTAGAGATGACTAATTTTGATGTCATTCTAGGCATCGATTGGCTCCACTCATGCTATTCTTTTATCGACTATAAACATAGGGTCATTCAATTCCAGTTTCTTAATAAAGAGTCATTGAATAGAGAGGTATTACTTCAGTGCTTAGGGGTCAGATTATTTCATATCTTAGAGCAAAAAAGATGATATCTAAGGGGTGTGTTTACCATATCGTCCGAGTTACAAACTCTAGTTCTAAGACTCTAAGCCTCGATTCAGTTTTAGTAGTAAGGGAATTTCCAGACATTTTCCCTGAAGATCTTTTCGGAGTTCCTCCTGAAAAGGAAATTGACTTCAGAATAGATCTCCTTCCAGATACCCAGCCTATCTCTATTCCTCCCTACAAAATAGCTCCAGTTGAACTCAAAGAGTTGAAAGTTCTCTTGGATAAGGGATCATCAAACCTAGTATTTTCCCATAGGGCACTCCAGTCTTATTAGTGCGTAATAAAGATGGTTCTCTCAGAATGTGCATAGATTATCATCAGTTGAACAAAGTCACAATCAAGAATAAATATCCACTTTCCATGATTAAAGACCTTTTCGACCAACTTTAAGGTGCCAGTTATTTCTCTAAGATAGAACTCAGTTCTAGATATCATCATCTTAGAGTCAAAGAATGTGACATTTCAAAAACAGCCTTCAGACCTCAGTATCGTCACTTTGAATTCCTAGTTGTGTCCTTTGAAGTAACGAATGCCCCAACAGCTTTCATGGACTTGATGAACAGAATGTTCAAGTAGTACTTAGACATGTTATTCATAGTCCTCATTGATGATATACTTATCTATTCCCATAGTTAAAATGATCATACATACATCTCAAAATTGCATTACAGACTCTTAGAGCCCATCAGCTATTTTCTTAATTTAGTAAGAGCAAGTTTTGACTAAGATCCATAGCTTTCCTTGTCCATATTATTTCCGGTGATGGAATTAGAGTTGACCCTTAAAATACCAAAGCAGTGAGAAACTAGCCCAGACCCATCTGTCTATCAGATATCATAAGTTTCTTTAGTTTGGCTGGCTATTATAGACGGTTTATTGAAGGGTTATCATATATTGTATCTCCATGTCTCGATTGACTCAGAAAAAAGTCAAGTTTCAGTGGTTAGATTCTTATGAGAAGACTTTTCAGGAGTTAAAGACTCGACTTATCTCTACCCTAGTCTTGACTTTGCCAGATAGTTCAGATAGGTTTGTTGTTTATTGTGATACTTCTATAGTTGGTCTTGGTTTTTTATTGATATAGAGAGTTAAGTTCATGGCCTATTCCTACAGACAACTTAATCCCCATGAAAATAATTACCTTCCCCATGATTTTGATTTGGCAGCTATTGTTCATTCCTTAAAAATTTGGTGGCATTATCTTTATGGGGTTCATATTGATGTGTTCATAAATCATAAAAGTTTGTAGTATGTGTTTTCACAAAATGATTTAAATCATTGTCAGAGAAGGTGGCTTGAGTTGTTGAAATATTATGACATGAGTGTGTTGTATCATCTGAGCAAGGCCAATGTACTGGCAGATGCTCTTAGTAGATTGTCTATGGGTAATGTTGCTCATGTTGAGAATGATAAAAGAAAGTTAGTCAAAGAGGTTCATCATCTTGCTAGATTAGGTGTGCAGCTGGTTGATTCAGATGAGGGTAGTATATGGGTTCAAAATGGTTCAGAATCTTCCTTGGTTTCTAAAGTGAAAAAGAAGCAAGATAGGGATCCCAGATTAGTAAAGTTGAAGGAATCAGTTAGAGATCAGAAAGTAGAGGTTTTCTCCCAAGGATGAGATGGTGTGTTGCGATGTCAGGGTAGGCTGTGTATGTCATGTGTCGATGATTTGATACAATGTATTTTAGTAGAAGCTTATGGTACGCGTTACTCCATTAACCTAGGAGCCACTAAGATGTACAGTGATTTGCGGTAAATCTATTGGTGGATTGGTATAAAGAGGAATTTTATAGATATTGTTGCTAAGTGCTCTAATTGTCATCATGTCAAGGTTGAACACCAGAGGCGTAGTTCCACATTACAAGAGTTCAGCATTACCGCTTGGACATGGGAAGAGGTGAACATGGATTTTGTGATAAGGTTGCCTCGTACGCGTCGTTAGCATGATTCAATATGGGTTACCATAGACAGAAAGACAAAATTAGCCCTTTTTTGCTATTTTATACCTCTTATTCAGCCAAGTACTATGCCAATCTCTATATTAGAGAGTTGGTTAGGTTTCATAGAGTCCCATTGTCTATCATTTCAGATAGAGGTACCCAATTTACCTCTTATTTTTGGAGTGCTTTTCAGAAGGTTCTTGGTACCTAAGTTCATCTCAGTAAAGCTTTTCATCCTCAGATACATAGTTAGGCTGAGGAATTGAAGAGAAGGTCACGGCGAGATGAGCCATTTGTTATTACGATAGGTGTCAAGTGGAAGTACAGCGATGTATGCAGCTGAGGCATCCTGTTCATGCTTCAGATGATCTAGCTAATTCTATATACAACTATCTAATTTTTTTCTATTATATAGAAAGTCGTACGGGCAAGGGCCTATTTAGGACCTTTCCAAAGGTAAGTAGTTAGGTTGACTTTAGAAAGGCTACTAAGGACCGAGTGAAGAATGAAAACCCTAAAGGAAATGTTGAGAGCATGTGTTATTGAATTTAAAGGAAGTTAGGATGATCTTTTTCCTTTGATCGAGTTTTCCTACAATAACAGTTATCATTCTAGTATAGATAGCTCTATTTGAGGCTCTCTACAGGAGGAGATGTAGATCTCCTATTGGATGGTTTGAGGGAGGTGAGGCTACTTTGATAGGTCCAGATTTGGTATTTGATGTGATGGAGAAAGTTCAATTAATCAGGAAGAGGCTTAAGACAACCCAAAGTCATCAAAAATCCTATGCAGATATGAGGAGGAGAGATCTTTAGTTCAAACTTGGGGATTTGGTTTATTTAAAAATATTTCCCATGAAGGGAGTGAAGAGATTTGGCAAAAAGGGGAAGCTTAGTCCCCGATATGTTGGCCTATATTAAATTTTGAGTTATTTTGGGAAAGTATCTTATAATCTAGAGTTGCCTGGAGATTTGACATGAGTGCATCCAGTGTTTTATGTTTCCTTATTTAAGAAGTGTATTGGTGATCCAGGTAGTGTAGTTCCAATAGAAAGCAAAGATGTTTAGGATAGCCTTTCTTACGAAAAAATCCCAGTCAAGATCCTCGATCGTCAGAATCGTAGACTAAGAGGCTTAAAACCTAAAAATTTCACGAAGTGTTGGGTACTTAGGAATTTTTAAGGCCTCTTAAATTTGAGGATTTTTAAATTGGTCTTCCCAACCCTGAGATATTGGTTTTTGAGTTAATTCATGTTCAGAGGTGTAAGGGGAATGTCTCTGGGAAGTTTCAAATTTTTCGGATGAGGATTGGGTCATATTTGGATCACGATTCCAGCATCTCATCGCGATAGTACCACGTCGCGGTGCTAATGGCGATGGCACTCTCAATGCATTACGGTGACCTTTTAAAATGCACTTCAGTTATGAATTTAATTGCCTGAGGGGCAATTGTGTCTTTTCCCTCAACCCAATTCATCAAATCATGAATTATAACACCAGTTAGTTCATTATTTGCCCATCTTCTCCAATTTTTTCTCAAAAAGAAACCCTACTCATGCCCCAAAATCATCAATTCCATTTCTTTCTCTCCTAGGAAACCGAGAATTCAAGTTCCCCAATCTAAGAACATTTAAGAAAACATCAAGATTGGTGTTTCTCTTTCAAGCCTAAGGGTTTAAGGTATATCTGATGTTCATCCATGGGCCCTTTTCACCCATGGAGTCCAAGAATCCCTTTATATTTTAAAATTATGAGTTCTTACATGTTCGAATTGAATTATCTCCATGAAGCTATTATTGATTTTGATTTTGAGTGAAGTTTACAAGTATTTTTTATGAGATGAACCATTACATGTCTTGAATATTGAAATCTTCATGTTGAAATCTCTAATTCATGGTTTTAGTAGTGTAATCATGTTATCCTTGCATGATTTACCATTACTATACTTAAATTCATGACTCTCAAGTGTTTGATGAAATGTCTAAATGTTGGGTTTTGAGAAATGATCCCCTACTACGGATTTTAAAGCTTTATATATCATTGTTATTATTTCTGTTAAGTGTTGGTGGGTTAAGAACACCCGATACTTAGTTGTTAACATAATTTCAGTATCTTTAGAATGATTTCAGATTAACCATGAGCATTGTCATCCAATAAGTCATTATAAATAGTTGTTTATTCAGTCAAGCTTAGTTTAGTCTGGTAATTAGTATCAGTTTAGTAGTGAGTAGGATGTAGCATCGAGATAATGCAGGGATGGCGGCTTCCCCATCAGTTAGGCAGAGTCGTTAATAGCAGTTCCTATATTCCAGAACTACATAGCCAGCATAGGATATGAGGAGTCACCGTCAGTTAGGCTTGGCTTCCTCTCAGGGGTCACCCATCAGTTTAGGATTGACACTCTTGTCCTTCGGGGCTCCTATTTAATAGATCCACACAGCAAGTGTTAGTACCTGTGGCACGACACTGACACCCTTCCAACTTGGGTTACAGGTTGGACACTGATAAGCTCAGATTAGGGCATGTTGATTAGATGACACCTCCCACAGTCTCAGTGCAGTGTTTAGTTCAGAATTCAGTTCAGGTTTGCTTGACCAAAGCATATAGATTTCAAGTCATTCAGTTATAAAAGTTTAGTATTTCAGTTTACAGATTATTTCAGAATTTTATGTATGCTTAGTTTTGCATTCTCAGTATTTTAGTTTTCATGCATACTTGCTCAGTTATGTCATACTATTCAATCAACCATTTTTTCATGTAGAATTAACCTATGTATATTATCATAACCTTATCACATATATCAGTACATTTAAAGTACTGACTGCATACTCTTCTTTGTGCTATGATATCTTATATCGTAGGTTCGGATGCTTAGTTTCTCAATCATACTTAGACAGTCCAGCTCTTCAGCAGCAGCAGCAGTGGTTAGTCCTCATATATTGAGGACGTGTTGTGTTTATTTAGTTATTTCTGTATTTCTTTTTAGTTAGTCAATTGGAGTTAGTTGGGGCCTGTCCCATCAACTCCTCAGTCGGTTTAAAGGCTTTTCAGACAATCAGTTAGTCAGTTTATCAGTATTGTCAGTCGCATTTTTAGTATTTTTATTAGATATTTACAGACTTGTGATTGAATCACGCTTTCAGTATTTAGATTGATTTTGGCCTTATTAGTTTATCTTCTGCATACATATTTTATTGCCAGTTTATTCAGGGCTCACAGCAAGTACCAGCTCATGGGTTAACTTGTGGTCACTTGTGACTGTAAGCACCGTTATCACTCTAGGGGTAGTCTCAGGTCGTGACAAGGACTCTCCATACTAACATCATGAATATAAGTGAGATAAGACTCACAACCCCTAGAAATAAGTCTCCTAGCATGAATATAAGAAATAATCCCTGTCTGTTCGTGGCTAACAACTCCCTGCCACACAATTCAGGGGTATCTCAGGCATGGCTAAGGTTACTATCTTGGCAAAACAATTAAGGATTTCATGATAGTGGGATAACCAGTATATGCCTAGAATCATATCAAAATCCACCATGTCTAATATAATAAGACTAGCATGAGTATCAATCTCTCAAATAGTCACAACACCAGATCTAAGAACCTGATCCACTACTAAAAAGTCACCTATGGGAATAGATAACATAATGTCATAGATAATGAATCCTAAGGTAACTCTAACTGTAGAGCATAATAAAAAGAGAAATAAGAAAAAGTAGATCCTAGATCGAATTAAACAAAAGTTAGCTGACAACACACCAAGATCATTCCTATAACAGCAATATCCAAAGACTCAAAATCAGGTCTAGTAAGTACTGCATACAAATGACTACACGTACCACCTGGATGGGATACTGATCGATCTTCTATTATACCTATCTGAGAACCTTCATGAGTACCTTCAAGACCACCCCTATTACCATGCATACAACCTTTAGATGGGGGATTAACTGCTTTAATAGGTGGAATACTCTAGGCTAATAGAACAGTCACCGTATGACTGGAGCAATCTCTTAAGAAATGACTAAAAGCTCTACAACCATTACATGCCCCAGATGTTTGAATGAAACCAGAAGATTCGACTGAGGCGCAAGAACCACTATGACTAAAATAGCTAGAAGATGGACACCTCAAAGATGAAACACAACACTAGCTAGTATGGTATAAATAGGTCTACTAGATCAAGCCTGATTCTTATACGGCTGAAATTGAGAGTACCTACGCTAATAACCACTACCTCTAAATCGGGATGAAACATCTCAAGTCTTGGACCCTTGCAAAACTTTCCTTGGTTTTGACTTACTAGGCTTGGTACGACTTAGGGGTACCATTCGTACCCTTGGATACGAGTTAGTGGGAGGCTTGGTGGTTCACTCATACACTAGCTAATGTGTTTAGTGTAGATACTGCCCAAGATATGACTCATCTTGGTACGAGTAGTATAGGAACATACGGGTGGTGCAAGGCAAGTCGTATGGTGCTTGTTTGAGTTTTCTTGTGGAATCATCCTAAGGTACGGTTGGTGGGTTTGATTTGGTATACAACTCATACCCTTAGGTATGAGTTTGGGAGGTGTGATTCATATAGAAACCAGTAGGTAGGGTCTTATCAAGGTCTTGGGTACGAGTTGGTGTACCAATCGTACCCTAGGATACGGATGGTATTTGTTAGTCGTACTCCTGGACGTGGCTTGTTTTTAATATTAAGTCAAGCGCGGTCTAGATATTTCCTACTTCAAATCCCCAATGTACTCGCATTATATAACCCTTGGTGGCCTCTCATAACACTTATTAAAGGGTAAAAATACTCCAAATACTCTCTCAAACTTACTCTTAAAGATTGGAGGGTAGAGTTTCTTCATATATTTTTCAAAGGGCTCAAGAGTCATGTTTCTCTTCAAAATCTTCTTGTATAAGGAATGTACTCCTTCCCTCTTTGTTAGTTCCATCTAAAGGCATGTGTATTATATTTTAAACATGGATTTATGAATCATGAATGGTGGTTTTTGAAATATATGTTGAGGGTCTTGATGCATATGATTTGGTATTGGTTTAAACTATGTTTTTACATATTTTTGGTAATGGTTATCATATGTTGGTACTTGTTGGTTATGATTTAACAAATGGGTCTTGAGTAACCCTAATTATGGTGTTTTATGCGTTGGTTTTGGTCTTAGTAAAGGTATTCTCATAGCATGTTTGATAAAATGCCTAAAAGAATGTTTTCACTTTATTGTTGAACTTTCATTGGAACTCTACATGGTTTGGTTTGGTAATGGAACCCTAAATAGATTTGGTGTTGCATGGTTTAAATGGTTTAAATGATATAAATGCTTTAAATGTTTTGCATGGTAATAAATGGTTTGGAATGCTTTTAAATGGTATAAATAGTGTACATGGTTTAGAAGGATTAAATAGTAAAGCCTTGGTGTCTATGAAATTGGTTATGCTTGTGGGGTATATGGTATCCCCCAAGTGGTTTAATATGGTTAATGGAAGGGTACATGGAATCCCTTAAACTTATATATGGTTGGCTATAGATAGTACTTGCAAGTATAATCGGTATGATGATACCACTACTAATGGCCTTGGTTAATAAATGGTTAATGAATTGATTGGTTTCTTTGTAATGGTTTTAATTAGGCAATAATGGCAGGGTGTGTAGCAAAGCTGTGGAAGGTAGAGGTCCCGGGGGGACCAAAACTGGAAACTCATATTTTCCGATGTGAGGTTCGGTCTTGGTGACCGTGTGCATGATTTCATACTTTATACTTTGGGGATATACTAGTAATCCCAGGTTTTCTTCCCTGGTCATATGGCACACTCACTGGGGCCTTTTCGTTAGGGGGAGTTGAACCCATATATCCCATGGGTGGTTTAGGAAAGTAAAGCTACATAGCCCAGGTAAACGTTTTAATGGAATGCTAAACCTGGTTTCTTTTCCCGGCATGGTTATATATATATATATGTATGGTATATGCATATGGATGGTTTTCACTTGGTTTTGTAAATGGAATTATTCTATCCTTATCCTGAGTGCATGCTAGTGTTCACCCACTAACCCATCTTCGAGCGGCTATTTACCTATGTTATACAGGGACCAACCATTCCACTTCTCCTTCTTAGTGATCGAACTTGGGGACAGTCGATGTTGGATTAAAGTGGTGAGTTTCAATAGTTTAGAAGGCATCTATTTCATGTCATGGTTTACTTTACATATTCTTATCTTTAATAGACTTTGTTTTTTGGCTATGGTCGGGGGCATATCCCGACTAGGTAATCTTTGGGTGGTCTAGAGCTTTGTATGGACAACTATGGACTTGGGTATGGTAAGGGTTGGTTATGATTTACTTAAATATATTAGGTTAATATCTTTGTTTTAATTTATGGATTTGGCTTGGTTATTGGTTGGTTTGGGTCATTGGTATCTGTTATTGGGTGGATCGACTTGATTGGGTTGTCCTATCCTCGGATATAGTCTTATCCCAAAGTCACCATATCATTAATACATTGTCTGGTTATGTGTTCAGAGTTTAACCGACTCAAGATATGTGTGTGTTGGTTAGGTTGGGTAACGGGGGCGGTTCTCGGTCCTAGTTGGGCTTGGGATTGCCATTATGACAAGGCCCGAGTTTGGGTAGTGTCAAGTTGGTATAAGATCTTTAAGTTTTGGTGTCATAGGTTATCCACAAAGTCGTTTCGAGTAGAGTCTTGCTTATGGATGTGTCGTGCACCACACTTATAATCAGGATGCTACGAGGCATTTAGGAATGTTTCACTTTCTTGGTTATTCTACTTTCGGGCTATGGAATCTAAGGTCTTGAACTCTTCTCCAAATATTCCTTGATTCCCTCTTTGGGTCATGTCTTCTCAGCGATCTAAGGTTTATGTAAACTCGCTTATCCCACTCAAGGAAAATATGGATGGATCTAGTCCAACTCATGGAGCATAAAACTGGCCAAGGGTTGCAACTTTTGGTTTTCCCCATGGATTCCCACCGGTCTCCACTGACCCTATCTCAGATGGTGATACTTATACTCAGTTACCTCAAGCAGAGGTTACGAATATTAAGTTTTTTCATCCTAATAATCTATTGACCCAAATAGTAACAACTCTATCATGCCAGTACTGTCCTATTGGTACGGGGTGGAATGAGGTAATTTTGGTAAATAGGCAAGGTAAGGGGTTCTCGGTCTTTTGAACAAAAGGAGAGGCCAATAATATAACGGTAAATGGTCCCTAAAAGAATAATTGGATGAGTCCTAACTCTTATTCTATGTCTTGTGTTCCCTACCTGGATTCAATTGGTAGGCTGGTGTTTTCAGATTGGTAAATTCTTCTAGGGCACAAGGTGCCCAATCTCGGGCCAATAAGCCCCATTCTGCATCATCCCATTTTCTTTATAAATGTTGTGGTCGATTGCACCATGGTTGTTACGAGAAGGAAGGAATTGGTGTTTTTGTTGTGGTTAAGTGGGTCACATACATCGGGAGTATCCCTTAAGGATCACCACTTGGTTAAATAGGATATCGGCTACTACTTCTCTAGCTCTTGCACCGAAAGGTGCTACTTTTGGTTCCGACACTGGTCAAAATCATCTTTATGTTCTTACTATTCCTCAGGAGTTCAGGTCATCTTCTGATGACGATATTCGTGAGTTGAAAACTCCGTTTTTGTGGTGTGTGTGGTTTACTTGGTTCAGGGTTTCTTATCTTTTGTGACCTCATTTATGGTTGTCCATTTCACTCTTAAGGTTACTTTAGACTATTTTATTCTTCTATTTCTACCCTAGTAGGTGACTCTGTGATTGCCAAAAGAGTCTATAAGGAGTGTGTGGTATTTGTTGGTGATAAAAGGGTCTTGGTGAAATTTTTTGACTCGGGTGTGGTGGATTTCGGTGTCATTTGGAAATGAATTGGTTTCACTCGTGCTACATGTCATTGGGCTGCCAGATCCATTAAAAATTATCTTTAGGCTCCATGATGAGTCGATTATGGGATTGGAGGATGGTTTCATTCCCTGGATATTATGGGAAAGATTGTATCATATCATAGAACTCGAAGGTTGATCTCTAATAGTTTTCTTTATTACTTGGTCTGGGTTAAAGGTTCTAACCCGGAAGGTCTTTCCTTATATTTGGTTTTGGGGGTGCATGAATTTCTCAGAGGTCCTTTCTGATGACCTCATGGTGTCTTTCTAATTGGAAGGTTGGCTTGGGGTTGGTCTTTTTTTAGATATTTGTCCAAGTTTCTATTCCCTCCTTATAGAATGGTTTTGTTAGAGTTAAAGGATCTTAAGGAGAAATTAAGAGATCTCTTGGATGAAGGTCTCATCAATCTTAATGTTTTCCCGTGAAGTGTTTTCGCTCTTGCTTGCATAAGGGGAATGGTTTTCCCCGTAAATAAATAGGTTGTCAGTTGGTAGATAAGGAATTTTAGGGTGTCCTTCTTGTGGAGTAGATCATATATGTATATTTCATTTTATATGGGGTACTTTGCTGGTAGTGTGTGGTGGTTGATAGACACTAAGTATGGGCCTTCGATATTGACCTTGATAAAAGAGAGTATGTTAGCTCAGGAATAGCAATACGAGAATTGTGGGGATAATTTGGTAGGTTGGGGATTCCAGTTATTGGATAGGTTAGATCATGAAGCTTGCGCGTATCTTTGTCCTTGTATTTGCATTTTATTGTTGGCATGAAATTGATTATTAAATTCATGATTTTGAATTTGGGTTTTGGCACAACTGAGGGCTTTGACATAATTACTTATTTGAATGATTTTCCATGAATTATGATGCATTATTCACACTTCATTTATCTTTATGAACATTGTGGGATGCATGGGAATGTTAAATGGATTTTGGGGTACTATGAATTCCCTAATTACTTAGTTTTGGCCTGTGAAATCGTATGCCCTCAAACTATTTGTGAAATTTCCATTGAATATAATTTTGTCATATGGTTTGACTATTCCTAAATCTTTGCATTGCTTAAATGTTTAAAAGAACATAAATTGGTTTTGGTTGGATTCAAATGATTTTGAAAAAGCCTTGGTTGCCATGTTTTGATTTTAAATGGTTTTGATTTAAATTGGAAACCTTGAAGTCAATTTGGTCTCATGGTTTTTAGCATGTCTACGCTGACCTCTAAGTAGCATTGAGGGTGAATAAGGTTTAGTGTATAGGAGAACCAAGCGCCCCTGGTGTACGTCTTCGCTGGTACCCATTAGAGCAGAGTATGGTGCTTGTAGGTATAATGGGGTAAAGGTTAAGGGCTAATCTTAAATTCTCTTTTACGATGGACTTCAAGGGAAGGTCAGGTTGCATATTCTAGTGATTTTCTTCTATTTTGGTACTCTACTAGTGTTGTATGCATTCTTATAGCACGGATTCCTGAGGTTTACATTTTGCATTCTCCTTGTTCCCTAGATATGAGTTTTGACTTTACATTGCATTACTTATGGTATGTGTGGTTGTGTTTCTTTCGGTGTCCAGTTTTAAGGACTCCTTTTATGGTATGGTTTGGTCGAGATGTTCCTTCATTATGGTCTAGGTGGTTGTTGTGAAGTACTTCATGCCGATAATGTCATGTCTTATTATAAGACCCCGCAAAATCCTAATCTTAACTCAGTCCTTTAAAGCCTTTAGGGGTCCTGGACATAGTATTCAGACTTAGTGTTATTTTAGCCTTTGTAAATTGGCGACTCTATTTCACTACCCTCATGACCTTAAAGTAATGATTTTTAGGTTGAATCGTGTTCTGGAATATCAGTAGGTGTTCCCAGACAAATTTTGGATTTTTTGGACATCGTTTGAAAGACATTTGAAAGCTCAAACCAGTGCATCGACGCGATCTTGACGCGTCGCGTCGCTGATAACGTCCAAACTACAGCTCTCGTTAGAAAGTGTAAGCGGTCGCTGTCAAATATAGAACCCAACTGGGTTGGGTGTCGAATCCCACAGGGAATACTTGGTCACTAAGTGTTGCAATTGTTAGTAGACTGTTGGTCGAAAATTCCACGGAAAAGGGGGTTTTTTTTTTTGGGTTTGGCGTGAATTAGTAATATCACCGTAAAAACAGAATGCTTTGTGTAGTAAGATTTAATCACAGAGAAAAATACGTTAGGGTTATGTCCACCTTATGAGTTCTACGTATCTATTAACTATGAGTAATGCGGAATTCAGACATGCATGCACTTATAGTGCTTCGTATTCTAATGATAAATCCTAGTGTTTCTCAACCATCAAGGATTATTTCACTTTAACTCTCTCGAGCTTAAAGCGTATAACTAATGGTACGAACTCTCCAAGAGGTTAATCCGGTTAAGGCATTAACGTGTAAACAGGGGTTGGTAGCCCTATTTCCTTCTCACACTCTCTTTTCCAAACATGTAACTTTTCTCTCGAACAAGTTAATGCTATAATGGCGTATTCTATATGTTTGCAACCACAAGAATTTAATTAAAACAAAGAGAGTAATGATATAAGTAGCATACGCATCAAGAATTCACAAACTCATAGTAATAGATAGTATATCAAAAGGCTTCCATAACCCTAACAGAGAAGTTTAGCTACTCATGATTGTAAAGGAAAACAACGAAGACATCATCATCATCATACCAAAATGATAACAATCCCACGATGGTTATGTATTGGCGTCACTATGAGAATGACGTGATTTCCTCTCTAGCCGTTCTTGTAGCATTTTTTCTGTCTAAAGTTACAGAAATTGTAACGTGAATAATACTAAAAGTGTCGACTGAATTATGAAAAGCAATAATGAATGAATGAATGCTGAAAAATTCAGCAAATAAGGTTTTTATAACATCCTTGTCCTAGTCCTATTAAGTTACTGCTGCACCCCTAAGTATTTAAAAATACTGTTTTTGCTCGGGACAATTTCTCCATGCGTCACATTCAATCCATAAGCTTCCAAAAGTTGCCTTCCCTCTTCTGTGAAGTTTTTCTTTGCTGCCCAAAGGTCCACAAAGTGCTGAAATCTTTATCATTAATACCTGAAAACATGCTAATCACGTAGGTTAGCTCACTTACAGGAAAATGGACTAAAAGTGCAAGAATTATATATTTTATGGTGTTTATGATGTTGGGTAGCATTGAGGGTAAATTATGGTTTTTAGGCGTGTAAATACACCCAACATCAGTCGCCGATCGCGTCAATGAATATTTTCCTCCAGCTCCCACTGCAAATTCTAGTGAACCAACGCGGACTCGACGCGGTGCGTTGGCCATCACATCGATGCCAACGACGTGGTGCGTCGGTCTGTGCGTCACTAGTCTAGTTTTCAGTAATTAAAACCCACGTCCAGAGGGGTAAATAGGTTTTTTCCCATCTTATATCATCCCCCAAAACATGTAATTAAGTCGTCCAAAAGGCAACATTTACTCATTCTCTCTAGAGTTTTTCAAGAAAAAACCCTAGTTCATCATATTCAAGAATCCAAGTTCCAAGAAAATCCATCAATCTTTCAGAATTCAAGCTTTAATGTATGTCAAGTGGTCATCCAAAGGTCCGTTCCACTCTTGGATCCCAAGAAACTCTTTTAAGCTTTAAGTAAATTGATTTCATGATTTCCATGATTTGGATTCAAGTGTATTCATGATTATAATGTTGATTGGGTTTCTATTCCATGATTAAGTGCAAGATTTATTTAAAAACAATTATTATGTATGTAGTACCATGTGAATTCATGTTAAAGCCATGAAATTGTAATGCTCATATTTTGATTAGTACTATGTGCATATACAATGCCTTCCAAGTTTTTGATGAGTTGTTCATGTGAATTAAATAGTGAGATTATATCATGTTAGCATGTATACTAGTTCATGCCATTCAAGTGTTTGATAAAATGCCTCTATAGATGCATTATGAACAAGTGTGCATTTCTATGCCATGCAAGGTCATGTGATGCTTTACTTTTCATGCTATCATGTCCTGGGGGTATTTAATACTCGATAATTTAGTTTTTTACCTAAAGCCAGTGTCAGTTACAGAATAATCTCAGTCATGTCATGATTAGTAGTACTCTCAGTCAGTTACAGAACTCAGGAAAAACTCAGTAGACTCAGTATCAGTCCAGTCCAGTTCAGTCGTCAGTTCAAACCTCAGTTAATTCATTCAGTTAACAAAATTCAGTAGTATTCTGTTAGTCAACGAAACTTAGTGAACTTCATTTAGTTTTGTTAGACAGTATAATCAATAAGAGTTCAGTCAAACCTAGTATGAACTAGGATTCAGTTCAGTGTCTATTCAGTTAGGAGTAGGATTCAGCACTGAGCGAACCCAGGGATGGGGGCATTCCTGCCAGCAGAGGGTTTGACCCTTAGTAGCAATCCCTGCAATACAGAACTATGTAGCCAGCGTAGGTTGAGATATCTTCCTTCCAGACTAGGGTTGATACATCTTCTGCCAGCGAGGGTTGATGAAAGAGTTTTCCATTAAAGAGGGTTAACTCACAGTTGTCTTTACCCATGGCACAGTACTGATACCGTTCCATATGGGGTTACAGGTTGGACCCCAATCAGATTAGAGAGGGGCATGTCGGTTAGATGATTACGTCACACAATCTCAATTTTAATCCTCAGAATAGAACTCAGTTCAGTTTTACAGAAATCAAGGCTGTTAGACACAGTCACTCAGTTTAGTACGAAACTCATAATAGTTCCACAGAATCAAGACTGTCAGATACAGTCACGCAATTAACAGTAATACAGTATCAGTAAACACAGATATCAGTAAACCACTGATTCAAAACTTAGTATTCAATGTTACCATGACCTCAGTTACAATTTATGTATTTCAGATATGTATTCTCATTCGGTTATACTCATGTTATTCAGTCAGTATTTTTCATGCATATGAACCCATGCATCTCAGCCTACCTCACTTATCATACCAGTACATTCAAAGTACTGATGCATACATTTCTTTTGTGCTATGATGTCTTATTTCATAGGTTCAGATGTACGGGCTCCCTATCATATTTAGAAGCTCGATCCATCATCAGCAGACTAGTGGTGAGTCCTTATTGTTCAAGGATAGATTTATTATTCCAGTATTTCAGTACTCAGTTTATTATAGTGGTCGAAGTTAGTTGGGGACTTGTCCCATCAACTTCTTGTTCAGACAGTAGAGGCTTTTATGACTAGAATATTTGTAGACAGATGTTTAGTTTTGGTATTGATGTACCTTACTCAGTATTTATTTCAGATTTGAACATTATGGAAAATCTTTTCCTTATTTACTCATTATTATTGTATTGTTATTAAGTTAATACAGCAGGTACTATTCATGGGTTAGCTTGTGGTCCTTCAGGATTATGAGCATCATGTAGCATCCGGGGTACAGATTTGGGGCGTTACAAACTTGGTATTATATCATAAGGTTCAATAGAGTACTAGGAAGTCTGAAAGCCGTATCTAGTAGAGTCTTGTGCATGGGTGTGTTACGCACCACACTTATGGACAAGAGGCTATTAGATATTTTTGGAAAAGTTTCCCTTCTTTTAGTATTCATGTCGTGAGTGATCATGAGCTCAAGTTAAACTCTCAGTCTAATCTATTCTTTTCTTTTCATTTACAGAACATGCCTTCCAAAAAGACTAAAGAAAGAAGAATCAGAAATCAGTCAGCACCTCAGCCTGTCCAGCCAGATCCCCTAGACGAACATGTCTACCACGCTGAATTCAGAGATGCTTTCACCACCCTAGATCATTTTGTGGAAGACCAGAATGAATGCCCAATTGTCGTTTCGTCTAACCCAGTGGACAATACTTCTGCAACCAGAATTCAGGACTTCACCCGAATGAACCCTCCATCTTTTACCGGGTCAAAGTCAGATGAGGACCCACAGGAATTTCTTGATCAGGTGTAGAAGGTTATAGATATTATGGGGGTGATAGCTAGTGAGAGTGCCGAGTTAGGTTAATATCAGTTGTAGGATGTGGCTCACTTATGGTTCATATGGTAGAAAGCAGAGAGGGTCACAGATATAGGGCTCATAGAATGGTAGGAGTTTGCTATTTCTTTTCTGGATAGGTTCTTCCCGCTAGAGTTGGGGGAAGTGAAGGTTTTGGAATTTATAAATCTAAAGCAGGGCAACATGATGGTACAAGATTATTCTCTCAAGTTTACTCAATTATCCAGATACGCTCCAGATATGGTAGAAGATCTAAGATAAGTAAGTTTATGTCAAGGGTGTCTAATAGTGTGGTCAAGGAGTGAAGGACCACAATGTTGATTAAAGAGATGGACATATTCAGGCTCATGGTCCACGCTCAGCAGATAGAGGAGGCTATGAATAGGGAGAAGTAGAGGGAAAGAAAGAGAGCAAAAATAGGTAGTTTCAACTTCACTCATCCTAAGTCAGAGCGTGGGAATCATTCTCAGTTCCGCTGGAAATCCTCAGTTCCAGCTCTTTCCTCAGCCAGTGCTTTAGTGCCAAAATTTAGAAACGATAACAGAGATAGTGCGCCAGGCCCTAAGTCTCAGGGTAGTGTCAGCAGTGCCTGAACCAATCTATTTTGCCAGAAATATGGCAAAACCCACCAGGGTATCTACAGGGCTGGCAGTGATGTGTTTTTCGAGTGTGGTAAGCCAAGTCTGACCCCATTCAGGTTCCCATGTTTAGCATAATCGTCCCTCAGCTTAGTCTGGTCGGCTGAATCACTAGGGTGCCACTTCTAGTGCTACCAGTGGGCAATGCCGAAACACACTCTATGCCCTTTAGTCCTGACAAGATCAGGAAAGTTTTTCTGATGTGGTCACTAGTACATTATAAGTTTATTATTTGCATGTTTATATTTTGCTAAATCCAGGAGCTTCTTTGTCTTTTGTAACTCCTTATATAGTTGTTGACTTTGGAGTAAGTCCCAAAATTCTAGAAGAGCCTTTCTTAAGTCTCGAAATTCTAGAAGAACCTTTCTCAGTCTCTACCCCAGTGGGTAAATCTATCATAGCCCAGCGGGTATACAGGAACTCTCCAATTATGGTATCTCAGAAAGTCACTTCAACAGACTTAGTCGAATTAGAGATGACCAATTTTGATGTCATTCTTGGCATCAATTGGCTTCATTCCTGCTATGCCTCAATCGACTGCAGAAACAGAACTATCTAGTTTCAGTTTCTAAATGAGCCTATCCTAGAGTAGAGGGGTAGTACTTCGTCACTTAGGGGTCAACTTGTTTCCTACCTTAGGGCAAGGAAAATGATATCTAAGGGATGTGTCTACCATCTCATTCGAGTCCAGGACTCTATATTAGAAACCCCTACTCTTAAGTCAGTGTCAGTAGCATGTGAATTGCCAGAAGTGTTTTCTGAAGATCTTCTCTGAGTTCCTCCCAAAAGCGACTTGGGAATAGACCTTTTTCGAGACACTCAGCCCATATCTATTCTGCCATAAATATTGGCTCCAGTAGAAATCAAAGAATTAAAAGAACAGTTGAAAGATCTCCTAGATTAGGGATTCATCATACCCAGTATGTCCCTGTGGCGTGCACCAATTCTATTCGTGCGTTAGAAAGAAGGTTTTCTCAAAATGTGTATAGACTACCGACACCTAAATAAAGTCACAGTCAATAACAAGTATCCACTTCCCAAAATCAATGACTTGTTTGACCAACTTCAGGGCACTAGTTACTTCTCTAATATAGACCTCAGATCAGACTATCATCAGCTTAAATTTAGGTAATGTGACCTTCCAAAAACAACTTTTAGAACTCAGTATGGTCACTTTGAATTCTTAGTCATGTCATTTGGTCTTACTAATGCCCCAGCAGTTTTCATGGATTTGATGAATCGTTTGTTCAAGAAGTACTTGGACATGTTCGTCATAGTCTTCAAAGATGACATCCTTGTCTACTTCCACAGTGAGCATGATCATGCAGACCATCTAAAATTAGTATTATAGACTCTTAGAAACCATCATCTATTCACCAAATTTAGTAAGTGCAAATTTTGGTTAAGGTCAGTAGCCTTCCTCGGCTATATCATTTCCGGTGATGGCATTAGAGTTGATCCCCAAAAGACCAAAGCAGTGAGAAACTGGCCTAAACCTATCTCTCTATCAGATATCCAGATTTTCTTGGGTTTGTCTGGATATTACCGATGGTTTGTTGAGGGATTTTCATCTATTACATCCCCTATTTCTAGATTGACTCAGAAGAAGGTCAAATTTCAGTGGTCAGATTCTTGGGAGAAGAGTTTTTAGGAGTTGAAGACTCGACTCACTATAGCCCCACTTTTGACTCTACTAGATGGTTCAGACGGCTTTGTTGTATATTGTGATACTTCTAGAGTTGGTTTGGGGTGTGTTTTAATTCAAAGATGTAAGGTCATAGACTATGCCTCTAGACAGCTTAAGCCCCATGAAAAGAACTATCCAACTCATGATCTTGAGTTGCAGCAGTAGTATTTGCCTCAAAGATTTGGAGGCACTGTTTGTATTGAGTGCACTTTGATGTGTTCACTGACCATAAGAGCCTGTAGAATGTGTTCTCTCAAAAAGACCTAAACCTCCGTCAGAGAAGGTGATGGATTTGTTGAAGGATTATGACATGAGTATTTTGTATCATCCGGGCAAGGCCAATGTAGTGGCTGATGCTCTAAGTAGGACATCTATGGGTAGTGTTACTCACATGGAAAATGGTAAGAAGATGTTATCTCAAGAAGTTCATCATCTTGACCGACTAGTTATCCACTTAGTCGATTCAATAAAAGGTAGTGTATCGGTGCAGAGTAGTTCAAAATCATCTCTGGTTTTTGAGGTGAAGAAAAAGCAGGATAAGGATCCTAGCCTAGTTAAGTTGAAATAATCAGTCAGAGATCAGAATATAGAGGTTTTCTCCCAAGAAAGAGATGGTCTATTACGTTGATAGGGTCGGCTATGTATGCTAGGTATAGATGACCTGAGGCAGCGGATTCTTGTAGAAGTGCATGGTGCGCGTTACTCTATTCATCCAGGGGGCACTAAGATGTATCGTGATTTATGGGAGATCTATTGGTGGAGTGGAATGAAGAGAGACATTGCAGAGTTTCTAAATAACTACTCAACATGTCAGCTGATTAAGATTGAGCACCAGAAACCTAGTAGGTCTATACAGGAGTTTAGTATTCCCACTTAGAAGTGGGATGAGGTGAACATAGATTTTGTGATGGGTTTGCCTCGTACTCGTCGTCATCACAATTCAGTTTGGGTCATTATAGATAGAATGACCAAATTAGCTCATTTCCTACCAGTTCATACCTCTTATTCAATCGAGGACTATGCCAGGCTCTATGTCAGGGAGTTGGTCAGACTACACGGAGTTCCATTATCTATAATCTAAGATAGAGGCAGCCAATTTACCTCTCATTTATGGAAAGCTTTCCAAAAGGGTCTTGGTACCCAAGTCCACCTTAGTACAGCTTTTCACCCTTAGATAAATGGTCAAGAAGAAAGGAACATTCAGACTTAAAAGGATTTATTGCGAGCGTGTGAGATAGACTTTAAAGGTAGTTGGTACGACCACTTACCTTTGATTGAGTTCACATATAACAATAGCTATCATTCCAGTATTCAGATGGCTTCGTTTGAGGTGCTCTATGGGAGGAGTTATAGATGTCCCATTGGTTGGTTTGAAGTGGGTGAGGCCACAGTGGAAGGTCCTGACTTGGTTTTTGACATATTAGAGAAGGTTAAGCTGATCAAGGAAACGCTTTAGACAGCTCAGATCCAACAGAAATCATATAAAGATGTGCATAGAAAGGATCTCAAGTTCGAGATTGGTGATTGTGTGTATTTAAAAATCTCTCCTATGAAAGGAGTGAAGAGGTTTGGCAATGAGGGAAAGCTCAGTCCCTGATATGTCGGTCCTTACTGAATTCTCAGCCATTTCAGAAAGGTAGCTTATGAGCTTGAGTCAACTTTAGACTTAGCTTCAGTACATCTAGTGTTCCATGTCTCCTTGCTTAAGAAGAGCATGGGTGACCCAGCAGTTGTAGTCCCTATTGAGGGCTTATATATTAAGAACAACCTCTCTTACGAAAAGGTCCTAGTCAAAATCCTTGACTATCAGATTCGCAGACTAAGCAACAAAGAAGTCCCTCAAGTCAAAGTTCGATCGCAGAATCAGTCCGTTGAGAGAGCTACTTGGGAAGCAGAAGCAGATAGGCGAACCAAGTATCCTCACCTCTTCTCTGCAAACTCAGACTCAGCCCAAGGTAACAATTCTCTTTATACTTAGTTTCTTGCTCAGATTTTCTTTATAAACATGGTATCAGTTACCATTGCATAGCCAATCATACATTCATGATTCCGTTCAGTCAGATATTCATGCATCAGATATGCATGTTCAGTATAATAGACTCAGCTTATCAGCAATTCCAGCCATGTACTCATGCATCAGATATGCATGTTCAGTATGAAATTTTAGCATATCAGTAGTGTCAGTCATGAAATCATGTTATAGTAGTGCATGTCTTGTATCTAAATTCAGTTTATCAGTATTCTCAGCTCGATCATCCTCATTCGAGGTCGAATGTCCCCAAGGTAGAGATATTGTAATACCTCACAAAATCCAAAGCATAACTCAGTCCTTTAAAGCCTATTAAGGGGTCCCATACTTAGAAAATTTTTAGCTAAGTATTCAGACTTAGTGTTATTTTAACCTTCATAAGTTGGCAAATCTATTTCAGTACCCTCGGGACCTTAAAGTAATGATTTTTAGGTTGAATCATGATCAGGAATGTCAGTGGGTGTTTCCGAACAAGTTTTGATATTTCAGACTTCATTTGAAACATAATTGAAATCTCAAACTAGTGGAATGACGCAATCTCAATGCGCCGCATCGCCCATTGCATCGATGATTATTTTCCTCTAGCTCCCTGTGAAAATTCTAGTGAACCGACGTGGACTCAATGCAGCGCATAGCCATCGCGTCGATGCCAATGACGTGGTGCGCCGATCTGCGCATCACTAGTCCAATTTTTAGTAATTAAAACCCGCATCCAGAGGGGTAAATGGGTCTTTTCCCATCTTATATCATCCCCCAAAATATGTATTTAAGTTATTCAAAAGGAAAAATTTACTTATTCTCTCTAGAATTTTTCATGAACAAACCCTAGTTTATCATAATCAAGAATCCAAGTTCCAAGGAAATCCATCAATCTTTCAGAATTCAAGCTTTAAGGTATGTCAAGTGTTCATCCAATGGTACCTTCCACCCTTGGATTCCAAGAAACTCTTTTAAACTTTAATTAAATCAATTTTATGATTTCTATGATTTGGATATAAGTGTATTCATGATTATAATGTTGATTGGGTTTCTATTCCATGATTAAATGCAAGATTTATGTAAAAACAATTATTTAGTACGTAGTACCATGTTAATTCATGTTAAATCCTTGAAATTGTGATTCTCATGTGTTGATTAGTACTATGTGCATATGGAATGCCTTCCAAGTGTTTGATGAGTTGTTCATATGAACTAAATACTGAGATTATATCATGTTAGAATGTATACTAGTTCATACCATTCAAGTATTTGATAAAATGCCTCTAGAGATGCATTATGAACAGGTATGCATTTCTATGCTATGCAAGGTCATGTGATGCTTTACTTTTCATGCAATCTATTCATAAGGGTATTTAATACTAGATAATTTAGTTGTTTACCTAGAGCCAATGTCAGTTACAAAATAATCTCAGTCCTGTCATGATCACTAGTACTCTCAGTCAGTTACAGAACTCAGGAAAAACTCAGTAGACACAGTATCATTCCAGTCCAGTTTAGTATTCAATTTAGACCTCAGTAAATTCAGTCAGTTAACAGAATTCAGTAGTATTCCATCAGTCAATGAAACTCAGTGAACTCAGTTTAGTTCAGTTACAAAGTATATTCAGTAATAGTGCAGTCAATCATAGTATGAATTAGGAATCATTTCAGTGTCTATTCAGTTGGGAGTAGGATTCAGCACCGAGCGAACCCAGGGATGGGGGCATTCCTACAAGCAGAGGGTTTGACACTTAGTAGCAATCCCTGCATTACAAAACTATGTAGACAGCATAGGTTGAGATATCTTTCTACCAGATTAGGGTTTATACATCTCATAAAGGTTTTCCTATCAGCGAAGGTTGATAAAAAAGCTTTCTATCAGAGAGGGTCAACTCACAGTTGCCTTTACCCGTGGCACGATACTGACACCCTTTCAGATGGGGTTACAAGTTATACCCTAATCAGATTAAAGATAATCAGATTAAAGAGGGACATGTTCATTAGAAGATTACTTCTCACAATCTCAGTTTAAGTCCTCAGAATAGAACTCAATTTAGTTTTACCAAAATTGGGACTATCAGACATAGTCTCTCAGTTCAGTATGGAACTCAAAATAGTTGCACAAAATTAGGATTGTCAGATACATTCACTCAGTTAACAGTAATACAGTATTAGTAAACATAGATATCAATAAACCAGTGATTCAGAACTCAGTATTCAGTGTTACCATGACCTCAGTTATAGTTTATGTATTTTATATATGTATTCTCATTTAGTTATACTCATGTTGTTCAGTCATTATTGTTCATTCATATGAACCCATGCATCTCATCCTCGCTCACTTAGCATACCAATACATTCAAAGTACTAATGCATACCTTTCTTTTATGCTATGATGTCTTATATCATAGGTTTATTCGCACGAGCTCTCGATCATACTTAGTAGCCCAATCCATCAATAGCAGACTAGTGGTGCGTCCTCATTGTTTGAGAATAGATTTATCATTCCAATATTTCAGTAGTAAGTTTATTTCAGTGGTCAAAGTTAGTTGGGGACTTGTCCCATCAACTCTTTGTTCAGACAGTAAAGGTTTTTTAGACTAGAGTATTTGTAGACAGATGTTCAGTTTTGGTATTGATGTACCGTACTTAGTATTTATTTCATGTTTGAACCTTATGGTATATTTTTTCCTAATTCTTGCATAATTACAGTATTTTTATTCAATTAATGTAGAAGGTACCATTCATGGGTTAGCTTGTGGTCCTTCAAGATTATGAACACCGTGTAGCATCTGGGGTACAGACTCGAGGTGTTACTCTTATCTCTGGGATCCTTCCTTGGGTGACATGGATAACTCTTGAAATTCAGTTTCTTAAATAACTCTTCATATGTTAGGATAGTAGTGGTTTAGGAATTATGGTGATATGTTGAAATAGGGAATGTAAAAGCCCCTAATTGGGGTAGAGTCTAGGGTGACTACTAAAAGCTAATGTTTTGGAAAGTGAGGTAAGGTCGTTGTCATAAGAAATGGTTAGGAAAGGAATTGGTGGTGAAAAAAATCCTTTTGGAAATGATAGAGGTTGCTAGATTTTTTTATGGATAGATCATACCACGGGTATATAAGTGGTAGGCTTGAATATTGTTGTTGGTAGATATACAAATAAGTTGTGTTGGGTATATGAGAGGTCTGGTAAGGTATGGTTTTATGAATTATTTAATGGCTTAGTAGTTGTATGATTTTGGGTGTTCAATTATAGGTTTGGGGTTTTAGTTATAGTGGTTGGAAATGGTTTGCCCATGTCTTTTACTTATTGTTTTCTTGTTATAATGGTGATGGAACGGGGTAGTGTTAGGGGATAGATGTAAGATGTAGAGCCCGGTGACTTAAGTTAACTCCTTTGGACTTAGGATAGGCTTGAGCATGGAGGGAGTGTATAGCTAGACTCAAGCTCTCGTAGTGGTGTGTCTTTGTAAATTCTAAGTTGAATTGGATTTTCCCTTGCATTAGTCCATTCAGCCGGTATTCTATGAGGTAGCGTTGGGGTAAGATATGGATGGTCCTTGGTTGGTTCCTTTAGGTGGTATTGGTATCTCGGATTCCTTGTTCTTTGGGGGCTCCCAGTGAGGATCTTGGATTGGAAAGTACGCCGGTTGCGAACAAAAAATGTGGCTTCGGTAAAGGTTCCATGGTGGAACCAAAAGTCCAAAAAAGCCAATTGGGAAATGGATGGGGACATGGAGTCCAAGGATCTGCATTGGTTCTTTATTCTAGAAATTCGTGCATAAGGTGTGTGTTCTTCGACACATCTTTGTTTTCTAACTTGGTGTAACATCCCATATTTTTTAGCTAGAAATTAAACTTTGTTCCTACGTGTGTAAACTCTAATCCCATGACTCATATTTAAATTCATGTGTCATGATCTTAATCCTAGTGTGTTAAGTGATTGTGAGGTGAAAAAATGGTCATGGAAATCACTTATAGCAAAGTTGATCTAATAATCTTTGATTCGTCCAAAGTTTGGTATTTGATTCTGCAAGAGTCAACTTTGAAAGTGTATAACTTTTGATGTATGTGGAATATTTCAACTCAAGACCCACCAAATTGTAGATAATTGAGTCTGATTGCCAATGATACCAATTTTTCCTTAATCCCATACCCGAGCAAAATATTATGATTATTTTCATCAGGATCAGTAAGACACCTCAATTACACCGCATCACGGTGAGCTCCAAAAGTGGGATTTTGCTAAAAAAATAATTCTGAAGGGCAGTTTAGAATTTTCTCCCTAACCCCAACTCGTGTTACCAGCTTATTAAGACGTTATTAGGGCATAATATACCCAAAACTACTTAAATTATATTTCAAAACAAACCCTAACTCCTCCACAAAAGATCAAGAATCAAGCTTTTAAGATCAAGATTTTCAAAAAACAAATCAAGATTAGGGTTCTATTCTTCTAACTAAATAACATAAAGTATGTGGGACTACTATAAACACCATGGGAATAATTTTTACTGTTTTTATCTATATTAATGATCCCTAATCATGTTCTATAAAGGAGTGTTTTGTTATTATATTGAAAAGCATGTATTATGGAGTCGTTTTGAAGCAAGAATATGTTTGTCTTGAATCTTAGTTTTCACGAAATTAAAATATTGCAATATATATATGATTTCATTATATTGTAAAGTGTGAATGAGAGCATGAATGATTAAAATCCCTCTCCGATGATGTTATGTTTTATTTCAAGTATGGTGGCTTGCATAAATGTATGAATTTCTTGAAAGAAAACTAAATGATGAATGCTTTACTGATGATCATGAATAATTCGGTTTACTATATGTAGAGAGGATATTTTCCTATGGTAAATGTCTACTTGGTCTAATTAATACTTTTCATGACTTTTAAGTAATTACAAATATGAGGTGACCACCTATTTATTTTACAATTGGGAGAAGAATGTTTTGATGAAAATTTAAATGAAAGGTCTATTGCATAACTCTCTCTCATCTGATGTTTAAAAGCTAGGGGTGGTCATTAGTACGATAATAAGTGTAAAGGGCTACAGATATGATATGATATGATATGATATGATATGATATGATATGATATGATATGATATGATATGATATGATATGATATGATATGATATGATATGATATGATATGATATGATATGATATGATATGATATGATATGATATGATATGATATGATATGATATGATATGATATGATATGATATGATATGATATGATATGATATGATATGATATGATATGATATGATATGATATGATATGATATGATATGATATGATATGATATGATATGATATGATATGATATGATATGATATGATATGATATGATATGATATGATATGATATGATATGATATGATATGATATGATATGATATGATATGATATGATATGATATGATATGATATGATATGATATGATATGATATGATATGATATGATATGATATGATATGATATGATATGATATGATATGATATGATATGATATGATATGATATGATATGATATGATATGATATGATATGATATGATATGATATGATATGATATGATATGATATGATATGATATGATATGATATGATATGATATGATATGATATGATATGATATGATATGATATGATATGATATGATATGATATGATATGATATGATATGATATGATATGATATGATATGATATGATATGATATGATATGATATGATATGATATGATATGATATGATATGATATGATATGATATGATATGATATGATATGATATGATATGATATGATATGATATGATATGATATGATATGATATGATATGATATGATATGATATGATATGATATGATATGATATGATAAGATATGATAAGATATGATATGATAAGATATGATATGATATGATATGATATGATATGATAAGATATGATATGATATGATATGATATGATATGATATGATATGATATGATATGATATGATATGATATGATATGATATGATATGATATGATATGATATGATATGATATGATATGATATGATATGATATGATATGATGTGATTTGATTGACTTGCAAGTCAGGGTATGAAGATACCCGATGATTTCATGCCCTTAACAAGATAGGTTTGAATGTTTTGAAAGTATGAACATGTTTTCTTTAAAGAAATAAAAGTTGGGCTTAAGATATGTATTAGGTTACCTGAAGAAGGTGTTTGAGTGCATGGGCTCATCGCTGGAAATCGTAGTTTCCGATGCGGGACTTGTGATATATGATCCTACATGAAAGAACATTTTTAGGATATCTCACATGGGGGATTTCCTGCAGTGTGCTCATATGGGGGGTATCACCACTCCAATACTGGTGGCTACTTGGATTGGAGGCTTATCCGTCTAGTCAAGAGAGGGTTCCACATAGCCCGTGGAATTCTAAATTCATAGGGTGTATCGACTAGCTTAGAAGAATAACAAAGAGTAAGTCAAAGTTATCAGAAATTGTTTTAAAGTGAACTAAAGTAGGTCCATGTATTTTTACCTGCATTGTGTTCATGGTTATTACAAAATGCTCTCATCAATTTTGTATAAAAATCATGTTATTTTTGGGTTGTTTCAGATACCAGTACAATTGTATTGACCCCCTATATTTCAGGATCTGAGGCACAGTCCCGAGATCTCACTTATCATTAACTCGAATCCTATCAGAGTTTGTAGTTGGTGAGCCTCCCTTTATTTTGGAAGGCCTATTTTAGAATATTCTTAGTTTATTTTGATTTATGGTCTGACTGGGTGTCTTATCCCATCTTTTAGACTGATATTGGTATTTCGTATTATTAGAGATATCACAGACTAGTGTCGTGTGTTTTCAAACATTATGAATTAAATTTTGTATTGTTCCGTTGAAGTAAGAGAATAACCATATTTCTATTTTTCTATATTTCTGCATTTTCTTACTATATATATGAATTGTGAATATGATTGCCAATTAGAGAAGGGTTATCAGGCTTTCATGGTTCGGGATACCCGTCATGGCCAGGACCTCGGTTCGGGTTGTGAAACATGGTTAAAAGTAAGGAATGGTTTCTCTTGCATCTTTGTTTATAACTTAGTTAGAGGTCATAAAGAAAGTGCTGGGGTTTAAATCGTGTTTGGGATATGCGATGATCTTCTCATTTTGGTTTACATCCTTATCTTTAATTTTTTTGGTTGAGGTAACTTTGATGGGTGTTAATGTGATAGCTCATATTTATTATTACCCTTACCCGTCATTTGAGGATGAATGATCCTAATAGGGGAGACTGAAATACCCCATGTCTTTGACCCTTGCCAAATTTTCCTTGGGTTTGGACTCACTAGACTTGGTACAACTCAAGGGTACCATTCGTACCCTTAGATACGATTTTGGGGGAGTCTTGGTGGTTCTCTCGTACACTAGGAAGTGTGTTTGGTGTAGCTACTGCCCAAGATATTACTAATCTTGGTACGAGTCACATAGGAACATATGAGTGGTGCAAGGCAAGTCGTATGGTACTTGTTTGAGTTGTCGTGTAGAATTTTCCAAAGGTACAAATTGTGGGTATGATTTGGTATACCACTCGTACCCTTGGGTACATTTTTGGGAGGTGTGAGTCATATAGAAACTAGTAGGTAGGGTCTTATCAAGGTCTTAGGTACAAGTTAGGGCACCACTCGTATCCTAGGATACGGATGGTATAGGTGAGTTGTACCCCTGGACGTGGCTTGTTTTTAATTTTAAGTCAAGGGTAGTCCATACATTTCCTACATCAAATTCCTTATGCAATCACGTTATATATCCCTTGGTTTCCTCTCATAACACTTATTAAAGGAATGAAACACTCCAAATACTCTCTCAAGCTTACTCTTGAAGATTAGAGGCTAGGATTTCTTCATGTGTTCTTCAAAGGGCTTAAGAGCCGTGTTTCTCTTTGTAATCTTCTTGTCTAAGTCATGTACTCCTTACCTCAATGATATTTCCATCTAAAGCCATATATATTGTGTTTTAAACATTGATTTATAAATCATGAATGGTGATTTTCGAAATATATGTTGAGGGTCTTGATGCATATGCTTTGGTATTCGTTTTAAGTATGTTTTTACATGTTTTTAGTAATGGTTTGCATATGTTGGTACTTTCTGGTTATGGTTTAATAAATGGGTCTTGAGTAACCTTAATTATGGTGGTTTATGCATTGGTTTTGGTCTTGGTAAAGGTATGCCCTTAACATGTTTGATAAAAATGCCTAAAAGAATGTTTTCACTCTATTGCTGAACTTTCATTGGAACTTTTGTATGGTTTGGTTTGGTAATAGAACCCTAAATGTATTTGGATGGTTTATCATGGATTAAATGATATGAATGATTTAAATGTTTTTCATGGTCATAAATGGTTTGGAATGGTTTTAAATGGCATAAATGGTGTACATGTTTGGAAGGATTAAATGATAAAGCCTTGGTGGCTATGAAATTTGTTATTCTTATGGGGTACATGAGAATTCCCCAAGTAGTTTAATATGGTTAATGAAAGGGTACATTGAATCCCTTAAACCTATACATGGTTGACTATAGGTAGTACTTGTAAGTATAGTTAGTATGACGATACCACTACTAATGACCTTGGTTAATAAATGGTTAATAGATTGGTTGGTTGCTTGGTAATGGTTTCAATTGGTCAATAATGGAAGGGTATGTAGCAAAGCCGTGGAAGGTCGAGGTCTCGGGGGGACCAAAACTGGAAACTTATATTTGCCGAGGTGAGGTTTGGTCCTTGTGACCGTTGGTGGGTGGTGTTTTTACCACTCATTTGTACTCATTATTTGTGTACAATGCCTTGATTTGAATGCATAAATGAGATAAACTTATGGTTAGATGCACTAATATCCACTCGGTTCAGGTAAAAAGCTAAGAAGATAAAAAGATGTGGATTGGAGATGAAAATGATAAAGATGAAGCATAGAAAAGTGCAGCTGAAGACCTGGATTGTATCAGCCCCGATTACCACAACTGCGGTTCTCTAGCTACGGTCGTGGTTAGTCAATATGGTCAGAGCAATGCGGTCATGAAATTTAACCATGGCTGCACAGGAACTGGCCCAAGGAAAGAATAGTAAAATGTCATGGACGAATCCCAATTCATATATAAGCAAAGATCCTTTCTTCAATGGGCATTTCTTATCTCATAATATAGTTTTGAATTCTAAGTTTGAAACCCTAATTGGGAAAATATGTAATCAACTTTGGAGACTCAAATTTCTTAGTTTCTTGTTGAAGAATGAATGCTTTGGTTGACCCACATGGTATATCTCTCTTTACTTTCTTCATGAGTAGCTAAGTAATTTAGTCATCGGATTATGTTGAATTATTGTGTAATTGTGTGTGGGTATTGTTGTGTTTGCATGGATTTTAGTTGTTGAGTTGTATTTCACCATTGCTTGAGCTTATGAGTTGGCATTTTATGGGTGAAAACTCTAAATTTCCAAATGGGTTTGATGGGTGAAATCTCCAAGTTCTAGAAACCCTTTGTCATTCTCTAAAGAGGGACTTAGGTGAATATTAGATAACTCATAACATTCTCGAAAGAGGGTTATCGGGGGACAAGGCAATGGTGAATAACTAAGTTTATGGTTTACTACCCTTTGAAATCATAGAAAGAAGTGTTTAGGAAGTGTAAATCATGTCAAGAGCATCATCCTATACAAAGGGATACTTAGTTGAGGTTTTGGGTGGTGATATAAAATCCACACTTATTAGGTGCTCGAAAGAGCCAATGGGTGAAATCATTGTGGTTTTATCGAAAGATTGACCTCAATGATATTCAACCTATCCTATCCATTACTTTATAACTAAATCTCTTGATAAACCAACATTATCCCACATATGTTTCCTCTAAGGAGACATAATCCTAAGATTCCTCCAAACCTTGAATTTAGACTAAAGATAGCATTCACTTTGTACTAGTTAAAGTTTGTGTGAAGTTCTGGGTAACCTTATAGTAAATTGGGTACCCATAGGTTGGAAGTATATAGCATTAACCCATTGAGATTATACCCCAATTTACATTGAGTAACTTGACAACGATTGTCTCACTCTTTAAATATAGGAGTGAGTTGAGTGTTATGTCACACTTTATATTTAGGGGATGTACTAGTCATCCTTGATTTTTTTCTCTGGTCGTGCGGCCAGACACACTAGGTCCCTTACACTAGGGAGAGATTAACTATATAGCCCATGGGTGGTTTAGGGAGGCAAAGGTACACAACCCAGGTAAAGGTTTTATGGTATGCTAAAGCAGGTTCCCTTTCTGTAACACCCCGATTCCCATGAACCGGAATGCCATACGGTGCTCGTGACCCCGAGGGACCACAAGCTAACCCTTCTCTGATATCTGTATCTGTTCACTGCATAATATAATACGATAAATGCGGAAACTAGCTAAATCTGGCCATAAGGTTCAAACATCTAAATATACAGTACTTAAAACTAAATATCAATACATCTGTCTGAAAAGCCTCTACACTGTCTGAACTGTGGAGTTGAAGGGACAATTCCCCAACTAACTCCGTCTACTAAAATCATCAAAACACTGAAATAGAATATCCTCAGATGATGAGGACTCACTGTTGCACCCACTGCTACAAAATCTGACAGCTAAATATACTCTGAATCTCTCTCTTCTGAACCTATGGTGGGGAAAACACCATAGCGTGAATGCGTCAGTACAAAGAATGTACCGAGTATGCAAGGATAGGGTAAGGTGAAATATAAGGCTTATGCATAAACATAATAATCTGAATAATATGTATTCGCTGGAATAAACATATATAGAAACTCTGCAGCTACCAATTTTGAAACATGTCTGATCAACAATACACACATGGATGCATAAAGTACAACTGAAATCATCATGACACCGAATGTTACATTTTGCACGTTAACACCCGAAAATAATAATACTGACAATAAGATATTGAGTATCTGAAGGTACTAGAGCTGACATTTGTACTTATCCATACTGAGAAATCGAATAACTGATATTACTGATATTTGATATTCAAATTCACCAACTCTGGAACTCTGAACAACTGAATCTGAGATCAACCCTCATCTAGCAGGAAGTCTCTATACTCAATGATAATGATAATGGGTAAATAAGTTTGAGAGCAACCCTCATCTTGCAGGAAGTCTCTCTACTCGATGATAATGATAGCAATACTGAGAGGTATGTATCTGACAGCCTCAACTTCTGCACATTAACTGAGTTCTTTTCTGAGACTGTAACTGAAACTGTGGGAGTGATCATTTAACCTACATGCCCCACTTACCACAAGTGGGATCCAACCTGTACCCCAGCTGGAAGGGTGTCAATACCGCGCCACCAGTAAAGACAACTGCATAGGACCCTCTACTATCAGGACCTCAAACGAGAACGGTAGGACCCTCTACTCGCAGGACAACCACCTCATCTAACCCTCTACTTGCAGGATAGATGTCTCAACCTACGCTGGCGACGTAGTTCTGGAGCATAAGGATTGCTACCAGGAATCAAACCCTCTACTCGCAGAAATGTTCCCATCCTTAGCTCACTCGGTGCTGAATCCTACTCCCAACTGAAAGAAACTTAACCGGTTCTTAAATGTAATCAACTGAACTGAATCTGTACTCACATTATGATACTTTATCAATATGACAAAGTTCGCTCGATTCTGTTCTCTGACGGTGTATTTCTAAATGCCACTTACTTTTAAGATAAGCTTACTATCTCACAAAATGTTCAGAGGTCTGTAACGGAGTGAATTGATATGTAATATTTCAGAGATTCATGGTCCGAGTATTCAATAAAGAATGATTTCCGAGATTACTGAGTTTTCCCCAAGTTTTGAAACTAACCGGGAGTTCATTGTTCATCGCTTTATTGAGATTACCATGAAACTGACTCGGCTCTAGACCAGCTGACTATTTGGAGCATACATACCCCCAGCACACAATAGCATAAAGTAACACAAGATATATAACTCAAACACAACATGCCCATAGGCCATCCTACGCAACACATAATTGAGGACTTCACACTTAGAATATCAAATGGCCTCATTTCTTCATATAAGCATACAATTGAACATGTGGGGAGCATTCTTTGAGTCCATATCAAATACTACGCACAAACATCATAGTTACCTCAATAATTCATCATGGCATTCCATCATACACCCACAACGCACCACAAATTCAAGGAAATCAACTATCCATAGGAACAAAGCATGAATTTATCTTTAAAGACCTAATGAACCACAATGCATAGTTTCCTATTCTCTTAAATATTTTGTCAAACATATGGTAGACATAAGTTAAGCATATGGATATGGCATGAAATCATAATTTGGATAACAAACATGCAAAATACTTAATTCTTCTTCACATAGGCATTTTAGCAATCACCTTACATGCACCATTTAGGGCATAGGTTTAATGCTCAATTTCATGCACCACAACACCATCATCCTTCAACTTCAACATCCACATTTCTCAATTCACAATCCAACTCACATTTAGAAAATATTTGACATATCAATCAATAGTAGGGATATATAATTCCCAATAACAATTATCAAGTCATAACAAGGAAATAATGGAATAATAGTATAAATCAAGGCTTAACAATTTAAATCATCATATATTCATAATCAATTAATTTTGGACCTATTATGTTATAAAAACAAAATCTCTAGTCTCTTAGGTATTTTCACAAACACCTTACATGCACTTCTTAGGCATAGGTGGATTCATCAAGATTAAAAGTATTCAATCACCCATTTCATATATTTATACATCACACACCACCATAGTTTCCACAAACATACAAAGATCCCTACTTGGCTATCATCAACTTCAACAACATAATCACCAACCATCACACAAATACTACACACATATACTTCAACCAACACACATAATCATCCCACTCATATATCTCAACCATCATGTGAATACTACACACATACACAATGAAAATTTAGAAAGCATAATCATATATATATATATACACATGTATCTTGAGCCTTTAAAAAAGGATTTGTGGGCTCTGTGGACGAAAGGAGCCCATAGATAAATACTTGCTTACCTTAGATTTCGTAGCCGAAGAGATTGACGGAAGCAATTTGCGAAGCGAAGACTTGAATCGATTTTCCCCCAATTGGAACCCTTACCCTAACTCCTCTTATTCTATATATATATATATATATGCATATATTTTGAGAGAGAGATATAAGAGAAATGTGAGAAAATGAATGACAATTCTCAGCTCAAAGGGGGTATATATAAAGGGTTACCATAATGGGAAATGACCAAAAT
This sequence comes from Capsicum pubescens, assembly GCA_030864215.1. Lineage (NCBI taxonomy): Eukaryota > Viridiplantae > Streptophyta > Magnoliopsida > Solanales > Solanaceae > Capsicum > Capsicum pubescens. The sequence continues at coordinate 36,686,690 of CM061539.1, read as the reverse complement.
ACCTTTAAAAATCAATTAATGTCAAATTTTCACTTCAGTGATCTATCTGTTAGGCTGAAGTAAATTGGCCATAACTTTTTACTACGATGTCCAAATTGGATGAAACCAATTTCATTGGAAATAAAACTCTCAGGGCTTTCCGTTGATATATAGCATCTCACACAGTTCATTATGTACAAGTATTTATGATCGTTTGAAGTTGGAGCAAAAATACACCTGGCCTCGGTACTTTTTCCTACACGTTTTACTGTACATCACTATTCACAGTTCGATCGGAATGTTCATAACTCATCGTTCGGGTGTCCGTTTTGGGTGATCCACATATCGTTGTAAAGATTATTCGATGCTCTACGAAATGGTGGGTCTAAATCAAAGAAATGACACACAGAAAAATTATAATTCATTCTCGAAGATAGGATCCCGACACGTTTACGAACAAAATTTTAATGAAAAATTTTCTGGGGTATTACACTTTCCTGGCATGGTTATATATATATATATATATGTGTATGATGTCTTCATATGGATGGTTTTCGCTTGGTTTCGTAAATGGAATTATTCTATCCTTATCCTGAGTGCATGCTAGTGTTCACCCACTAAACCTTCTTTGGGAGGCTGTATATCCATTCTATGCAGGGATCGACCATTATACTTCTCTTGGTTAGTGATTGGATTCGGGGATAGTTGATGTTAGACTGAAGTAGTGAGCTTCCATAGTTTAGAAGGCATTTATTTCTTGTCATGGTTTAATTTACATATTCTTGACTTTCATAGACTTTGGTTTTTGGCTATAGTCGGGGGCATATCCCGACTAGGTACTTTTTAGGTGGTCTAGAGGCTTTGTATGGAAAATTATGGACTTGGGTATGGTATAGGTTGGTTATGATTTACTTATATACATTAGGTTATTATCTTGGTTTTTATTTATGGTTTTTTCTTGGTTATTGGTTGGTTTGGGTGGTTGGTATTGGTTATTGGATGGATCAAATTGATTGGGTTGGACTGGCCTCGGATATAGGCTTATCCCAAAGTCACCACATTATTAATATACATTACCTGGTTATGTGTTTGGAGTTTAGATGACTCAAGGTATGCGTGTGGTGGTTAGGTTCGGTAACGGGGGTGGTTCTCAGTCCTGGTTGGGCTTGGATTGCCCATTACAACAAGGCCTTGGTTCTGGTCTTTTCATGGGAGCTAATATGGCTCCCAGTGAACCTACCCTGATATTGCAATATCTTATTGTTTACCTCGTAGGCATCACGATGCATCTCCTCCATAAGAGGATCATGATTAGAAACCTCAGCATAAGATTTACTTGTAAAAACCAAACTCTTTGTAGACATGTGAATAGGAAGTCTCAATCCTCGAATAAAGCAACGAACCCTCTTATACTCAGTAGTCAGAATAGAAGTAGCATGCCTAGCCAACTCATGAAATCGAGCCTCATACTCCATAACAGTCATGGATCCCTTCTCCAACCTTGAGAACTGATCTCTCAAATGATCCCTTAGACTGGAGGCATGTACTTCTCCAATAAGATCTCGGAGAATTAGGTCCACTTTAAAGGGAAAGATCCAATTGGCCTGGGTCAAGATGAACTCTCCACTAATGTTGACCTGCCAAGTCCAACTAAAAAGTAGTGTATCCACACCATGAGTATCAACTAGGACCAAATTATGGCGCTTATCCTTACAAGCAATCAAGAACCCAAACGTGTCCTTGCCCAGTGCACCTGAAAACCTTGGAGAAGATAATCTCAAGAATCTTCCCAGCATCATCTTTTTATTGGAAGACATAGCAGGCTTGGAAACTACCGACTGATAACTATCAAAGTAGGAGGGACCTCAACTTTGGGAGCCATATCTAAAGGCTACGCCCCACCTTAATGCAACTCTGATCTGTAGACTGTGCACCATCAGAAAATACACCACCAACCAATCCTAAAAGATTAACCAAAGCATCACTGAGAACTAAAGAAAACCTAAATCCCATTGGAGCCTGGGTTGTTCCCTGGCCCACCATTGACTGAGGCAGGAGAATCTATGGATCGGGAGAAGGAATAGGGTATGGTGAAGTCCCCCTATATGACCCCTAGATGGGGACACATCACTGGATTTCCACGACCTCTAGGACATCCACAAATAGAGATAGGATACCTAGACTCGATCTCAAGGCCTTCGTCTTGTGTAGAGGTAGCACATGTCCTAGTTATCTGTGATAGAGTAAAACTAAAGAAATTCTTTAGAAACCAACTTAGACTCTTAGCATGAAATATGTAAAAGAAGTGAAGAACTCCTAAGAATGTCCTATAGCCTCTCAAAGAAAAAAAATGATTGTCATCATTCTGATATGTCGGAATTTACTAAACACTTGCTCTTGTAATAAAATATCAGTGAAACCTAGGCCCTAATACTAATTTGTCACGACCTTATTTATGAGTCATGATGGCATCTATTCTATCTCACTAGTATCTACACCGGACCATAGCCCAAATCTAGATGCAATGGGCTAACTTGGTAGAAAATGGCCTAAAAGCTAGAAATTAGCAATTAAAGAATTAAATAGAAATAATATAGTCATAAAGGTCAAATACATAGATAGGAAATCAACAACCATCCTAAGACTCAGTAATTTTGGTACAAGAGTTACTACAAATGAACTATGAGTACTGAATAGTTAAATATAACCCATCTCAAAGATAAAAGACTAGACATAGATAAATAGAAGGAAAAGGGTAACTTCGACTCCAAGAGATCACCCAATCTCCCAAATCAACCCTGCATGATTTTTGAATCAGCGGTGGTAATAGTACTTAGATTTGTACCAAAAAGGTACAGAAATGTAGTATGAGTACTAAAACCATGAGTACGCAGTAGGCATCATTGGCCGACTGAGCTAAATCATGATATAAATATAATAAGATACATGATAGAATAAGCTAAGTCAAGATTAAAGGGGCAAACCTGGAAATGTGCTCCATCTCCGCTATATATAAAATAATAAATGCATATGAGATAATAATATGAAAATCATACCATTATAACTATAAGATTGTCCCCCATAAGCTAATAAGGGCGGAAAAGTAAATAACCCAACGCAACCCTCATAAGCCTAAAGGGTACAATCAAAGAAACTAAACAATCGATATTTGTAAATCACCAAATTATCATGCCATAACCAAGAATCCATCCAAACCATATCATCTCATACATTATTTCCAATGTCAGACTTGAACCAAAAATCAGTAGTATTATCATCATTATCTTTATTTTTTAGGCTTGAACCGAAACTCATATTATCATGATTATTATCAACTGTCAGACTCAAACTGTATCAACAAACCATACCACTAAGTCATACCGATAAACTAACCCAATAGACTATACCAATACCATATCTAGTAAGTCATGCCAATAACCATGCCCATTGGCCATGTCAATAGTCAAAATCATAATTTATTTCAGTAATTGTATCTATAAGTGACCCATCATATCTATAAACCATTATTCGTATCTATAAACCATTAACTATATCGATAATCCATTAATCATATCTATAAGCCATATCATATCTATGGGCCATTAATCATAACTATAAGCCATATCATATATATGAGCCATTACATATCTATAAGCCATATCATAACTATAATCCATATCATTAATCAATACCTGAAATTAGCATCAATCTTTTAATATCCAACTACAACCTTATTAAATATATTCAATCTCCTCAAATCCTAAACCAAACATTTATAAGGGTATACCATATGTGAATAAGTCTACAAATCTGACACAAGTCTTGGCCTAAGGTAGGCCGGAGGGTCTCACTTCTATCCCTTAAAATTCATTTTAGGAAACTTCTACCTTGGACTAGGACAAGGTATCTAAGTTAATTTATAGATGTTTAACAAGCCATAAATAGCCCTAAGATAGAAATCCTACCCAAACACAAACAAACCAAGTCAACCCAAATGAAAATAATATAAACTAAGGCAATTTCCCTTAACTTAAGCATGTAAGACCGGTTTCACCCTAAACATGAATGACTAAGGCAATTTCACCTAGTTTGAGTAACTAAGGCATTTCCATTCTAAACATGAAACACGAAGCCCAATTCACCTAAGACATGTAAGATAATTACTCCAAGTTTACAGTTTCAAGATAGCCAAAATAGTTTAACTAATCAAAATATTCCCATTCATACTTCCAACACCTGAATCTCACCCATATCAACCAAAATATCATAATCATACTACGAGATAGCACAATTTAAGAAGAAGGTAAATCTAGTCTACCTGGACGCCAAAGAAAAGCCCAAAGTATTTTCTAAACCACTAATTTCCCTCTCCAAGAAGCTTCTGCAGGGTGACACGCTATAAAAATCACAATTTACTCATCAAATCAAGAGCAATGATACGCATATTGCACTATTATGTTTTGAGTCCAAAATTATGTAAAAATCTTATGTGGGGCCCATTTAGGGAATCACACTTTCGAAACCAACACAACTTCCCTTTATGCTCAAGGAATATTCACCCTAAAAATGCGTAAATTTTGAGCTATAATGGTGCTAAAATTAAGTCACCAAGCTTCTAGGGATTTTAGTCAAGAATGGAGAATTAAATCGTGAATATAATGGAAACTTACCACCAATTTGACAAATAATCAAATAAATAATCTTTTCCCAAGATCCAAGATCACCTACAAATATTTCTCCCAAGTTTTCACACTATTTAGGGTTTTAGTCTCTTAAGAATGGGAGAAGAATGGAAAAATTGGGCTAAGTGGGGTATTTATACCCTTTATAGGTATGCAGATGTCGCTAAAGTGGACACTGGGCTACTTTAGTGGTTGGCACTAAATCACCCAGATGGCTACTAAAGTGGTCCCTCGCTGACATAGCAGACCGCTAGAGCGGACCTTCGATCGCTTTAGCGCTGGGCCACATTCGCATTATCCGCTAAAGAGAACAAGTACTGCTAAAGAGATACTTGTTAGCTGAGATAGGGTTGTTAAATCAAACAATGGTCCACTAAAGTACCCTCTACTAAAGTACCTAAAGGGCCACTTTAAAGGTCACACCAGATATCAGATACCAGATGGAGACTTGAAATTTTTCTGAGTCTCCTCAACCCCTCAGAATTTATCCAAAACCCCATATGCATAAACAAACAATGATAACCTATCAAATTTAATGTTTCAGAGTTAATTATGCAGTCAAAATTTCCATCTGAGGTTATTTTGATGAAACGTGGGTCCCATACCCACTTTCCATTTTTCTTAACTTCCCGTCAATAGCCCAAAAATGAGTTCAGGTATCTCGGGACCCAAACCAAGGGTTCACCTAACCTAAAATCAACGTTCCTAAGCTATTGCTATTAGAATTAGAATACGAGGTTTTTTCAATCAAATTTTTTACCCATTATCATATCAAAATTCTATTTCTCTATAGGCCCATATTTTAGTTCCTTGTTAGGAGCCTACAAGGGAGTTCCATTAGCGAGGACCCAACTGTTTTAATAATGGGATGTCCTAATACAATACAAAAATGTGCTTTATCTACAAGAAAGTCAAATCATTTCTTTAAAAAAAGAACTTTGCCTAAAATCCCAAGTTGCACCTGGGTCAACTATTCAATCAATGTTTCCCATCTCTTCTCGGGAAATAAGTGGCCTATTTCTTTTTAAAACTGTGCATATATAATTGAACTAGTGAAGGATTCAAAATAGGGAATTGGCTCTAAAACCAAATAAATTACCCGATAATCGAACAGTCATTTTCAGCAAGTCATAAATGACTTGGGGCAGCTATAGAAAAGCTCCAAATGACGAAATTGAGTAAAAATACATAGAATGACATAGAGGGTCATTACAGGTTATAGCTTGCTAAAAACTCATAGGTAGAGCCGGTGGTGATTCTTGACGGAGGTACTATTTAAGGTTGGATTTCTGGAGTTTACTGGTTGGGTTTTTTCAGCAAAAATTAGGGATGAAGGCCAGAAGAATATTTAGTTGTTGGGTGTGCTTGGTTGGCTGGACAGAGGTCGTTAATGATGGAGGTGGATTCATGGTGGAAAACAAAGAGCAAAATTATATTTATGTATATCTTTGTTGTTGCTCTATGTATATCATTGTGTGTGTGTCGATCATATGTGGTTTGGGGGTAGGGAATAAATATAAATAAGTTATGAGGGTGCGGTAGGGGGAGGTAAGGTATGAATGGGTGATGGTGTGGGGTAGGGGACACTCGTCTAATATGGGTAAGAGAAAAAACTTCTAAGAAATTTAGAGGTGGATGGGGGAGGAGGAGAGGGGTCATTATGCGACGTGGATAGGTCTATATTAGTGTGGTGTAGATGCAGGGAATAAAGGATGTGTGTTGTATTTAATGTTGATAAGGTGATGTCATTTTAGTTAGTGTGTGAAATATTTGCATCGTAGCGCAATCGAACTTTGTAGACAAGATATATATAACATTGAAATCAATACGTAAGTAATAAAACAAAATTACTAATTAATTCTAAATTAAGAAAATTCATATTAAAAATATTTCAACAACAACATTCCCAGTATTTTCCCACATAGTAGAGTTTGGGGAGAGTAGAATGTATGCAATCTATACCACTATTTCAGAGATGAGGTAGAGACATTATTTCCAATAGACCCCCAGCTCGACACCCAACAACATGTGAATAGGATTAAAATTATTGTTAATAAAAATACTAATTTAGTTATTTAAATAAAGATAATATTTTTTATTTTTCCTCTTCCTCTAAAAGTCGTAGAGCATTATCTTAAAAATCTATATTTTTGTATAGTAATTTTCTATTTTTCAAGCAATAGTTGTAGAAATGAAATAATACAAAATCATAATCATAATAAAAAACAGAAAATAATTAATCCTAGAAAAATGCATCAAATGTTCAGGATGGTCAATATTAGGTGTCTACAATCCCCTGAATCACCCTCTTCTAATTTTGAATGTGTTTGGAATAAGAATATGTATTAAGTCTAAGCTGATATTTACTGCATGGAGTTCGCTATAGAGGCCCAATTCCCACTATAGAGGGATTTGCTCTCTATGTCGACATTGACCAATCTTGACTTCCGTTATAGCAGGAAAAGTTCTGTTATAACAAGCTCGTGGTAGCAGTCTAGTTCCCTCTTTAGCAGTGTAGATGAGGCATAAAGTTCGGCAGTCCCAGGTTTTGGCCAATTTTACTACACGCACTCAGATTTCAACCTCCATAATTATCCTCTATATCAAAAGTTCTACTAATCAAAATTCACTTTTGAATATTTCTGTGAACTCCTTAAACTCTTAACTAACATATGTTGATGTCAAATCATACAATCATCAACCTATCTATTACTGAATTTATCTAGATCATACCATACTTCAAATTTATCCAAGACTAGCCTGGCATAAAATTTTTAACCCTTCATTAGAGGAATATCTTAACCCAAAATTTTGCACGCTAAGCTATGTCATAATGACGAAAAGGGTCTCTACAACAGCATTACTAACAAATAACATATTATAAGAAATTATTTATTTACAAGACTAGAATGATACAAACAACAGTAAAGTAAACTAATACAACCAACGAAAAAGTGAAATACTTATATTATTGCAGATCCATCATCGATAAGGTGATTTATATTTCCTTCAGGGAGTTCATGAAAATTCGCAAAATCTAAATGAATAGGATCAATATTATCTCGAGAGAAAATTTTTTACTCTGTATTATTAACCATTATTTTAAGGGATGCTTGGTACAGCTCAACCGGGTGCTTTGGTAGATGACAAGTACATGATCAGTACCCTTTTTCTCCACATTAGTAACATTTATTTTTAAAAAATTTCCTTTGCATCGCTTCATGTTTTTTGCCCTTCTTTTTACACTATTGGTGATAAAGGTTATTATTTAGTGTGAGACGTTGATTACGATTAGATATCTTTCTTTACCGCGGTCACGATCACGATGAGGGCCAGTATATTTTTCATGCCTGAATTGGTGAAAGCTTACAACATCCAATTCAAAGAATGGAGAAGAATCTGTAGGTCAAATTTCATGATTTTTCTTCAAAAGATCTTATGTTGTTAAACAATAAAAAGACGCAAAACTAGTTTAAAACAATTTTTGAATCTCATTTCTTGGCATTGCTACTGTAGAAGCATACTCGGGGCATGAATGGTGGATAATCTTTTCTTCAGCATATCATGTTTAGTGATATTTTCTCCACATAACTTAACTATGAAATAATTCTAAAACTGAAAAAATCAAATGCAGTTATAGTTTTACAATCATGTAATCTCAAATGGATCCATTCATAATGTGGCTATGGATGAATGACCATCTTTAGAAGGTCTATCTTTTAGATTATTCCACAGTATTAGAGGATCCTTACCAGTGAGATATTTCAATTTAATTGTTCATCGAGGAGGTGACAGGGAAATATCATAACTTGATACAGGCTTAATTCAATGTCTAATTTTTACCTTTGACTGTGTCTAGTAGACTCATCGCATCCAAATAGATTTAGGCATCAAGTGTCCAAGATAAGTAGATTTTTCTTCTAAGTCAAGAAATTCAAATTTAGAAAGATTCAACATTACTTTAAAAAAAAGTAGATTTTTATCTTTATTACTGTCATGATCCAAATCATTGATCAAGATGGAACCTACCCAACTCTAACCTAGAGAAGACAACTCTTACCATCCAACCATTCAATAAAGTGCGAAAGATATACAAAATAGTTTTGGTAAAAATGAGATAAGCCTTTAACTGAAAAATATCTCTCATTCATAAAACATTCATTACATAATTACATTACAAAAATAAACTAATAATATCTCAAAACCTAATCAAAACTGGTTGTCACGATCCAAGACTACCTCCTAGTCATAACACGGTACTTAGAACCATAAGTGATCCTCAGCTAATCCATGAACTAGCATGATACTTGATAAACTATTTTAGAATAAATAAAATAGCTAAATTTGTTGTATGGAAACATAATCATAAGGAAATCTAAATAAGAATAATACTGATAAAGTTTATAATCTGATGAAACTGAAGAGAGAGCTGAAATTTTGCATTTCATGACTCTGACTGACTATCTATGAAGCCTCTACTATACTGACTATAGATAGATGGGACATTCCTCATGCTATCACTAATCAATATATATGAATGAAAATAAAAATAAAGTACATGATCAACATCTGACTGGAGTCCCCGAAATAGGAGAACTCATACCTGCTGGCTAGAAACTGCAATCGTCTGATCATGGTGTATGGGCTACAATTGGTAGATACATTATGAAATAATGTATCCACACGGACGTATTTGTGGATTAGTACTTCTGGAATATACTGAGTAAGTGAGGGTGAATGCAATAAGTAAAACTGAGTCCATGCGTAATCTTAAACATGCATGTTAAGTATAAGTAGACTCACCAAGAGACTAAAATAAGCTGAAAGTTGATATATCTTTAAAAATGATTAACAAGCGAAATCTAATAAGCTAGTGAGTCACTACATTTAGTTTCTTAAATTTTTTCTATCATAGAATAAGTAGAACTGAAGCCGAAAATAGTAAAACATGGATACCGTATGAATACTGCGTCTGAAACTATGTGATGGAAACTGACACAATTTAAGGATCTGAATATGCAACTATACTGAGAACGAATGCATAAACATACAAAACCAAACATGACATACACTAAGTTGATCTGATTAACTGAATGACTGATAGCTGAATACTGAATACTGAATAACTGATGTCGAAATACTAAATAACTAGTATCTAGATACTGATTAATTGGTATCTATATATTGATTAAATAATAACTGTTTTCTGATTTGTAAAACTGAACTGTACTTAGACTGAATGACCGACCTAAAATTACAGGGTATTGCGCATATAAGATAAGGACTAACTGAACAACATCTAATAACTGAGCATGAATGCATGAAAACTATATTATCTGAGAATATAAAACTAAGTGTATATCTGTTATGTCACTGAGAAAATCTGTAATTATGAAAGACTAAAATCAGTATAACTGAATATCTGAAAGTTTGCATACTTTGTCCAGCAAACTTGAACTAAAATTACAATAAATACTAACCGAAACTGTGGGAGGTATCATTTAACCAACATGCCCTAATCTGAGCTAATCGAGGTCCAATCTGTAACTCCAGTTGAAAGGGTGTCAGTACCGTGCCATGAGTACTAACACTGGCTGTATGTATCCATAAAACTGGTGTCCCAAAGGACTAAAGAGTCACCTTCTACGGTAGGTTCTCTCATGAGATATGTGTCAACTCTCAACTGGGAGGAAGACATCTCAAACCTACGTTGGCTACATAGTTCTGGAACTCAGGGACTATTACTAAAGGTCAAACCCTCTACTGGCAGGTGAGCCCCCATCCCTGGGTTCGCTCGGTGCTAAATTCTACTCCTAACTGAACTGATATTGGTACTGAACTGAACTAAGTTTAACTGAACATCATAATTGATAGTGCTCAACATGACCAAAATAACTGAGTATAGTGATGAGAATCATGGTTTAACTGACTTTTTACTTAGAAATCCAAAACGTGAGTAAGCACATAGGTATCGGGTGTTCATAACCCGCCAGCATAGAATGACACTTTACATATGATAAAATCATCTAAAATAGTCATAGGAAGTCATAATTTAGGGAACACAAAACATAATGCATTTAAATAACTGATAATCTCATGACTTACAACATGGAAGTAAGTGAACTTGAAAAGGGGATCATGTTTATAGGGATAAATACATGAGTTTCTCCATTTGACTGGGTATTGACCAATCATGACATGTAAGTTTGGGGTTTGAATCACATAGAAACATATTTACATGATAAAACTAATAGCATGGCTTGAATGTAAAATTAGTGAGGAAACATGGATATTAGAAAACCTTGATGCACTTAAAGACTTTAATCTCATAGAAATATCATAAATCAAGAATATGACTAATTGGGTAAGAACCCTAATTGCAAATCATGAACTTTAATTCTTTAAAATAAGTTTTGGGCACAAGGATAAGAAGGATCCTTATTTATAAACCCCACATACCTTAATTAAATGGATTCTTGAAGAAATATTGAAATTGAAGCTTGAATCCTTGTGTTCTTGAGAGAAAAAGCTTGAACTTTTTTCATGGGGGAAAGGGGAGGGTTTTTATGTGAGAAATTTTGAGGAAGATGGGCAAATAATTCCCTTTTGGGTGTTATACTTGGACGTTTGAGGTTGAGGGGAAAGGTCCAAAGTTTCCCTTGACCCTTAAGATGCTGAAACAGAGGGGTAATAAGATCCACATTGCATGCCATATTACGTGGACAAAGCAACGCATCGTTCCCCATATCACATGGAGAGACCGGCGTGCCACGGCCAAATCACGGACCCTTACCTCACAAAAAAGGCCATAACATTTTGGTCGGGTGTTGGATTATGGCAAAATTGGTATCCTTGGAAAGCTAACTCAATTATCTATCATTTGGTGTGTCTTGAGATGAAAAATTCCTTGAATATAAAAATTTATACATGTTTAAAGTTGACCCTTGTAGAATCAAATACAAAGATTTGGCCGAATCAAAGGCTCTTAGCTCAACTTTGTTTTAAGTGATTCTTATGAACATTTTTTACCTCATAAGTACTTCACAAACTAGGTTAAATTTCAAGACACATGTATTCAAAATGTAAATCATAGTATTTAAGTTTACACACATAGGAACGACGGTTCAAAGTCTAGCCCAAAAATGTGGGATGTTACATTATCTCCCCCTTGGAATCATTCGTCTTCGAATGATGGATAGGAACTTTTTGAAGCCTTAGAAGTATGGATTAATGTACACATGACATGTTTGGAAATAAATGATATAGCAGAGCTAAAGCATTATAACTTTATCATGAAACTAATTTCTGGGTTGACTTGACTTTACTTACTATAAGGAGTTGATTCATGCTGAGAGTTTAGAACTCGTTTGAAGGGTTAATGATACAATCATGCACATAGAATCGTTAGGTGATAACTTATCCAAGAATGAATCATGAGATAACGACACTAAGATCGTACAAGAGATACTACACTGTTTGAGCTGAAATACATGGAAAACTAAAATCATGAGCTAAAAATTTGTGAACTGGATCATAACTAAATATCTGAATTGTAGAAAAGATGCATGGACTGAACTGAATTTACAACTTGCATGGTCATGAATGAATTACCTCATGAATAGAAAAGGCGGAAAACCAAAGGAACCTGTCTATCTGACTGCTAAACTGAGTTGCTGGCTATACGGACTAAATTATACTGGAAGCTTACACTCAACTGGAATATTCTGAATAAGATATCTGATTAAGGAATCTTAATACGGCTATAACTCTATAACATAGAACGTAGGGCTATGAAACATAAGCTAGGATACCAACGCTATGGCTTAAGTAAGACAACTTCTAACGTTAAAGATTATCCCAAAGTATGAGTAGAACTGCATACCCTTACTATGTTCAAGCCTAACTTGAAATCACAAGGTACTACACATAACACCATAACACTAGTCTAAACGATGAATTCAGTTCTACATGCGTTTTTACAACTTCTCATCTCAAAAATAATTCTTTCTACCCCTTCAATAACTAAATTCAACCTCTTACTAGGAATTTACTAGCGCACAATGCACCCATCCACTTATATACCAATATGACATTCAATCCTATCATTATAACCACATATGAACTTCTAGGCAAACACCCATAAAAACATCTTTCTCATATTCTCTAAACCACTATCAAAACAATTTTCTTGAACTATTCTTAAGAAGTCGCACATGGAATTCTCAACTAACCATGACACATATCAAAAGTTCTACCTTAATCATCGTTCATGCTTATAGCCTGAGATACAACAAGCATGTAACAATCTTTCCCCAATATGAGATATTTACTCTCTCCCACCTAAACAATTACTCATCACCACTATCATTATATAAGGAAAGGTAACTGAAAGGTTAAAACATCAAGACCTAAAACATGAAAGGATACTATGCATAACTTTAACACTTAACTGAGGCCTGAGGAATAGAATATAAACATTATGGATTCATCAAATATATCTAATCTGAGAACATACATGATGAAATCTGAATTTCACTAGGTATTAAGAGTGTAACATGAGTACTTGGAACTGAATATTTTGTAAGGCATGAGTACATGAGTCATGAGCTGCATGACCGGAGTTTGGAGTACATGATTTTATTGAATATGATTTGTACTTCTGAGTGAACTGGAACTCCTCATGCAAGGAGATAAAAGCGTACATGGTTCTATGGGAAGTGCATGAATATGAGCTATTATTATTGAGCTAACATGTTAAGCATGAGTAGAAATTGTGATAACTAAAGAACAAAACTTTGCACTAAGATAAGAATGGGTCGGGCATCTTCCTCCCCTACTAATGTTCTATAATACACTAACATCACTACTAGAATCTGAGAGCCTGACTTGGTTCCTTGTTCTATCATCTCCCTATTAGCTTTAAGCCATCATTCTAAGTCTGTAGGACCCTTCAATAAACTCTAAACTGAACTGTAACCACTCTACTCTAGAGCTCAAGATATAACAATACACATCAATACTAAACTCACCCTAAAAGACTACACCTAAAAGTGTACAACCCTCAATTAGTACTTCCTTCTGAGATAGAACTCTTAACTTTCTAGAGTCCCAATAGTCATCATATAATAACTTAAACACTTACTAACTGAGAATCTTCATGAGTGTCACAATACCTGAGAATTACCATCACACCAACATATCCTACATCAACACCCTATAATTTCAAATCAACATACTCAAATTCTTACATACACTGTTTCAAGCCTACAGGTTCACCTTTCATACAACTAGCCCCATAAATACATAATCTACTAAATCTAGATAAACATTATCCTCACTTTACTTCTGCTAAACTTCTGGGTTCATGTTTCTAACTCTAGATCATATGGCATCATAAGATTCTGGGGAGTGATATGAAAGTACATTTGACTTTGGCTTAGTGAACGATTTTCATGAACATGAATAAAATCTTTTAAACTTTAGAACTTAAAAGAACTGATAGGATACATTTGAGCCTGCATACAATCCCATAACTGTCTGTGGGGACTGTCTGAGAAAACTCTATCAGTAAGGATCTAAGTTGGCTATTTTTGTTGCCTTAATAATAAGGCAGAGATGGAACGAATAGATTAACTTAGGAATCTGTATAAGTTCCTTAGAGAATACTTCTACTGCATGATCTGAGACATAAAAGAAGGGAAACATTTCTTAAATTCCATGTAGCCTCTCGAAGAAAAGTACAGACGTCTTTGTACCATTTCGTAAGACTCTACTAGACACAACCTCATAGACACCCTAGGACACTTGAATTCTGTGCTCTGATACTAAGTTTGTCATGACCCAAGACTACCCTCTAGTCATAACACGGTTCTTAGAACCATAAGTGATCCCAAGCTAACCCATGAACTGGCACGATACTTAAGCAACAAATTTAGAATAAATAAAATAGCTAAATTTGTTGTACGAAAATAAAATCTTAAGGAAATCTAAATAAGCATAATACGGATAATGTTTATAATCTGATGAAACTGAAGAGAGAACTAAAATTTACATTTCATGACTCTGACTGACTATCTATGAAGCCTCTACTATACTAACTATAGATATCTGGGACATGCCTCCAGCTACCACTAATCAATACATATGAAAAATAATAAAAATAAAGTACATGATCAATAACTAACTGGAGTCCCCAAAATAGGAGAACTCAAAATAGGAGAACTCATCACCTATTGGCTGGAAACTGCAACCGTCTGATCATGATCTATGGGATACAACTAGTACTTACATTATGAAACAATGCAGCCACACAGACGTATATGTGGATCAGTAATTCTATAATGTACTTAGTAAGTGGGGGTGAATGCAATATGTAAAACTAAGTCCATACGCAATCTTAAATATGCATGCCAAGTGTAGGTAGACTCACAAAGAGAATGAAATAAGATGAAAGCTGATTTATCTTAAAACATGATAAACAAGCAAAATTTGATAAGCTAGTGAGTCACTACACTTGGTTTCTTAAAGCTTTTCTTTCATAGAATAAGTAGAACTAAAGCTGGAAACAGTTAAACATGGATACTATGTGAATACTGGTTTTGAAACTACGTGATGGAAACTGGCATAACTCAAAGATCTGAATGCAACTATACTGAGCACGAATTCATAAACATACAAAACCAAACATAACATACACTAAGTTGATCTGATTAACTAAATGACTGATAGCTAAATATTGAATAACTGACATCTAAATACTAAATAACTGGTATCTGGATACTGATTAATTATATCAGTATACTGATTAACTGATAATTGTATACTGATTTGTAAAAGTAAACTATACTTAGTCTGAATAAATGTACTGAAATTGTGGGGTACTATGCATATGAGCTAAGGACTAACTAAACAACATGAAATAACTGAGCATTTATGCATGAAAATTGTAATATCTGAGAATACAAGACTAAGTGTATATCTATTATGTCACTAAGAAAATTTGTAATTCTAAATGACTGAAATCTATATAACTGAATATCTTAATGTCTGTATACTTAGTCAAGCAAATCTGAAATAAAAATACACTGAATACTGACTAAAACTGTGGGAGGTATCATGTAACTGACATGACCAAGTCTAAACTAATCGGGGTCGAACCTGTAATCGTAGTTCAAAAGGTGTCAGTACCATGCCACGAGTACTAACACTAGTTATGTGGATCCACAAAACTGGTGTCCCGAAGGACTAAAGAGTCACCCTCAACTGGAAAGTTCTCTCATGAGATATGTTTCATCCCTCAACTAGTAGGAAGATATCTCAAACCTACATTGGCTACATCGTTCTGGAACTCAGGGACTACAACTAAAGGTCACACCCTCAACTGGTAGGTGAGCCACAATCCCTGGATTCACTCGGTGCTAAATTCTACTCCCAACTAAACTGACACTGGTACTTAACTGAACTAAGTTTAACTAAACATCATAACTGATAGTTCTTAACATGACCATAATTACTGAGTATAATAATGAGAATCATAGTTTAACTTACTTTTTACTTAAAAATCCAAAACATGAGCAAACACATCGATATCAGGTGTTCATAACCTGCCAGCACTGAATGACACTTTAAATATGATAAAATCATCTAAAATATTTGTTGGAAGTCATTATTTGAGGAACCCAAAATAGGAATCCCGAAAACATCAAATCAAGAGGTCATACTCTTCCAACTATGCTTGGTTAAAAGCTTTATCGCCATTTGTTTCATTTGCTTTCAAGTCTAATGGAATCACTATGATAGCTTTTCCCGGGATCACAAAACACTATTCTATTAGTTCACGAACTCGTGCCCCATTCTCTCAAAATGAGGCGCAAGATCTTCTATCTATTCGATTGACCCTAAAGGTAGGAAGACTGCCCTACCTTTGACTGAGAGTGTCTTTGCCTAGAATGCATTTAAATAAATGATAATTCATGACTTACAACATAGAAGTAAGTGAACTTAAAAACGAGATCATGTTTGCAAGGCTAAATGCATGAGTTTAACAATTTGACTGGGTATTGAACAACCATGACATGTAAGTTTGGAGTTTGAATCAAATAGAACCATAATTTACATGATAAAGCTAAAATCATGGCTTGAATGTAAAATTAGAAAGGAAACAGGGATATAAGAAAATTTTGATGCACTTAAAGCCTTTAATCTCATGGAAATATCATAATTCAAGAATATGACTAATTGTGTATGAACCCTAATTGCAAATCGTGAACTTTAAATATTTAAAATAAGTTTTGGGCACAAGAATAAGAGAGGATCCTTGTTCATAAACCCCAATACCTTAATTAAATAGATTCTTGAAGAAATCTTGAAATTGAAGCTTGAATCCTTGTGTTCAGGAGAGGAAAAGCTTGAACTTTGTTCATGGGGGAAAGCAGAGGGTTTTTACATGATAATTTTAAGGAAGATGGGAAAATAATACCCTTTTGGGTGTTATAATTTGTGCATTAAACGTTTGGTGATAAGGGGAAAGGACCAATGTGACCCTTGACCCTTAAGAAGTTGAAACTGGGGGGGAATAAGCTCTGCATTGTGCCCCATATCTCATAGATAGACCGGCGCACTATGGCCAAATCGCGGACCCTTACTCTCTCTCAAGAAAAGGCCAAAACTTTACGCTCGGGTATCGAATTAAGGAAAAATTGGTATCGTTGGAAATTGAGATGAAAATAACCACGTATATAAAAAGATATATACGTTTAAAGTAGACCCTTGTAGAATTAAATACAAAGATTTTACCGAATCAAAGTCTCTTACCTCAACTTTGTTTTAAGTGATTCTTATTAATATTTTTCACCTCATAAGCACTTCACACACTAAGTTAAAGGTCATGACACATGTATTCAAAATGTAAATCATGGTATTAAAGTTTACACACTTAGGAATGACGGTTTGAAAACTAGCCCAAAAATGTAGGATGTTACACTGGTACAAGAGCGTTAAGCAATAAGAAGAATAACCCGAGGAACAACATCTATGTAATATCAAGATGATAGGAGATGTTGAAGAATAACAACGGTTGAACCTATAAAAATACTAACTGGCCTGCAAAATGGCTATATCCTTAAATGGAGATATAGTAATTGTAGTATCAATACAACCACATGTACTGGTAGGTATCATCTACAAAATAGGGATAGAAACAAATAACAATAATAGAAAATATAAAGGAAATCATGGCAGTAAGAATAATTCTAGACATCTAACCCTACCAAGTCTTTTTTTACCAAGTCCTCTGACTCTCTTTTTTCTTCTTCTCTAATAGCATATATGCTATTATGCCCCAACATTAATTATGAAACACTACCCTATATTTGAAACCTATCGAAAAGGCCAATTGTCTTTCTCTCTAAATTATGACATAAACTAGACCACATTACCCAGTATCCCTCTTCACTCACATACACATATATATGTGTGTGTATATATATATGTATAGATGTATGTATGTATTGATTTAGCATACTAAAGTTAATATATACACTCAAATCAAGGCATACCCTACACCCACGTTCTCCGATTTGCTACTCATACTTAACAAGTCAAATGCACAACAAACACTATGATAAATATATAAATACAACTATGTAATGATATGAATGCATGAATACAAGGTGTACACACATGCTAGAGTCAGCAGGGACTCTCAGTTATGACTTACAGGAAATGACCTCAGTCCATGTACTTGTACTGATATGGTACCTTATTGTAATACCCCAATCATTTCTTAAGCCTAAATCTGTCTTTTAAGTGGACATGTATGACTTCCAAAGTGATTGATGTTCAAACCATGTTTTATTTCTCTAGTTTCTACTTTTTTTCATGTATAGCATTGAATAAGATTTCCATCGATACTAATTTCATTGAAATCCTACATCGGACGAGGGAGCTATGGCCGTTTTACTAAACAATATCAGATTGCCAAGGTTTGACGGTTGACCTGGCAGACCGTCAGGTCCCTGGTGGACCGTCAAGTACCCCGTCAAGCCAAGGTAGTGACTTCTTTTTTAATCCATCATGCGACGGCCAAGTTGGTGGACCGTCAAAAAGTTGACGGACCGTCAAGGGGTCTGTCAGGTCAAGACAGAATGTCTCATTTCTGGCACTCAAGTGACGGACGACTTGGTGGACCGTCACTTTTCTTACAGACCGTCAGGTCAACCATCACGTCGAGGCAGAACATTATAGTTTTGGTGTTCGAGTGATGGATGACTTGGTAGACTGTCAGTCCCTCTGACAGACCATCAGGTGGACTGTCACAGGCCCCGATCAGTAAATATCAACATTTTCAAAAAGGGCATTTTGGTCATTTCCTCCCTATGTGGTCTTATATATATATCAAGGTGGAGAAGAGCCACTTATTTTTTTCTTCTCTTTTCTCTTCCAATCTTCCAAGAATCTCCTTGAAACTAGGGTCTCTACAAGATCCAAAATTCAAATCCTATTCCAAGAAATTCAAAGAAACTTCCATGACTTTCTCCAAGTTGTTCAAGAACTAAGTTTCCCAAGTCAAAGGCATCAAGAATCTTGATCTAAAAGTGTGATAAGAGTTCCAAACAAGTTTCTACATCTTCAAATCAAAATCCGAGGTATGTGGGGTTTGAACAAGAACAATCCTTTCATTCTTGTGCCTAAAGATTTACTTTATATTACTGATTTACATAATTTGGCAAGTGGGTTTACACCCAAATTTCTTTATTTATGATTTATGAGATTTGAGTTGAATAAGTTTGATAATTATAATTATTTCACCATCATGTTTCTTAAATTAAGAATTTATTCCATGAGTTGTATATTGTCATTAGGTATTGATGATTTCTAAGCGATTTAAGACAAGTGTCATGAGTTATGCCTTTCCATGAGAAATTTGACTATTGAATATATATATCGATATTTGAATTGAAAGTCAAGAATGAGTTTGACGATGTTTCCTTGAAGATTTGGCATTTAAAATGATTTGATAAGAAAATGTACTTGATATTGAGAAACATTGTTTGAATTTGAGTCGAGTTAGGAATCCACAGTCGTATATGATTTACCGATGAGATATATTATTGTTTTAGTCATAATGATAGACCCAGGATTTGATATTGATTGCGGTGGATTTTCTAACGCATTCTAAGCTGAGTCTGGGAGGAGTATTTAGCACCGAGCGGGAAATTTGGTATTTTCCCAGAACTACGTGCCACCGTAGGATTGATGTTGATAATTGTGGGGCAAAGGCCGAGTATGAGATTGTGATGATGAGATTAAGGTTGTACTACCTGGAAAGAGTATGACACCCCTGCCGATGTGGGGTTCTCTTCTTAGGAGGGAAAAACGTTGGACTCCATGCGGCTCACATGGTGTAATTATGTCGGTTATAAGAAACTCCTATGTCCATAATGATCTAAGTACCATGACATACCGAGTCACTCTAAGTCATGATTTAAAGATTTTGAGTTGAGTTAAATGATTTATGAGATTTATGAAGCATATGTTATTACTGATGACTTACGAAAATAATGTTTAAGATAATTCAACCGAAAAGAGTTCTTATTGTCAGCATGCATGATTTTTTTATACATTTATGATATTATCTAAAATGTTGGACCCACCCCCACATACTCAGTACATTACCAAGTACTGACTCACATACTCTTTTGTATTCTATATTTCCTCGTGATATAGGTTCAGGTGCTCAATCCTAGCAGCGATAGTGATCTTCGAGTACCTTCATCTACATTCCTGCAATTGGTGAGTCCTCATGGTTCGAGGACCTGTGTCTCCAATTTTGTCTTGTTAATAGATGGTTGTTTACTTTCAGTTCAGTATGAGTCAATTGGGGATCTTTCCCAATGGCTACTCAGTCCTATGAAGTAGAGGCTTTGTCAGACTAGTGTGCCAGTATGTACAGAGATTTCAATATTTTGTTTGTACAAAACCGTATTACTTCGTATCTCAGTATGTTTATGTCATGATTATTCTTCCCTACTTTATGATGATTCGTGTCGTAGAGATTTCTAAAGGTAATGACAGGCTTAGAGGGTTAGCTTGAGTCCACGTGTGGCCTTGATCACCATGTGATGTCTCGGGATAGGTTCTCGGGGCGTTACACTTATCCATATAACAGTGTTGACATGACACCCGATCAGTATAATAGTATCGATGTGATACCTAATCTATTCAACATCACCTTGATATATGTAGTATCATTCAAAATACTCAATGGATGATAATGATTCAATAAATTCAAGTAATGCTCGAAGGCTTGTTACAACATACAATTTATGTATATAAGAACAGAGTCAAATCAATTCTACATTACATATGGACTACTTATACTTATTGAACATTAGCCATACCCATAGGTCACCACCTATAATTATACTAACTAATAAATTTAAACTAGGATACTATACTTTATCTCTCTCTTCCCTTCTTCACTACAACATCTATACCTATTCTACAATGAGTAACTACCCTCAACATAGTTTGCACATTCACAACCTCTTATGACCCCCTCAACAAACAAAAATATCTAGACACCTATTTACTACTCCCTCTACTCTCAACCTAGACTCTAACTGTCCCCTTTGCACCCCTGAAATGCACACTCTGGGCCCTAACTTCATGTTAATTATACTTATAGTAGACCTAACCCTTTTTCCAACCCACAAAACACTCCCATTTATCAACATACCTCTATTTCATGCAAGCCTCATACCTTTTGACATTTAACAGAGCAAATACAATTTGATAAAACATCAAGAAATATCATCAATTCATGTAACGCCCCGAATCTGGTACTCGAAATTCTACACAGTGCTCACGACCCTGAAGAACCACAACCTAACCCATGACTAATATGTGTACCTGTATACTGTATAACATACTAAATATAATGCAGAAATAGAGGCTGAAAGTCCATAAGTCTCAAGACTGCATGACTGATAAAATATAACATATGAGTGGGGTAATAGGATACCCAAAACTGAAATATTGTCTAAACATACTATAGTCTGAAAAACCTCTAAAACATAACTGTTTGGATAAAGAGTTCATGGGACATGTCCCCAACTAACTCCAACTTATAAATTAATGAAAGAGATAATGAATAAATGATCATGTCCTCGAAAGATGAAGACTCACTACTAACTCTGACTACTGAGACTGGAATGCTACTGATGCTCTGGAGCTCATGCTTCTAAACCTATGGTATAAGATACCATAGCACAAATGCATCAGTACTTTGAATATACTAGTATGCATGGAAGGTAGACTGAATGCATGGGGTTCATATGCATGAACAATACTGGCTAACTGACCAATATTAACATGAGAATACATGCATGAATACATAGTAACTATATCTGATACCGTGATAACATGAATTTACTGATAACTAACATGACTGATAACTGAATTCTGATGACTGATATAACTGATGACATGAATGACTCTATCTGATAGTCTGGAATTTGATGGAACTAGCTGAGTTTTGTACTGTTCTAAGTTGACTATATCTGACAGTCCTGAATTCTGTAGAACTATCTGAGTTATATTACTGAGACTGAATGATTGTATCTGACAGTCCTAATTCTGTAACTGAAACTGTAGGAAGTAGTTATCTAACCGACATGTCCCTAATACTCCATTATGGCTGAGTTGGGGTCTAATCTGTAACCCCAATTAGAAGGGTGTCAATACCACACCACTAGTAAGGACAAGCTGTGAGTGACCCTCATCAGACAGTGTCCCCAAAAGAAAATGGTGGGGGCCTCATCTAACAGTGCTTATCCACCTCATCAACCCTCATCTGACAGTGTTGATGTCTCAACCTATGTTGGCTACATAGTTCTGGAATGCAAGAATGACTTCTAAGAATCACACCGTCATTTGACAGTGTGTGTTCCCATCCTTGGGATCACTCGGTACTAAATCCTACTCCCATATGAATAGACACTAATCATGGATTACTAAACTGAACTGGATTGAATTAACTGAGTTTCGTTGACTGATAGAATAGTATTAAGATTACTATATTACTGAGCTTTCCTGAGTCACATGACTGACTGAGTTCTATGGATCATGGCTTAACTGGGGATATTGTGAAAATATGGTGCGGACTCTAGGCACACAACTATATTTTTCGGGTATAATTACCCCTAGGACTCGATAGAAGGAAACTGATAAAGCATGACTTTCTTAGGTATAGAACCAACATCAACAATACATAATCCATTGGCTAAGACATTTCATCAAATACTTGACATACATAACTTGTACATGAATGGAGATTTCATATAATCATACTAGTATGGCACTTTTCCTTCACATAGGCATTTAATCAAACATGGGGGTAGCATGCTATGGTTATACAATCATCAACACATCTAATAATCAAGGATACATCAATAAACTTGTGAATTAAAGGGTTTATCATGAATACCGTGTAATTCCTCACATACTAGAATCAATTTTTGTAATTAATAGTCTATAACAACGAATGAAACCAAACAACAACATGAACATCACTTTTCAATGCAATCAAATCATGAACATTCATAAATATACAAATCTTTGATTTTTAAAAGAGATTCTTGAGCTTCATGGTGAAATAGACCCATGAATCAACACATGAAATACTTTACTTCTTGATTTAGCGAAGATTGACAGAGAGACTTTCTTGAAATTGAATCCCCAATTGAAACCCTAACTTTTTCTTAAGAGAAAATTAAGAGAAACTAGTATATTTTGGGTTCAAAATAGCTGAATCTCATGTTAAAGGGCTTAAATAGGGGTGAAAAATTGACCCTTTTAACCCTGGACGCGTCTTTTAAATTGGTAAAAATTTCCTGACCTGGACCCCTGGCGCGACACGGCTCTATCGCGCCGTGTCACTTGAATTTGAAAATTGGGAAATAGGGAAATGGCGCGAAGCGGAGCCATCGCGTTGCCACTTTATTTATGACCTGGAAGTTTGGTGCGATGTGGAGAAATCACGATGGGACACTGAAAAAACGACAATTGACATTTTATCTTGTGGCGCGGCGCGCCACTGACCAATATGGTGCTTTTTTACGACGGGGACTTGAAATAGTCATAACTTCTTACCCGGTTATCGGATTTAGGCGAATTTTATATCGATGGAAAGCTTATTGAATTTCTCACTTGACAAAAAGTAAAAATACTGAAAATTCCCCATGAAATAAACATCATTCAATTTATAAGCTAATACTTAATATTCTTGAGACAAAATTAGTTAGGAAACTTTGGGGTATTACAATTCATTATCTTAGTGTCAATTATTTTTCAATCCATCTAAATTCTGTGTCATAGGCCTAAACATGAAATCTCCAAACATAACTACCATTATTACATATATATAGCCAAGTCTAATATAATTAACCATAACCTACCTTGTCGATGAGTTCCGCTTCTAGGGAGAGAGAAGATTCATCCCACACTTATCTTGTCTTTTACTAACACTGGAAATTCTATCAAAAATGCTTCAAAAATTATCCTCTAGGATTTTGGCCTCTAAATCCCTATTGTTCTAAGAATAGGGTTCACTTGGGGTGTTTTAGGAGGAAGAGGACGACATAGAAAGTATTGAAACCCTTGCGGGTTGCACCACTCAGTGTGGGACCAATCCCTTGAAGTCAAACACAAGTGATAGAACAATATAACAACTATGAGGTGCTAGAAAAACAAAGGTAGTGCATGAAGGTAAAAACATGGGATTTTTATGCGGAAACCTAGGAAGGGAAAAAACACTTCTAGAAAGGTAAAAACACAGGATTTTTATGTGGAAACCCAAGAAGGGAAAAACCATGGATTTCCCTCACAAGCACCAAAACAATCCACTATAATCAACCTCTTGATTACAGACTCGACTGTGAACCTAAATCTAGGTTCTTCTGCTTGCAATACTTCTATTACAAGTACTCATTGACATCTCTGCCAAGTTTCTCTCAATAACTGGCTAACTATAACCAGCAACAAGCTTAGGCAGCTCTACCTAAGCACTTTCCTTAACAAAAGAAAACACTACTCTTATAGTATGAGTAGTTCGATTACAGATCAACACTCAAGAACACTCAATCATTCTTTAAGCATATTACAAAGATAAGAACATGAGCAATACTTGAGAAATTTTGGAATTGAGGTTTTCCTACCTTACTTCACACTTTAGATTTGTGCAAAAACCCATTTGATGAAGAGGAATCTCTTTTCTTTTGTAGCTGAGTGATGATTAGGGATGAAAGATCATTGGACCAGCTGTCCTAATCATTATGAGGTAACACCTGTAAGTTTGTTACACAATATAACAAAACTATGCAGAGAATGTGTGCTAATTGTATTGTATCTTGCACATCCAGGTACTTGGTCCCTTGCAGTTAGCTACTCGTCATCAAAATTTCATATAGCAATTTTCCCCCTTTTTGATGATAACAAACCAACCATTCGACTTGGAGCATTAGTGCACATTCATCATGCTTAATTAGTGTGATTACCACCTAAAGATAAATGTTCTCCCTATTATCATGCTTCTTTCATCATGCAACACAAGGACCTGGTCCCTTGTTGTGATTTACAAAAAAAAACTCTAATTTTTTCCCTTTATCAACATGCACCTCCATTTAGTACATTTTCATACTTCTCACTTCCCCCTATCAGTATGCCATACATGACATCATTATTACATGGTACTTGGTCATCATCATTACATGGTACCTGGTCCTTGCACATCACGTATCACACCTATTTCCTACCATATAGAATTAGCATTCCCTATTTTGGCCTCATTAAAAAGGATTAATAGTAAACCATAAGTAAAGATAAGTGTAAGCTAATTAACTTAAGACCACTAGGGCAACACTAACATGTAGAACAACTTTAAAGTGAGGGGAACAAATAAAGATCACAAAAAAAGATTCATTCATAATTAATTAGGATAAGTACCAATATAATATACCAAAAAGAAATTATAAAAATATTGTATGCAAAGACCACAGTACAATGAACGATCAAAAACTGACATAGAAGATAGACACACTAGGACTTAGGCGGAAGGGGGCTTAGGCGGAAGGGGGCTTGGAAGAGAATGACTTTAGCAACACGTCCATTCTTTTAACTGCAGTAGCACGAGCATCCATTAATTTTTTGGTGAGAGCCTTTACTTCAACATTCATTCTTTGGAATTCACCAGTCAACTCTGTAATTTTTTCTTTGAGCGTTGCATTTTTTACTGCTAGTTGTTCAGTTGCACCAGGTCCTTCTGAGAATAGCTTTTGATTTTGTAGTTTTAGATGCACTATTTTAATGTCTTTTGATACTAGAACAACCCTAAACTTATCCATTTCTTTGGTTAAACTTTTTTGAGCATCTAGTAGATCAGACACTTGGGATACAGTCCCTATTTTCCCTTCAATACACCCATTTTCCACCAATGTAGTTAGAATGAACTTTTGTTTGATTGTTCTTGGTATTCCCTTACTCCCAATCACTCCAAAATGATTTAATACTTTGTTTAACAAGTAACCATATGATATCTCATGCCTTCTTTCCTTTTCTTGAACTACTCTGTGCATATGCTCTATCACTAGAGTAGGCAGACTTATTAACTCAAACTTACTCAAGCATTCGATTAGAAACAGATCAATACCAGAGAAAATTATTCTTTTCTCTAATCTTGGTAGAAGGACCTTGTTAATAAATTCAAAAACCAATTGAAACTCACTTTTTAGAAATTTCTTATTTACTGTAGCTATTGAGGTCCCAACTACTCTTGAGGCTTCAATCACGACAATTTTTTCACCTATAACAGGTACATCAAGAATTCTTCCCAAGGTTTATTCATCCAGTCTTATTTCTTTTCCTTGCACTTGTTCGGATACACTTAATCCATCCTCTAAGAGATCTATTGAATAATAGAACTCTCTTACTTCATTTTCAAAAAGCACTGGAGCTTCTTCCTAAAATAAATATAGCCATACTTGGTGTCTGACATATTCTACCAGTTCCACCATCCTAGGTTTCTCATAGATTTTAGGATCAAATATTCTTTATGACATCACCTTTTGTGTCTTCTGGCTTTCAATCCTTCTTTCTCTTGATATGTCTTTTTTTTTTCTTCTCTTTATTCTCTTAGGATCACTACTGGGCTATTCCTTTTCATTATTTTTTATCTTCTTAGGACTTGGTCCCTTGGAAACTTTCTTTCTTTTTATAGCTATATGTTTCTTCCTACTTACAGCAGGGCTGTCAGACTTTGGATCTGAGGACCTGGTCCTTTTATTTTCTTGTCTTTTCATTTTCGATGTAATGACAATATCAAAATAAGGGTCCTCGTCTTCTCCAACCTCCACAATTTAAGTTTTTCTTCTTCCTGTACAGTAGATTTCTTGAGTCTTCTCCTTTTAGTGGTACAAGACTTACTCTTCTTCATTGCATCTGCTAGCAATTTCATCTCAGACCCTCTAGTAGATTAAGATCTTGTAACTTCTATATTAGGGCTAATTAATTTCCCTTTCCCTTTACTATCCTTCAGTTTCTTCACTTTCTAAATCAGAGGTTGTTCATCCTCATCCTCTTTATTTTCCTTATTTGGAGGTAATATGAATTTCTCATTCTTTTTTAAGTTATCTCCTTTCTTTGTTATTTTCTCTTCTGCATGAGCTGAACTTTCCATGGGATTATGAGCAAATAAGAGTAAATTCTCATCCATCAAATCTATGCTGCTGAGATAATTAAACTTTTTCACAGGAATTTCTTCATCAACCAGATTAACACATATAGAATTTGACTCAGAAAGGATAGGAGAACTAGCTTCTTGTAGATTATCTGAAATTTTAGTAACTTTTAAATCCTCCAAGGAAACTTGGATTTGAGTGGAATTTGAAGACTCTGGTTTTTTTTAGGAAAGAGGTCCTTCAGTTTGATGAATCTCTTGTTCAATTGATGACCCGAAACATTTGTTTAGGTCATCTATTAGGACAGGACATCTACTAGAGCTTAGTATTTTGACTGGACAAATTTTACTTAGGGTCTCAGGAGTCTCATGGGAAGGACTGACAGGTAACACACTTTGTGGCTCTTGAGAATGATAAGAAAATAAGTCTTTCATGGGGTTTGAAGAAGAGGGAATTTCAAACATTTTGAGGTTTTTTTAGAAGGAAACAAGAAGGGCCAGTATTGATAAAGTTATGAGTTAATTGGGAAGAGAATGAATTAAGATGATTTGAATTTATAAGTAAAAATATGACCGTTTGACATTTAAGAGTTGCCTTTTTTAATAGACGCATTTAATGACTACGGTTGTGACTATTCACTTTTGAATCAAATTGACAGCGTTTGTTCATAAAGGATTAGTCAAGTGGCTTTTTAAACAGAGATTTTACAGGAATTCATGGCACATTATTTTGGTACTCACCTGAGATATGGGACCAGGTCCTTCTTCGTTTTTAAGTGAATTTTCTATATGTGATTACTTTAATTATTTCCTTCCAAAGTTAATCCCTTGGGTGTAAACCTGCAAAGTATAATACTAAGTTAGATTAGCATACACCTACTTTATCATAGATACCTTTCTCCTTGACATAGCCAAATTTTGGAAGAGACATTGATTCATATGTTATTCATTCTAGTGAAGTCTCTTTTGAGATTAATTTCCTAGAGACCAGGTCCCTTGAAATCATCTATTTCAAACTAAGACACCTTTTATCCTGAAGTATCTTGAGTGAGAGAGAACACAATCAGATATTTCCAATATTAAGCCTAGAGCACATACTATCAGCAAACTATTTCTAACTGCAATCCCTTTTTTCATACCAAAACTAATGATCACAAGTTGGATTTGTGTAAGACCTCACAAAATTCCTGGCTTAATTCAGTCCTTTATGTTTGTCAAGGGATCCCAAGCTTAGAAAATTCTAGCAAAGTTTCTAGACTTAGTTTATTTTTAGCCTTAGAAAGTGGGCAATCTCATTTAGCGACCTTAATGTCATTTAGTGGTCTATATTTTTGTTAATTCATGATCAGGAAGGTCGATAGGTCTTCCCAGAAAAGTTTTGGACTTTTTCAGACCATGTTCGGAATCCCAAAATAAGGGACCAACGCAATCTTGGCATGCTGCGTCGCCTATAGCGTTGGTTAATATTGTTGCAGGTTGCCAGAGTCAAACTCCTGAGACACGGCGCGATCATGGCACAACGCATCAAGTATCGCATCGATGCCATCGACATGCCACGTTGACAACTGTTTCGATGCCCAATTTTGAGTCATTAAATGACTGCGTCCTTACGGGTAATTAGGTCTTTTTCCTCTAACCTTCAGCCCTCATAACATGAAACTTAGCCCCTTTTTGGCTAAATACAATCACTATTTCACAATTTCTCAAGAACAAGAAAACCCTAGGTGATTAATTCAAAATCAAAAACTCATGCTTTACACCACTAATCTTTAAGAAATCATCAACCAAGGTATGTAAAGTGTTCATCCAAGGGTCCCTTCCACCCTTGGATCTCAAGAAACCCTTTTCAAAATATGAATTTTGAATTCCATGTTGTGGGCTTGATTTTACACATGTTAATGTTGTGATATGACTTCCAAGATTGAATCTTTATTAAATTTTCATGACTTTATGTTAGTATGTGGATTGATATCCTTAAATTTGAAGTGCTTGATATAGCCATGATATATTAGTTTTTGATTTATGCCCTAGAAAGGGTTATGCCTTCCATGTGTTTGTTAAAATGCCGAAGTGAATAAGAATTGTGCATTATGACCTATTTGTGGTCTAAATAATGAACTCACGATGTACCAACATGTTCAAAATGACTCCTATGCTTAAGCTATGTCTAGTAATGATTTGGTAGAATGCTCATAGGTATGGATTTGTGAAATTATGTGATGTTAGCATGCATTCCTATTCATATGTAAGGTTATGACTTGCAAATGCTTCATGAAATCCCTCAATGGTTGTATTGTGAATTGTTGACTATGGCCATGTGTTGAAGAAGCCTCATGTCCTATTTATATTCATGATATTTAGTCCTGGGGGTATTTAATACCCGACAATTTAGTTGTGTGCCTATAACCAGTGTCAGTTTTCAAGATAACCTCAGTCAAGCCATGATCAGTAGTACTCTCAGTAAAGTTTAGAACTTAGTAGGATTCATTCAGTTACATGACTCAGGAAAAATTAGTAGATCCAGTATCAGTTCAGTCCCATTCAGTATTTAGTTCCGTCCTTAATAAATTCAGTCAGTTAATAGAACTCAGTAGTATTCCGTCAGTCAATGGAACTCACTAAACTCCGTTCAGTTAAACAGTACAATCAGTAATAGCTCAGTCAAGCCTAGTATGAACTAGGAAATAAGTTCAGTGTCTATTCAGTTGGGAGTAGGATTCAGCACCGAGTGAACCCAGGTATGAGGGCTCACCTGTCAGTCAGTAGAGGTTGTGATCCTTAGAAGCAATCCTTGCATCCCAAAACTATGTAGCCAGCGTAGGTTGAGATATATCCCTACGAGTCTAGGGTTAATACATCTCATTCGAGTTCTTCTATCAGCGAGGGGTTGACGGAAGATCTCTCTATCAATATAGGGTTAACTCACAGCTTATCTTTACCCGTGGCACGGTAATGATACTCTTTCTACTAGGGTCACAGGTTGGACCCCACCAATTTATTTATTTGGCAAGTCGGTTAGATGACTACTTCCCACAATCTCAGTCTCAGTCTTTAGTAAAGAATTCAGATAGTTCTATAGATTTCAGGACTGTCAGATACAGTCACTCATCTTAGTATGAAATTGTAACGACCCGAAAATGGGTCCCGGAGCGTCACACGGTGCATGAGGTTACGAGTAGCCCCAAGCTAACCCTTTGAGCCATTTTCATTCAGTTCAACACAAATCAACGGGGTTTCCATAAATAACCCTCAAATATCAACAGAGTAATCATCATCCAAGAATAAAAGAATTTCAGAAAGATAACAAAATACGACTTATTAGTCAACTCCCAATATCTATACTAGTCTGACAAGCCTCTAAGAAAATCAATAAAACCAGTGAGCCATTGAGACATGCCCCAACTGACTCATACTCAGTTATCAAATGTAAAAAATTCCGTGAAACCAACATCAGACATTACGTCCTCGGAACATGAGGACTCACCACAACAGAGGATGTAGAA
This sequence comes from Capsicum pubescens, assembly GCA_030864215.1. NCBI lineage: Eukaryota > Viridiplantae > Streptophyta > Magnoliopsida > Solanales > Solanaceae > Capsicum > Capsicum pubescens. Next base: position 36,655,794 of record CM061539.1, on the reverse strand, counting down.
CAGTGTGCCCAAAGAATCACTGTCAAACCTGGAACTGAGCACTTGAACCTACATTCTGAGACAATACAGCCCACATCCGAAGATGTGGGTCAGTACCATGGAAAGGAACTGAGTATATGGGGGTGTATGCAGTTTTATAAACATCATCATCATAAATATTTATAAGAAATATGCAGGATGTATGAAAGACTAACATAGCCCGAAGAAAATCATCATAATCATGAGAGGATGAAATAAGTATAATAACACATGTGAGTCATCATATAATTTGTCAATCACTTTCAGTTCATCAAGAATATCAATTCTCATAATGTAAATATCATTTAAATCTTTTGAAAGAATAACTTTCACAATTCCACTTTCAAATCACTTCACCGTTCACCATAGACACAAGGAAACACACACACACTGGGAGATCCTATAACCGACATAAACCATGTGAGCCACATGGAGTCCAACGCCCAACCCACGTTGGGGAGAGCCTTCCTATCCTTGCCATCAGAGTAGGACTTCCAATATCAATCCAAAAACACTAGTGATCACTATATAAATTAGCCTCAGGCTCACGTTTTAAGGAGGCACGTAGTTCTAGGGAAGTAAGGTCACTTTATACCTCCCACTAGGTGCTAAAGAGTACTCTCGGGCTTAGCTCAGATCATTTCAAAGATAATCCGCAATAAAAAAAGCTTTCATCAATATATAAGTATACATCGGGAGCCATCATGCTACCCATTTATCATAATCAAACACGTTGTGGATTTCTTTCACATTCGAGTTCAAAGCGACTCCATTAAGACCAAAAGGTCAAATCATTCAACACATCTCAAATATTCAACATCAATGAGCTTATAGCACACATTTTCTCAAAGACATAATTTCAAATGGGGTTCAAGATCCAAATATCAAAATCATGACAAATATCGTTCAAAATTCATGCTTTATATCACCACACATGTAAATCCATCTTTCAAAATCATAGACATCAAAATTTCATAATAATCATCATAGAATATGAGTTCATGCTTCAAAATCATAATAATCAAGTAAAAATCATGTCTTCGTAAAGAAAATTACTTTTGGGCACAAGAACGAAAGAGTGCTCTTGTTGAAAAACCCCACATACCTTAAAATTGACCTCTTGATTATGGAATCCTGTTCATACAAATAAGGGGTGCTCCTCGAAGGTCTCGAGATGATGAGTTCAATTATCGGATCAAATTTGAATTTCTACGGTGAAATTGGAAGATATTTGGAGTTCAAAATGGACCTAGGGTTTAGTTCTCTCAATGTTTTTTATGGAAGAACATTAATTTTATGGCTCAATATAGGTATAAATGGACAATTTTCGTCCATGAAGTGAAGGCATAATGACCAAAATGCCCTTAAAAATTAACTAATTCTCGAATCTGTCCTTTGGTGGACTGTTTTGATAGTCTGAAGTAGATCAACCATAATGTTTTACTCCAATATCCAAATTAGATGAAACCAATTTCATTAGAAATAAGAATCTCATATCTTTCCATTGATATATAGTATCTCACCCAGATCATTGTGTACGAGGAGTTATGATCATTTAAAGTTAACCCAAAAATTCACTTTTGATAGGCTGAAGTAGATCGACCATAACCTTTTTCTCCGATAGATAAATTGGATGAAACTAATTTCATTGGAAAGAGGACTCATAGAGATTTCCGTTGATATATAGTAGATCATCCAGATCATTATGTACAAGGAGTTATGATCATTTAAAGTTGGAGCAAAAATACGTCAGGCCTCAGTACTTTTTCCTGCACGTTTTACTTTTTACTACTATTCACGATTCGATCGGAATGTTCATAACTCGTCGCTGGGGTGTCCTTTTTGGATGATCCATATATCATTGGAAAGCTTATTCGATACTCTACGCAATGGTGGGTCATAATCTAAGACATTTCACACGGAAAATTTATAATTCATTCTAGAAGATAGAACCCAACACGTTTACGCATAAAATTTCAACGAAAAATTTCCCGGGGTATTACATCATCCCCCCTTGGAAACATTCATCCTCGAATGACGCTAGACATGCCAAGATTAGATAGGGAATAGAGCATACAGCTGAAACCATTCGTTAGACTCATCACCACAACGTTTCTCACTCCGAATGCAACATAGAATGCATAAATTCAAGAAACTACAGCTGAACACGTAATAAATGACAGCTGAACTGCTGCAACTTTTATCAAAAGTGCATGATTTAGGAAAGAATGGTACCTTCGGCTTGATCAGAGTTCGCAGAAAATAGGTGCGGGTACTTGGATCGCATATCCGCCTCATCTTCCCAAGTTGCACCCTCAACAGATTGGTTTCGCCACAACACCTTGACCAAGGGAACTTCTTTGTTCCTTAGTCTTCAGACACTGAAATCAAGAATCTCAATAGGAATCTCATCAAAAGAAAGATTTTCTTGAATGTCAGCACTCACAGAGGAATCCACTACCACAGCATCGCTAATATGCTTTCTAAGCATGGAGACATGGAATATTGGATGAACAGAGGACAACTCGGAAGGCAACTCGACCTGATAAGCTACCTTACCAACACGGCTAAGAATTTTGTAAGGACCAACATAATGGGGACTAAGCTTCCCCTTCTTTTCGAATTTTTTCACCCCCTTCATGGGTGAAATTTTCAGATATACTAGGTCACCAACTTCAAACTCAAGGTCTCTCCTTCTAACATCCGCATATGACTTCTGACGACTCTGTGCAGTTTTCAACCTCTCCCTAATCAACTTAACTTTGTCCATAGCCTCAAATACCGAATTAGGACCACTCACAGCCACTTCACCCACCTCGAACCAACCTATGGGTGATCTACACTTCCTCTCATATAAGGCTTTAAATGAAGCCATGCCAATACTAGAGTGGAAACTGTTTTTGTAAGCAAACTCTATCAATGGTAAGTGATCATCCCAACTTCCCTTGAAGTCAAGTGCACAAGCTCTCAACATATCCTCTAAGGTTTGGATGATCCGCTCAGCCTGACCATCATTCTGCGGATAAAAAGCAGAACTCAAAAGCACTTGGGTACCAAGACCCTTCTGAAAATCTTTCAAAAATTGCGAAGTGAACTGATTACCCCAATCTGAAATGATAGACAAGGGAACTCCATGTAGTCTGACTAGCTCTCGGATATACAATCTAGCGTAATCCTCAGCAGTATATGAAGTATGAACAGGCAAGAAATGAGCAGACTTAGTCAATCTATCAACCACAACCCAAATGGAATCATGATGGCGTCGGGAAGGAGGTAAACCAATCACGAAGTCCATATTTATCTCTTCCCACTTCCAGGTGGGAATACTAAACTCTTGCATCATACCACCAGGTATTTGGTGTTCAACCTTAACCTGTTGGCATGTTGCACACTTAGCTACAAACGCTGCTATATCTTTCTTCATGCCACTCCACCAATAGATTTCCCGCAAGTCTCGGTATATCTTGGTGGCACCAGGATGAATAGAATATCGCGCCCCGTGTGCTTCATCCATAATTCTCTGTCTCAGATCATCAACATTTAGGACACACAATCTACCCTGCAATCTCAACACACCATCTCCCCCTTGGGAAAAAACCTCTACTTTTTGGTCCTTGACTGACTCCTTCAGTCTGACCAACCTAGCATCTAAGTATTGTTTTTCCTTCACTTCCGAAACCAAGGAGGATTCGGAACTACTCTGAACCCCTATACTACCTTCAGTAGAGTCAAACAACCTAACACAAATCTAGCCAAACGATGTACATTACGATCCAACTCTTTCTTACCTTCTACCACATGCGAAACACTACCCAATGACACTCTACTTAGGGCATCCGCCACAATATTAGCCTTGCCCGGATGGTACAGCACACTCATATCATAGTCCTTTAATAATTCTAACCATCGTCTCTGCCTAAGATTCAATTATCTCTGGGTAAACACATACTGCAGACTCTTATGATCAGTGAAAACATCAACATGGACACCATACAGATAAGCAAACACAACAGCAGCCAACTCAAGGTCATGGGTGGGGTAATTTTTCTCATGGGGTTTCAACTGTCTAAAAGCATAAGCTATCACCTTACCCTTCTGCATCAATACGCAACCCAACCCAACTCTCGAAGCATCACAGTACACCACAAAACCATCAATACCATCAGGCAAAGTCAAAACAGGGGCTGAAGTGAGTCGAGTCTTCAACTCCTGAAAACTCTTCTCACAAGATTCGGACCACAAGAACTTCACTTTATTTTGGGTCAACCAAGTCATAGGAGATGCTATAGAGTAGAAACCCTCAACAAAACGGCGGTAATAGCCAGCTAAACCCAAGAAACTTCGGATATCATTCGGAGAAATAGGTCTAGGCTAATTTCTAACATCTTCGATCTTTTGGGGATCAACTCTAATACCCTCGAAAGAAATGATATGACCCAGAAAAGTAACTGACCTTAGCCAAAACTAACACTTACTAAACTTGGAAAACAACTTGTGATCTCTAAAGGTTATCAAGACAGTTCGGAGATGATCAGAATGTTCATCCTCGCTACGGGAGTACACCAGTATATCATCGATGAACACTATGACAAACATATCCAGATATGGTCTGAACACTCGATTCATGAGGTCCATGAAAGCTGTTGGGGCATTAGTTAACCCGAAAGACATAACAAGAAACTTAAAATGTCCATAACGAGTTTGGAAAGCGGTTTTCGGGATATCACACTCCCTAACTTTGAGTTGATGATAACCGGAATGAAGGTCTATCTTTGAGAAATAACTTGCACCTTGCAATTGGTCAAACAAATCATCTATTCTCGGAAGGGGGTACTTATTTTTTACGGTGACTTTATTCAATTCGCGGTAATCAATGCACATATGCAAAGAGCCATCTTTCTTTCTCATAAACAACACAGGAGCACCCCAAGGAGAAATACTGGGCCTTATGAAACCTTTATCTAGTAGATCTTTGAGTTGGTCTTTCAACTCTATAAGTTTTGCAGGGGCCATACGATAAGGGGGAATAAAAATGGGCTGAGTATCGAGAAGAAGATCAATCCCAAACTCTATCTCTCTATCAGAAGGTATCCCTGGGAGATCATCCGGAAAGACATCAGAAAACTCATTGACGACGTTAACAGACTGGAGAGTTGGAGTCTCAGACTTAGTGTCTTTGACTCTAACCAAATGGTAAATACACCCCTTGGAAATAAGCTTTCTAGCTTTGAGGTAAGAGATAAAATGACTCTTGGGTAACACAGAATTCCCAGACCACTCAAACACGGATGCACCCAAAAACTGAAACTTGACCATTCGGGTTCGACAATCAATAGAGGCATAAGAAGAATACAGCCAGTCCATACCCAGAATCATATCAAAATCTACCATGTCTAACTCAATCAGATCAGCCAACAAGACTCTATGAAGAACGGTAATAGGACAGTTTTTATACACTTTCTAGGCAACAATCGAATCACCCACTGGGGTAGAAACTAGGATAGGCTCAGGAATAATCTCAGGACTCATTTTAAAATTCACAGCAATCAAAGGTGTAACATATGAGAAACTGGATCCAGGACCCAACAAAGCATACACATCAAATTGAAATATACGAAGCATACCAGTAACAACATCGGGAGAGTCATCCTGTTCTTGGCGGGATGGTAAAGCATAGAATCTATTCTGGCGCTGTCCGCCAGCATTGCTAGAAGAGGCGCCCTGAGCTAGGGCTGGGCGAGTCACTGGAACTGGAGCACTAACAGTCTGAGTCTGGGTCTGAGAGCGATAGTCACGATGCCCTTGTCCATCCTGTGGACAATCTCTAACTTTGTAACCCATGCCACCACACCAGAAACAACCCTTCTTCTCACCGCAACACTCACCCGAATTAGCCCTACCATACTTAGGACACAGGGGACGATTTGGCTTACTTCCGGCACTGTACTGGGACCTGGATGCATATGACCTGCTACCTTTCTCCTACCTACCTCTAAGCATAGGAGCACTAGCAGATGATAGTGCTGGCATAGACGAACGATCCTGATACTGAGGACGACTCCCTCCCTGCGATCTAGTTTGACCCTGTCCGTGCTGCTCGGACCTAGCTTTCTTATTCCCTCTTATTCTATCTCTCTCCGTAATCTTGTCTGCCTCAATCTGTTAGGTATGAGTCATCAGCCTAGAAAGATTCATCTCACTATTCAGCATAGCAGACCTACACTCCTTAACCATATAACTAGACACTCCAGTCACAAACTTATTCATACTAGCCCGATTATCAGCCACTAAGTCAGGAGCATACTTGACCAACTAATTGAACTTTAGACAGTACTCCCTAACAGTCATAGAGCCCTGTCGCAGGTTCATAAACTCTTCCATCTTCACTTCCCTCATCTCCAAAGGGAAAAACTTATCCAGGAATACATCCTGGAACTCTTGCCAAGTCGTAGGGACAGCTCCCTCACCTCTACCTTTCCTCCAAGCAACAACCCAGTCATAAGCGAGGTCTTTCAATGTATACGCATCCAACTCTACACTATGTTTCTCAGATACATACATCACCTGAGTAATCTTCTGCACCTCCTCTAAAAACAATCGTGGATCCTCATCAGACTTGGACCCATAGAATTCCAGCGGATTCATCCGCATGAAGTCACGGATCCTGGCAGCAGCTGAATCACCTCCCTACTGTTGTGGAGCTGGGGCTGGGTTGGCCTGAATATTTGCAGTAACAACTTGGGCCAGCGCCTGAAAGGCTGCCCGAAATTCAGCATGAGACACGTTTTAATTCAATGGGTCAGCGGGTTGAGGTTGCTGACCATCAATATTTCTTCTCGCTCGACGTGGAGGCATATTTCTGAAAGAAGAGAGCACGAATCAATAGCAGAGAGAGACACTTTAAGAACAATAGACTTCTAAAAGAAAGAATCACACTTTTTCCTAAAACATCTTGTAGCCTCTTGCCCATAGATGTGGTGTGCTACACACCGATGATCAAGAATCTACTTAACGCGGCTTGTCAGACTCCCTAGGACACCTTAAAACTTTAGGCTTTGATACCAAGTTTGTAATGCCCCAAAAATGGGTCCTGGAGCGTCACACGGTGCTTGAGGCTACGAGTAGCCCCAAGCTAACCCTTTAATCCATTTTCATTTAGTTCAACACAAATCAACGGGGTCTCCATAAATACCCCTCAAATATCAACAGAGTAATCATCATCCAAGAATAAAAAAAATTCAGAAAGATAACAAAATACAACTTATTAGTCAACTCCCATTATCTATACTAGTCTGACAAGCCTCTAAGAAAATTAATAAAACAAGCGAGCCATTGAGACATGCCCCAACTGACTCATACTCAGTTATCAAATGTAAACAATTTCATAAAACCAACATCAGACATCACGTCCTCGGAACATGAGGACTCACCACAACAGAGGATGTAGAACAGTGTGCCCAAAGAATCACTGTCAAACCTGGAACTGAGCACCTGAACCTATATTTCAAGAAAATGTAGCCCACATCCGAAGATGTAGGTCAGTACCATAGAAAAGAACCGAGTATATGGGGGTGTATGCAGTTGTATAAACATCATCATCATAAATATTTATAAGAAGTATACAGGATGTATGAAAGACTCACATAGCCTGAAGAAAATCATCATAATCATGAGAGGATGAAATAAGTATAATAACACATGTGAGTCATCATATAATTTGTCAATCACTTTCAGTTCATCAAGAATATCAATTCTCATAATGTAAATATCATTTAAATCTTTTGAAAGAATAACTTTCACAATTCCACTTTCAAATCACTTCACCGTTCACCATAGACACAAGGAAACACACACACACTGGGATATCCTATAACCGACATAAACCATGTGATCCACATGGAGTCCAACGTCCAACCCACGTTGGGGAGAGCTGTCCTATCCTTTCCATCGGAGTAGGACTTCCAATATCAATCCAAAAACACTAGTGATCACTATATAAATTAGTCTTAAGCTCACGTCCCATGGGGGCACGTAGTTCTAGGGAAGTAAGGTCACTTTATACCTCTCATTCGGTGCTAAAGAGTACTCCCGGGCTTAGCTCAGATCATTTCAAAGACAATCCGCAACAAAATAACTTTCATCAATATATAAGTATACATCAGGAGCCATCATGCTACCCATTTATCATAATCAAATACGTTGTGGATTTCTTTCACATTCGAGTTCAAAGCAACTTCATTAAGACCAAAAGGTCAAATCATTCAACACATCTTAAATATTCAACATCAACGTGCTTATAGCACACATTTTCTCAAAGACACAATTTCAAATGGGGTTCAAGACCCAAATATCAAAATCATGATAAATATCGTTCAAGATTCATGCTTTATATCACCACACATGTAAATCCATCTTTCAAAATCATAGACATCAAAATTTCATAATAATCATCATAGAATATGAGTTCATGCTTCAAAATCATGATAATCAAGTAAAAATCATGTCTTCGTAAAGAAAATTACTTTTGGGCACAAGAACGAAAGAGTCCTCTTGTTGAAAAACCCCACATACCTTGAAATTGACCTCTTGATTATGAAATCATGTTCACAAAAATAAGGGGTGCTCCTCGAAGGTCTCGAGATGATGAGTTCGATTATCGGATCAAAATTAAATTTCTATGGTGAAAATGGAAGATATTTGGAGTTTAAAATGGACCTAGGGTTTAGTTCTCTCAATGTTTTTTATGGAAGAACATAAATTTTATGGCTCAATATAAGTATAAATGGAAAATTTTTGTCCATAAAGTGAAGGCATAATGACCAAAATGCCCTTAAAAATCAACTAATTCTCGAATCTGTCCTTTGGTGGACTGTTTTGATAGTCTGAAGTAGATCAACCATAATGTTTTACTCTGATATCCAAATTGGATGAAACCAATTTCACTAGAAAGATGACTCTCATATATTTCTGTTGATATATAGTATCTCATACAGATCTTTATATACGAGGAGTTATGATCATTTGAAGTTGACCCAAAAATTCACTTTTGATAGGCTGAAGTAGATCGACCATAACCTTTTGCTCTGATAGACAAATTGGATGAAACAAATTTAATTGGAAAGAGGACTCGCAGATCTTTCCATTGATATATAGTAGATCACCCAGATCATTATGTACAAGGAGTTATGATCATTTAAAGTTAGAGAAAAAATACGCCAGGCCTCAATACTTTTTCCTGCACATTTTACTGTTCACTACTATTCACGGTTCGATTGGAATATTCATAACTCGTTGCTCGGGTGTCCGTTTTGGATGATCCACATATCGTTGGAAAGCTTATTTGATACTGTATGCAATGGTGGGTCATAATCTAAGACATTTCACATGGAAAATTTATAATTTATTCTAGAAGATAGAACCCAACATATTTATGCACAAAATTTCAACAAAAAATTTCCCGGGGTATTACAGAAACTTAGCTAGTTCCATTAGAATCAGGACTGTTAGACACAGTCACTCAGTTATAATTTAGATCAGTTATTAGTAATCTATGTTATCAGTAAACTCAGTATTCAGAATCCTTATGATTCCAGTTACAGTTATGTATTCATGCATGTATCCTAACGTAGTCATGTTCATGTTATTCAGTCAGTTTAGTTTATGCATATGAACCCTTGCATTCAGCCTTACCTTACTTTGTGTATAAGTACATTCTCACATACTGACGCGCACTTTTATCTTGCCCAATGGTGTTTTATACCATAGGTTTAGACACTCAGGTTCTCGATCGCGCTTAGAAGCTCAAATATCAGCAGTCAGAGTCAGTGGTGAGTCCTCATATTTTGATGACATGATTATTTCATTCTTTTAGTATTTCAGTACTTAGTTATTTTCAGTAGATGGAGTTAGTTGGGGATATGTCCCATCAACGCCGCAGTTCAGACAGTTTAGAGGCTTTCAGACTATAGCATGATCAGACAGTTATTTCAATCTTGGTATTATCATACCTTGTTCAGACGTTATTTTATTCATTATTGTTTAGTATTTGAACCTTATGGCATGTTTACCGCCAGATTTTTGCATTTATTTCAATTATATTGTTATTACAATAACACTATTATCCAGTCCTTAGTTACAGATATTAGTCATGGGTTAGCTAGTGGTCCTTCGAAATTGTTAGCACCGTGTAGAATCTGGAGTACCAGACTCGGGGATTTACAAACTTATTATCAGAGCCTAAGGTTCAATAGAGTCGTAGGAAGTCTGAAAGTCGCATCTAGTAGAGTCTTGTGCATGGGTGTGTAGTGCCACATTTATGTGCAGGAGGCTATGAGATGTTTTAGGAATAGTTTCCCTTCTTTCAGTATTCATGTCATGCAAGTAAGCATGAGCTCCAGTTAAACTCTTAGTCTAATCCTTTTTTCTCTTCCATCTACAAAGAAATGCCTCTAAAGAGGACTCAGAAAAGAGGAACGGGAGATCAACCAGGCCCCTCAGCCAGATTAGCCTAATCATTTAGGTGAACATCTCTCCCATGCAGAATTCAGAGCTGCATTCACTACTCTTGCTCATTCAGTTACTACCCAGAATGAACGGACAACTGTTGTTCCGACCAACCCAGTGGCCAATATTATTGCAGCCAGGATTCATGAATTCACCCGAATGAATCCTCCCTTATTGTCAGGTTTTATGCCTGAAGAGGATCCACACGAGTTCCTCGACCAGGTTTAAAAACTCACAGATATCATGGTAGTGACTTCCAATGAGAGTGCGGAGTTAGCCGCTTATCAAATACAAGATGTATCCCATATGTGGTTTAAGTAATAGAAGTTAGACATAGGTACAGATGTAGAGCCCATAGAGTGGGAAGAGTTTGCTACTGTCTTCCTAGACTGATTCTTTCTCGTAGAGCTAAAAGAAGACAAAGTGTTAGAGTTCATCAACTTCAGGCAAGGTAGCATGAGTATGAAAGAGTATTACCTTAGGATCACCCAGTTATCCAGGTATGCCCCCCATATAGTAGCAGACAGTAGATCCAGAATGAGCATGTTTGTTTCTAGGGTATAGGGTAAAGTAGTTAAAGAATACAGGACTGTGATGTTGATTAAGGAGATGGACATATCTAGAATTATGGTTCATGTTCAACAGATTGAGGAGTAGAATCTCAAGAAAAAGGAGAGAAAATAAGAGAGCCAGAATGGGTAGTTATAGTTTTTCCCCGCCAAGGTCAGAGAGTGGTAACCATTCTCAGTATAGTCAGAAGTTTTCAATTCCAGCTTCTTCCTCAGCCAGTGCTCTAGTTCCTAAGATCAAAAAAGGTAACAATGATAGGGAACTAAGCTCTAAGTCTCAAGGTAGTGTCAGTAATGCCTGAACCCATTCTCTTTGTCAGACTTATGGCAAGCACCATAAGGGTGTGTGTAAAGCCGATAGTGATATGTGTTTTGGATATGGTGACTCGGGTCACAGAGTCTGAGATAGTCCCAATCTCGGTCCAGGAAGTCCGCACAGTCGTTCTTCAGCTAAGTTCGGTCGCCCAAATCAATAGGGTACCACTTTTCGTGCCACCAGTGGACAACGCTCAAACAGACTCTATGCACTTTAGTCTCGATAGGATCAGGAAAGTTCTCCTGATGCAGTCACTGGTATGTTACAAATCACTCATTTATGTATTTATGTCTCATCAGATCCAGGAGATTCTATGTCTTTTGTAACTCTTTACACAACAATCGAACTTTAAGGTCAGACCAAATATTAACAGGACCTTTCTCAGTCTCCACCCATTGGGTCAGTCTATTATAGCCTAACAAGTATACAGGAACTATCCGATTATGATATCTCAGAAATGTCAGGCCTTCAGATTCTAGTAGTACTGCTAGTATGCGTAGGAAATCAATAAGGAAAGATGATTCCCAACCCAGCCCTATCTCAGTGCAAAGTTTTGTACTACAGTCATCATGATACTTTCGTATGTTTTACGTCTCAGTTCCATGAATACAGCTTATATTCATGAACTTTCCATAGAATCATGTGTGTTTCCAGTTCTTAGTATGAGGAGTTCCAGTTTACTCAGTGTTAGGTATTATGTTCCATGAGTACAGGAACTTCGGACTCAGGTCATGCAGCTCTTGACTCATGCACTCCTGTCATGCTTTATAGTATGCTCAGCCCACATGACTCATGTTTAACTCTTAGTGATCAGACAAACTCAGACTATGTCACATGTACCCTCAGTTTAGATTCCTTGGTGAATCTATTATGTTGATGCTCTATCTTTCAGGCCTCGGTTACAATGTTAGTTCAGTAATCAATATTCAGTAAAGGACTCAGATAGTCCTACAGGACCCAGATAGTCCTACAGGACCATGGCTTTAAGTTATCAGTTACTTAGCTATTAGAATTTAGTACTTCAGTACTAGTCTAAGCCTCAGTTATCAGAAACCAGCATTCAGTCTCAGTTACAGTGTTAGTTACAGTTACAGTCTCAATTTCCATCTTAGCTATAATCTCAGTCCCTATCCTAGTCCAATGTCAGATCATAAACTCAATTTTGTTTTAGAATTTCTCAACCATAGAATATAGCCATTATTTACTTAGTTATTAGTATTTTAGTACCTCAGTTTACAGAATATTTTAGAACCATGTTATATGCATGGTCTTGCATTCAGTACCTCATGTTACCCAGTCAGTCAATACATTCTATGCATGATACTCTACAGTTTCAGTCCAGTTATTCAGACTAAGTACAGTTCAGTCTTGCAAACTCAGTATTCAGTTATCAGTCATTCAGTTAATTAGATGAGTAGTATATTTATGCATTCGTGCTCAACACCCAGGTAAATATTTTTAGTAGTCTCAAGTGATGTGTTGTTCTAAGGCAGAGAGTATAGTTGAAAGAGTAATTGAGGGGTATGTCTAAGCTTGAAAATTTTAGATACAGTGCAAAAGGCTTAGTCACCCTACCCTAGATGAGGATGTGTAGGCCTCACCTCATAATAAAGAATCTTATCCAGGATGATATTTTCATATTGAACTGTCATATTCAGACCATGCCAAGTTTTTCTCCCTCCCTAAGGCCACTAGAACTCTATAAAAGAGTGTCAGATAAAATATTTAATTGATAATAAGTTTTTAGTATGAGGCAGTCCGTACAGCCCGTAACCCAGTTTAGCAGTTAGATGGATGAGTTCATATGGTTTCCCATCTTTCCATCTATTCGCATTATCTGAAATCTCGTGAATGGGTGTAAATATTCTAATATGGACCAACCAGGTTCCAGATCTCATATATACAGTTGCGATTCAGTTCGTAGGTACCCTTGCATCTGTAACACCCCGATTTTCTAAACTGGAATGCTACACGATGCTCATGACCCCAAAGGACCACAAGCTAACCCATGACTGATATATGTACCTGTATACTGTATAATATATCATAAAATACGGAAACAAGAACATGAAAGGAAATAAGGTTCGAACTGAATAAACGTCTGACAACAAAATATCTGAAAAAGGTATAACAATACCAAAACAAGTCATAAATACTGAAAATAATGAGATTTGAATATCTAATCTGACATCTAGTATGAAAGCCTCTAAATAAACTGAATAAGGAGTTGAAGGAACATATCTCTAACTAACTCCATCTAGCAACTGAATAGTAAATGAAGCAATAATCATAGCATCCTCGAATGAGAATGACTCACTGTAAACTCAGAACACTGGAATGCTACTGCTGATATAGAGCTCGTGCCTCTAAACCTATAGTGTAACATAAGAGAAAGAACCATAGCACAAATACGTCAGTACGTCTAAATGTACTAAGTATACGAGTGAGGTAGGCTAAATGCAAAGTATTATATGCATGAACAATGCTAACTAATATGAACGTGAGAATACATAAATGCATAAACAACTATAAGTGAACTCGTGATGATGCTGACTACTGAGTCTGAATGCTGACGACATGACTTTACTGTTACTGAGGTACTGAATAGATTATTGACTATTTCTGACAGTTCAAATTATGAAGAACTGGTTTGAATGACTATGTCTAACAGTCCTGAAACTGAATACTGGTAACGTAAGCTATGATAATTGATATAGATGATATAACTGTAATGATCAGACTAATTGATATAACCGATACTGAGTGAATGTATATGACACTCTAAGTTCTGATGGAACTATCTGAGTTCCATTCTACTTGGAGTAACTAAATCTGAGATCATTCCTATCTAGCGGGTGATCATGAGTATACTGATAATAAGGATAATTTGACTTAGTCTAAGATCAGTCCTATCTAGCGGGTGATCTTTAAATCTAATGATTCTGATACTGATTAATCATAGTTGAGATCAGTCCTAGCTAATGGGTGATCTTGATGTCTATTTATAATGATAAGCATTAACTGTATCTAACAGTACTGAATCTGTACTACTAAGTTGAGTTGACTGTGTATGAAAGCCCTGATTCTATAACTGAAACTGTGGGATGTGTTCATCTAACCGACATACCCCAAGCTAAGCTGACTGGAGTCCAATCTCTGCCCTGACTGGAAGGGTGTCAGTACCGCGCCACCAGTAAAGACATATGTTGTGGAGTCAGTCCTAATCTAGTAGGTGACTCCTGGGATCAGTCCTATACATATAAATGTGCCAGCGGGTGACCCCTGAGTATGTCAGTCCTATCTAATGGGTGATATCTCGTACCTACGCTGGCAATGTAGTTCTGGAACTTAGGGATTGTTTCTAGGGATCTCAGTCCTATTCTAGCGAGTGAGCCCCCATCCCTAAGTTCGATCGGTGTTGAATCCTACTCCCATTTGAAAGACACTGAACTGAATAACTGGGTTGAACTAAATAACTAAACTAAATTGATTTGTTGAACTGATACTTATTAACTGAACTAATACTAGTGGTATTGTTTAGCGGAGCTAAAATTGAGTTTACTGGATTCCGATGATGGACGGATTATAATGAGTTCTGAGGACTGATTAAAAGTACTGAAGTTACTGAGATTTACTGTGATTACTGAGGTTACTGAGCACTGAGATTACTGAGAATACTGAACTACTGAGATTACTGAGTTTTCCTAAGTCACATGACTAACTGATTTCTATAGATCATGGCTTGACTGAGAGTATCGTGAAAACATGACATGGCTTTAGGCACACAACTATATTTTTTGGGTACAAATACCCCCAGGACTCGATAGAGGGAAACTGACACACACAACATGACTTGTTCACTAAATTGGAGTTCACAATTCATAATATCATAAGTAAAGGATTTCATAGTAATCATGGTTCTCAGCACCTTATACATGGAAAGGGGAATTCATACGATATGTAATTACTTGTATAACTTCAATATCATGCTCGTTCTATACCAAAACCATGACACATAACAACAACGTGGAATTCATGTGAAATCATAAAGCATAGAGCATGGAATTCATATCAAATTATAACGGTTAACATTGTCTTGTCATTCAAATACTATTGAGTCATGGAAACTTGGTTTATCACATACTAAGCATTTTATCAAACACCTTGCATGCACTCTTTAAGCAATAGGTGTATTCACAAACTTACACCACTTTATTCCATCCAAATTAATGGGTTCCAACTATATGACCACAATCTTCCTGGAAGTTCATCAAATTCCCACTCTATAATACAAACCACAAACAAAAACATGAATACAACTATATCACCACAAAACATTCATGATTTTGTTATCAAATATTGATTCTTGAACTCCATGAACGAAAGGAATCCGTGGATGAACACTACGCATACCTTAATGGCAATGAAATTGTTGAAAATTGGGACCTTCAAGCTTGATTATGTAACCCTAGTAGTTTTTCTCCTTCTTGTGCTCTTGGATAATGAACTTAAGATGTTAATAGGGTTGTAATGTGATTATAAGCTATAAATTTCATGAGGTTAAGTATTGGGACGTGTAATAAGTGTTAAAAGACTTAATTATCCTCAAAATAACTCAAAAACTAAGTATTTTTCGTGGCTGAAATCATAAGTGTGCGTCGCACACCTCATCGCACATGCTAAGGTGTGAGCCGCACATCCTATCGCATAATATAAGGTGTACGTCACACATGCTATCGCACACTTAAGGGTGTGTGTCGTACAACCTTTCTCACACTTGTTCCAGTAGCCTTGTGCGATTGTTTATGCGTCACACTCCTACTTTGCAGGGCCTTAACTTCTTGCTCGGGTGTCGGATTTTTATAAAATTGGAATCGTTGGAAATATAATTCGATTCTCTATAATTTTGTGGGTCTAAATATTCCAAAATATCACATATAAATCAAGTTATCATCATTCAAAGGTCACTCTTGCAGAATCACACACTAAAACTTGATGGATTCAAAAGCTATTAGCTTGCCTTACTCAGAGTGACTCACATGATCATGCTTAACATATCATAAGCTATCTTATAGCTAGGATACTCATTGTAAATCATGTACTCAAATATGAATCATAGGATATAAGGTTTCATACGTAGGTGAACTGATTCATTTACTAGCTTTGAAACATATGGGGTATTACAATATCTCCCCCTTGGGAACATTCGTCCTCGAATGAGAATTAACTGAGAGGGGATGAAATATAAGCAGAACATAAAATGGACATGAATGACTGAAACATGATCTCATGGCCGACATGACTGAAAACTGAGCACATCATACTGTATATGCATATCTGATGCATAGGTAGCTGATTTATGAATGTAGGACTTAGTATTCTGATAAACTGAGTTTCTCAAATTGAGAATGCATATCTGATGCTTAACTGATAAGTTGAATCCATGCATATCAGATGCATGATTATATGACTGAAATAATATGTGAATGCATGACTGAAAGTATTGATAAGCTGACCACGCATATCTAATGCGTGAATACATGACTGAACTGACTCACAAACATGTGATTGAACATACAATGGTAAAGGAACTAAGATTGAACTAAAACATGATAGCATGACTAATTCTTCTAAGTGAGATATGGACTAAACCTCTGAATACTTGACTAACAGCTGAGGTCTAACTTGAAGGTCAACTTATAAGTACCCTCTATTCTAGACTGAATTCATTATGCAAAGAGAAATTAAAGGATCTAAGGTATGAGAGCGTTATGAGAAAGTGGGGTATCTCCCCCTTGGGACGCTATTCCCTCTAAGAATGCTTACCTTACGGAGATACTGGGTGATGCATAGGACATCTACGAACTAGATTATAACTAAACTTTGGGAGTCTAAAACTAATGCATGATGCATGAGCTGAACTGAACTTGCAACTACTAGGAGGTTCTACCTTGAAATAGTTACATTCTCTGAGATTTTGGATAGCATGAATAGATGCAAGGATGAGAAAACAAGCTTTAAAAATCTGACTGCTCGATTGCTAAACTGACTTACTGGCTTTACTAGCTAACTCATACTGAAACATATTCTTGAATGAGAGAAAAAGATCTAACAATGCATACTATGAACTTGAAAGACTGGTAACATACCCGAATCTAAGTCAGGGAAACTTTCTGGATTAGGACGGGTCTGGAGTGCATAAAGTCTATTCTGACACTGACCACTATTGGTACCTTACCGACGTAAATCCTTTCCTCTCTGTGCTAGAACTCTATACTCTTGCATCATGTGGCATGGATTACTACACCCAAAGCATACATAACTTCTTTTCATACATTCACCTAGATGATTCTTACCACACTCTTCGCAAAGCGGATAAGTAAGACCTCTATTTTTACTATCCTGGGCCTCAGAGCCTGGCTCTCCATCATGACGGTCACTTCTAGACTTAGGTGCTGGTACACTAGCTGAGGATGTAGCTGGGACTAAAAATTTCTGACTATGCTGAGAATGGTTACAACCCTGTGACTTAGGCTGAGCAAAGATGAAACTACCTGTCCTTGCTCTCTTACTCTGTCTCTCTCTCATCCTAATCTTTTGCTTCTCTGTCTGCTGAGCATGTGTCATAAGTCTGGCTAAAGTCATATCACTATTCAATATGATAGATGTGCACTCGTTTACCATACTATCATTCACTTCGGACACGAACTTACTCATCTTAGCTCTACCGTCTGCAACCACATGAGGGGCATATCTGGCTAATTGAGTAAACTTGAGAGAATACTCTTTTACCATCATACTGCCCTTCCTGAGGTTGATGAACTCTAGTACCTTAGCTTTTCTAAGCTCTAGCGGAAAGAATCTATCAAGGAAAGCAGAGGCAAACTCCTCCCACTCTATAGGGCCTGCATCATCTAACATTTCTAACTTCTACTGCTTGTACCAAGTTTGAGCGACATCCTATAATTGGAATGTGGCTAACTCAGCACTCTGAACAGTAGTAACCCCCATAATATCTGTCACCTTCTGAACCTGATCTAGGAATTCCTACGGGTCCTTATCTGACTTAGACCCTGTGAAGGAAGGAGGATTCATTTGGGTAAATTTTTGAATTCTAGCTGCAGCTGAATTGGCCACTGGGTTGGCCAGAACGATAGCTGGTCGTTCATTTTGGGCAGCAACTGACTAATCAAGAGTGGTGAATACAGCCCTGAACTCCGCATGAGAAACATAATCGCCCAAAGGGCCTTTCGGCAGAGGGGCTGACTGATTCCCATTTCTTCTTTTAGGAGACATGTCTGCAGAAGAAAGGGAGAAATGGATTAGAATGAGATTATGCTCACTGGCACGACATGAATACTAAAAGAAGGGAAACTGTTCCTAAAACATCTCATAGCCTTATGCAGATAAGTTTGGTGCACAACACACGCATGTACAAGACTCTACTAGATGCGGCTTTCAGACTTCCTAGGACTCTATTGAACCTTAGGCTCTGATACCAAGTTTGTAACACCTCGATTTTCTAAACCAAAATGATACACGGTGCTCATGACCCTGAAGGACCAAAAGCTAACCCATGACTAATATTTGTACCTGTATACTGCATAATATATTATAAAATATGGAAACATAAACATAAAAGGCCATAAGGTTCGAACTGAATAAACGTCTGATAATAAAATGTCTGAAAAAGGTATAACAATACCAAAATAAGTCATAAATACTGAAAATAATGAGATCTAAATATCTAATCTGACATCTAGTCTGAAAGCCTCTAACTGAACTGAATAAGGAGTTGAAGGAACATGTCTCCAACTAACTTCATCTAGCAACTGAATAGTAAATATAGCAATAATTATATCGTCCTCAAATGAGAAGGACTCACTGCAAAATCTAAACACTGGAATGCTACTGTTGATCTGAAGCTCATGCCTCTGAACATATGGCATAACATAAGAGAAAGCACCATAGCGCAAATGCGCCAGTACATCTAAATGTACTGAGTATACGAGTGAGGTAGGCTAAATGCAAAGGGTTATATGCATGAACAATGCTAACTAATATGAATGTGAGAATACATACATACATAAACAACTATAATTGAACTCGTGATGATGCTGACTACTGAGTCTGAATGTTGACGACATAACTTTACTGTTACTAAGGTACTGAATAGATTATTGACTATTTCTGACAGTTCAAATTATGAAGAATTGGTTTGAATGACTGTGTCTAACAGTCTTGAAACTGAATACTGGTAACGTGAGCTATGACAAATGATATATCTGATAAAACTGTAATGATTGGACTAATCGATATAACCAATATTGAGCGACTGTATATGACAGTCTAAGTTCTGAGGAAACTATCTGAGTTCCATTCTACTTGGAGTAACTAAATCTGAGATCAGTCCTATCTAGCGAGTGATCATGAGTATATTGATAATAAGGATGATTTGACTTAGTCTGAGATCAGTCCTATCTAGCGGGTGATCTTTAAATCTAAAAATTCTGATACTGATTAATCATAGTTGAGATCAGTCCTAGCTAATGGGTGATCTTGAAGTCTATTTAAAATGATAAGCATTGACTGTATCTAACACTACTGAATCTTTACTTCTAAGCTGAGTTGATTTTGTCTGAAAGCCCTGATTCTGTAACTGAAACAGTGGGATGTGGTCATCAAACCGACATGCCCCAAGCTAAGCTGACTGGTGTCCAATATCTTCCCTGACTGGAAGGGTGTCAGTATTGCACCACCAGTAAAGACATCTATTGTGGATTCAGTCCTAATCTAGCGGGTGACTCCTGAGATCAGTCCAATACATATAAATATGCTAACGGGTGACCCCTAAGTATGTCAGTCCTATCTAACGGGTGACATCTCGTACCTATGCTGGCAACTTAGTTTTGGAACTTAGGGATTGCTTCTAGGGATCTCATTCCTATTCTAGTGGGTGAGCCCCCATCCCTAGGTTTGCTCGGTGTTGAATCCTACTCCCATTTGAAAGACACTAAACTGAATAAATGGGCTGAACTAAATAACTTAACTGAACTGATTTGCTGAACTGATACTGAATAACTGAACTAATACTAGTGGTATTGTTTAGCGGAGCTAAAGCTGAGTTTACTGGATTCCGATGACGGGCGAAATATAATGTGTTCTGAGGACTGATTAAGATTACTGAGATTTACTGTGATTACTGAGGTTACTGAGCACTGAGATTACTGAGAATACTGAACTACTGAGATTACTGAGTTTTCCTGAGTCACATGACTGACTGATTTCTATAGATCATGGCTTGACTGAGAGTATCGTGAAAACATGACATGGCTCTAGGCACACAGCTATATTTTTTGGGTACGAATACCCCCAGCACTCGATAGAGGGAAACTAACACACACGACATGACTTGTTCACAAAATTAGAGTCCACAATTCATAATATCATAAGTAAGGGATTTCATACTAATCATGGTTCTCAGCACCTTATACATGGAAAGGGGAATTCATACGACATGTAATTACTTGCATAGCTTCAATATCATGCTCATTCCATACCACTGTAACGCCCCAAGTTCCCAACCCGAGACGTCATACGGTGCTTATGGACCCGAAGGACCACAAGATAACCCTTTTCTGATATCCGTACCTATACACTGCATAATATCTGAAATAAATGTGGAAACATGCCATAAGGTTCAACACATCTATACATACTCAAAACTGAAAACTGATTACTAATACATCCATCGGAAAAGCCTCTAAACTGTCTGAACTGTGGAGTTGATGGGACAGGTCCCCAACTAACTCCATCGGCTGAAAATAAACAAAATCTGAAACAATAATAGTAAATTAAGATTCGTCCTCAAAAGAAGAGGACTCAGTGTTACTGCTGCTGACGGGGACTGAACTGCTGAGGATAATCTGGATCATGTGCCTCTGAACCTATGGTGTCAAATAAAATACCATAGCAAAAATGCATCAATACAGAAATATACCGAGTATGTAGACGAGGTAGGCTAATGTAAGGGCTCATGCATGAACAATATCTAAACTGAATAATCACGAAAGATGCCGCATGAGAACACATACATGAATGCACAGAACATGAACACAATCATCGCAACTCTAGATACTGAAACTCGCATACCACTTTACTGTAGACTGAACTCACTACTGACACTGAGATACTGAATCACTAACTCCTCTGATACTGATAACTGAGGATCTGGATGTGCTTACATCAAGGACTGCACTCTGAGCTTACTACTTTTGACTGACAGAATTAGAGATCAACTTTGCTAACCGATTATTCTGGAAGCGATTATCAATGATAAGAAGTATGATTATATCTGAATCTGATGACAAGAATATTCAATAGAAATCTGATACTGTGATCAAGCATGTCTGGCGGCATATCTCTGAATATGATATCAATCAACTGTATATGTGACCAAGCCTATCTGTCGGGATGGTCCATAAATCAAAGA
The DNA here is from genome assembly GCA_030864215.1 of Capsicum pubescens. Taxonomy (NCBI): domain Eukaryota; kingdom Viridiplantae; phylum Streptophyta; class Magnoliopsida; order Solanales; family Solanaceae; genus Capsicum; species Capsicum pubescens. The sequence goes on along the minus strand of CM061539.1, from coordinate 36,633,896 downwards.
AAGTATCTGAGTTCCTCATAAAGATAGATGACTGTATCTGACAGTCCTGATTTCTGAAGATTGATTCTGAAACTGAGACTGAATTTAAAACTGAAACTGTGGGAAGTAGTCACTTAACCGACATGCCCCAACCTACCACAGGTGGGGTCCAACCTCTACCCTCGGTTGGGAGGGTTCCAATACCGTGCCACGGGTAAATACATTATCTTTATGTGCATTATCTTTATGTAACCCTCATCTATCAAGTGCTCAAATGAGAATTGGGGAGCCCTCATCTAACAGGTCAAGCCACCTCATCTACCCTCATCGAACAAGTATGATGTCTCTCATCTACCCTCAACTAGTAGGTATGATGTCTTAACCTACGCTGGCTACATAGTTCTGGAGTACAAACATTGCATGTACGAATCACACCCTCTACTAGTATGTGAGTTCCCATCCTTGAGCTCGCTCGGTGGTAGTTTCTACTCCCAACTAAAAGACTCTGACTGAATTCTTAACTGAGCACAACTGAACTGAATCTGATACTGATCATGTTTCTCAAAAGATCTAACTGAGTTACGCTGAGATTACTTAGTTCCGTATCTAACAAAAAAGACATCGAATCATATTATCTGACTGACGATACAAAGCTTGAATAGATTACTCAAATCACTTCTGAGATTAGAATTGAATCACTTAAATACTATTAGATCTGAGCTAATTACAGGACTAAGGCTAGATTACTAGCGATACAGAGATTTCTGAGATTACTGAGCTTTCTTAAGTTCCGCACTTGTCTGAGGATACAGAGTTCTATAGTTCACTGAGTTCTGAGAATCATGGCTCAACTGGAATTATCAAGAAACTGACACGCGCTCTAGACAACAGCTCTATTTTCGGGTATAAATACCTCCAGGACTCGATAACATAAAAGTAAGGCGTAATCATTCTTCATCATAAATCATTCATGCATCATCACGGTCATCCATTCATCACTACCATCATTCATTCATCATTACAAGCATTCATTCATCATTACAATCATTCATGTATTATCACAATCGTTAAAGAATCACTTCAAGTAGTTGGGCATCACAACATACTTTCCCTCTCAAGATCCTTAGGACATCGCATTAAGCATTAGGAAATATAGACCTCTATTCATCATCATATACTAGCCTAGGGAAGACATACTATTACATCATACCCTATTCAACGAGATCTTACATTAAGTACATCATACTAACACGTTACTATTTACTTGCTAACCACGTGACATGTATTAAAAGCTTAGCATATATCAAAGAGCACAAAATCAGGGAATTTACAACCATCATATCTCAACTTGTTCCTTTGTTCCCTAGGGTCTTTCAACAACCACTAGACACGGCCGATTTTACACCTACTAGGGGATTTCATGCTATCTTGGCACATTTCACACACTAAGGCATTTTATCAAACACTAGGCATGCATGGACTAGCTCACAATTTGGAGTTTCCTATTCAATATACTATAGTGTCCCTTATGCTTCACCTAAGCTCTTTATTAAATCTATGGGGAACTTTCTTCACTTATTCAACCATTTTTACACCCAAAAGTCATGAACACATCACATGGAAAAACAACTTCAAGAGGGTCTATCTCAAACATCACATGAATTCCACATACTAGGGTCAAAGCTCATAAATTTTATAGGCAAACATAAATCAAAACTCAACAACACATTAAACATCCATTTCAACTCATACAAATCATTAACAACTCATAAACATAAAAATCTTTTAGTTTTAAAAAGGGTTCTTGAGCTTCTTGGATGAAAGGGACCCAAGAATCAACATCTACATACCTTAACCTTTGAAATTGGATGAACTTTAGGGCTTGAAACTTTATCCACACTTGAAATAAATAAATTCTTGAAGCCCACACTATGAGGAACTTGATTCTTGAAGAAACCTTGAAGAATTTATGGATGAATTTTAGAAGATTAGGGTTCTTGAATGAAACCCTAGATATTCTTGAGAGAATTGGAAAAGAAAATGATTGAATTAGGGTTTGAATGAGGGTTTCTCATATTTATAGAGGCTCAAAAAGGGTGGGAAATGACCAAAATACCCTTGCAAAAGATCCCTTGAATTGCTGGAAAAATATACTTGACGCCATCTGTGGCAGGCCGTCAGGTTTGTGATAGGCCGTCACGAATGGTCGTCACAAAAGGGGTCCAAATTCTTGATTTTCTGCTCAGGGCTGACGACGTCGTCAGAATGTGACGACGTCATCAAAAAGGTCATCAGAAACATGATAGCCCGTCAGAAACGTCGTCACCATTTTTCAGCTTGACATGCTGGAGTAAAATGGGCATAACTCTTTTCTCCGATATCGGATTTAGGCGAAATTGGTATCGTTGGAAATCTAATTCAAAGATATTTCATTTTATATATAGGAAACCATCCAGTTCTAATATACAAAGAGTTATGGTCTATTAAAGTTGACCCAAATTTTAACGGTCACTAAAACTTGAACGATAGGAAAGTTTTCAACTCGACCATGAGTTAGGGGATCTCTATGATCTTAATTCATTCTCAAATAGATTCCCACACGATTAAAAGTATTTCATACTTGGGAGGATATTTCTGAAACATTTTGACTCGGATTTTCGCTTTACCAAATACGCTCTAAGGCTCAGACTAGAAGAGGATTTTGCGGGGCATTACAACCACAACCATGACACATAACAACAACGTGGAATTCATGTGAAATAATAAAGCATAGAGCATGGAATTCATATCAAATTATAACGGTTAACATTGGCTTATCATTAAAATACTATTGAGTCATGGAAACTTGGTTTATCACATACTAAGCATTTTATCAAACACCTTGCATGAACTCTTTAAGGCATAAGTGTATTCACAAACTTACACCACTTTAATCTACCCAAATTCATGGGTTCCAACTATATGATCGCAATCTTCCTGGAAGTTCATCAAATTCCCACTCTATAACACAAACCACAAACAACAACATGAATACAACCATATCACCACAAAACATTCATGATTTTGTTATCAAAGATTGATTCTTGAACTCCTCGAACGAAAGAAATCCATGGATGAACACTACGCATACCTTAATGGTGATGAAATTGTTGAATGATTGGACCTTCAAGCTTGATTATGCAACCCTAGTAGTTTTTCTCCTTCTTGTGCTCTTGGATAATGAACTTAAGATGTTAATAGGGTTGTAATGTGATTAGAAGCTATATATTTCGTGAGGTTAAGTATTGGGACGTGTAAGGAGTGTTAAAAGACTTAATTATCCTCAAAATAACTCAAAAACTAAGTGTTTTTCATGGCTAAAATCATAAGTGTGCGTCGCACACCTCATCGCACATGCTACGGAATGCGTCGCACATCCTATCGCATAAGCTAAGGTGTGTGTCACACATGCTATTGATAACGCTCAATCTACAGCTCTCGTAGAAGTGTAAAGCGGTCGTTAGCAAATATAGAACCCAACCTGGGTTGGGTATCGATCCCACAGGGAATAGCTTGGTCAACAAGTAAGCAACGATTACTAGACTTTTAGTGCAAGTCTCGTAAGAAGGGGGGATTCTTGTTGTGCAAGTAATGTAACCAAATAGTAGCTAAAAACGGCAATAGCAAAGTAAAAAGAGAAAGAATGTTTAGTAGGTTGTGAAACAATGAGAATTGAGGAGTTGGGGTTATGTCCACCTTCTGAGTTATACGTCTCTATTGACTATGAGTGTGTTGAATTCAGACATGCATGTGCTTATAGAGAATTGTATTCGATGGTAAATCCAGGCATCTTTCGATCTATTCGAGGATTATTTCACTTTAACTCTTTCGAGCTTAAAGCGTGTCTAACGGTACGAATTCTCCAAGAGGTTAATCCAGTTACGGCACTAACTTTTTAATAGGGGATTGGACCCTACTACCTTGACATTATCTCTTTTCCAGATAGATAACCTTTTTTTCGAACAAGTTAAATGTTATACTGGCGTATTCTTGCGTTTGCAACCACAAAGAATTTAGATTAAGATGAAGAGAATAATGATATAAGCAACATATGTGTCACGAACTCACAAACTCACAGCAATAAAAAGTATCTCATTTGTCTTCCATAACCCCAACAGAGAAGTTTAGTTACCCATGAGTGCGAAGGAAATCACAATTGACATTGTTGTTATACCACAATAAAGATTTCACGTTTGTAATGGTGTGGTAGGCGTTAGGCGTGAATCCCTTAGCAAAGTAACGTTTCTCTTGTTGTGGAATTTAAGAATAGATGAATAGAAGAAGAAAAATAGAATTAATGGAAGAATGATTGTTTAGAACTAGAAGTAGAATAGAATAGAATTGAATGTGAGAAGATGTCCTAAAATCTCTAGCAAGATAGGGTATTTATAATACCCATATCCTATTCCTACTAAGCTAATGAAATACTTAACCAAATTCTACTAAGCTAATGAAATACTTAACCCAATTGTACTAGGTTAATGTATCATTATCCTAATCCTAATAAGCTAATGAAATACTTAACCCAATTGTACTAGGTTAATGTATCATTATCCTAATCCTAATAAATTACTGCTAGTCCCCAAAGTCTTCGGAAATGTTGTTTTAGCCCGGGACAGATTTTCCATGCGCCATCTTTAGTCCTTGGCGTCCAAGATTGGATTTTCTCCTTTCGTGAAGCTTTCTTTGGCGTCAAGTTATCCATAAAATGCTGAATTCTGCATCATTTATACCTGAAACTTTGCTAATCATGTTCGTTAGCTCACTTTACAGGATAAAGGACTAAAAATGCATGAAATATATAATTTGTTCTCAAAACTAGGCTAAAATATGGGCAAAATATAGTGCTATAGGCGTGTAAATTCACCTATCATCAGCTATCGCACACTTGAGGGTGTGCGCCGCACAACCTGTCGCACACTTGTTCCAGTAGCCATGTGCGATTTTTTATGCATCGCACTTCTACTTTGCAGGGACATAACTTCTTGCTCGGGTGTCGGACTTTTATAAAATTAGAATCGTTGGAAATCTAATTCGATTCTCTACAATTTGGTGGGTCTAAATCTGCAAAAATATCACATATAAATCAAGTTATACTCGTTCAAAGGTCACTCTTGTGGAATCACACACTAAAACTTGATGTATTCAAAAGCTATTAGCTTTCCTTACTTTGAGTGACTCACATGAGCATGCTTAACACATCATAAGCTATCTTATCTCTAGGATACTCATTGTAAATCATATACTCAAATATAAATCATAGGATATGAGGTTTCATACATAGGAGAACTGATTCATTTCCTAGCTTGGAAACATACGGGGTATTACAGCATCATTCCAGTCCTTCCTCAGTAGCTCAACCAAGTCAGTATCTATTAGTGGATGTATTATCCCAAGGGGGATATACACTATAATCCCTCAAACTTTTATGACTTAAAACATTCCATTCTCTCTTCATTTAACGAATCCATCTTGGAGCAAGGGGTACTCATAGGTTGACCCTCAAATTTAAATCTCAGTCGTAAGACATGTATTCAAAGACTCAGTTCAGTTTATGATAATTAGTTAATGTGTAACGTTTCAATCTCAAATATGTTCTCATGTTTCCGCTCATGCATGTTTAGTAAATGATCTCAGGTTCATCCATATTTTTAGTTTAAGGTAACATTCTTCCTTGAACTCATTCAGTTTCATGTCCAGATTTCTATTATAAACTTGGTATCAATAACTATTGCATATTCAGTCATGCATTCATGTGTCATCTCAGTCATGTATTCATGAATCAGATATGCATGTTCAGCTTGATAAATTCATCTTATTGGTAATCCCAGTCATGCATTCATGAGTCAGTTATTCATGCATCAGATATGCATGTTCAGTATAATAAACTCATCTTAATAATTATATCAGTCATGAAATCATATTTTAGTTGTTCATGTTCAGTATGTAGTTCAGCTTATCTTTTCCCCATCTCATTTAATCTCATTCGAGGACGAATGTTCTCAAGAGGGAGATATTGTAAGACCCTGCGAAATTCCTAGCTTAATTCAATCCTTTAAGCTTGTCAAGGGGTGTCAGGTTTAGAAAATTCTAGCTAAGTTTCCAGACTTAGTTTATTTTTAGCCTTCAAAAATTGGCAATCTCATTTCACGACCTTAATGTCCTTTAGTGGTCTATATTTTTATTAATTCATGATCAGGAAGGTCAATAGGTGTTTTTGGACAAGTTTTGAATTTTTTCGGACCTCGTTTAGACCATGTTCGAAATTCCAAAATAGTAGACTAACACGATCTTGGTGCGCCACATCGCCTATCGCGTTGGTTAATATTTTTGTAGTTTGCCATAGTCAAATTCCTGAGAGACGGCATGATCATGGCGAGACACATCGAGTATCGCGTCGATACCATTGACGCACCGCGTCACAACCGCGTCGTTATCCAGTTTTCATTCATTAAATGACCGTGTCCTTAAGGGTAATTAGAATTTTTTTCCCCGACCTTCAGCCCTCATAACATGAAGCTTATCCCCTTTTTGGCTTAATACATTCACTATTTCACAATTTCTCAAGAACAAGAAAACCCTAGGTATTTAATTCCAAATAAAGAACTCAAGCTTTCCTCCACTAATGTTCAATAAATCATCAATCAAGGTATGTAAAGTGTTTATCCAAGACCTTGGAAATCAAGAAACCCTTTCTAAAATATGAATTTTGAATTCCATGTTGTGGGCTTGATTGTACACATGTTAATGTTGTGATATGACTTCCAAGATTGAATCTTTATTAAATTTTCATGACTTTATGTTAGTGTGTGGATTGAAATCCTTAAATTTGAAGTGCTTGATATAGCCATGATGTATTAGTTGTTGATTTATGCCCTAGAAAAGGTTATGCCTTCCATGTGTTTGTTAGAATGCCTAAGTGAATAAGAATCGTGCATTATGACCCATTCGTGATCTAAATAATGAACGCATGATGTACCCACATGTTCAAAATGACTCCTATGCTTAAGATATGTCTTTTAATGATTTGGTGGAATGCTCATAAGTATGGATTTGTGAAATTATGTTATGTAAGCATGCATTCCTATTCATGTGTAAGCTTATGACTTGCAAATGCTTCATGAAATCCCTCAATGATTGTATTATGAATTGTTGACTATGGTCATGTGTTCAAGAAGTATCATGTCCTATTTATATTCATGTTATCGAGTCTTGGGGGTATTTAATACCCGATAATTTAGCTGTGTGTCTAGAGCCAGTGTCAGTTTTCAAGATAACCTCATTCAAGCCATGACCAGTAGTACTCTCAGTTAAGTTTCAGAACTCAGTAGAACTTGGTCAGTTACATGACTCAGGAAAACTCAGTAGATCCAGTATCAATTCAGTCCCATTCAGTATTCAGTTCAGTCCTCAGTAAATTCAGTCAGTTAATCAAACTCAGTAGTATTCCGTCAGTCAACAGAACTCAGTAAACTCATCTTAGTTAAATAGTACAATTAGTAATAGCAGTCAAGCCTTATGAACTAGGAAATCAGTTCAGTGTCTATTCAGTTAGGAGTAGGATTCAGCACCTAGTGAACCCAGGGATGAGGGCTCACCTGTCAGTCAGTAGAGGGTGTGATCCTTAGAAGCAATCCTTGTATACCAGAACTACGTGGCCAGCGTAGGTTGAGATATATCCCTACGAGTCAAGGTTTAATACATCTCATTCGAGTTTTCCTACCAGCGAGGGGTTGACGAAAGAGCTCCCTGTCAGCAGAGGGTTAACTCATAGCTTGTTCTTACCCATGGCATTGTATTGACACCCTTCCAACTAGGGTCACAGGTTGGATCCCACCAGTTCAGTTATAGGGCATGCCAGTTAGATGACTAACTTCCACAGTCTCAGTCTTAGTCTTCAGTAAAGAACTCAGATAGTTCTACAAATTTTAGGACTGTCAGATACAGTCACTCAACTTAGTATGAAACTCAGCTAGTTCCATTAAAATCAGGACTATCAGACACAATCACTCAGTTATCAATTATATTAGTTATCAGTAACCTCAGTATTCAGAATCCTTATGATTTCAGTTACAGTTATATATTCATGCATGTATCCTCACATAGTCATGTTCGTGTTATTCAGTCAGTTTAGTTCATGCATATAAACCCTTGCATTCAGCCTTACCTCACTTTGCATACCAGTATATTCTCACGTACTGATGTATACTTTTCTCTTGATCTATGGTGTTTTATACCATAGGTTCGGACGCTCAGGTTCCCGATCGCGCTTATCAGCTCAGATATCAGCAGTCAGAGTCAGTGGTGAGTCCTCATATTTCGAGGACATGATTATTTCATTCTTTCAGTATTTCAGTACTTAGTTATTTTCAGTAGATGGAGTTAGTTGGGGATATGTCCCATCAACTCCGCAGTTCAGACAGTTTAGAGGCTTTCAGACTATAGCATGATCAGACAGTTATTTTAGTCTTGGTATTATCATACCTTGTTCAAACGTTGTTTTATTTAGTATTATTTAGTATTTGAACTTTATGACAAGTTTTCCGCCAGATTTCTGCATTTATTTCAGTTATATTGTTATTACAATATTACTATTATCTAGTGCTCAGTTACAAATATCAGTCATGGGTTAGCTAGTGGACCATCAGGATTGTTAGCATCGTGTAGCATCCGAGGTACCAGAGTTGGGGCGTTACAATCTGGGAATCCACTTAAGTTTGAGTTCCCAGTAGGAGGATAATGGTGTGATCACATTCTTTTTAGCCCATCTTGGTAGAGAGAGCTTCCTCTTTACAATTTCCAGAGTCTTGAAACCCTTAGAAAGTGATTTCCCTTGTTGAACATATCCTGATCCATTTATATTAACTCTAATCCAATTCTGATAATATTTCTTAGTGTGCCCATCTTTTCTACAATGAACACATAGGAGTTCGCTTTATTTATTTATAACATTCTTGACAGTCTTCCTTTAATACACATTAGGCTGGAATTCTCCTTGACAGCTCAGGTCTCTAACATAATTAACACCTTGACTAGTCAACGAAGGAAGGTTCAGTAAATAAGCAATCCATTTAAGAGACTTGTTGAGTTCTTCTCTCTAATGGATCTAGTCCATCTCCAACTCTTTGTTCCTGTGAAGTGCTAACATAAGGTATTTTTGTGAAGCTTTCAGTTTATCCTCAAGATCAATCTGAAGCCTTAAGGATTCTTTTTTCCCTTTACCATCTACTCTTTTTTCCCTTTTTAGTATACAATTCAGATTTTCAAACTTAACATTAGTGACCATTTTCTCAGCTTCAAATATCTAAAGAGTTAAGGCAATCAATTTATGTTCTTGATTTTCTACTTTCTTTTCCAAAGCATTCTTCTCAGCAGTTAATTCATTTACAGAGTCTATCAACACACTAGTAAGATTTTTTATTTTCCTAGCAGTGTAGTTATCTGTTCTCCTTAAGAACAAGGAATGTTAGTTCCTTTTCTTCTTCATCCTCTATGTTTGCCAAGAATGCAAACAAGGAATCATAGATAACTAGACTCTCTTTCAATGCTAAAATTGAAACATCTCCATACTTTTTGTCTTTTCCAGATTTGGTAGACAAGTCTTCCCAAGAAACCAACACCTTCTTTACTATACAACTAGCTGCATCATTTATTCTTGACGGTTCTGGATTTTGATCATTCTTTTGCATAAATTCTTTAGAGCTACCACATTTGTGACAACTTTTAATTTTACCATTTTTCTTGCTAAGACGGCCACCTCTTTTTATAGCATTAATAATCCTTGTTGCTAAAAGTGCAACATCAGTGTCGTCTTCACCTGGGTCAGACTCTAAAGCCTTCAAAGTCAGAAATCTTTCCCTTTTTGCTTCCTTTCTTTCCACCCCTAGTTCAGTTATAGTAGCCATGAGACCAAAACACTCTAGGTATGAACCTTTTAGAATGAAACTTCTATGATACCAATTGTTGAAACTCTTGGGGATTGCACCACATAGTGAGGGACTAAGTCCCTCGAAGTTGAACACAAGTGATAGAATAGTAGAGCAACTACGAGTTGCTGGAAAAACAAAGGCAGTGCAGGAAGATAAAATCATAGGATTTTACAGAAAAATTCCGGAAGAAAAAAACCACGACTTGCCCTCACAAGTACCAAAACAGTCCATTATAATCAAGCTCTTGATTACAGAATCGACCATGAATCTAACTCTAGGTTCCTCCTGCTTGCAATACCTCTATTAGAAGCACTCCTTAACACCTCTGCCAAGTTTCCCTCAATAGCTGGCTAACTTTAACCAGCAACAAGCTTAGGTAGCTCTACCTAAGCACTTCCCATAACAAAAGAAAATACTACTCTTATAGCATGAGTAGTTCGATTACAAATCAATACTCAAGAACACTCACTCATTCTTTAAGCATATTACACAAATAAGAACATGAGCAATGCTTGAGCAATCTTGGAATATAATTTTTACTGCCTTACTTCACTCTTTAGATTTATGCAAAAACCCATTTGATGAAAAGGCGTCTCTTTCCTTTTATAGACAAGTGATGATTAGGGATGAAAGGTCATTGGACCAGCTGTCCTAATCAGTATAAAATAGCACATGCAAGTTTGTTGCCCAAGATGACAAAACTGTGCAGACAACACGTGCCAGTTGTACTCCATCTTGCACATCTAGGGACATGATCCCTTGCAATTAGCTGCTCATCATTAAAACTACATATAGCATAAAGCCTCAACTTAGTGAGGGTTTTAAATAATCCTTGGGCAGCTGATTGCCTGACTGCTGCTACAGTGAGGGAAGTGTCGTTGCAGCGGCGTCACGACAACAATGGGTCAGTAGGCCTGACCTAACTTTTGAGTTTCGGGCCCTATTGATTTGGGCCATGGGGTTTTCTCATGAAATAATTCCTACAAGATCCAAAGCAAAATTTCTTGGTCGAATATTTTTCCGAAATGATTTTTAGCATAACAATGAGTTGGATCGTTACAATTACCTTTGAAAGTATTTGCTCAAGATGGAAAAATCTCGTAGTGATTGTGTGTTATGAAACAGGAATAAATATTAAACTAATAGATAGCATAACACATGGTAAGGAATAACTAGAGAGAATGCAGTAGTAGTGATTTATTTCACTGTCCGCATTCATTCTTATGTGTTTAATAATACATGGGGTATGGCTACATTTAGGGGTGTCAATGGTACGGTTATAAAATTTATATCATATCAATTTTTTAATATTTTATTTTGTATAATCAAAACTAAACTTTTAAAAACCGCCCCATAATCCTGTTTTCTCTTCGATATCAATACAGTTTGGTTAATTTTTAATATTTTTACTTTTATTGTGTCGCCTCAAAATACACCATTATCAAAACATTTTTTTATTACTACAAGAAATCAACTCAATCAAACTCATAGAGGGAAAAACACATTCATTGTGCAGTTCTACTACTATCTATGAACTATCAAGTAACATTTAGCAACATAACAATGAAGGCATCATCGTGACGTGAAACTTGTAAATACCAATAACTTTTTTTATATCTGCACAATGAAGACGTCATATTTGATATCAATATCCTTTCCATTCTTAACACAGTGATTAAGAATGTCCTGGTCTCAAACTTTCACTAGGAGGGTATTAGAATTTGGAATAGCTTTGGCCATATCTTTATGTTTAAGGTTAAGCATTCTTTTAATGTTTAAACCAAATAGTTAAATCCTAGAAGCCAAAGGACAGACCGCCAAAGTCCACTAGGCAGTAGCCTAAGTTATAATATTTTATATTTGATAGATACTTATCAAACAGACTAGACACAAAGTCCGTGCAAGTATGGGCCCAACATATATTAATTTTAAATTTTAATTTATATAACACAAATAAATTTTGAAGAGTCAATTAAATTTTTTGTAGGATCTTTAAATATTTTAAATTTTTAGGGGTCGTTTGGTTAGAAAATAGTTATCTCGAAATAATTAATTTTAGAATTAGTTATTTTGTGATTACCCAGGATAACTTATCTACCATCCATATGGGATAACTTATCCCATCACTATGGTGTAAATGGTGTGAGATAAGTTATTTTGGTATTAACTAATACGTTCAACCAAACATGGATAAAATAATCTTTCATTTTATCCCGAGACTACTTATCCCTTATACCTCATACCAAACGACCCCATATACAATACATTTTATATAATTTTTAGATAGTCATGTTATTTTTATTATTTGAATTTATGTGACACTAATGTAATTTAGAGAGTCAATCATTTTTTTTCTATAATTTGTAGATGCTTGTACAATCTTTAAACTTTATAAGTTGTTAATTAGTGCAATTTATAGTATATTTACATAATCTTCGTATAATTTATGTTACTCTCTCTGTCTAATTTTACGTGACACTGATGAAATTTAGAGAGTTCATTAAATTTTTTACATATAGTCTTATATATTTTGAATTGTTAATTATTGTGATTTATAATACTTTCTACAATTTTTAAATAATATGTGTACTCCTATCCCGTGATTGTGATAGTATACGGACAATTAATCAAATTTTATATGTTAATAATATTTTAAATTATTAATTATTGTGATTTATGATTTTTTTTACGTTAGTTTTAAATAATATCCCTATGTCTCAATTTATGTGGTTGATAGAATTTCAAAAGTTAACAAACTTTTTTATGTTCTTCAAATATCTTAAATCGTTAATTATTATAATTTATAATAATTTTTGTTATGATACAACAAAAGTTTAACGATACGATATAAATACAACTTCGAATATATCCATTGTAATTCCACAAGTTAGGTCTAAATCATACAATTTAATAAAAATTCAAATAATAATAAAATTAAATAAAAGTAAATATAAAAAAAAAAAAAAAAAAAAAAGCACAAGAAGAGGATATTCTTAACTATACCCCCAACTCAATCAATATCCCCCACCCCACCCACCACACACGCACACTTTCTCTTCACTCGACACATACACACACCATCAATATACTTTCTCTTCCACATTCTCCTCATTTATCTCAAATTACACCTTCAGTGTGTATTACTGTGTGCAATTTTTCTCGAGTCATATTTTTGGTGTGTGTAATTTTTTTCAATTCACTATTTCACTGGGTGTTACTATATGTGATATTTTCCAAAATCACATTATTTTTGTGTGTGGAATTGTTCTAAAGTCTGGTATGTTGTGGCTGTTGTTGGTATTGTTGCAGCTATGACGAATGTGTTGTCTCTTTTGTCTTGATTTTACTAATCTGAGCCATCGAAATTTTCTGCAATAAGAAAAATATAGGATTTTAGATCTACTCATTTTCTTCTTCTCCGTCGTTATCATCGTCATCGTCTCCTCTACCCCTACCACTATCTATATTGGTGTTAAATTCTAAAAGAAAATTTTACGGTAATTGAGATTGTTGTTGAAATGGGAAAATGTCTTGTAGGGGGATTTTGTGGTGATTGTAATTATTGTGATGTAACTCCATGGTGATTGTGAATTTTGAGATGTATATATTGCAATCGTGATTGTGCATTCAGATTTTTGTTGGTGTTGAATTCAATTTTTTCGATGGTTAAGATTGTTGTGTATTGTGTGATGGCAGAAACATGTAAAATGACAAAACTGTCCTTTGGCCTAGAGGGGTTGTGTGGTGGAAAAAAGTGTGAAATGACAAAATTGCCCTTTGGCTAAGCTGGCAGGACAGTCGTCTCGTGTCTGCTTTAAGCCACTTATATATATTAGTAATGTAATTTTTTGATATGTTGATGACTTATAATAATTAATTAGGGGTGATATAGCAAAATCACAGGTTGAAAGAGCTGAAGTAGACATGTCATAAATGACTATTTATTTATTTTATTAAATATTATTATTTTTTGAATGTGTAAATAATTTATAATAATTAATTAGGGATGATACAATAAAATTATGGATTGAAACAGTTGAAGCTGATGTCATAAATAGTTATTTTCTTTTTTTATTAAATAATAATTTTTAAATATATAAATAATTTTTAATAATTAATTAGGAGTTATATAGTAAATCACGGATTGACGAGCTGAAGCGGGTGGGAAGAAGCAGGGAGGATAACGATGTCCTACCTACTTGATGGCACTTATATATAAGAGTAAATCACGGATTGACGAACTGAAGCGGGTGTGAAGAAGCAGGGAGGACAACGATGTTCTGCCTACTTGATGGCACTTATATATAAGAGTAAATCACGGATTGACGAGCTGAAGCAGGTGGGAAGAAGCAGGAAGGACAATGATGTCCTGCCTACTTGATGACACTTATATATAAGAGTAATTTATATATTAAATTTAACGTATTGTTAATATATAAAATTTATTTGCATACATATACGGCTATTTGGTTCTGTACGAAATTTTTTTGAATTTATTTTCATATAGAAAGACCATTCTAATAGTTTGGTACGGTCTGCACTTGAATAAAAATTCACAATTTTATTAAAAAATAAATTAAATCAGTTCGGTATGATTGAATTTATTCGAATCTTCATATTTATTTTTGACACCCCTAGCTACATTTATAAGCCAAATTATACGTGGTTATCAAGTTGCTACAGACGATGGGAGTAAATTGGGCTTCAACGCTGCACTAGTGCAGTTCACGTGGCCATCCAATACATTTATACAGCAAAATGTCAAATGTTTAGAAGATGCTACCTCACCCATTAGGTGTCATATTATAGAGGGACGTGAGGAGCAATGTGTGAATAATACATTTCCCCGTTTGTCATTAGGACTGGACATAATATATTAAAAATTAAATTATTAAATTGAATTAAAAAATTTATTAGTTAGTATTCGATAATTTGATATTTGATATAAAATTTAGGAGTAAAATTTTAACATTTCGATATTTTGAATTAAATTTGGTACAAGATATTTATACCATTTTGTATTGGATATTTATCGAATATCGAATATATATTTATATAGAGAGAGAGTATTAGTCATCTCAAAGAATCTCTTATACCTTGGTAATATATTTATAAAAAGTAACAAAAAAAATATTAAATAGGATTTCTATTAAATATATTTTTTGAAGTTTAAACGTACATTTGCACATCTCCAATTTTAATATGGTATTATCAAATACCATACAGAATCGAAGTTTAATTTATCGATTACCGAATTACCGAATCAATATTTATAAGTATGATATGTGATATTTATATTCAAATACCAATTACCAAATTATCGAATTCAAACTTTAAAAATACTGAACTGAATATCGAATACCCACCCTCAAATTAGAAAGGGATACGTGAGGAACGATTAATTTTTTTAAATTAAAGATAGAGAAAAAACGTTGTTTACATACATGAAGTCAGATGTTTCCTGTTTAAGTATTACAAGCAATCAAGTATATAAAATGGTTTTATTGGTAAATACTAATTAATAAGGTAGGCAGTGATAGTAATTTTGGTCATATAATTATTACCCGTGTACTTTTTTAATAGGCCTGAGCACGAGTTGATTCGGATGGAATCTAGTTATTATCAAATTAAAATTTTAAATTTTAATTTGTTAAAATTTTTATCCTAACTCGATTAATTTTAGGTTTAATTCAATCTATTTTTTATATTTTCTCAATTCGATTTTATGAATCAATTTATTCGAATAAATTATTCAATAAATAACTATTTTCATTTTAATAACTTAATAAAAAACAATAAATCTTAAAATTAGGCCATAATTAACCTAAAGAAACATGACATTGTAAGTTTAAAGTGAAATTAAAGTTTTTATATGTGTTCTGACTCTTAATTTGAGAGATTAGGATTTAGGTCTGTAGTCTGAAATTGTAGCCAGTAAAATGTAAATGGCAAAAAAGGAGTAGATTTCAGGTTTTATAATTAAAATACTCTTAAGTGTTGGTTTGAGCTATTGTGAATCTGCATAATATTTTAAATTTGTAAGTAATTAATAAATACTAAGTATCATATATATATATATATATATATATATATATATACTAAGACTTAAGTGATCGATAGCTCCTTAAACTTATCTTAAAATTTCATTTAAACCCCTCAACTCAAACCTGTACCTATCAGACCCCCACCCAAAATTTGATCCACTTTAATCTTTTTTGTCCACATGACAAGTCGTGTGGGATTCACTCACCATAAGAGCGTGAATGTATTCCAAATAAATTTTATATTTTTGAAAAATTTACTAAATAAATAATAATTTATTAATAAAAAGAAGCAACCCCACCCCCACTCCTTGCTGTCATCTTCTTCACTCCATTTCTTGATGGATTTGGAGTTTGCAATTCTTTCTTCTTCATCAATTTCACTTCTAATACTTATACCTTCAATTATTTCTCCACAATTATTCTTGGAATTAGTAGAATTGTTATTCCTATTACTATTTAAATTTTCTTCAACATTAAGTTTGGGATTATGTTTTTGACAAGTTCAACTTGCATCACCCATTTTGAATCAGAAGAAGCACCAGCAAGTTTTTGCCAAACTCCTTTGCTGTTTAGGGTTTTGAACTATTGGTTGCATTTTGTGGATGGTTGTTTTTTGGGATTTGAAACTCTTTTGTTGGTCTGTTTTTTAGGTTGAATATCAACAGCAGTACAAACCATAACATTTTCAACACCAACACCATAAACCTCACTAACACCAAGCACTACACCAAGCATTTCACCATTAACACCAAGCACAACACTAGTAGAAGAATTTACAGCACCACCAAGGAATTTAGTAGAAGATAACTCACTTTTAGAGCCCTCAATTGAATGTACAGAATCATCATCACTATCCACATCGTTTATTTCATCGCAATGCAAATTGATTGGATTTTGTAAATAATTTGAAGGGGCATTTGATGGAGAAACACTAATTGAAACATTTTGAATCAATTTAGGTTGCCAATTTTGGGTTTCCTCAATCGGAGCTCCCCACTAGTTATTTCAACTCAAATCTCATCAAAATTTGGTCGAATCTCATTGCGAAGCTCCGACGATCTTTAGTTGGAAATGGAGATAAAAGAATTGCGGCAATTGCGTGAAAATGAAGAAGAAGAGTGAAGAAGGATTTTTCTAATTTAAAATAATTTTCTTTTTTTTTTTATTTTAATATATTTTAAAATAATTTTTGTACTCATACAAACACGTGTGACTATTTTATTTGTCAAATTATCACGTCACCGCAAGTGTAATGCATGCTCTTTAAATTTGTAGTTGATTGGCAAAAAAAATATTTAAATGGTTCAAATTTAGAGGAGTAGAAGTGTTTAACAGATACAAGTCTAAGTTACCAACATAGGTTGTGGTGCAGTGGATGGGGCTACTCCACCCTTAACCAGAGGTCGAGGATTCGATCCTGGGTGTGGAGAAAACTCTGTTGGGAACGTTGTCGCCTTAATGGGCCCTGCAATGCGCGATCCGGATTAGTCGGGGCTCCAATGCGGGCACCGAATGGGAAACCAAAAAAAAAAAAGATACAAGTCTAAGTTGAGGAATTCAAGTGAAATTTCGAGATAAGTTTGAGGAGCTATCGATGACTTAAGCTAAATACTAAGTAATATATATATATATTTTTGAATTGATTCAAATACTCGAATTAACTCGCTTTGTGCACAACCCTACTTTTCCCGTCTCCAAACTACCATTATATCTTTATCAATTTTTTATTTTTTTTTCATTAAAGCGGAATTTACTACTTGATATCATTATTCTATTTATGCAGAATTTACTACTTGAACTCATTCAATCAAATTTAAGCAAACAACAAATTTGTTTCAATTTCCTTAAAAATTAATTTTCAAGAATGTTTCTTTAACTCAATTTTTTTAACAAGTCAAAGGTTCATTTATTTAATGTAAAAATAACATAAATTCCAACCTTATTAGAATTATTTACACTCTCTCCCACTTTCTTAATTACTTTACTCTCTCTCCCAATTCATATACATAACAAGGTCGACATATACATAGAAACCTTTGTATATGACAAGACCGACCTATACATAACAAGACCGATTCATATACATAACAAGTATGACAAGGCCTACATATACATAACAAGGCCGACATATACATAACAAAGCCGATTCATATATACGTAACAGGGCTGACATATACATAGAAAGCTATGTATATATATTTTTAGAGAAAAATGAGATTTTTGTAATATGTTTGGAGAGATGAGATTTTTTGTAATAAGTGAAACTTAAGTTGTGAATTTGTGTAATTTTTACTTTTTTAATTTCCTTTAAATTGGGTCAATGGTTCCAGTCCTAATTTCTTCTGTTTAAAAGAAGTTACACTTTTGAGAAAATTATTTTTATCTTTAAATTGAATTTAAAAAAAAAAAAATAACTTTAATGTTTTAATAATAAATCACTTTCTTCAGTTAGCTAATAAAGTTAGTTTTTAAAATCTTGGTCAACCACTTTGTGAATAACCAGAATCAAATTTTTTTAAAATGTTATCAACCGATAATAAAATGTAGCTAGATAATTAATGTCATAATATTCAAAATATGTGGGTTGGAGTTTATAGTACACTAATTTAACCTAAGGGTGTCAAACGGGCCGGCCCGACCCGGCTCGATTCGGTCCGATTAGCTAACCCAGCCCGGTTTGACTCGGCCCGGTAAGCCTTAGGGCTTTAGGGTTTCGGGTCCCGGGCCGGTTTTTTTGTTAAAATGGGCCCGGTTAACCCAGCCCGGATCAAGCTCGGTCCAGGCCCGGCCCGGAAAATAAAATGAAATTAAAAAAAATAATTTTTTGGATTTTGTGCCAAACTAGCCGTTGGCCCAACGGCTATATAGCCGTTTTTGGGTCCAAACGGCTAGTTTGGGCCCATTTAATAAAAAAAGAAAAAAAAACTTTAAAAAATATTTTTTAATCCCCAAAAAATATCTATAAATACCCTACAACTTCAAATCATTTTTCACACAATTTTTCACTCTCTCAAATCTCATTCTCTCTCAAATCTCAATTCTCAATTCTCTAATATTCAATATATTTAATTTCTTAAAGTGTTCACTTTAATTTTTTAATTTTCGTTTACAAAGTACGAGCGGAAGTTTCTAAAGTCGCAATCTTCGGATACTTCCAAAATTTGGTATTGTCGTTCCATCTCTTACGTTTAATTTTTATTTATTGTATTAATTGTTTAATATTTAATTTTATTATATTTGTGTATTTTGAATATTTTTAGTTTAATTTAATTTATATTATGGATAAATTAAAAAACCTCGCTGCTAAAGGTGTTAAAATTTTTTGTCCCGGAAGCGGTAGTGGTAGTAAAAAGCGAATTACTAGTGGTAGAGGTAGTTCAAGTAATAGATATATCCGTGTGCATTCGCCTTCGGTACCGCTTGGTACACCTTTTGAGGAAGAAATAGGTGTAGGTGCTCACGATATGGATTATGTAGAAGCTCAGGAAAATTACGGTATAGAAGAAGAAAATGAAGTAGATGTAGTTAATTTAGACGAAGATAATGAAAATATTGCTGAAACACTCGCAGTAGGAGATGCTAACGTTAGATCTGAATCAGTTAATCTCCCTTCCCGTCCTCCCAGTGCCCCAAAACCTCGTAAAAGAACTAGTATTGCATGACAATTTTTTGAACGTATAGCAGATATTGAGGTGCAGTGCAATATTTGTCAACAAATATATAAGTATAGAAGTGGAGGCAAGCAAGGGGGTACGGGTACGTTAATGAGACATATAGCCGAAGATCACAAAAGAGAGTTAAATATTGCAAAAGGAGGTGGGGATGTTGGTGGGTCAACGCAAACTAGAATGGACCCAACAACCGGTCAAGTAGCGAAAAAGTATAATAAATTGAGGGACAAGAAAGAAATAGCTAAAATGGTAGCTGTGGGTTGTTTGTCTTTTAGTTTTCCTTCTTCTGATGATTTTATTCGTTATATACAAGCAATTTATAATCCTATGTTTAATAGTATTCCTAGAACTACTTGTCGGTCTGATATTTTTAGACTCCATTCACAATATTGTTTTTATTTATCAACATTGTTAAAAAATATTCAATGTAGATTGTCCCTAACTTCTGATCTTGGTCGTGCTGTAAATAAAAATGATTATTTAACCGTTACTTGTCATTGGATGGATAGTAATTTCGTGATGCAAAAACGTATTCTTGCTTTTTTATATGATGAAGATCGTAAACATACTGGACAATTTATTGTTGATTCTATTGTTAAAATTGCCGGATATTATGGTATAGAAAATAAAATTTTATGTATTGCTTTTGATAATGCTTCTAACAACAAGACTGCTATAACAAAAATAAAATCTACGCTATCTCCGTCCTTGCCTGAAATTTTTCATATTAAGTGTGCATGTCATATATATAATTTAATTGTAAAAGATGATCTTGAGTTTTTTGAGCTTTATATTGAAAAAATTCGTCTTGCCGTTGGTTTTATTCAAGGAAATAATCGTAGATCGAGAATTAGATAATTTAAACTTAAATGTCAAGAAAATGGACTTACACCGATTTTGATGCCTGAGGAAATTGATACTAGATGGAATTCTACGTATGAATTTCTAAAAACTTGTTATAAATATAGAATTCCTATTACACTAGCTTTTAACCAACATTGCGGTTCATTTGCTGATTCTGTTGATTGCATGCTACATAATTCTGATTGGGTTGTAATTAATGATCTTGTTAAGTTTTTAGAAAATTTTTATGTAGCTACGGTTGAATTTTCCGGTGCTTACTATCCTACTGTTTGTAATATTTTGGCATATATAGCCGATATTTCTGGTTTGCTCCAACAATATAAAAATAAAGAAGGTTATAAAGAAGCTGTTGGCGTCATGTTTACGAAATTTAAAAAATATTTTTTCCCGATTCCCCCTATTTACTTGGTTGGTGCTATGCTAAATCCGTGCATGAAATATAATCATATGTGTCACTTTAGTACTCTTATTTATACTAACTTAGAAATAAATACTAACCATGATTCTGAACAAGTACAACCTGATTTGTGGACGGCTACGGCTGATGCAAAGGATTATATAGAAAAATTATATAATCACTATGCTGATTTATTTGATTCAGCCTTACCTACAAATATCACTCCAACTGTCGCTCCTCATCCCCCGAGGAGCCATCATCTTCTAAAAGGCCGGCACATAGTAGTTTTTCTGATTCGTTTTATGATTTAAATTGTTGGAACAGTGTTGATGAGAGAACTTACACATCAACTTATCGAGAAGAGCTGAAATATTATTTTCGGACGGCACCAGAGGATCGCAGACGACGGATCAACACGCTGTATTGGTGGAGGAATAATGAATCACAATATCCTGTGCTTTCAAGATTAGCTAGAGATATTTTGAATGTTCCAATGTCAACCGTTGCATCAGAGAGCGCCTTCAGTCAGGGACGACAGCAGCTTGGAGACAACCGACACTCATTGGGAAGAAATGCAATGAATGTTCTAGTTTGCCTCAGAGATTGAATTAGAGCGGAAAGAAGAAACCAAGGAATGGAACCGGAGCCGAGCGACGAGCTGAAACTTGAAGAAATTATGACTTCACGGGAGAACTCAGCAGAATCAAGTCCAATGCATGGTTTTGCCCCCGTTGACTTCGATTATCCTATGCAAGTTCCCATTAATATTAACATGAATGAGTTGGAAAAAATGATGCATAATTTATAGATTTTTCATTCATGTAAATTATAAATTTTGGATCATTTTGCAATCAATAAAATTCCCCAAATTCATTCACTCCTTAGTCGTTGTTTTTTATTTTTTTTTATTTAACGATTTAAAATTTTAAATTGAATTTCTAGTTTTCTACTTTAAATTAAAAACTTACTTCTAATATATTATTAATTTACTACCAAATATTATTAATTTATTATATTAAGTAGCATATGTTTTGTATATTTGTGCATATATCTTTTATAGAAGTGTATATTTAACGTATACATGTGTATATGTTTTATAAATTAGTATATAAGTATATCTATACATATTGTAATGTATATATAATGTAGTATATTTTATAAGTAGTAGTATATATACATTTAATGGTGCGTATACACGTGTATATATCTTCTATAGAAGTGTATATTTAATGTATACATGTGTATATGTTTTATAAATTAGTATATAACTATACAAATATATATTGTAATGTATATACATTATAGTATATTTCATTTAAAGTATTACATATACATAGAATAGAGTGTATATATGTGAATGGATCTTCTATAGACGTGTATATTTAACGTATACATGTGTATATATTTTATAAATTAGTATATAACTATACAAATATATATTGTAATGTATATATATTGCATATATCTCATTTAAAGTATTACATATACATAGAATAGAGTGTATATATGTGAATAGATCTTCTATAGACGTGTATATTTAACGTATACATTACTTTATGTTTTATAAATTAGTATATATATTGTAGTATATACTTTTTTTAAAGTAGTACATATATATTGAATGGTGCGTATATATGTGTATATATCTTCTATAGACGTATATCTTTAAAGTATACAAGTGTATATGTTTTATAAATTAGTATGTAACTATATATATATACATATTGTTGTATATATATATATGTATATCACTATATTGTAGTATATATTTTATTTAGAGTAGTACATATATATTGAATGGTGCATATATATGTGTATATATCTTCTAAAGTAGTATATATTTAACGTATACATGTGTATATGTTTTATAAATTAGTATATATATATATATATTGTAGTGTATATATATATATATTATACTATTATAGCATATGTTTTATTTAAAGTAGTACGTATAGTCATATATAATTATATATTGAATGGTACGTATATATGTGTAATTGTTTATACTTTATATATTTTTTTAAAAATATATATTGTATATTGGAGTGTATATAGTGTATATTGGAGTGTATATAGTGTATATTGGATTTTTTATTTATTTTTTAAACGGGTTTGACCGATTTTTAACCGGTTTTGATCGGGTCTTGGTGGGTTTGACCGGATTGGGTTAAGTGGGCCGGGTTCGGGTGAATTTTAATTTTTTTACTGTTTGGCCCGGCCCGGCTTGGCCCGGTTAACGCCAAACCTGGCCCGTAACCGGTCCGGAATCCGGGTAAAATGGGAGGGCCGGTTCCGAGTTGGCCCGACCCGGCCCGTTAGACACCCTTAATTTAACCTTCAAGGTTAGATAGTGCTACAATGTTCTTCCCCACTCCACTTAATTTTACAAAGAACTCATGACGATCTCTAGAAAAATCACACGACTACTCCTGAAAGATAGATGAACACATAAAATGGTCAACCACTTTGTGGATATTTTTAAGTGCCTTAGAAACCCTTCTAAAATATTATTTGAACCCTTTTGATTTCTCTATTTTAAAAGATATATTTATGTTCTTTAAGTCTTTTAAAACCTCTTTAAGTTTTCTTAATTTCTTTATAAAAATTAAGTGGTGACTAAGTTTGATTTCAAATATTTTAAAAATTTCTTTAAGTTTTGGAAATAATAAATTTACTATATTTCAAAAAACGGATAAAATTAAACAACACATATTGTTGTACTTCTATCTTGTGCTCAAAAAGTCAATTTAGAAGTGAACCCCGAGTCTGCAAGGCATTACTAGAATTTTATTTTAAAATTATATTAGCCATAACATAAGAAACTCAAATGTAAAATTTCATCGAAAATCAAGTTCAAATCGACCTTGAAAATCTCAAAATATGATTCATAACTTTAAACTCAAAATCGTTAATTTTTCCAATTTAAAATATTTATTTATAGATGAAATCATCAATAAAGTATTGAAGAATCCATAAATAAAGGTATAGAATAATACTCAATGAAGAAATCTTTAAAATCCTCGTAAGAATAGCCCAAACGTGTTTTCAAGCTCCCAAAATCGAGTTATGAAATTTATGTTTGAAAATAAAAATTTATAATCTGTCCAAGAGAAATATTCTTCGTGATTGTGGACCCCATTACGATTGATAGGCTACAACCCGAACTATTTGCCACCACAAAGGTCGGATTGTGAATGAAAATATCACTATGGACTCGTATCCCAACCTGGGTACGTTGCTATTTTGAGGAAAACTGACTTGTTTGAATTAGAAAATTTAAGAAAATTTTCAAACTCGATTTGAAACAGAGTCAATATAATTTAGTATGAAAAAATTAAGAAAAGCTTTAAAAAATAATTCAAAAGACTAAGATAGATAAAATCCTTTGAATTTTTTAGAAATTTGGGTAAGGATTCATATTAGCAATTTAAAAACGATTTAAGACACCTAAAATATTTGCTAATATTCGATTATTCGAACTATATAAAACCAACTTTGATTGACTAACATTGAAAGAAGGGGCGAAAAAATTGATTAGAGGATGTTTGAAGCAAAGTTATTTAAAGGAAGAAAAGAGAAAAGTGATTTTGGAGATATAGAAACTAATAAACAAACTAAGTGCTGATTTTTAAAAGGTAGCCAAATTTGTCGAAATTCGAATAATTGGAAGTGTGTTTGCTAAACGATATGGTACTCTAAAATGGAAAATCAGCTAAGATATTTGAGAGTTAGTATAAAAATAATGTACAATATAATAAATAAGAGTTAAGGAAAAAAAGCTGGAGCTAGGTCTTCTAAGGCCCAAGGCCCTAATTAGTCCGAATAGAAATCAATGTTGTTGAGCTTGGCCCCTGCATCTTTTTGTACCGATCCTACATTCTATTAGGCTAGGCCCAACTATCTTATACTATTTTTGGACCTTTAAGACCATGCACCAATCCTAAGGCTAATTCAATTTGAGCTTTCGGCCTATAACATTTATTGTCTGAATATCATTGCAGCTACTTCATGGGCTTGAGCCCATTTTTTTCAAAAATTTTGTGATTTTTACTTCATTTTACACCTGTATTTGCTGCTTTCTTGTATATCACTTATTTACAAATTGTATCAACACAAATGGTTCATCTTGGACCGGATCTTAAGGCTTAGATCCGTGTAGAATATGGGCCTCCTTGTCTTATTAGAGAAATGAAAAGGAGGAAGAGTCCCGTTAGACTCCAACAAATTTTCATGCCATAAAAGAGATAATAAATTAATATCTACCATAGTATAATATAAAAAATTAAAATAAAACAGTATGAAATCGTACTTAAAGGTCATGAGATAGTAAATAAACAATAATCTATATGAAAATCATGCCAAAGTCGAAAACACAATTAATTTCTATCTGTTGTCTAGGAAAATAGTAACTCAACAAAGGATTAATGTTCACTCAAGTTCATGATTTCCATATTTAGACAAGAAGTCAAGGGGAAAAGAAAAAACAAGAACCCACCAAATCACTAATCCAAAAGAATAAAGAATATTTCTAGAAGGAAAGATGAAAAGAGAAAAATAAGCACAGTAGTTAAAAGAAACAAAATTGTGCATATTAACACATCAAAAGCCATTATTTTAAGACTCAAGATTCGAGAACACAAGTTCCCATTTATTAAATGAATAGTCAGCTCTTAAATGTGCTTCCATATCTCAGACTATGTGGGATGGAGATAACACTTTCTTATACTAAAACAACATTGAGAGAAAAAAAGAGTGTGTAATGATGCTTCAGGTTATTTTTTGTATTTCTGCTTATTTTTGCTATTAGAGTCTTTTCATAGCTGTCCCAAGTCATTTATGACCAACTGAAACTAATAGTTTCATTACTGGACAGTTCGTTTAGTTTTTAGAGTCAATTTTCTATTTTGAAGTCGTCGTTGGTTTCAAATGGCCATTGGGCAAATATTTAGTAAAACGATCTCATATGCAAATTCTGACTGGGTCAACACCTCTGGAATATAGATTTTAGGCTAGGTGGATTTTTGGTTTGAGTCCCGAGATACCCAGACTTATTTCGACCTATTGATCGAAAGTCAAGAAAATGAAATGTGGGTGTGGGATCCACATTTGGTCGAAACAATGTCGGATGGAAAATACAAGTGCTTCATTGAGTCTGGAACGTCGAATTTGGTACTATTACATATTTCATTTTTATATACGGTATTTTGGATGGATCCCAAGGGCTTGGCGGGGACTTGGACATGTCCAAGTCCATTGCTGTCAGCTGGTGTATTGCTATCGTCAGACAAGGGTTATTATTAAGATACCTTTGGCAGTCAGCTAGTACCACACTCGTTGTGTGTAGGTCGCAACCACGAGTGGCACCAGTAGGCTCAAGATGCCGCAATCTTAAGCCTCGGAGTCGCGATAGTTGCGACTACCGAGTACCTGGACTAGGTATAAAAGTACGTTTTTTCATGATTTTGGCCATTCTTCATCACTTTCTTGAGAGCCAGAAATCCTAAATAGTGTGATAGCTTGCAATTGAGGCTTGGGGGTGATGTAGGAGCGTGATTAATATTTATTTTCGCGATCATCTTCCAATTTGAGGTAAGAATTCACCTTTTTCTTAGTGGATTTTAGTGATTTGTTGCCCAAACTACAAAACCTCCAGGGCTTGATTTTAGCCCCAATTTAGCTTGGTTTTCATTCATTTTTTAGGGTAATGATTTCTTAATCTTGTAAGAATGTTGGATTGGTTTTGGAAACATGATTTTTATGAGTGGGACCCATATGATGTTTTGATGTAATTTTTGGAATCGAAGAACAATAGTGCAATATGGGTACCGTTATTCTCGTATTGATGTGTAAAATGTATTTTTGATAGCTTGGTATCTTGAGGATGCTTTTTGGAGGGAAAAATAGTGGCTTAGTAGTTCGTTGAGCTTTTTTCGGCGTCGAGGTAGGTTAGGTTTATCCCTTGTTAGATTAAGCTATTTCATAGTATTCTTATGATATTGTGTTAGATTTGAAATGGATTTTAGGTGTTGGATTGATGAAATGCAAGAAATGGGTTGGATGTACCGTTTAGGCCATTTTAAAATCATAGAGTTGAAATACTTAGCTTGTTTCCTTGTGCCTTAGGTGAATTGAAATTCATTCCTCATGTTTAGCTTGATAATGCTTTAGATTACTCAAATTAGGTAAAAATTCTTTAGTCATTCATGCTTACGGTAAGATTGGCCTTAGTTTCTTAGACTAATGAAGGTCTCTTTAGTTTCCATTAGACTTAGTTAATGTGTTTGGGAAGGATCTCTACTATAGGACTAATTGTGGCTTGTTGTAATACCCCATACTTCTACCTAGCTTGAAATCGTTCCAAGTATGTTAGAAACTTACTGTGAAAGATGAATCCACTTTTATATACGTGGAATTTTTAAGATTTTTACTTTTTGATATATGAAAAATTGAATTAGCTTTCCAACGATACCACTTTCGTCCAAATCCGGTATCGGGGTAGAAAGTTATGGCCGAAATACAGAAAGCAGTCAAAACTGCCCAGGTGCAACGATGAGAGCCGACGGACCGTCGAGATAGCGACGGACCATCGCCCAAGCCATCGCAGCAGAGGCAGTGAACCCCTATTCTGCCCAGGTGCGATGGTCAGGACGACGGACCGTCGACCCAGCGACGGACCGTCGCATAGTTCGTTCAGTTATTTTAAAGTCATTTTTAAAAGGGTATTTGGGTCTTTTTCCTCCCGTTTTAACCCCTAATAATATCATATCAAGGTTCATAAGTTCATTATCCATCTACAACATCAAATTAGGGTTTTCTCTCAGAGATAATCCCCAAGAACAAGATCCAAATTATTCTTCAAGAAACTAAGAGATTCAAGTTATTCAAGTCTAAGAACTTCAAGAAACTCATAACCCAGGTATGTCATGTGTTGATTCATGGGTCTCTTTCACCCATGAAGCTCAAGAATCTCTTTTCAAAATCCAAGATTTGTGTATTTATGAATGTTCATGATTTAAATTGAATTGAAATTCATGTTCATGATGTTGTGGGGTTTTGATTCATGTTTTAAATTACATATTCCAATGATTAACACTAGTATGTGATGATTTGCATAATAATCATGACAAACCCTTTAATTTACAAGTTGATTGATATATCTATGATTATTAGATGTGTTGATGATTGTATAACCAAAGTATGCTCTCCATGTGTTTGATTAAATACCTATGTGAAGGAAAAGTGCCATACTAGTATTATAATATAAAATCCCCATTCATGTACAAGTTTATGCATGTCAAGTGTTTGATAAAATGCCTTAGTCAATGAATTATGGATATATATGTGGCAATTGTGGTGCTTTAGAACTTCTACTTCATGAAATCTCCAACTTATTATATTATGGATTATGATGTGGGTCATGTATTCAAGAAAGTCATGCTTTGTCAGTTTCATGTATCGAGTCCTGGGGGTACTTGTACCCGATAATTAGTTGTGTGCCTAGAGCCAGTGTCATGCTTTAAAGATACTCTCAGTCGAGCCATGTTCATAGAAATTCAGTCAGTCATGTGACTCAGGAAAACTTAGTAAACTCAGTAATCTCAAAAATCTCAGAAATTCAGTAATCTTAGTAGTATTCCGTAAGTCAATGAAACTCAGTTAATTTAGTCCAGTTCAGTTCAGTAATCCATGTTCAGTGCCTATTCAGATGGGAGTAGGAATTAGCACTGAGTGAACCCAAAGATGGGAACACATACTGTCAGATGAGGGTATGATTCTTAGAAGTCATCCTTGCATTCTAAAACTATGTAGCCAGCATAGGTTGAGACATCAACACTGTCAAATGAGGGTTGATGAGGTGGATAAACACTGTCAGATGAGGGTCCCACCATTCTCTTTTGGGGACACTGTCAGATGAGGGTCACCCACAGCTTGTCCTTACTAGTGGCGCGGTATTGACACCCTCCCAATTGGGGTCACAGATTGGACCCCAACTCAGCTATAATGCATTATTTGGGGCAAGTCGGTTAGATGACTACTTCCTACAGTTTCATTATAGTTCATGCATATAAACCCTTATGCATTCAGCCTACCTCACATACATACCAGTACATTCAAATGTACTGACTCATTTGCACTATGGTGTTTTATACCATAGGTTCAGAAGCACGAGCTCTAGAGTATCAGTAGCATTCCAGTCTCAGCAGTCAGAGTTAGCAGTGAGTCCTCATCCTTAGAGGACATGAACATTACTTTATTATCTCATTAATTAATTTGTTTCAGTAGTTGGAGTTAGTTGGGGACATGTCCCATCAACTCTTTATTCAGACAGTTCAGTCAGTTAGAGGCTTTTCAGACTGTTATGTTCAAACAGTTTATTTCAGGTTTTGTTTTAGTATTGTGATACGATATCATTCAGAGATTATCTTATCAGTTTTGAACCTTATGGCCTTACAACCTTTATTTTCTCATTTATACAGTATATTATGCAGTGTTCAAGTACAGATATCAGTGATGGGTTAGCTTGTGGTCCTTCAGGTTCATGAGCATCGTGTAGAATTCTGGGTACCAGATTTGGGGCGTTACACTTGTTTAACATGTAAAAGTGGATTAGATTCCTTAAGCCTAGTTTGGGTAGAATTTCCCTAAAATAGAACTCGAGGATTAGAAGTGGACTCTTAACCTACTTTAGGCAATGACACATGATTAGTTTTGTGAACTTTTTTCACTTATTAGACTCTTAGAAATATGTATTGAGAAAATATTGAGAAATCTTGATACTTGATGGTTATATTGGTTAATGTAAGGGTTAAAACCGATTGAATAGGTTATAATTTATGCTATTGATGATACTCTTTGTGATACTGATTATATATATATCTGGTCTGAGTCTAAAAGATAATTATGTTGTTGGTTATACACATATATCCAGTTCAAGTCTGGAGGATGGTTATGGAACTATTGATTATTATTATCGGTTCGAGTCTTGCTATTAATTATTTACCAGTTTATTTCGGCTAATAATTATTTACAGGTTTAAGTTCGCCTATTGATTATATTTGCTGGTTTGAGTTGGAATATACATATTATGATATGATGATATACTTCTTATGATTATGATATTATGGTATGAGATTGAAAGTTGCAATTTGGATATGTTGGAAATAAGGAAATGGTTATAGTGTGGCATGGCATAAATGGACTCTAGTGGTAAAATGGCTAGTTGACAAATGATGGTTAGTTGATAAAAGATGACTAGTAACTATATGATGACAAGCCAATGATTGTATTAGCGATAAAAGATGGATATTTGATTAACAAACTAGTTTATAAATGATGATAAGGATTCTATATGTTGGTAAATTATTAAACTATGGTTAAATAATGAATTCGTTATTTGTAAGAGATGAATGGTGGCTTTAATCTTTGAGTGTACTCTCTTGGCATATGGGAGTCTGTGATGAGTTATTTACTTTCTGCACCAATTGGCGTATGGGATCCAATTTTGTAGTTATAACTGTATGTGTTGATGCTTTATATTATGTTATAATTCTAATTTATTTACTATTCCATGCACAATAATGTTGGAGCTACTTCAAGTTTGTCTAGACCTTATATAGTTATGTTATCTTACGTTTTATCATACCTATATCATGATTTAGCTCAGTCGGCCGATGATGCCTACTAAGTACCCATTGTTTTGGTACTCATACTACACTTCTGTACCTTTTTGGTACAGATTCGAGTACTAGTTGCCGCCGTTGATTCATGTTTGTGCGGTGTTGATATCCAGAGATAGGGTGAGATCTTGGAGTCTAAGTTGCCTTTTTTCTTTTATCTTTCTCTATTCAGTCTTTTGTTATCGAGACAGATTTTGTTGACTATTCTATGTCTTTAAGTTATAATACTATTAGATGCTCTTGTACTGGCTCTACCAGGTCGTAGGATGGTTCTTGTAAAGACTATTTTTTTTATAACTCTTTACTTATTTATAAGTGTGTTGGTCATTTACATCTATGATTGGGCAATTTCCACAAAGTAAACCCATTGCGTTTAGCTCCGGGTTATGGTTTGGTTTACCAACTGGCGGGATAGAGTAGGTGCAATCATGACTCATAAATTGGGCCATGACAAATTGGTATCAAAGACTAGGCTACCCTAGTATTGTTGGTACAAGAGAAAATGTCTATTAAAGTCCTACAGATCAGAACAATGACATCCATTTTAGGTTATGGGACATTCTTAGGAGTTCATTAATTTTTTCACTTACTTCGTGCTAAGAGTCTAAGTTGGTTTATAGAAGTATTCCATTGACTTTACTTTTTTGCAGATGGCCAGGACATATGATACCACTACATGAGATAAGGGTCTCAAGACCGATCCTAGTAATCCTACTCCTATTCGTGGATGACCTAGAGGTCGTGGAAAGCTGTGAGATGTATCCCTAGATAGAGGCAAAGATATCCCTTCTTCCCCAGGTCCTATTCCTGCTCCTAAGCTAGAGATTCTTCTGCCCCAGCCAGCGGTGGTCCAAGGACCAGCCCAAGCTCCAACAGGGTTTATTTCTTATTTAATTCTCAGAGATGTGTTGGTTCAGCTTTTAGGAATAACTGGTAGTGAGCTGTATTATGGTGCACAGTCTAGAGATCAGGGTGGTATTGAAGCGGGGGTACATATTATAGTTGTGACTCCCAGAGTTGAGGTTCCTCCTCCACCGGCAGTTGCTCAACTGGTAGTTGCTCAACCTGCTATGTCTTTTGAGGAGTAGAAAATTTTGGGTAAATTCTTGAGATTAACTCTAACTAGGTTTTCTTATGCTCCCAGGTGAGGATGCATCTGAGTTCCTGATTGCTTATAAGGTAGGATCCATAATTTGTTCTTAGTTGAGACTCGTGGTATGAATTACACCACATTTTAGTTAGATTTGGCTGCTCGATATTGGGGGAGAGGTTATATGGATTCTATACTAGCCGGATCTTCTCCCTTGACTTGACATCAATTCTCTAAGATATTTTAGAAGAAGTCTATGTCTCGCAGCCTTAGAGATCATTTGAGGGATCAGTTCTCAAGATTAGAGTAGGGTTCCATGACAATTGTAGAGTATGAGGCTCATTTTTATGAGTTAGCTAGGCAAGCTACTTATAATCTGGACACTGAGTATAAAAGAGTTTAATGCTTTGTTAGAAGGTTGGGACTCCCTATTTGTATGTCTACTCAGAGTTTAGATGCTGTGGGTAGGCCATTTACTAAGGTTTCAGATCATACCTAGGTGATAGAGGAGATGCATTGTGAGGCCCAAGGGGGCAACACTAAGAGGACTAGATATTAAGGTAGTTTTGGTGAGAGCCGTTGTAGTTCCTGATTTAGGGGTAGTATTTCTCATGGTGGGTATTCTCTGTTTCCACCCTATCAGACTAAAAATCATCTTAGTTGACCTGTTCAGGCAACACTTTAGATTACTGACGGAGGCCATTCTAGTGACAGAGATTGCCCTAGTCAGGGTGGTGATCATTCTTTGAAGGGTTTATCTTCTTTCCATTCTAGACGCGGTGGTTATTATAGGTTAGCTAGATCTATTGGTTCTAGTTCAGATCTGGTGTCATGTTATAGTTGTGGAGCTCCTGGCCATTATTTATGAGATTGCCATAGTCACGAGGCAATTATTGTTTCAACTCAGAGTATTCTCCCTATTAGAGCAGTTCGTCCCTCAGCTAGAGGTGGTTCTCATGGTCGCAGGAGTGGTTCCCAAGGTACTCAACGAGGTTCTCAAGCAGACAGGACAAGAGGTCGATCAGGTGCTATCCAGGCGGAGGGTTTGGTCAGTTGTATGCAGTACCTGCTAGACCTGAGGCTGAGACTTCAGATGCTATTATTATAGGTACAATTTTGGTGTGCCGTCAGTCGAACCTTGCTTTTTTTATTTTGATATCCACTTATTCTTATATATCTGCTTATTATGCACCATGGTTGGAATTGTCTTGTTACTTACTATCTATGACATTACATGTATCTACTCTCATGGGTGATTCTTTAGTAGTGGATTAGGTTTTTATATCTTGTGTTATAACTATTAGCAATGTTGATACTTGTGCTGATATTATTATTCTTTATATAGTGGATTTTGATGTGATTCTGGGAATGAATGGTTATCCCATTATCATGTGGGCATGGATTATTTTTCTAAGACTGTTACCTTAGCTATGCCCGACATACCCCCAGTCGTGTGGCAGAGTTGTTAGCTATAAGAAAATGGGAATTATTTTTTATGTTCATGCTTGGAGGCTTATTTCGAGCGGTTGCAAGTCTTATCATGCTTATATTTACGATACTATTGCAGAGAGTTCGTCGCTTGACTCTTTTCCTATATTTTATGAGTTTCCTGATATGTTCCCTATTAACTTGACTATTATTCTCCTTTTCTGTGATATTAAGTTTGCTATTAATCTTGAGCCTTGTACTCGACCTATTTCTATGGTACCTTACTGTATGGCTCATGCTGAGCTTAAGAAGCTAAATTCCTAGCTTTAGGATCTTTTTGATAAGGGTTTTATTAGACTGAGATTTCCTCTTTGGGGAGATCCTATATTGTTTGAGCATAAAAATGGCTCCATGCGTATGTGTATTTATTATAGACAGCTTAATAAGGTGACAGTGAAGAACCATTATTCTATGCCTTACATTAATGATTTGTTTTATCTGCTTTAGGGTGTAATAGTATTTTCTAAGATTGATTTAAGATCTGGTTATCATCAATTGGGGATTCAGGCTGAGGATATCCCGAAGACAGCCTTTAGGACCCGTTATGGGCATTATGAGTTCTTGATGATGTCATTTGGGTTGACTAATGCCCCAGCCACATTTATTTATTTGATTAATTGTGTATTCAGGCCTTATTTGGATTCCTTTATGATTATGTTCATTGATGACATCCTTGTGTATTTGAGGAGTAGAGAAGATCATGTGTTACATTTGAGGATCGTGCTCCATACTTTGAGAGATCATGTGCTTTTTGCCAAGTTCTTTAAGTGTGAGTTTTGGCTTGAGTCATGGACATTCCTACGACATGTGGTGTCTAAGGATGGTATTATGGTAGATCCAACCAAGAATAAGACGATTCGTGATTAGGATAGACGTACATCTCTGATGGAGGTTCATAACTTCATTGGTTAGGCGGGGTACTATAGATGATTCGTCGAGGGTTTTGCTACTATTTCAGCACCTATGACCAGTTTGACTTGGAAGAAGCTTTCTTTCCGATGGTCCGAGGAGTGTGAGTCGAGCTTTGGAAAGCTCAAGGATCTTCTCACTTCAGTTCCTATTTTAGCTCTTCCTGTTGAGGATTAGGGATTCACCGTGTTTAGTGATTCTTTTGGTGTCGGTTTGGGTTGTGTATTGATGCAACAAGGTCGTGTTGTTTCCTATTCTTTTAGACAACTTAAGGTGCACGAGTACAACTACCCCACTCATGATTTGAAGTTGGCAGTGGTAGTTTTCACGCTTAAGATTTGGAGGCATTATCTTTATAGTATGCATTTTGAGATTTTCACCAATCATCACAGTCTTCAACATCTTATGACCCAGAAGAAGCTTAATTCTAGACAACATAAATGGATGGAGTTACTTAAGGATTATGATATTTTGATCTTGTATCATTCGAGAAAGAAAAATATGGTAATGGATGCCTTGAGCTGGAAGGCAGTGAGTATGGGTAGCTTATCTTGTGTTTCTATTTCTCAAAGGATGTTGGCATAGGATATTCAATCCTTAGCTAACTTGATGGTTTACCTTGATATTTCAGACCGTAGGATGATTCTTGCTAGTGTTGAGGCGAGGTTTTCATTATTTGAGCAATTTCGAGATCGTTAGTTTGAGGATAGTAAGCTTCACTTCCTTCATGACCAGGTCTTTAGTGGTGAGTTCGAGAGTAACACCATAGATTCTGAGGATGTTTTAAGATTTAAGAGATTTGATGGCTGTATTTGTGCTTCGAGGATTGATGACTTGATTAATTTGATTTTGCATGAGGCTTATAGCTCTAAATATTCCATTCATCCCCGCACAACCAATATGTATAGGGATTTGAGACAACATTATTGGTGGAGTGGTATAAAGAGAGATGTGCCAGACTTTGTAGCTCATTGCCTATGTTGTTAGCAGGTAAAAATCGTGCATCAGCAACCAAGTGGTTTGATTCAGAGGTTGCCCATTCCTTGATAGAAATGTGAATGGATTACCATGGATTTTGTTAGTGGCTTTCCTTGAATTTCTCGTGGTTTGGATAATATTTGGGTCATTATGGATTGTTTTACAAAGTCAACACATTTCATTTCTATTCAGATGTCCTTCAGTATTAATAGATTAGCCTATATCTATATTTGGGATATAGTCCGTTGCATTTCTATTATTCAGATCGTGGTTCTGTGTTCACTTTGAGGTTTTAGAGAGCTTTCCAGGTGGAGTTGGGAACTGAGGTAGATCTCAGTGCAACTTTTCTTCTATAGACAAATGGTCAATCAGAGTAGACTATTCAGATCCTTGAGGATATTCTCCGAGCCCGTGTTATGGATTTTGGAGGCCAGTGGGAGCAACACTTAGCCTTGGAATATTTTGTATATAATAACAACTATTATTCGAGTATTTAGATGGCTTCTTTTGAGGCTTTTTATGGTAGGATATATCATTCTTCGATTGGGGGGTTTAAGAATTCTGAGGTTAGGCCCTGGGGTATTGATTTGCTTCAGGAGTAGTTGGATAAAGTTTAGGTGATTCAGGAAGGTTGAGAGCATCTCAGAGTAGGAAGAAGGCCTATGCAGACCATAGGTGTCATGCCTTAAGATTTGGAGTTGGTGATCATGTATTCCTCCATGTATCACCCATGAAGGGTGTGATAAGGTTCGGGAGAAAAGGCAAGCTCAGTTCTAGATACATTGGACCTTTTGAAATCCTTCGCCAAGTTGATGAGGTGGCCTATGAGTTAGTTCTACCTTAAGATTTTTCTGTTATTCATCCAGTTTTCCATGTCTCCATATTGCAAAGATACATTCCTGATTCATCTCATGTTCTTAGATGGGATTCAGTCCAGTTGGATGAGCGTTTGACCTTTGTGTCAGATCCTGTGCTCATTTTGGCTAGTGATGTCAGAAGGTTGCGCACTAGAGAGAAACTTATAGTTTTGGTTTAGTAGAGGCACCACCTAGTAGAGAAGGCCACTTGGAATATGGAGCGCGAGATGCGGACCCAGTATCATTACCTGTTCAAGATTTCAGGTGTATCCTAATCCTTAAGTTTTATGGATGAAAGTTCCTTTAGTAGTGGATATTATAATGACAGTTCAGGTTGTTTTTCATATTTTTGTTTATTTTTGCCGTTAGAACCTTTCCATAGCTGCCTAAAGTCCTTTATGACATTGTAGAACTGACATGTTGGTTACCGGGCAGTTTGTTTTATTATTAGAGCCAATTCCTTATTTTGAAGTTGTCACTGGTTCTAAATGGCCACTGGGTAAAAAATTTAGTAAAATGATCTCGTATGCAAATTATGACAGCACTAACAACTTCAAAATGTTGACTTTAGGCTAGGTGGACCTTTGGTTTGAGTCCTGATACACCCAAACTCATTTTGACCTATTGGTCGAAAAGTTAAGAAAATAAATATAGGTATGGGACCCATATTTGGTCGAAATGACCTCGAATGGAAAATTTAAGTGTGCCCTTGAATCCGAAATGTTTAATTTTGTATGGTTACATAGTTCGTTTGCGTATAAGGGATTCCAAATGAATCCCGAGGGCTTGGCGAGGACGTGGAAATTTCCAAGTCCATTGTTGTCAACTAGTACATCGCTATCGCAAGCCAAGGGTCACGATTGCGATACCCTTGGCAATCAGCTGGTATCGCAATCACGGTAAAACACCCTAGTTTCTGGACCTTAGAAAATTTCCTGGAATTCTAATCTCTGGACCCAATATGACTCATGGGTACAAGCCGTATGCTGGGGTAAAAATGGTATGGTCCAGTCGTATACTGACCAGTATTGGTTGATGGATGAATTTTGGTTACTGGAATGGATATGACTTAGAGGTACGCGTCATATTGGTGTTTATAGATCATTTGGTTCCTTAACTTAATATTAGACTTGGTTACTTAGATTGGATCTGAGTATGCGTTGCTCACCATGAGCCATAAGCCAGGGTACGAGTAGTAGCCAAGACTCGTAGGTGGATAGTGTCTAAATCTTCCTTGGGCTTAAATATTCCAAGGGTATGAATAAAGAGTACAGATCGTATGCTTTGGATATGACTTAGTTTGATGAGTCATATACTGGAGATTGTTTGATCCAAAGGTTAAGTCTAGGGTATGAGTGGAGGGTACCACTCATATTGGAATGGTACAACTCGTGAGGGTCAGTCGTATCCCTATGACGGGATTTTTGTGCAACTTAAGTGGGGTGTATTCTGGATATTTCTCCACTTATCCTAATAAGGTCCCATGACTTCTAACCTACTTGGAAGGTTATTTACCCTATTATTCCATTCATTAACACTTAGAAACTCTTCTAAACACTCTAAAATTCTCTCTTAAAATTTTTTTGGGCAAGGGAGGCTAGGGTTTCAACTAGAGGATTGATTTGGGGCTTTTCTTGGTGATTTCTTTCCATCATCATCTTGGTTTATGGCATGTTCTCTTTTCTCATTGTTAATTTTATCTAAAGGTATGGTTTTTATGAATGTTTTCATGATTTCATTAATTATATGATTTTGGTTTTCAAATATGAATTGGGGGTTTTGATGTTAAATGGTTAGTTATGGTTTCCCATGGTTTAATTATGTTGTTATAAGCATTAATGGTGGTTTTGGATAATTGGATTGCATGGCAATGGTTTAATGGTAATTGGAATTGATTTTGGTCATATTATGCCCCCAATGTGTTTGAAAAATGCTTATAAAGATATGTCCATTGCATTGACTACTTTTAATGGAACTGTTGCATGTTTTAAAACTTGGTAAAGGAATTATGCATAGTTTAAATGGTTTGGAAAGGGAAATGTCTAAATGGTTATGCTTGGGGGGTATATGGAATCCCCCAAGTGGTTTAAGGAAGGGCTTTTGAAAGTCCCCTTAAACCCATAAATGGTTGTCTATGGAAGATACATGCAAGTAAGGATTGTATGACGATACCAATATTAATAACCTTGGTTAATAAATGGATAATGTTTTGGTTATTTGGAAATTGATTTTAATTGAGAATTAATTGCGGGATGTGTAGCAAAGCCGTGAAAGGTGGAGTTTTCGGGGGGACAAAAACTAGAAACTTATATTTGTCGATATGAGGTTGGTCTTGGTGACCGTGTCCATGATGTCACACTATATTTTGGGAAATGTACTAGTCATCCCAAGGGTTTCTTCCCTGGTAGTGCGGCTACACGTACTGGGGCCTTTCAGCAGGGGGTGTTAAACCCATATAGCTCGTGGGTGGTTTAGGATGGCAAAGCTACACAACCCATGTAAAGGTTTTAAAGGCATGCTAAACCCGGTCCATTTTTCCCGGCTTGGTTATATATATATGAATAGTTATGTGCATATGGATGGTTTTACTTGATTTTATAAATGGCATTATTTTATCCTTATCCTGAGATAATGCTAACGTACACCCGCTAACCCGTCTACTGGCGGTTGTATACCCACACTATGCAGGAACCAGCCGTTTACTCCTCTTACATAGTGATTTACTCGGGGATCAGCATTTGAACTAAAGTGGCGAGTTTCCATACTTTCGAAAGGCTCTATTTCATGTCATGGACTCTCTTAGACATTTTTGTTTATTTCTGGATATTAGTTTTTGGCTATGATTGGGGGCATGTATCAACCAGATTTTATTACTCTTTTGGTTAGAGGCTTTGTGGTACTTCTATGAGTTGGAATGAGCGGGATCGGTATAGGTTTCAACCTTGGTATTGGTATTGGTATTGGTATTGAGGCTGGTATCATCGGACATAATTTCTCACTGTTCTGTCATATTTAATTTGGGATTAATTATATTATATTTTGATATCCCTTCTGGTTATGGCTTGGTTTATGGAATTTGGTATGGTAATGGTTGGATGGTGTGTATGGGATGGTTGGACTCGATTGGGTCAGTCACGGTTGTGATCTTATCCCAGAGTCTTCACGTGAGCTATTTCACTATCTTGCTACATGCTCGAAATTCTTCCAACTCAGGGCAGACAACTGAAGGTGGTCTCCGGTCCCGGTCAGACTTGGGATGCCCCTTACAATAAGGCCCCCAGTCGGGTCGCGTCACATGTTGTGTAGGTTTCAATTGCAACTCGAACCAACAGGCTCAAGATGCCGCAATCGCAAGCCTCCGGGTCGTGAT
Source organism: Capsicum pubescens (assembly GCA_030864215.1). Classification (NCBI taxonomy): domain Eukaryota; kingdom Viridiplantae; phylum Streptophyta; class Magnoliopsida; order Solanales; family Solanaceae; genus Capsicum; species Capsicum pubescens. The sequence continues at coordinate 36,594,601 of CM061539.1, read as the reverse complement.
AGCAACTCCTGAGTACCTGTACTGGTGATGTGCTGTGATTTCATCGCACATTCATTGCTTAAAATGGTTAAAATATGTATTGACTTAGGTCGTTTAGTCGGATATGATGTGTGTTTTATGTGTTTTGAAGGTAAACTAGGTCGGAAGTGGTGTTGGACTAAAAAAGAGAAAAGAATGTTCTGAAAAGTTGAAGCACTGTTCAAGTTATGAATCGCTAAGTCACATTATGACTCGTAGCCAAACTCATAAAGATAACATTGAGAAAACCTTAAGCCTAAAGAATAAGATATAGAAGGCCACGAGTCATAAGGACAGACTAAGACTCATAGTGAGAAGTTGTACTGTGAACAATATGTAAAATCCTGAAGGTTGATACTCAAGTGGTAATGAGTGAAGACCACGAGTCGTAAGGACTGACTATGACCCATGGTAGGAAGTCGTTAGGATTATCGATTCAATTACCTTGATGATGAAAAGCTATTAGAGTGACTACGATTAGAAACATATGACTCGTATAGTAACACTATGAGTTGTAATCACTGAAGCTTAAATAGAGATACGACAATAGGCAACGAGTCATAACCAAACCTAACGACTCGTTGCCAGAGGTGTAAAAACTACCAAAATTTTTTTCCTATTCCTTTTTAATTAGGATTTCTTTATTATTTTTAGATACTATAAATACCCTAGGGTTATTCTTTCATTATGTGATGCACTTTTGATACTTTTTTCCATACCTTTACTTTTTGATACTCGATAATTTTGTCTTGTGTTTTGGTTTCGTATTCATTGGAGATTTTGAATTTTTCTCTTTCATCAGTGTGCGATTAAGTACATGTCTTTTAATTTCCATGGATTGTTGCATAAGCATGAGTAGCTAATTACCTTGACTAAGGTTGTGGGAACCTTGGCAGATTAACTACGTAAGGAAAGTGGGAGATTGATCTATTTTGTTGTGGCCGCATGTATCTTGATTTCATTCATATTAATTGTATCCCAAGCTATTGTAGAAGCTTGAGAATTCCCTGTATTCGAGATCATCCTCACAAGGGAGTTCGATATTAGGAAAAGGAGAATACAACAGTGATTTGAGGCTATCAATCCTCATCTAATCAACTTGAGACCCGAAAGGTGATAGTTGTACTAGGGTTTAAGACAAGGGATAGTAAGGCAATGCCCTGAGACTTAAAAGATGAAGTGTGAGATTTATCAACACGTTCATAAGACGTTTTATAATACATAACTTGTCAGGCATTGCATGTAGAACAGTGAGTTAAGTGGGTTGAACACGATAATTTTACAGAGTTAGAAGACAAAGGGAACATAGTCCTAGTATTTGTCTTCTATTGTTTACAATCTCAAGTGGTCAAGTTTGGTTACGTGTTACTGTGACTTCTGAATCCCCCCATTTACCTTTCCACATTGCCCATGATTTCATCAAGTTTTAGACATAATTCCACACATTGCCTGTGGGTTTGACCCCAACTTGGTTTGGGTCACTATATTTGGAATCGACTGCAATATACTTCTCTGGAGGTTAGTTTTAGGCGACATTAAATTTTGGTGCCGTTGCCGGGGTGTACGGTACTGAGTTGTTAATTAGATTTGCTAAAGTTTAAAGTGTTTAGTTTCTATTTTTAGTTGGGTATACATCAGTGTATGACTAACACTAAGAGTAGAGGCAATCCTTTGCTCTCATTGAATCCTAATCCAGAAAGACTACTACATCCTAATCATACGATGACTTACAAGTATGGGAAGGCAATTTAGAAGGGGTTTGGGATGACTCTCTACCATTACCTCTCGCTTCTCTAGGTTATCCATAGAATATTGCTAATAGACAGAAAAAGTTGATGTTAGTAGAGTCATCTGAACAACAGAGGAGAGTAGCTCAGAAAACCCAGTTGGCTCAACAGGCAGAGCTAGCCAGGATAAGACCAGTAGTTGATCGTCGAGCAATACTTGACGGTGATTAAGATAGAGCATGTGGTGTAAGAGCTCGAGTGATCCTAGCTTATCGGTATCTGCCGCCATATAATGAAGATAAAGATATGGGATATGTTGAGCCTGCTGAAACTGGAGCCATTATTCCTCCTATCTTATCCCCAAATGTTAAGTTTGATATTACTAGTGCAATTATCCAACTGTTGAATCTTAAAGTTGTGTTTGTAGGGTTGTCAACATTTGATGCAAACATATATCTTAACAATTTTACTGGGATCTGCACATCGTATACCATCACAAGGGTGGATCAGGAAGCATTAAGATTGAGGTTCCTCCCTTTCTCGCTGACTAGAGAAACATCACTATGGTTGTGGAAACTTCCTAGAGGCTAAGTCAGTACTTGAAATGAGCTGCATAGACAAATTTTGAATTGATTTTTTCCTCCTATTAAGATGCCTCAGCTAAAATATGAGATTTATAACTTCCTGAAGTTTACCCTTGAGTCCATGTATGAGGCATGGCTTCAGTTAAAAAAGAAGTTAAGCATGGTACCTAATCACTTTTTCTAGGGTCTAATTTGTAGAGATATTCTATAGATACCTAAATATAAGTTCGAGGGATATGGTAGACACAATATCTGAAGGTGAACTGATGCGTCTTTGTTAGGATATGGCATTGGAAATGCTAGATGAGATCTCTATCTCTAACCGAGGATGGTACACTCGAAAAGTTGATAGAAGTACTGGTATGTATGCTATTGGGGCTATTAGTGACTACAAAGTTTGTTATGAATCGATAGAACAAGAAGTTTCACAACTAAAAATGGATATTAGGTTGCTTACAAAGCAATTTGCAGCAATAAATTCTGAAAAAGTAAATGCAGTAGGGACATAGGGTCTGCTTCAAGGGCTTATGAGTCTGATGCAGATGAGAAAGCAAAGTATCTAGATTGAGAAGTGTTGGGTTTTCATGGAAAGAGACAAGAAAACCAGGGTTAGAAATATTATGGCGATAGGTACTGAGACAGAAGAAAAGATGAGATGATGATTGGAGATGCAAAGATGACTATAAGGAGAATAGTGATAGATATGTTCCACCGGTCAGCCAAGATACTGAGTCGAGAATGGAAGCAATGGTGTCAAAACTAATGAAAGTCCAAGGAGGTTAGGAGATCTTCCTTAAAGAGATTAAAGAGGACATGTCAGGATTGAATAAAAAAGTTGAGTTATAATCTACCATGATAAAACAACTAGAGCTATAGTTTGGCCAAATGTCGGCCATATTCAATCAGAGACAGCCTGGTACTCTTCCCAATAATACAATGCTAAATCCAAAAAATGATAGTCATTGCTATGCTATTACCACTCAAAGTGGGAAGACCACCATGGGCCCCCTCATGCCTACTACGGTTGAGTTAAAGAATGATGGTGATAATGCTAATGTTGAGAAAGTACCTGAAGTTGAAGCTAGAAAATCATCATATGCTTAGTATAGTAATAAGAAGGATAAGGGTAAGGTTGACGAACCTGTTCTGAAGACTATTCCAAAACCTCTCTCTACTTTTCCTCAGAGACCAAAAAAGAAGCAAAAAGAAGGTAAATATTAGAAGTTTCTATCAAGGTTAAAGGAGCTGTCTGTCAATATTCCACTTGTTGAGGAATTGAAGCAGATGCCTGGTTATGAAAAATTCATGAAAGATCTGGTCACTAGGAAGCGGACAGTAAGCTATGAGCCTGGTTATGAAAAATTCATGACAGATTTGGTCACTAGGAAGTGGACAATGAGCTATGAGCCCACTAATAATGTGCATCATTCCAGTACTAAGAAGTGGACAGTGAGCTATGAGCCCACTAATAATGTGCATCATTCCAGTACTGTTGCTTCTAGATCATTGGTAGAGAAAAATGAGGACCCAAAGCCTTTACCATATTATGCACCATTGGGTCCTTCAACTTTGCTTGGGCTTTATGTGATCTGGGAGCCAGTATTAATCTTATGTCGCTGGTTGTGTTTAAAAAGTTAGGGTTGGGGGAACCCAAACCAATATCTATGAGGTTATTAATGGTAGACCAAAATGATGTGTTGATGAAGGTGGTATCCTTCACCTTCCTATTCAATTTTGTGATGCTTGATTGTGAGGTGGACTTCCAAGTCCCTATTATCTTGGGCAGACCCTTCCTAGCTATGGGTAGGGCATTAGTTGATATGGAGTTTGGATAGATGAATTTCATACTCAATGATGAATAGGTAATCTTCAATGTATGTCAGTTGATGTGACAACCGAATGATATGAGGGTAGTGTCTGTGTTAGACACCATTGATGACGAGGTTAATGTAGGGGATGTTCTAATTGAAGAGAGGCTAGATGTCAAGGCATTAGCAGTAGTGATTATGAATTTTTATAGTGATGGAATTAAAGAATATGACAAGATGATGGGTTCTCTGTACGGGAGAGGTTCTTACATGAATGCTCTAAAGAATCTAGATCTGGATCTAAAAAATAGAACCACTCCTCCTGCTCGACCATCTGTTGATGAGCCACTAATTTTGGAGTTTAAGGCCCTTCCATCTTACTTGTGCTATGCATTTTTGGGGGTCGATAACACCTTTCCAGTCATTATTGCAGTTGACTTGGTTGAGATTAAGGTAGAGGCGTTGCTATCAGTATTGCAGAGGTTCAAAAGAGATATGAGGTGGATCATTATAGAAACCGTGGGTATTCTGCCAGACATTTATACTCACAAAATCTAGTTTCCAGACTGCATCCCAAGTATTGAGCATTAGCGCTAGCTAAATCCTCCTATACAAGAGGTGGTAAAGAAAGAAATCATTAAGTGGTTAGATGTTGGTGTAGTTTACCCCATTGCGGATAACAAGTGGGTCAGTCCTATTCAATGAATCCTAAAGAAAGGAAGAATTACTGTATTGCCAAATTAGAATAATAAGTTCATGCCAATGATACTAGTCATAGGTTGGAGAGTGTGCATGGAGTACCAAAAGCTAAATATATGGACCTAGAAGGACCATTTTCCCATGTTGTTTATGGATCGGATGACTGATAGGTTAGTAGGTAGGGGTTGGTATTATTTTCTTGATGGGTATTCGGGTTATAGTTAGATCACTATTGCACCCAAAGACTAAGAAAAGACGACCTTTACCTGCCCTTATGGGACATTTGCATTCAAAAGATTGCCATTTAAGCTGTGCACGCTCTAACCACCTTTAAGAGATGAAAGATCTTGATATTCTCCGATATGGTGGAAGTCACCATTGGGGTATTTATGGATGATTTTTCTATGGTTAGTGATAATTTTGATGACTGTTTAGTTCATTTGGCCAATGCTCTTCGTAGATATGAGGAATGCAATTTGGTACTAAACTGGGAGAAGTGACATTTCATGGTGAAAGAAGGAATCGTGCTTGGGCACATGATCTTGAAAAGAGGAATATAGGTGGATAAGGTGAAAATTTAAGTAATTAAGAAGTTACCACCACCAATCGCATTGAAGGGTATTTAGAGTTTTTGGGGCTATGCTGGATTTTACAGGCATTTCATCAAAGATTTCTCGAAGATTGCAAACCCTCTATGTAAGCTTCATGAGAAAGAGGTGAATTTTGATTTTGATGAGGCATGTCCGAAGGATTTTGAGTGCTTGAAGGAGCAGTGGGTGTCATCCCCTATTATAGTGTCCCTCGACTAGTCCTTGCCATTTGGGATTATATGTGATGCAAGCGGCATGGTTTTAGGTGTTGTTCAAGGACAAAAGTGATAAAATGTCCTTCATCCTATTTACTATGCTAGGAAGACATTAAACCCTGCTCAAAAGAACTATACTATTATCGAGCAAGAATTACTGGTAGTGGTTTTTCCCTTTGAAAAGATCTGGTCCTATTTGGTTGGGACTAAGGTTATTATTCATACAGACCTTACAATGCCAGTTCTTATTTGGAAAGCTGCAATTTCTTAACCGCCACAGTTTCTACTCCTGCTAATAGTTTAGCACATTCATTGTTGTTACTATAGGGTCGAGATACCTAATAGAGAAGAAAGATGCAAAAGTGAGATGGATTCAATAGGTTCTCTTGTTGCAAGAGTTTGATTTTGAAGTAAAGGACCCGAAAGGCATAGAAAATCAAGTTGCAGATCACTTGTCCAGACTTGAGGAAGAAGCAATGCCGAAAGTAGGGGATGGGATTGAAATCGACGATACTTTTCCATATGAATAGATTTTGGCAGCATCGCAAGACCTAATTCTCTGGTTTGCGGACTTTTCCAATTACTTGGCATAGGATCTTTTCCCAAAAGACTTGTCCTTCTACCAGAGAAAGTGTTTTATGCATAAGGTAAGTAAGTTATTCTGGGATGAGCCTTATTTATTCAGGATATGTGTGGATGGTATGATTCGTAGTTGCATCCTGGAGATGGAGATGATCAGTATTCTTGAGGCTTGTCATGCCTCACCTGTTGGGGGTCACCATGGAGGAACTTACACAAGCCATAAAATATTATAGTATGGGTACTATTAGCCAACAATATACAAGGATGCTTATGAATTTTCTTCAACCTGCGACCAATGCCAACATCAAGGAAATATTTTGAGATGCCATGAACTCCCTATGACCTCTAATTTAGAGATAGAGCTTTTTGATGTATGGGCAGTTGACTTCATGGGTCCGTTCGTAAGCTTTTTTAGTATGAATATATTCTGGTTGTGTTTGAATTTGTGTTCAAATGTGTGGAAATGGTAGAGCTCCCCAACAATGAAGGTAGAAGTGTCACCGCATTCTTGAAAAAGTATATCTTTTATTGATTTGGCATTCCATGTGCAATAATTAGTGATGACGGGTCGCATTTTTACAATCATTTATTCAAAATCCATATTGATAAATATGTAGAAAAGCATAAAGTGGCAATACCTTATCACCATCAGACAAGCGGGCAGGTTGAGGTCTCCAAAAGAGAGATCAAGTCCATATTGGCAAACACTTTGAATGCCAACAACACTGACTAGTCACGAAAGCTTGATGATGCGTTATGGGCCTACCTGACAGCTCTTAAGACTTCCATAGGTTCCTATCCATATAAACTTGTGTTGGGTAAGGCATGTCACTTGCCTGTTGAACTTGAGCACACGACACTATGGGCAATGAAAAAGCTGAATTTTGAGTGGCATGATGCAGCGAAGCTGAGGATGAGAAAAGTGAATGAGTTGGATGAAATTCCACTCTGGGATTATTAGAGTTTTGCTCTATATAAGGAGAATATAAATATGTATAATGATAGAAAAATTGAGAAAATAGTACTTGATCCCGGTGATTAGGTGTTGCTGTATAATTCGAGACTTCACTTGTTTCCAGGCAAGTTAAAGTCTAATTGGTATGGGCCATTCACTGTGGTAAGGGTGTTCCCTCATGGTGCTATTAAATTGAAGCGTGATGGTGAAAAACCATTCAAAGTGAATGGGAAAAAGGGTAAAGCACTATATGGGTAAACTGAAGAAGTAAAAGTGGTTGATGACTTGAGCCTTGATGAAGTCTGAGTAGCCATGGCAACTGACTCATACCGCAACATTAAATCAGGCATTGCATGGAATGAAACCCATGGGTTTGGATGGTGAAATTTGAGTATCTAGCCTATCTACATCATTCCACGACGTTAAATAAAGCGCTGCGTGGCAGGTAACCCATGTTTTGTACTTATTTAATTATAGGGTAACTTGTGTGCTTAGTGTGTAGGGCTGGAGATTGCAAGAAGAAACTTGAAAATTTTCCTAGTGCCAGGCCATAATACCCACTGTATGAGTCTTAATTAGACATTACGACTCATGACCAAGACTCGTAAGGACCTGGAGCTCAAACCACACTCAGGTATTTGGTTTCTAGAACTATTACGAATCTCAGAATGAGTTGTAGTTAGTGACTATGACTCATAACCTTGAGTAATAATTATTAGAGACCCAAGTAAACTTCCAGTCTTCACGGAGGGTGTCTATGACCCGTAATCACAGTTTACAAGCCGTTAAGTAGACTCATAACCATTCCTGATATCGCGGGCCTAACGGGTCGACCTGATCCAAGTTACATGATTAATTAAAATAAAACAAAGGGGCAAAATGATTGGTATTCAAATCATTCAAAATTTCAACTCCATCCATTCTCCTAAGCTACTAACTATACTCAACTAAACTCTAACTTCATCCTAACATCAATTATGTACAATCTCCCAAGAGTAAAACAATCTCAAGTGGGAGGTCTCGAAATTCATTAAACTTAAGCTCAAAAGAATCCAAGGAAAGTAACAAGTAAGTATTTGTGTTTAATTTCTTAACTTCAAAGTGAAATAGTTGCTTGGACTACTTGTTCATAATAGGTGTGCATATCTGTAGACGAGCCCTAGTCTTGTTAAATTTGTAAAATAAAGAGAAAATAAGAGTAAATCTCCCAATGTGTACTAATTTGTGTTAATGGGAATGAAGTAGGGATGCTTGATGTTGTTTTAATATGTACATTATTGTCTTAGGACTAAAAATCAGTGCTAACTGATCTAATCACTCATGTTAATATGGCTATAGGACTCTTAATGACTCGTAGGGATACAAAACGAGTCGTTACATGACTTGTCGCCACTGTTAACATGGTTGATTGGAAGAGTGTGGGTTCTATTGATATTATGACTCACCTCAATGAGTCGTAGTCACACTATATGACTCCTAGTCAGGTGTCGTAATTACTGGAAAAGGTATTGAATCAAGGATGTATTTCTAGTCAACTAATGAGTTTTGGTAATAAGTTGTAGTCTAACATTACGGCTCATTAGGAGGAATCGTTGCCTGACCAGTGAATACTGATAATGAATCTTTCCACCTTATGAGTCTCAGTATGACTCATAACCAGAGGCATTTTCTCGTATATTGAGTTGTAATGTGCCCCAATCCTGCCACACTGACACTTTATTTTCTTATTTTCCTTACTATTTCTTAGGAATAACTAATGGATGTTGTTTCAACAGGTAAAATGTCTCCGAAAACTGATTCTGCAAAGAAGATGACCTCAACAAAGAAATCCCAATAGAAACCTACCCCACAATCCACTTTTCATCTCAGAAATAAGGACACCGATGAGTCAAGCAGTGACCTAAAGGAATATCCAAACGTGCGACAGGTAGCACTAAGTAAGAAGCGACCTATGGGGGCAAAAGCAAATATGGAGGAGGATGCACCCCCTAAGTCTACATCAAAAATGAAAAATCCTAGCACCTCACTACCCCATTCACCATCATCCTTTGATGAGGATGGAAATGATGACAATGATAAAAAAAAAAATAGCGAGGATATTGGTGAGAAAGAATTAGGCTTCATGGAAGAGGAAGATAAAATGGGGGTGACGATGATAATGAGATTTATAATAAAAATGGGTCTGCACTAAGATAAGATAGCAGTGATGAAAGTGGCAGTCCAGTCAAAGAAATACCACCACCACAAGTACCTCCCACTCTACTTTCCATTGAGGCTTCTCCGATTCTAATTTTTAAACGGTAGGGTTACCCCGATATGTAGGCCCTATATGAAAAAGACAGTGCCATAAATCCTGCGACCGAAAAGCCTTTAAGAAGTTTTATCTTAAGAGAAAGTTGTTTAAAACAGAAATGTCTGAGATGCCCGCCTTTGCTGCCAGATTAAAATAATACAATTTCAAATGGATGACTAAGAACCTAGTTAGTATAGTACAACAATGGTTTGTGAGTTTTATGCTGCATACCAGATGGAGATAAAAATAAAAAACCAAAAGGGCCGGTTGTGAAAGGGTATAGACCCATTGTCAGATTTAGTGATTCAAGGTGTTTGGGTGAATATCTTAGCTCAGGCGATCTTTTAAGTATTACATGGGCCAGAGTTTGTTCTCTCGACCAACAATACAGAGATAGATTTTCTAGTAAAGGAGATGAAAAGGTGAGGGCAAAATAAATAGGTTAAGAGGATAAGCTGGTTCTCGGTTGATGGTTGGGACCATTGCCATAGATTGGGAGAAATATCCATAGGTAGTTGGTGGTATCGAAAGTTTATCATTTATTAAGAAGAATAGACTGAACTTATAGTCCAAGGCTTGGTGGACCCTGATATAACACAGATTGAGTCCACCTTGGCCAACAATGTTGTGGGACTGGACAAAGAAACCCTATTACAGGTATTATGCTAGGGTCTAAGATCAATATGGCCAAGTAGATAATGAGAGATTAGAGATAGGATGACAAGTACAGATACGATTATGGCCTTCCCCTTTCTTTTGACACGAATATGTTTGGACGCGAGAGTACCATAACGCCCAATATTGATCAATTCTTAAGGCCGAAGACCATGACAGATTTGAGGCTAATTAGAGATGTTGCCAATCCTACATTTGAGATGGATAAGTTGGCGATAATGATGATTAGAGAGTCTTATAAGGCCGGAGGGAAGGGAGATAATAGTACAGTGTTCATCCATACAGGTGATACCCCTATCAAGACCGTCCAATCTAAGCCCCAGGACTCTGATATAGAAGGTACCTCCCGGACTCCCACTCCACCACCCACTACTGCACTATGACCATCCATATTTAGGTTGGTTTTGGTTAGCCATGTTTAATGTCACAATTACTTTTATAGGTGGTACAAAAAAGGCTGAGTATAGTGGAGATAATTTTGAGACTTATGGATGGAGAAGTGAAACCATGGGTTGACCTAAGGATTAAGGAAGAAATAAGGGAGATGAAGGAAAGGTTTGATAGGTTAAAGAAGTATATTAGCTAGCAACTTGAGGTTAATTAGTCCCCAAACTTAGCTGGTGTAAAGGACGAGCTAGCTGCACTAAGAAAGTCAGTTGAAGAGCTACATGATAGATCGATCCTCTTGATGCCTATTATTAAGGAGGCCCAAGAAGAGGAGGAAGTTGAGAATATTTGGGGTGTTAAAGATTCAAACCCCATATCTAGTGAGAAGATAAAGGAAAGCAAGAAAAGGAAGAGAATAAGAACGGAGGAACAAAATGTTGAAGGTGAAAAAATGGAAAGTATTCAGAGTGAGCTAGAACGTGAGGCGAGGGTCTGAGAGATGGCGGTAGGGGCTGGTAGTTTGAGGTTTGTTGATGCTACTGAGTTGAGCTGTAGTACAACCGCCCACCGCCTGAGCTACCTTTGAGTGCACTGGCCACCATTGGTGCCACTATTTTTGATAGCGTCCCAACAACTGTTGGGACCACTGATGTTCAGAGCGGGACTCGATCTGAGGTCCCACGTTATAATCTTGCTTGATCTGGTGCCTAGGGCACACATGTATGTCTTCTCCCCTTGTTTTGTATTTTGAATGCACTAGGGATAGTGTATAGGTATTTAGTTGGGGGTGTGGGTGTATCACATAGTCACCACAGGTTGTTGTTGCCAAGTTTCTTTTCTCGTCGTCTGCGGTTTGAATGCAAAACTGACATGTTGTGTTGTTTTTATATATTTTATTATGTGTTGTGTGATGTTAATTAGGAGGAAACTTGTTATCTAAGGCAGTTAACATTTTTGATATGATTGTGCAATTTTTGAAAATGTTTGAGAAAATGCTTGGTATATAAGGCAGTTAACATTTTTGATATGATTGTACAATTTCTAAAAATGTTTGAGAAAATGGTACCCCTCATACAATTTGTATAACTATACGATCTGGTATACGTATAACTATTATGAATATAGTGATGACATTAGGATTAGGGACATAATAACTATGGACAAAAATTGCATAAACTGGATAGGTAGTGGCTAGCAATATAACCCTGTACAATGTGTGTGTAACCCGTAACTTAGTTCATGGTATGTATGGAATGTAGATCTTTCTTGGTTGCTCTTGCCTAGGTTATAAGATGGTTGGTTAGGAGATGATCAAAGACCATTTTATGTGAATAAGTCCACTTTAGCATGAATTACCAAATTGAATGAAATAGAAATCCCCTAATCCCAATGTTGAGCCTTAATAGACCCATTTTTTTGTTTACACCAATTCACATTCCTGTTTAAACCACAATGAAAATATTTTGGCCCTGGTCCTCCTTGGACACTATGCACCTCAACTCAAGTAAATTCCCTAAGTTGAGGGTGGCTATTATAGGAGTGTGTTGCCTAAGTTGAGGGTGACTATTATAGGGGTGTGTAGTATAAAATGAGTATAAAAAAAGGTATGGATTGAAATAATGAGTGGGGCTGAGTGTGGTAGACAAAATAAAAAGAGAAGAAAAAGAAAATAAAAAAAAGAAAGTACAAAAGAAGAAAAAAATAAATAAAAAAAACCACACCTAACCTGAATAAGCAGCAAAAGTATAAAAAAGGAGAAATAAAGGCGGATCAAACAAAAAGGTTGGTAAAAGAGTGGACCCTTAAGAAATCATAGTACCAAGAAGGCTAAGTCACTAAAAATCATAAAATGCACCGCTCCATCCCCAAGCCTACTCTACAATCCTAACTAAAGTACTATAGTGATCCTAACCAGATTGTCCAAAAACTCAAGTAATGAATATATGGGCAAGCCTATGGCATTCTGTGTGCATCGATCGGAACTTCTTTGTGAGTGAGAGCATTTCTTGAATTTCCTTTTATGAATATGCTGATCTAATTAAGTGGTAGGGACTTCTTTGACTGTTAGGGTGCATGGGTTATGTTTTTAGATTGCTTATCTGTCTGGATAGTGTACTCCATATAAGCCTAGTTGTTTGATGCTAATATAATGCCATCACCTGATTCTTGATACTTCAACTTCTTGTTAATTAATGCCATCACCTGCTTCTTGATAAGCCTAGTTAATTAATGCTAATATAGTTGTTTTGCGATACTTTGACTTCTTGATACTCGATAATTTTGTTCTTGAGTTTTGGTTTCATTTCCAATTGGAGATTTTGGATTTTACTCTTTCATCAGTGTGCAATTAATTACATGTCTTCTTTATTGATTTCTATGGATTGTTGTATAAGCATGAGCGGCTAATTTCCTTGACTAGGGTTATGGAAAACCTGGAAGACTAACTATGTATGGGAAGTGGGAGATTCATGTATATTATTATGGCTGTATGTATCTTGATTTCCTTAATATTAATTTTGTCCCAAGCTACTAGAGAAACTTTGGAATTTCCTGTATTCGAGATCATCCTCACAAGGGAGTTAGAGATTGTGAAAAGGAGAATACGACAGAGATTTGAGGCTATCAACCCTCATCTAATAAACTTGATACCCAAAAGGTGATAGTTGTACTGGGGTCAAAGACAAGAGATAGTAAGGCGATGTCGTTAGACACAAAAGGTGAAGGGTGAGATTCATCAACACATTCACAAGATGATTAGTAATATATAACTTGTCAGACTTTGAGTGCAGAGCAGTGAGATAGATGACTTGAACTCAAAAATCTTACAGAGTTATAAGCCAGGAGGAACACAGTCTTAGTGTTTGTCTTCTATTATTTACAATCTAAAGCACTCAAGTTAGGTTACGTGTTACTGTGATTTCTGAATCCCCCCATTTACCTTTCCGCACTGCTCATGATTTCATCATTTCCGAGACATAATTCCACACATTCCCTATGGGTTCGACCCCAACCTCGTTTGAGTTACTATATTTGGCATCGACTACAACATACATCTTTTGAGGTTAGTTTTGGGCGATATCAACTAGGTATAAAAGAACCCCCTTTCCATAATTTTGGCCATTCATACCCCTTACTTGAGATTCAAAAACTCTAAATAGTGTGATATCTTACAATTGAGGCTCGGGGGTGATTTAGGAATCCGATTAACATTTATTTTTGCAATTATCTTCTGATTTTAGGTAAGAATTCACCATTTTCTTAGTGAATTTTAGTTATTTATTGCCCAAAACCCCAAAACCTTTAGGGCTTGATTTTAGCCCCAGTTTAACTTGGCTTTTACTTATTTTGAATATAATGATTCCTTGAGCTTGTAAGAATGTTGGGTTGGTTACGAAAATGTAATTTCTATGAGTGGGACCCACATAAAGATTTGATGTGATTTTTGAATTCGAAGAACATTGGTACAATCAGGGTATCGTTATTCTCATATTGATATGTAGAATGTGTTTTTCATAGCTTGGTATCTTGAGGAGGATTCTCGAAAGAAAAAAGTGGTGGTTTAGCAGTTCTTTGTGCTTTCTTCGGCGTCGAGGTAGGCTAGGTTTATCCCTCATTAGATTGCGCTATTTCATAGTATTCTTATGATATTATGTTAGATTTGGGATGGATTTTAGGTGTTCAATTGATGAAATGCAAGACTTGGGTTAGATGGACCGTTTAGGACATTTTCAAATTGTAGAGTTGAAACACTTAACTTGTTTCCTTGTGCCTTAGGTGAATCAAGCTTCATTCCTCATGTTTAGTATGAGAATGCCTTTTACTCAAATTAGGTAAAAATGCGTTAGTTATTCATTCTTTGGGTAAGACTGGCCTTAGTTGCTTACACTAAAGAAGGTTGCCTTAGATTCCATTGGACTTAGTTAATGTGTTTGGGAAGGATCTTACTATTGGACTAATTGTAGCTTGTTTAACATCTAAAAGTAGATTTAGATACCTTAAGACTAGTTCGGGTACAATTTTTCTAAAACAGAACTCAAAGATTAGAAGTTGACTCTTAACCCACTTTAGGCTATGACACATGATTAGTTTTGTGAACCTTTTTAGCTTATTAGACTCTTGGTAATATGTATTGAGGCAATATTGAGAAATCTTGATACTTGATGGTTATGTTGGTTAATGTGAGGGTTGACTCCTATTGATTATGTTTTCATTTATGCTATTAATGATACTCCTTATGATGTTGATTATATATATTCGGTTAGAGTTCTAAAGATGATTATGTTATTGATTATACACATATACCCGATTCGAGTTCAAAGAATGGTTATGGAACTATAGATTATAATTATATATCTAAGTCTAGCTATTGATTATTTACCGATTCGAGTCCGTCTATTAATTATTTATTAGTTCAAGTACGACTATTGATTATATTTACCACTTTGAGTCTAGATATGCATATTATGCTATGATAATATACTTTTTACGATTAACGATATCAGAATGTGAGATTGAATGTGGCAATTTGGCTAAGTTAGAAATGAGGAAATGGTTATAATGTGGCATGTCATAAATGGATTCTAGTGGTAAAATGGCTAGTTGACAAATGATGAATAATGGGTATATGATGACTAGCTGATAATTGCATTAGTGATAAAAGACGGATAGTTGATTAAGAGACTAGTGTATAAATGATGATAAGGTTGCTATATATTGGTAAATTTTTAAATGATAGCTAAATAACGAGTTGGTTAGTTGTAAGAGATGAATGTTAGCTTTATTCTATCTTTAAGTGTACTCTCCAGGCATATGGGAGTCTGTGATGAGTTATTTACTTTCCACACCAATTGGCGTATGAGAGCCATTTTTATAGTTATGACTGCATGTGTTGACGCTTTATGTTTTGTTATTATTCCAATTTATTTTGTATTCTATTCACAACGATGTTAGAGATACTTCAGGTTTGTCTATACCTTGACTTAGTCATGTTATCTTACATTTTATCATACCTATATCATGATTTAGCTCAGTCATCTGATGATGCCTACTGAGTACCCATTGTTTTGGTAATCATACTAAACTTCTATACCTTTTTGGTGCATATCCAAGTACTAGTTTCTGCCATTGATTCATGTTTGTACGGTTTTGATATTCAGAGATAGGGTGAGCTCTTAGAGTCCGTGTTGCCCATTTACTTCTATCATTATATAATTAGTCTTTTGTTATTGAGATAGATATTGTTGACTATTTTTCCCGACCTGAACCTTGGCCTGGCTGTGACACGTATCTCAAGCCGACCATGGATTGAAGACCACCCCCTTAACCTAACCTTAAGAGAATAAGAAGACGAAATAGATGAATCAAACTAAAACTAGGAGTCAAAACAACAACCAACCCACATCTGTACACAAATGCCTCTAAAATCAGAATAACATCTAAGTCGGGATATGCCCCTGACTATGGCCGAAAAGAATCAAAAAATAAGAAAGAATACTGAAATGACAAGGCTTTTCGAAGGACGGAGGCTCACCATTTCAAGGCAACTCAATAGATGTGCTCAACTACCTAACGATGCATAGGAGAAATAGAAAATATTTGGACCCTACATCATGAAGCAATGTAGAGTCCTAGTTAGTGGATAAGCACTAATATGTAAATCAGAAAAAGTGATGAAATAATGCCAAGTCCAAAACCAGTCAAACCATATGCACACATTCATATATACATATATAAGATGCTGGGATAGGGTAAGGGGTTTAAGGATTTAACCTAAACTATGTAGGCGATCCATCCAAAAGGCAATCCATGGGCTATATGAGTTTAGCTCTCCCTGCTGAAAGGGACCAGTTTGTGTTATCCGCGTGATCCGAGGAAAAATTGAAAAAAAACTAAAGCCACCGAGGCAATAGCCATCCTAAAATATATATATCAAGTGTGCATCAAGAACACAGTCATATAGACCTTCCAACGCTGGCAAATGTAGTTTGCAGTGTTTGTCCCCCTGGGACTTACACCTTCATGATGAACTACATAATCTCTTTTAAGCCCAAATTAAAATAATTTGCACATAAAACCAGTCAGTAACTCGGGAGTAATTCATTAAGGCATTTACCACTTGGTATCTTCATACCAATATTTTTGCAAGCTAAATTAGACATGCAAAACTAATCTACATAACAATATTAACTCCCAAGTTCTATTTAAAATCCAAAGCATGGCCACCAAGGCTATCCAAATTCATTTTTACATCTATTTATCCATTAATGGAATGCATTGGGTTCAAAATAAGTTAAACCATACAATTATCTATAATAAAAATCAAATTTACAAAGTGGGTTGAGGTTAATGAAATTCCAAGCCAAAATTCATCCAACTTGGGGAAACCCATGTCCTCTATTCCAGTCATTTAAGAAGATGCATCAATTCAGTCCCCAAAACATCAATTTAAAGACTGAATAATCAATTCAAAATATGAGACAAGTAATTCAATCAGTAACAACCAAAACCCCTCAACCTAATTTCAAAACCTACAATTAAATCACATGAAAATCTATTCAATTAATGCCACAATGTGAAAATCAAGTTTAGGGAAGAGAAATACGCTCGAAACACATAGGAAATTGAATTCAATTTGAAGTTTGAGCTCGAAGTAGTGATTTCTTGTAAAACCCTTGAGCTTTCTTAGGTGGAAAGTTAAAGATGAATAAAGTAGAGTTTGATCTTTGAAAAATGAAGAAAAAGAGTCACTTTTATGTTTATAAGTTTTACAAGGGGTAAAAGACCAACAACCCTCACCCCAAGTAATAAAAAAAACAAATTTGGACAATATTAAAACACTAGCGTGGCACGCCAATATTGTGGAGGTTAAACTCTATGCCACACCGATATCGTAAAGGGTATCCTCCATTACTCGGCCTTATCATGGACCCTCACTGCCTCGGGATTGTAAACCAAGCTCGAACCCCTTTCAAAATATCAAAAACTTACCCAAACACACTTTTACATTCCTTAACATAATTCAAGTCCAAAATCAAAATCACACACGCAAGAGGGTCAAAAATAAAATAATTAAAATTTTAAGGGGTCTTACATTATCCCCCTCACCCTAATATCATTCTTCCCCAAATGATGGGTTAGGACACTTTTAGCACAAGCATAGAAAAAATATACCAGAACCAAATGACAAACTCGGAAACTAACAAGAGGAAAACGAAACTCATACCTTAAGTATTTTCATCCAACACATGGAACAAGAATGGGTACTTGTCCTTCATATCTTCCTCAGCTTCCCATATAGCCTCTTCTATCTTTTGATTTCTCCAAAGGACTTTCACTGAGGCTATACCCTTGGTCCTCAGTCGATGAACTATCCTATCCAATATTTAAATTTGGGTTTCCTCATAACATAAGGAATCCGTAACACCAACACCCTCAATAGGCACTATCAAGGAAAGATCACCCACATACTTTTTCAGCATAGACACATGAAAGATAGGATGAATAGAGCCCAAACTCACGTTCAAATCCAACTCATAAGTGATATTCCCAATTCCCCCTAAAATTTGATATGGACCAATGTAACAGGGACTGAGCTTCCCCTTCCTTCCTAAACTTATGACTTCTTTTATAGAAGACACCTTCTAGAATACCTAATCACTTACTTCAAACTCTAATTCTCTTTGCCTCATATCTGCATAAGACTTTTGGCGACTTTGAGAAGCCTTGAGTCCCTCTCTAATCACTTTCACCTTATACATGGCTTGGTGAACCAAGTAAGGACCAAACAACTTAGTCTTATGATGTGTGAGCATATGCTAACATATTTGAGGCTTTTAACTCTAAATAATTGCAAGGTCTTGAGAAACTTTAGTTATTTTTGATTAGTTTATGTTTGATTTTGTAGTTTAAGCTAATATGATAGAGAACCAACATGAAATAAAACAAAGAAGTTGAAATTTAAAGAAATCTAAAGACAAGTGTGGCTGATGAAATTTGTGATAAGTCGTCAACCCTGTGATAAGCTATTAGATTGGTCGTCATTAGTAGACAGAGAATTGGCCTAAAGTGGAAGTTGTGATGATATTTTGTGATAAGCCATCAAGGGTCTGATAAGTTATCAAGAATATCGTCAGCCTAAGGCAGCCAAGGAGAACTGAAGCAAATACTTGATGATATTTTGTGATAGGCCGTCACGTAGCTGATAGGTTATCAAGTTTGTCTTCAGCCTTAAGCAGAAAGAGACAAGACTAAAGAAGAAGATGACGATATTTGTGATAAGTCGTCAGCTTCCTGATAAGCTATCACAAATGTCATCAACTAATCCGAAGGATTTTTGATTTTTATTAATTTATTTTCTTATTTAGGGTAAACTATTTAAAGCTTTGTTTAAAGGGAAACTCATTTTTCCCTACAAAAGAGTACGACTTGGGATGGACTACAAAAGGGGGAAGCTCATTTTGACTTGCACTGGTCTGAGAGTTTTACATGAACTACCAGACTCAGTTGGAAAATATGTGTAGGTCAGGAGAAAGAGTTGCAGACCATCCCCTATTGGATAAAGTTCAGGTAAGGGGCTTAAGGGTTGATATCTTAATCAAAACCATCAACAGGTTCTTGCATGGCCCTAACTTCACTCCTCAGGCCACTTTACCATTAGTTTATGCTCGGATTAAGAATCGGGCAAATCAACGTACGTAGTTTTCCAACATCATAGCCGAAGGGGAACCAACATGGGTGACCAACCCAAACGAGAGGATCTATAAGTCCTCTTTGACTCAAGAGGAAAATTTTTGGTGGGGTGTAGTGCGTATCTGGCTGATGCCCACTGATGGAGACAACATTCTGGGTGACGACCAAGATATCCTAGTAGCAAGCATAGTGCAGAAGCTCCTTTTTAATTTTGGGGAAATCATTGCTGATGAGATGAAGATTAGAATGGCAAGAATCGACATTGCTTATCCTTTCCCTTGTCTTATCATAGAGTTGTGCCGAGCTGCTAATGTGCCATATATTGCAGGGGTTGATGATAACATTCCTGCCCAAAAAACCCATAATTCCATATGGTATGATGAAAATCAGCCAGGACTGAGACTTGATAGAGGTAGCAGCAGACCCTTCAGTTACATATGCCGGTTCAACACCTAATATGGAAGTGCAAGATTCTGAGACTGTGCAACCAATTTTTTTTGCACAAGCAGGTTTAGTGCCTGAGAATAAACCCAATCCCTTAGCTCCTACAGCATCAATAGGATTTGTATTTCATCCGATCAATATTAGAAAAGTGGCCAAACAAGCCAAATGGTGTGAGGAACAGCTACATGCTTTTACTAAAAAGTTTGCCTCTGCAGTAGATAAGAGAATCAAGGCTGCCTTTGAGCCTTTTGTGACTTTGCCTGGATGGGTTGCAGATTTGGAGAATTGATTTGATGCACGAACAAAAGAAATGTCAGGGGCTGATCTTGCTAAATTTAGAGCGGCCTTGAACAAGGTAAAAATAGATGTTGGGGTGTTGCAGCAGCACCAATTTATGGTGCCGATAGATCCGTCTATGTATGAATCTGAGGAAGAAATTCCAATGCTTGACCTCACTAGAGATTCACCAAACAAAAAGAAGAAGAAAAGGGAGCAGAAGGGCAAAGATAAGAGAAAAGATCCTGACAACAAGAAAGAAAGAAGAGTGAAAAAGAAGGTCGAAAAAGAGGAGTTGAGAAAAGCAAGAATGGAGTCCCTAGAGGACAATGAGAGATGGGAGGAGGCTTTGAAATCCAGGGCTGTAGGTGGCTCATCTAGCAGGCCCCCTACCACTGTAAGGCCAGAAGCTCCCGATGGAGAAAAGGTAGCAGATGATGCAGCAGCAGGGTCAGAAACCCATGATCCCCGGGATTGATCCACTCCAGGTATGCCCTAAACCCTGGGTTCATTATAGTTTCAACTTTAAGTTGAGGGTGTAGGATAGAATGTTGTTGTAAGAATTTTTGGTAGATAATTAGGAGTAATACAGGTACTTGAGACAGTTAGCTTATTTTGTGACTTTTGAGCACCTCTCTATTGATCTGAGTTTATAACTGTATGAATTGCATTCATCTGTGACAGCGATGCATCTTTTTGTGGCATTAGTCTGTTGACTTAACGGTTTTTGATGAATAAATTACGTGAATTAGATAAGTAGTGATATATGATGTACTTGTGTGCCATATGTGTGTGAGGTCTTACTCAGCTCCTGCTATGTTCCAAATCAAGAACCCTCCCTGTTAGTCCTACCTAGGTTGTAGAATAGGGGTTAGGAAAGGATCATAGACCATTTTTTATTGTAACCCACTTTCAGCCTAAATGACCTTCCCAATGTGAATAATATCCCTTGATCCCTGATTTGAGCCTATATGCCTGTTTTTTTCTGTGAAATCTCTCACCTTCCCATTTACCTCACAATGAAACTATTTTAGCCCTGGTCCTCCTTGGACACTGTGCACCTTGACTTAGGCAAATAGCCTAAGTTAAGGGTGGCTATCATAGGGGTGTGTGATGCCAAATGAGCATGAATAGAGGTAGAATGAGAGAAAAGAATAAAAAGTTGAGTGCGGTAAAAAAGAAATAAGAAAAGAGAAAGCTATGTTAAAGATGATAAAAATATAATATGATGATTGAAAAGATCGCATCCATCTTGAGCATGTGTGATCAATAAAAAAAGAGGAAGAAAAGAAGGTTGAGAAGTGGAACCCTAAGAGTTTAGTGTAGTGTCAAGGAAGCATAGTCACTCTAAAATATACATGAATATCATACCATCCCCTAGCGTATATTACAAGCCTATGAAAAGCCCTAAAGTGATCCTAACTGACCTACCTGAAGATTTGGGTAATGACTATAAGGGAAAGTATATGACATTTGACATGCAATGGTTGGAACTTCATTCTGAGAGTGAGACTTATGATTATCCCTATGTTTATGTATATATATTCTGATATGAGTGAAAAAGGGATTTCTTTGTCGTGAGGGCACATTGGGTATGTTACTAAGTCACTGTCTTGTTTAGATAGTGTGAACTTGGTATGGCATGATTGTTATTGCTGAATTTTTTCCGTATCTTGATGCTTGTGAGTTGCATGGTTGTTCTTCAAAACATCAACAGTGAGTTTTAAATTGACCGACCTTGGAGATGGTGAAATTATTCTGAACTAATATAAGTAGTTAGCTGTCAAATTGTACTTTGTATTCTCATAGTTATGTTTTGGTTGCTTGAGGAAAAATAATTGTTTTAAGTTGAGAGTGTTGATGTGTGAGCATATGCTAACACATTTGAGGCTTTTAACTCTAAATAATTGCAAGGTCTTGAGCAACTTTAGTTATTTTTTATTAGTTTATGTTTGATTAGTTTATGTTTGATTTTGCAGTTTAAGCTGATATAATAGAGAACCAACATAAAATGAAGCAAAAAAGTTGAAATTTAAAGAAATCTGAAGACAAATGTGGCTGACGACATTTGTGATAAGTCGTCAGCCCTGTGATAGGCTATCAGGTTGGTCGTCATCAGTAGACAGAGAATTGGCCTAAGGTGGAAGTTATGACGACATTTTGTGATAAGCCATCAAGGGTCTGATAAGTTATCAAGAATGTCGTTAGCCTAAGGCAGCTAAGGAGAACTGAAGCAAAGCCTTGACGACATTTTGTGATAGGCCGTCACGTAGCTAATAGGTTATCAATTTTGTCGTCAGCCTTAAGTAGGAAGGGCAAAAACTGAAGAAGAAGTTGACGACATTTGTGATAGGTCGTCAGCTTCCTGATAAGCTATCACAAATGTTGTTGGCTAATCTGAAGGATTTTTGATTTTTATTAATCTATTTCCTTATTTAGGGTAAACTATTTAAAGCTTTGTTTTAAGGTTTTCTACACATGATTATTATTATTATTATTCCGCACAAGGTCGACACCTGGAGTTTGGGACAACATATTTTGATATTTTCTCTCTTTACTTCTTGACTTTAACAACACAACTATTTTTGAGAGATTATTATCAGTATTTTGGGATTTTTCCTTTATGATCTAATCTGCGATTCACTAGTTATTATTCATCTCTGTAAGTTTATCTTTAAAATCATGAATTCAATTATGTGTTTTGTTCGTTACATCATGAGTGGCTAAACTCCATTAACCTGAGTTATGGGTTCTAGGGTTAGGTCTTGATGAGGTGCTAAGTCTTCAAGATTCAAAAGGTGGTAGGATTTCTTGATAATTCTAAAGTTTTAATTAACGTTTGTTGGTTGCAAATAGTAGACACACATGCTTTGATTTTCTTGAGAAAGAAATCAAATATAGTAGGAAATGAATTATCAACAGGGACTCGAAAATACTTTGTTTAATAATCAGCGCTGTAACAAGGTTGGTTAACCTGAGGTAAAATATGGGTGGTAAATAGAAATTCCCTAAGTCCGAGAGGATTAGGGAATTAAACGCTTAAGTAGGTCGAGAGATATTTAAGCATAACATCGATAAAGATAGCTTGTTATCCTACCCACCATGAGAATCTTGAACCACTTTTAGTATCTGTCATGTACCGGAAGCCCCATTGAACATAATTTTGGTTATTTCATAAACTCTTGATTTACAAACACCGAAAGTAAAGTGACAAACAACAACTTTTTAAACCTAAACCCCCCATTTCAGGAAACATTAAACTATCAGTGGATTAAATCGCAAACAACTTGAGTTCACACCATATTCCCTGTGGGATTTGACCCCAACCTAATTGGGTTTTATATTGATAACAATTGCTTACACCCATTCAAGAGTGTAATTTGAGCGTTATCATCTTACCACCTTTAAACCATCTAATCGGAGATCTACACCTTCTACCACAAAGAGACTCAAAATGAGCCATCTGAATGCTTATATGATAACTATTATAGTACACAAACTCAATAAGAGAAAAGTGATCAATAAAACTACCTTTAAAATCAATCACATATACCCTTAGAATATCCCTCAAATTTTGAATAGTACGTTCCACTTGCCTATCTATTTTAGGGTGGAAAGTAGTGTTAAGTTTAACCTGAGTACCCAAACCTTTCTGAAACAAATTCTAGAAGTGAGATGAAAATTGCGTACCTCAGTCTAAAATAATGAACATTAGCATACCATGCAACTTCATAATCTCCTAAATGAACAACTAAGTGTAATCCTCTCCTGAGTAGTCAGTCCTCACAGGTAAGAAGTGAGTAGACTTAGTCATCTTATCCATAATGACCCAAGCTGAATCATATTGATTACGAGACCGTGGAAGACCAAACTTGGTATTAAATGCAGTTTTCCACTCATTACCTAGGTATATTTGGATTTGGTGGTACCCTCTCTTAAGATCTATCCTAGAAAACACACAGGAACCATTCAACTCATCTATCATATCATCAAAATGGGAAATTGGATGGTTATACTTTATGCTATTTTATTAATTGCTTACCACTTAACACACCTGTGCCATGTCCCATATTTTTTTGATACTAGCAACACCGACACCACATATGAACTCATGCTCTCTTTGATGTATCATTTTTAAGGAGTTTCTCAACTTCTCTTTGGAGATTTTTTGTGTGTATTAGATTACTTTTATAGGCCAGTTTGTTGGGAAATTAAGAATCCAACATAAATTTAATTTGATGCTCAATTCCCAAACTGGGCTAATTCTTTGGGGATCTCCTTTGGGAATATATCCTCAAATTCCTAAAAAACAAGAGAAATAGAATGAGGAATAGGAAAAGTAGAGTGGTTAGTATGAAAATCATGGGCTAGGAGGTATACAAGTGCTTTCTCATTATGTTCCTTGAAAAGACCTTTGTTCCTAGATAACATCACCATTGGACTCTTCCCTTTCAACATCCACTTTTTCTCTTCTTTATCCTTTTCCTTGATTTGGACCACTTTCTTACCTTGTTTCTTACCTCTGTCTTTTAATTCTCTCATCTTTTGGTGAGCTTCATTCACTAGAGATGGTGAAAGTGGATGGATAATGAATTTTTTGACCATTCAACTCAAAAAATATTAATTAGTCCTTTCATCATGCTTTGTTAAATGATCGAATTTCCATGGTATCCCAAAAAAGAGATGACAAGCTTGCATGGGTATCATATCACAAAACACCTCGTCATGATAATTTGACTGTAAATCCACTTGTCTAGCTACCTTCAACTCTCCATATTTAGTTTACCATTGGAGCTTGTATGGTGTGGCATATTTAGTTGTCGACAACTTTAAGAAATCAGCCATAGTAGCACTAGCCACATTAGCATAACTCCCACTATTAATGATAAAGGAGCACACATCTCCTTGATAAGATACCCAGTACGGAATAGATTTTCCTTTTGACTAGGATCATTTATTGCCTTACTAATCATTACTCATCTTACTAAGAAGTTAGGAACCTAAACCTCTCTATATTGAGGCCAAGAATCTTTATTTTCTTCCCCTGCTTGCTCATCCTCTTTGGGCCTTTCTCCATTTTTGGCCTTTTCATCATTTTGTCCAACCCTACTTCTTCTCCAAGGTAATACAACTTCCCTTCCCTCAGGATCATATTTTTCTGGTTGGGATATTCACTTGCTTTATATCCCCACCCTTTGAATTTAAAATATTGAAAGTATTTAGGATTGGGAGTAGGATATTTGTTACCTTCATTCCTTGGTGGGTACTTTGGAGTAGTCTTCTCTATGGGCTTTTTGTTATAGGACTTGTTGTAGTCCTTGTTCTTGTTCCACCGAGATGAAGAGTGAGCTACATCTTTGTTCATACTCCAAGGGCTGATAGATGAGTACCCTTTGGGTTTGTAAGATGCCCTCTATTTGAGACCCATCTCAATTTTGAAGGCCGCTTGGTAGATTTCTTCTAAGGTCTCAATCTTGTGGATGGTCATATATAAGGAGATCTCTTTGTTCAACCCAACCTTAAAGAGTATGGTAGCATGTTGCATGTTCTCATGATACTTGAGCTTCAAGATCAATTATTAGAACTCATCACAGTAGGTTAAAACATTATTGTTTCCTTGCCTCAAGTTGTATAGTTTGGAAAGTAACTCATGTCTACAACTTTTCAGCACGTACTAGTCTCATGAGTCCCTTCAATGCATTCCATAGGGGTGGTTTCCCATCATTCAACACATTTAAAAACCTCTTGGCATAATCCCATCACGTATTAGCAAAACCCCTCATGTGGGCTATGGCATAGCAATTATTCTTCTCATTGTTGAGATTGTTGACTTTAAAAATCCTTTCGCAAGTATATTACCATGTTAGATAAGTCTCGGAATCACTCTCGCCTTTGAAGGTTGGAAGATTAATCTTTATTGAATTGATACCCACATCTAGATCCCTATTACCTTGTTGGTTCCATTGATCATGACCTTGGAGTCGATTTCCCAAGTTTTCTCTACCATTAGGCATCAGAACAAATCTTCCTCCTTGACCTCTATGACCTCCTTGCACCATTGGTCTATTCCTCTTTTCCTCTACCCATATTTTAGATTCATCGAATGATCTAAACTCATCCTATTGTTTTTTTCTCTATTCTTCAATGATTTAGTTGGGTTGGTTTTTGTTAAGGGGTGCTTGGAATGGGAAAATTTGGTTTTGTAGATGTTGGGGTGTGAGGTTCTTCTTGTTGTGTTTGGTTGAATTGGGGTTGGAGTGGTCAAACAAGATTTCAATTTTGTGGATAGGTAGTGGTTTGGGTCATGGGATCTTGTATTTGTCTTACTAGATTGAGCATTTGGTAGAGGGTTTTTGGGGACATTGTAGCGAAAGTGTTTTGAGTATGCCCTCTAGATGATGCATGGGAGTGTTGGGGTGTGGATAAGTATGAGTTTAGTCAGCCTTCTATACTATCCACCTCCCACTCATACTAGACCTACTTTCTTCAAGTGATACTATAACACCCCAACTTTGGAGAAGGAGTCCTAAATCGACAAAACATAGAAGGGATGCTTGGTATATAAGTAAGAAAGCCTTACTCCTTAGTAACATATTTTAAGGGCCTGGGCCCAGAGAGGATAATATAACTAGTGGGTTGAGGATTTGAGGGGTATCTTGGGCATTGATGGTCCGGGATGCCCATCGCGGCCAGGGCTCTGGTTCGGGTCATGAAAAAATACTATTAAAGTTGCTCCTGTGTCAGCCTTGTCGATGAGGGCCAGAGTTCAATCTGAGTGTAGGCAAATCCCAGTAAGGTGGGGCAAACCTCAATCCCGAGTCTAGCAAAATCCCATTCGGTGGGGCAAACCTCAGCGAGGATGCTAAGTCCATAAGAGGGGGTGTATGTGACACCCCAACTTAAAAGAAAAAGTCCCACATTGGCAAATCACAAGAGGGATGCTGGGTATATACGTAAGCAAGCCTTACTCCCTAGTGACGTATTTTAAAGCCGTGAAGGTCTGGGCCCAGAGTAAACAATATCACTAGTGGGTTGAGGATTTTAGTGGTATCTTAAGCCTAATGGTTCGGGATGCCCATCGCGGCCAGGGCCCCAGCTTGGTTCATGACAGATACTACCTTAGTATCCATCCTAGACATACTTTCTTCAAGTGATCCTACCTTAGAGTTCAAGGATTCTAATTTACGACTGAGAGCTTAAAGGGATGCTAAGATAGCATTTGGAGTGTTTTTATCATGGTTTGTGATGTTTTCCTTTCGAATACATTGTACCTATGAAGAAAATATACTAAAAAAACACCAAACACATTAGCATTAGAGAAATAACCTCAAACCTCTACACACCTTTATATGCCTCACACTTGGGTCACAAATATTGAAAGATGGCTTATACTTCGGGTGGTAGTCGAGGTGTCAAATTCTAATCTTGATCAAATTGGATTACTATTTGAAAGCCTCAAATAAATGTGTACGGCCTTGGATAAAGAACAAATAATAAAATAAAAAGGAGAAAAGCTTGAAAAAAGTAGGACGATAAAAGAATTCAGACTCTAGAACTAACCAACCAACATAGTAGGTGAATTACTAGTTGTTGAGTATTTTTAAAAAATGTGAATTTAAGAGTAAAAAAAATGAAACTAGGTGGATTGAACCTAAGAAAAAGTGAATTGGGAGGCTTTGAGATGCATTTTTTCTGCTAGGGCAGATTGGGCGTACCCTAGGCTCATTCTAAGCGCAGACAGTATTATTTTAACCTGATTTAGTAGGTCAAGTGCATCACAGACATTGAAGAAGTGCAAAAGGCATTATTGTGACCTGCTTTAGTTGGTTAGGCGCACCTCAAGAACAGGTGGACCAAAATTAGTTGAAAAAAGGGTGAAAATGCCTTCCTTGTGGTTCCTCTTTGCCTCTTTCTTTTGGAATATTCCTTGGGCCCTTTGGATATGCTTTTTTACCAACACTTTTGCTTAATTTTCATTTCTCGTTCTTGGATCAAACAAAAACTTTGAGATGAATTTGTCTCTTGAAGATTTGAAGATCCTCAGGAACACTATAAATACAAAAATTTCCAACTATTGCATATTTTCTCCAAATGCCAAAAATATTAACCGTAGGCTCTCTTCAATGTAAGAAACATTTTCCGACCAACCTTAACTCTCAATTCCACACCAAAACTTGTAGATCTACAAACCCATTTTTTTTCTTCAAGTTTCAAGACAACAATGGTGGTTTTTTTTTTCAACTTCTTCAAGCCACACTTAATGTTCAATTTCTTGACTCAAAATACTAGATGAAGCTAAATCTAGTATTGAAATGTCAATAATGACTCAAAACTCAAACAAATTTGGGATTTTTCTATAAAAATGTATTTCTTTTTTTTTTTTTTGTGATTTTTCAATTCCTTGATACCTAACCTGAGACTAGAATCACTACCTGGATCTGATACCTAATGTTACACATCAAACTATGGAAACTAGAATTTATGTATAAAAAATAAAGAGATAATCAAGATAGAAGATAGTTAGACACAAATAAGAAGAAGAAATTAACAACTATAGGATAGATGAATCCAAAACCTTTAATTACAATCTTCAATCACGCCTAACTCCTATGGTGACCAAGAGTGAATTTATCTCCCTCGAAATCATTCATTTCTAAGCCAAACATCAACACAAGTTAACCAAAACTCTCTCTCAATGGAGAATAGTTCATCAATAATCAAGCAAAACTAAGAAAATAACCTAAGTTAGCAAATATTTATAGCCTTGGGCTCTTTATTACACATTTGGGGCCCAAAATTAACCTATTTGATAGAACATATCTAAACAACCTAATTGGAGCAGATCTAGAGCAGATGTGGTGCATCCCAGGCACATCCAAGGAGCATATGCATTCTTTTTTGACCTACACTAGCAATCAAGTGCAGATTCACAGTCATAGTATGTTTATTCTCATGTTTTAAGAAAATTAAAAAGGTCTTCCATCAATAATGAGTAATCATCAATGATATTACCTTCCATAATAAGTTCCTATTTCCATGTGATGAGAGTATTCAGACACTAGTTAACCCTTTTGAAATCGAAGGTGAATCTACGTTGGTACATGAGTTATAACAACTAGTGAAGATATGAATAATGATCAACTTACTCGTGAATGTAGTCCACTACTTGAGCATGTGTATGGTGTGTTTGATGATCTCAAGTTAGTGATTATGTTGATAGAGTTGATCATGAGATTGGAGATGATTCTTTGAGCATGTTTGTGATGAAAGCCTTATTGTTAGCTTTGCTCATAAAAATCATAAAAATGAACAATCGGGTGAAGGTGACCTTGATTTACTTGAATGCTTAGGAAACCCTAATTGTGATTGTTCTTGTGAAAATGTTTTTGATTGTGATCCCTTTGCTGCTCATGGTGATTTGTCTCTATGTGCGAATTACTCTCTTGAAAGAGATGGTGGCTTCCATAGCCAACTCCTTCGTGCATTTTTCAATAGATTTCTAATGTTTAACATGAAGGATCCTTGTCTATATTTCAAGTGTCTACCACCTTGGTATGATGATGTTATTTGTTTCCCTAACCCTAACCCTCATGCCATAAGGATGTTGTGCTTGTTTGTACTTTCTTTGATATTGCAAGGTATGGATTCGAGGTCGAATCCTTTTCAAGTATGATACGAACCAATTAACAATCATAACTTTGTATGACATTATGAAAGGTCAACACATGAAGAATCCGGGTGTGGTCACATTGAGGGAATGGGGACACACATGGGAGACCCAATTTGAGTCCACAATAGATCAATTCTATGTGTGGATGGTTGCTTGGGAACTTGCCTTGATGAGACACCCAATAGTCCAAGTGATGAAGAACAAGTGTGAAGGACAAAAATAACACAAGGGATTGCATATGTTGAAGTATAAAGAAGATCTCTTTGAACATTCCATGACCGCCCCTCTTATTAAGGGTGTCTTGGTCATTTTATGTCCCTCCTTTGCACTCCATAGGTGCCCCACTCATTAAGGGCACCTTGGTCATTTTGTCTTTATCTTGCAATAGATTATAAGTAGAATATTTTAGGGTTATTTCACTTAGTTATTGATTGATATTAAAAGACTCATCTCTTGAGAGAGAGTGTTTTAACCGTAACTAGGGTAACCCTTAGTGTAGAATCACTAGTGTTGCATTTTGGCTAGAAACGTTGGTTCTTGATGAGAGTGAGTTACCTTTTGTGTCTACATAATAGTGTTGGTGTTGATATTATGGTAGTTAAGGGTATTAGTGTTTTAGATACACTTTGGTCTTCTAGTAATAGTTTATGTCACACTACCTATCCCTTTACTTTCTTGTTGTAGTTTGGTGTCAGCTTCTTGTTCTAGTGAAATCATTGGTGTTTGTGTTGTTCTCATCTTATTGTCTCATGTTGTTCACCTTGTGTTGTTGCTGCCTTGGTTTGTTTCTCCTTGTTATTGTTATGTTGGTGGCTGGTTTGTATCAAAAGGAGACCCTACGTGTTGTGTTTTCTTCTTTAGTGTTGTGTTATCATCTCGTTATCTTGTGCTTGTGGGCTGTTTTTGTATGAGGTCTTCAAGCTGAACTTCTTTCCTTCCTTTGATCCTTTCCAGGTCACATCCACATATTTTCATCTCATTACCTACGTGCCTGAAAAATTTGGGTATTAGTACATTTGATCACAAATATGTCTCACTTATTCATTGAAAAACATGATAATATGCACGAATGATGAGTGCGAATGAGTGGTAAATTCACCACTCATCATCCGCGCAATCTCATCACAGAAAACTCAAAGAACTGATGCTGATCTACTGAATGTTCATACGACAAACATAAGATCATAAGGCATTATCTGAGCACACAACCAGAGGCAACCGAGATCAGCAATTTGCCAATGCTACAATTGGTCCAAATAATCCTTAAAAATAAAAATCTAGGAGTCTAAAGCACAACTACTCACCACTGGACGATCCACTCTAGGATGTCCCATCAATCGAAAATAAAACCATACTGAATCCCACTCAAGCATCTACTCATGTTGAGTACATTATCTGAAAATCTCAACACTAATGCCACAAATCAGAAAATGAACCAAGCAACTCAAGATAAAGAATTTCCAATTTGCTAACTCTAGAAGTGATCACTAGAAAGACCTCTTGCCTCTAACTCTATACTCCACTTTAGAGAAGAACCACATCACAACAAGAACAGAGCATCTAAATCCACACTAATAACAAAGACATACCATCACTACGATATGAACCCATAAAATATAAGAGATGAATCTTGGACATCTCTATATTAATATCAAATCACTATCAGGCAATGAAATTGCCACAAGCGAAGAATGGACCCCAAACTAGTCAATATGAAAAATGAGCGGTATAGAGAGTGATAGCCAATACAATAACCTTCACAACCAAGGAGACAAGTCTAAGAATCCTAAACTCAAGAACGAGCAATATAGCTAATTCCAACTCTAGAACCATAACAGAACCATAGAAGTTCAACATCCCTTTAATACCATAATCCCTTCTATACCCAGTCTAGCACAGTGAACAAAGCAAGAAAACAACTAACCTCATCTTGCTATAGAAAAAATTTTATCCAACGAGCTATAGTTTCCCGAGCCAACGAATAAGAAACACATAGAAGGGAAAATTCTAACTAGATGCCAATAGTCTAGCCGTCTACCAAATGAGGATCAATTACATCAAATAATAACAATAACAATATTACAATCATCAATATCATGAATAGGCGGTACCAAAATAAAATCAATATCAAGTACCACTCAAGGGACACAATAAGGCCAATGTACCGAGGTAAATAGGACTCGTACCCAAATGCTACACCTATAGCGAGAAAGTATCAATACAAATCTACTCCATCAACTATTAAAATAAATAAACCATGAGGGTAGCCCCATAATCATGAATTTAATAACAAAGCATACAATAACCAATATGAACTTATCAAGGCATATAATCATTAATGGGTACAAAACCCCAATACACACAAATGAAAAAGGTAAATACGAAAAATAAAAGCACACCTATCATAGTGAAATCTGCAATCACATGCCTAATGGGTCTACTAGAGAATAAATCTAAGTGCGTTCAAACTTGGAACGACCGATTTAATCATCAACTGAGGCATCAAACGCACTATATCTAACTAAAAGTGCCACAACACTCTAAGATTGTTCTGAATGAGTTGAATAGCTAATAACCCCTCACCGAGGACACTTTTTTGGATCAATGTCCTATCTCACCACAACTAAAACTAGCTTCTAAAATACTGTGAGGTGCTACACTCTGGTCCAAAATAGTCATCACGACTAACCTGAGAGTCACCCATAATCTAAAATGCTACCTACATAGAATCGATAGACTGCAAGTGAAGTTGACCTCCACCGGAAGGATCCTCACTTCCTGATGAAATACCAATAACACTCTACTGATGGCATAATTTTCTACCCCTAACTCCTTAAGTCTCAATACATACTTTCATTGTGGATCTCATATAATCATTGACCTGCGAGAAGAAAGAACCAACTGCTATCAAGTGCTCCAATTCCGAACAAAGTGGCAATGCAAAACCTCTAATAAATCCATGCACCATGTCTGTCTCAGAAGAATATAGCATAAGAATATGCCTGGATAAATCCAGAAACCCAAACTCATACTCAAAAACTGATAAACAACCTTGAGGAATACCAACAAATCCAACTTTCACCTGAGAACTTACTCAATGAATCGAATGCCATCGCTAGTGACGCTGAAGTACTTTGATATCCATTCCTGACTCTCTAGTCCGACGTTGTGCTGAAACTCTAGAAATGTTTGTTAATGTCTCATCCACATCCATCGACAACCTTGCATCATCCATTTGGGGCATAATAGAGTCGAAGAACGTGCTTGAGGATCATAAAAATACGGAAACACGAGAAGAGTCAAGAAATGAATTTCCTATGAATACCTAATATCCCCTTGAAGATAGGTTACGGATGTCTCCAAATCAATCCGCAGAACTCTACTAAACACTTAACTCTTTTACCAACACAACAGTGAACCAAGGCTCTAATATCAATTTATCACGACCCAATTTTTGAGGTCATGATTGCACCTACTATAACCCATCAGTAGGCAAGCCAACCCATAATCCAAAACTACGAGAAATGGAATACCAAGAGAGATAAAGAAAAGAATGCAGAATAAGTAAAGTAAAAGGCTAATATACATAAGATAATTCCCAAACCTAATGAAATTAGTACAAGAGCTTCTAGTATCATAAGAATACAAAATAAAGTACCAAGAGAATTAGACTGATACAACTCATCTCTGAATACAACATAGGGACTAGTCTAGTACATAAGAGGGAGAAAAATAATACTCTGAACGTTAGAAGCTCACTCTATGTCTCCGAACCATGTCTGCTCCACACGACGCACATAACATCGATAACAACCTATACTATGATCTGGAGACTATAGAAGTGTAGTATCAGTACCAAATATGTGGTACTCAAAAGGCAACTGCCGATTGAGCTCCAATGATAATACAAATATATATAATATGTAAATAGAAATAGAGTCTAAGCTCAAATGTCTAGCAACCATATAATAAAGCTAGTGTAATAGTAAGGGTAAACTATCCAACTCATATCCAAGAACTAACCTAATAAGGCTAAGGAAGTATAAAGGATGAACTACCCTATTTCAGCCATACTCATAAATCTCAACAACATACCATATATCACCGGCCAATAGATGAATAAAAGGTGAAAAGAGGATATATAACAGTATACAAAGCCAAGGAATGAATATCTGAATAAATGAAGGAAGAGATATACGGTAATACCATAGCTACATATAAATAGGTACACATATATTTATATAAACCAGGTCAATTCAAGGTACAACATAAATCATCAGACTAGTATTTTAAGATCTCATAATCATAAGAGGAACTAGTGCTAGTATCTCAGGGTTTCTAACTCATACGTCTAATCATGAGGTAATCATGCATAATAATGTAGTCGTTAGATAAAAGAACCAAAATCACACCTCAAGGCTCAATACCAAATCATTAACCAAGCTACTACAAATTAGCCATAATATTGATCATAACAATAATAATTACAATAGCAATGATAATGCAAGTAACCGGCTAGACCAGATACCCAATACCTAATCGAGCTTTTCATAAACCCCCACATCTCTAGGATCAGAAGGTTCAATCAACATAAAATACACCACAAGTCATGCTCATCACAAATACCTATGCAACCCTCATAAGTCTAATAGATATAGGCACATAGTGGTGATAAGTAATGCTCAAGCAAGAATGAATGCTAAGATACAATAAGTACCTCATAAAAAATCCAAAACACCATAAGTAACCCAGTGTATAACTTCATATCATCTGTATCATAATCAATAACTAGACTCAAACTGGTAAATATATAAGTTGTAGTCGTACTTAAATCGGTAAATATATTATCAATAGCTGGAATCGGACTAATAAATATATAATTAATACCCTAACTCGAATTGGTGAATATATAATCAATTCCCTTAATATCATCAACATCATCAACATCATCAATCATCAAATTTTACTTGAAATTTATATCATCAATACTATCCTCTCCCTCTATCCCATACCGGACAGATGTGTAGATAGATATATAATAGGTGACTGAACTTAAGCGGTGGCTAAAAAGATTGTAAATCCGTAAATTCATTACCTAGGATAACTTTGGGACTAATTCATTATAAAAGTGTAAAAAGGGTCAAAATCTCTTACTACCGGAGTAATTAGTAGTATCAAATCATAAACCGAAA
Organism: Capsicum pubescens; assembly: GCA_030864215.1. Classification (NCBI taxonomy): domain Eukaryota; kingdom Viridiplantae; phylum Streptophyta; class Magnoliopsida; order Solanales; family Solanaceae; genus Capsicum; species Capsicum pubescens. The sequence goes on along the minus strand of CM061539.1, from coordinate 36,559,798 downwards.
TCTACCTTAGTCAAATCTTTAAAACATCATTATTAATCTTTTTTATACATAAGTTATTTATTAAAACGTGCAGTTATTGTTATGAAGAAATCCATTTTTAAGGTGAAAAGTAGGCTTTAACCCTTTTATAGGAAAAATAGTAATAAGATCATAATTTAGCTAGAATCACATCATTTACCGATTTAATGATCACGAATGTACCAAATCTATGCATGTTATCACTAGTATTCAAAAAATGGAACCATAAACATCAATATATTCATAAACTACAACTGCATCCTTTACAAGGATAACACTTTCCAAATGTCCAAATGATATCACAACACGACCTTGGGCCCAATAATGTGTCCAAAATAATTACAACATCATAATCATTATGTTATCCTCACATACATATTTGAAACCTATATCAATAATCATATTCATAATCCATCTCATTTCTATAAGCCATAGAATATCTATGAGACATGTTATCTCTATAGGCCATATATCATAATTATGTCTATGCATATATTACAAAGCATGTCAATGGACTATCTCATGAAGTAAGTATGAAAGACATATCATAGCTACAAGCCATTAATCATAATTTGGGAAAACCAATATCATTCACCAAGTCGCGAAGACACCTTACACTAAAGGATCACTAGTCTCAACTATGTCTAACATGCGTAAATAAATCCATAAGGGCTAACATAAATCTTGGCCTAAGGTAGACCGGAGGAACCCACTTCTAATCCTAGAGTTCCATATTTATGAAATTTCTATACCGAACTAGGATAAGGTATCTAAATTAGTTTCTACATGGTACATAAGCAATATAATCCTAAGACAGGAATTCCACCTAACACATGAGCAATTAAGTTAACTCCACCTATATTATGGTTTCAAGATCAATAAAATAACCCAAATACGGTTAATCATGCTAACCACACTTTCAATACATAAACTATATCACAAATCTAGAATCATATCATAACCATTCTACGAATTCGCTCAATCTATGAAGAAGATAATAGGATCCTAGAAATATAATAAGTGTTTCACCTTATGAGTCAAATCCCTCATCTAATCCCCAAACTTTAATAATCAAGACTAAGTCACGGTGTTCTGCCCATAATCAATCTGAACATTCATATTGACATGTAATATATAAAACACACCATCTTATTAAGAAAAGTAGACAGAAGCTTACCTTGAAGCTGAACTGCAAATCCTTGAATCATCCTAAAAATATTCGTCTTTACTGCACGATCTAAAAATGTTGTTATGCTATCGAAATCATAATCTACATATTATTAGGCATAAAAAAAGACTCATATTTCCACATAACAGGCCGGGTTAAATTTTAAGTCAAGAATGGGTCTATGGGGCCAACTAAAGGAATTCAAAATTTGAAACTGCCACGAGGTCTATCGAAGGACAAGAAAGTTGTGCTTAAAAGTTGAGACCAAATGGAAAATAATTAAAGTCTTAAATCATCTCTTAAAGTTTAGGAATTCAAAGAACAAATTTCTAAGAATTTATCAAGAAATTAAAGAAAACTTACCATGAATTCGATGGAAAATCATGGAATAATTGCTAACCATGCTCCCCCAAATTAACTACAAGCTTAGTTTCAAGTTTTACCTCTCTTTTAAGATTTTGGCTATCAAGATATGGATGAAAAATAGCTAATTTACAATATAAGGGGTCTATTTATACCTAGACCAGGTAATCAGAAGTCTCTATTGCAACAAGAAGGTATGCTAGTGGTTCAACTTAGCGACTGCACATCATGTCATGATCGTCGCCTCTCTCTGTGATCATACTATCTTTCCTGCCAAGGGTACCTTGATCATGACCCTTGGCTGGTGATCATCATGCACCAGTTGACAATAGTGGATTGGGAAATTCCAACTCCCTGAGATTCCCTTAGAATTCATTCGGAACCCCATATATGCAAATGAACTATGTAACAACACTAAATTTGATGTTCTGGACTCACTGGCTTAATTGGATCTTTTATTCGAGGTTGTTTTGACTAAATGTAGTTCCCACACTTAAATTTCTAATGTCTCAACGTTTTAACTAATAGATCGAAATGAGCTTGGGTGCCTCAAAACCCAAAACCAAGGTCTATCTAGCTTAAAATCAACATTCTGAAGCTGATGGCATTATTGAAATTCTTATCTGAGGTCATCTACTATGGGTTTTGATCTGAGACCAAATCCTAAACACCGAACGCTCCAAAATAAGGGGAATAACCATAAAATCAAAATGAATTATTCGATCATTGTACTGACAGTTCCGTCAAGTCATAAATGACTTATGGTCACTGTGGGAAAGCTTGAAATATTGGAAATGCATGAAATTAGAAATCATTTTAACCATTTTTGTGTCGGGGCTCCTATAAAATTAGAAAATTATTTTTCAAATAAAATTTTGGTTTTAACTCTTTTAATTTTGAACTCATTTTTAAACCTATTTTAAACCCAACCTAAATATGGAAAACATGGGTGTCATTAGATTTTTTTTAATGCATTTATGCTATATTTGAATGTTGTAATTGCTTCTGAGACTGTTCGTGAGGGGAAGGATCCATGTTGAAGTACATTAGATTAAAATTTCATCATTTCAAGGTAGGTTATGGCTTAAGTTCTTTGGAATTGAGTTGAGTAGTAAATAAATACGTAAAGCATACTATGGGTAAAGGAAAATAATTATGGGGTTCATATTTCGAGAGTTTTTTTGTTTTTTCTCTGCCCGTGTGAGGGATTATATTCTGTTATGGTTCATTCATGATATCTAATATTTTGTGTTGTCCATGTTATTTGACATTGTTGGCCTTATCTGTGCATTAGAATGCCTTCACTCTAGATATGATGTCCGTGTAGGGGTTATTTTGCTAATATAGGCTTTATTTGTGCATTGATTTCTTTTATCATGATCAAATAATCAAGTTAGGAGTTGATATGATAGTAATAATGTCTTGCATGTATATTTATTCTGATGGTGCCTAATTGGAGTTGATAATCATGAATTATAGATATATTGAGTTGATTTTTGGGTTCACTTTTATATACATCTATATTGGATGCATTGAATATCATCATTGTGTTTATTATGAGCATTACATCCTCATTTCATACATATACATTCACGAGATATTGATACCACTAAGAAATTCCATTTTTGAAAGAAAATGAGATAATTTTAGGAAAATCCTCTCCATGAACATGAGCCGGAGAGGAGAGTTGAGTTCAAATATAGCATATGGGTTGCGAACACTCTATGGTCATACCCATTTTCTATTATCTTGGTGGGTGTATACATAAAGTAACGCGATGACTTCATCATTCATCTCATCCATATTGCATTGCATTTGCATACACATCTTGCTTGTTTTCCTTAGTATTCTTGACTTGTGCTTAGTTTCAGGTGTGTGTATATACATAAATACATACATACATATATATATATATACATATTTGTGTGTGTGTGTTGTTCTATTTTCTATGTATCTATATATTAAAACTGTTAGTGGAGATGGTGTGAGCTATTGTTTGGGACTTTTATACTTGCAGGTGACCTGCTCATATTATATTTTACTTATCTTATTTTCTATTTTGCTCAGTCGATCTATGATACTTACAAAGTACAAGTGGACCGTACTCATCCCTACAGTGCCCTTTCGATGCAAATCCTAGTACGAACACTTTCCGTGGCAGCTGAGTTCGTGTATAGACTATAAGAATTTGAGGTACTGATCCACTCTAGTGTTCTGGGCTGAATCGGACCTCACCAATCCTTGTTTATCTTTATTTTAATTATCAGAAACAAATATACATATTTTTGATTTTTTTGATATTGTATTAGATGGTCTTACACTATGACACCCAATTTTGGGGATTTATGATATTTTCTTTTGGGTTTCCCCTTTTAATTTTATTTTAGGGCCTAACTTCGTTCTTGAAATCTGGCATTGGTGTGTATGTATTGTAATTTTTGCTTTTCTTTATTAGTTTGAGTGATTTACTTGCTTATCAAGGGTGAGCCCTGGTAAGTGTCATCATGACCTATTTTTGAATCATAATAGTAATTGTGGTATATTACAACAATACAAATGACCAAAGCGTATTTTAGTTCATAAATTCTAAGGATTCTTTTCTTTCTTAAATTTTATGTCAAATCATATGATGTCATATAATTTGAAACAGATGGAGTAAATATATATGTAGATGCTTTTACGGAATGTAGGTGTGAAACATAGCACGTATTTATTTTTGCAGGTGTTAATGGATAAAATAATTTATTATATTCTCTATAAGTAATAATAGCAAATCTATCCCCCGAGGGAACTTCTTAAATTTTGTTTTAATAAGTTTGTGGGAAACTGTTATAAAAGAGAGTAAGCACCACATTAAGAAAATAGACTAATATATTTAATTTCAATTACTAGCTGTTCGAATATTATGGCTTCAAAATTGTTCTCTTTTCTTCTCCTTCTCGTGTTGATCTGTATGTCTTCCTCTCTAAGCATTCTCTTTTTCCATTTCCCCAAATTTTTCACTTCAAAAATAAGTATCACAATGACTTAAAACATAAAGAAAATATCAGATACAAAGAAAAATTAATGGAGCTAATTAATGAAGTGAAGCACTTGTTGCCATCGAGTTCTTAGTATATGAGATGTATATATACTATTATTCTCATCATTTTGAATACTTTTAATAACAAGGCATTTGCTTATATTTACTGTTGTGCTTCTTGGTGCTTAAATTACTTTTCTTAATTTATTTGTTATATATATACATCAACTTTGATCACATGTTTTCTTATTTTGTGGTAATTCTTTTTAAACGTATCACAGGCAAAACTAATGATTTTGTTGGTAATTTGAAACAATATTTCCTCTTTTCCTAAAACTTTTTTTAAAAAATAAATAAATAAACTCATGAATAAAAGAACAAAGGAAGGGAAAAAATGAAATCTTCCGGGATGGTTTCCAAATTTAGCAATGAATTTCATAATCCTAAAATCCATCGCTACATGTAACATATTTTTGGTGGAATACATCGACCATCGTTATTGTTGGTGATTAATTCGTCAGGTTTATTGTTAGTGCAACTAATGAACATGATGAAATTGACAGGTACTTTTGGGCGGAAGGTTCAAGGTGATGTTGGAGTTTGCTGCTATCCATGCGAGGTAGATAAAGATTGCAAAAGGCTATGTGCAGATGATACGACATATCATTGTTTCCACAATGTTTGTTCAGTTTGTCCCAGTTTTGGCCGTTCTCATCCTGGACTTGCCGCTGCTTATGACAAACATGCTCATAATTAAATTAAAGACATGTACTTTATGATGTACAAGTCCCATAAATGGCAGAATAATTATTACTACTATGTTTTACCTAAGGATGCATTTGCATCATTTAAGTCGTCAAGTTATTGAATTAAAATAAACATCGTTTCCACCCCAAACTATAGTCGAAAAGTCGAATTCATACCTAAACTATATAACTGACCTATTACACACCTTAACTATAAAAAAGTGATACTTTTTACACCCTGTCAGACATTACACCACTTGCATGTGTTGTAGTCTTTTACACGCGCTGCCACATCAGAATAATCCAAAAAAATAAGGAAAAATGCATCATTTCCACCCCAAACTATAGTCGAAAAGTCGAATCCACACCGAAACTATATAAGTGACTTATTACACACCTTAACTATAAAAAAGTGATACTTTTTACACCCTGTCAGGCATTACACCACTTTGTGTGGTATTTAACACGCGCTGCCACGTCAGCACCACGTCAGCATAATCCAAAAAAATAATAAATTTATTATTTTCATAATTTTTTCTTTTTTCTTTTTTCTTTTTTAATTTAATATTTTTCCCTTCTTCAATGTCTAAAACCTCCATTGTTGTCAATGTCCAAAATCTCCATTACCTCCATTACACCATATTCACCACCATAAACTTTATCCCACCAACAAAATTACCCTAACAATTGATTTTTCTAACATTGTTCTTCATACGTAACTCATCGTCTTTTCTTAAAAAAATAAAAATTCTCAGCTATAATGACCATTATTGTTTCAAAAAATGGCCACTCGATTGTTGGCCTATGTGTTTTAAATGGTAATGACCAACACATTTTCGTACTTTTTCTATTTGTTTTTCAGCTATAATTTAAAAAAAAACTAATATGGTAGCAAGCTATATTTTTGGATGGATTAATAATTAACAGACAAAGAGGAGAGAGTCGACGATGAATTCGACTTTTTCGACGAGAATTCACCGTAAAACATCCTTGCTACAAAATTTTATATTTTTTTTTTATAAAATTTGTTTTTTCCCGTTTAAACATCAAATACAATTTGATTTTGTTCATTATGAAATTGACATTGATTCGATAAAGGTGGAGGATGAATTGTGTTATTTGGGGATGGGGTTGGAATTTGGAGGTGGGGTGATGAAAAAACTGTGTTGGTTGGGATGGGGGTGATGAAAAAGAAGATGATTTGGGGTTGGGGTTGGAGTTTTGGGGTGGGGGGTGATGAAGAAGATGATCGTTTGGGGGTGGGGGTGATGAAGAAGATGATTGTCTGATGGTGGGGTGGGGAGATGGATGCTGGGGGAGTAGTATTTTTTATTTTTTTTATTTTTTTGCATTAATTTTTAATTTAAATGCGTTAATTTTTATTTAAATAATTATGGATTTTCCACGTAAGATCTAGGGAGTAAAAAGTATCACTTTTTTTTATAGTTAAGGTGTGTAATAGGTCACTTATATAGTTTAGGTGTGGATTCGACTTTTTGACTATAGTTTGGGGGTGGAAACGAAGCATTTTTCCTTAATATTTCTAGCCGTTTACTTTTGTTATTTAATAGGCTGGATGCGTCTAAAATAAGTGTAACATACGCGCCTTAGAATGGGAGTCGCGGGGAGGTAATAATATCACTTTTATATAGTTAAGGTGTGTAATAGGTCACTTATATAGTTTAGGTGTGGCTTCGACTTTTCTTGTATAGTATGAGGTGGAACAATTTAAATGCATATTTAAATGCATCTTCAATTTATTGAGAAAATGACAGAAACAGTTCCTTATGTCAGAGACTAACACTTTTATTCTCTGATAAAAATATTGATCGAGCTTTATCTATTAAATTTAGCGGGAATTACAAAAAAAATTTAATTATAAGTACTAAGAAAGTCATATCAAATCCTAAACTATGCAACACAAAAAACTACAAGACATTAGCAAAATATTTTAAAAAATAAGGAGAAATAACTCCCCAGAAAACTATATATCAAACTTCAGAAATAGCATAAACTATTTAAAAAGTCACTACTCAAACAAGAGAAATCCCAACCGACAGAAATCAAAAGAGAAATCTAATGGCAAAATAGCTCGATGGACCCTTGTACTTGATTTGGTTTGTAAAGTGGATACTCCTAACTTAGATTTTTGTCATCTGAACCCCTCAACCCAATAAAACTCCACATTTTAAATACTATTTCGATGTGTGTAAAACACCCGCCTCCACGTCATCTGTCACGTTATTTTCAAATGTTGCATTAAATTTTACGTCATTTATTAAATACCACATAAAAATTAAATATTAAAATCATTCATACCTTTTTCTTTCATCCTCAACACCACTCCAATCCACCCCCAAACACACACACCATTGTCAAGTTCATAAACAAACAAAATTCTCTCTCTCACACACGATTTTTTTCAGAAAAAGATTGTTGATGTTCAACACCTTCATTCAGTAGTTGCACCACTATGTGTGTCCAATGAAACTAGCTCCATCAGTCACCAAAATATTTTCTTGATGTTCAACACCCATTTTAGAAAGCAGAAAAAAATTGCATCTTTGTTGTATCAAGAAGCAATCTTTATAAAGAAAGAAAAATTGCTTATACCCAAATCTTGAATTCCTACAAGGAGCATGAATTTATCTTCGAATAACCCGATTTACCCTTAATTTTTTATACCCACATCTTGAATTCCTACAAAAAACATGAATTTCTCTTCGAATCGGGTTTATCGAATTTGGATACTTGAAAAACTTTTGTCACCCTTCTTGTCAGTGGATCCTGCTGCTCCTGCTTCTTATTCTTCTGATGAGGACTTGAGGAAAGTTCGTTTGAGTGAAAAATTCGGCCTGTATGAATGTTATGCTGCTCTTTGCTCTAAGAAATAATGGAGGGGAAAAAGCCATTTCATCCATTATTGAATCTCTAGGTTCAAAGAGTGCTTTACTAAGGCATGAGGTTGCTTATAGTTCAAAGACTACTAATAATGTGGTGGTGGTGGTGGAGGAAAAGGGTGGAAAAAGTTGGTTGATGTTGTGGTGGTGTTGGGTGGGGAATGGGGGACGAGGGTGGCTGAATATGATGGTGGTAGTGTTGGGTAGGTGTGGGGGTGGAGCATAAGGGTGTGAATGGTTAGTTGATGTTGTGGTGGTGGTGTTGGCTGGGGGATGGGGGAAGAGGGGGTGGATGGATGTGATAGTGGTGATGCTGGATAGGAGTGAGAATGATTGGTTGATGTTCCGGTGGTGGTTTTGGGTGGTGAATGAGGGAGAGGGGTGACGGATGTGTTGTACTAGATGGGGGTGGGGGAAGGGGTATGAAAAAGAGAGAGATTTTGGGATTTTTTAAATTTTTTGTCGCTAATTCTTTAAATTAATTAGTATTTTTTAATTTTAAAATAAAAAATGTTAACTTCACTCGCCTAAAAATGCGTGTTTACATGCGGTTTTCCAGCTCACCAGATTAATGCCACATATGCAAAATAGTGTTTAAAATGTTGAGTTTTATTCAGTTGAGGGATTTAGATGACAAAAGTCTAAGTCAGAGTACCTACTTTACAAATCAGACCAAGTACAAGGGTCCACCGAGAGATTTTGCGCCAAAATCCAATTCATTGGGTCATTCAATATAATAAAGTGAAAGCCCTAAGAGTGCCATATTCTAGGAGCCCAAACCGTTAATTGAATAAATTTTCTATGGGTCAAGGCCTCCATCTCCCCTTCTTCAAACTCTGATTCAAATTTGTCAAAAAAATGTCTAATCAAGGATAGAACAAGAGCTCATTTGTATCATATCTAAGGAATTTTTTGGTTCGGACCGACGACGCCATGTCACTCGATCATTATCAAATTGACTGCAATCTTTTTCTATCCGTGAAGATCCTAATTGAAAAGCTAGTATTTTTTTAAAATTTACAACAACATGCCCAATGTATTCCTACCTAGTGGGGTTTGGGGAGGGTAGAGTATACAGAGTCCATACCACTACCTCAGGTGAAGTAGAGAGGATATTTCCGATAGACCCCCAACTTAGAATTTTTTTTAAAATTATATTTTACGAAAATCGACAAACGAGCGTGTCAGTTTTTGTAAGAAAAAACCTACGAACGTCCATTGGTTAATTTGTAATAACTATGATTATTTTTTATTTATAAAAATAGAGGAATCCTTTAGTTTATTTTTTGAAATTCGATGGACATATTCTGTTATTAAAATCCCTAAACTGTAGTTGAAGAGTTTACATCAAATTTAATAGATAGAGTTTGATGAATGTTTTAAGATAGAGTTTGATGAATGTTTTACCACAGACTAAATGTGTTAACTTTTGACAAACTCGAAGGACCAAAATTATTAAGTGGATATTTAAAGGATCATTCACGTTAACTTGTAGTAAATTTAAAGGACCAAAACTGGCAAATGCATACTTAAGAGACTATTTTTATCATACCCTCAAACATGTAATGACCCTACAAATTATTTTTCTGTTTTTTATGTTTTTGATGTTTATAGATTTCTTATAGATTTATGACTTGTTGGGACCAGTGGTATGGTTCTTGGGTAGTTCATTTGATTTCTATGTCAATTCTGTATGAAAGGTTTTGAAGTTGAGAAATTGATCTTCAACCAAAACTTATATTAAACGGTCCAAGATGAAAATTTCAATAATTATTTTAGCTCTAAATCATGAATTTTAGGTTAGAGGGACCTGTAGTTCGAGTCCAAAATCTTTTGGACTCGTTATGGATTACTGGTTAGATTTTAGCTTAAATCTATAAATAAGTGTAGGGCCCAATTTTAGCAAAACAACCTCTGTTGGGAATTTTCTTTTTTCCATTGAGATTGAAGTGCCATTTTCAGTAGGATAACATATTTCTTTTGTATTCATGCAGTTACGAACAAATCCCGAGTACCCGATCAAATTTTTTAGATTTAGCTAAAATTGGTTGGTGCAAAAATCTAGTACAATCGCTTTTGCAGCCCAGTAGTCACTTAACTGGAGATGGGTCATTCACTCATGTGATGCTACTTTAGAAACCAGACCTTTACTTAAGTAGAGGTACTTGTATATATACTCCCACTTCATGATTTCCTCAATTTTTACACAAACTTGAACACCATTACTGATCATATTGAGCTAAGATTATGGGAAATTAATGTTTTGAGCTAAGGTAATATAGGATTGTATCCCTTGATCATTTTTTGCTAATTTTTCATCAATTTCGGCCTATACTGTCAAGTTATTTCCTTGGTTTTATGATTGTTGAATCCTCAATTTTGTGGATTTGTGGAATGATTTTGGGGCAAATATGAGCCTCGATCAAGCTCAAAATTATGGGAATGTGATCATAGTCTTGTGAGGGACCTAATTCTGGGTTCAATTTTTAAATTTCATTATTGGGTTCAACTAGATGGTTTAGACCTAATTTTAATATGAAAGTATGAAAATTATAATATGGGTACTATAATACACTAAATTTTTTAAGCTCTAAACCTCTTAAAAGATAGTCCATGATGTTAGCTTTCAAACGCTTCAGGTCTCACCTTAATTTGATGTCATGGCAAAGAGTTGTGGAAATCTTCTCCTAAGGACCTAATACACTGCTATGACTACGACTTAAGAAAATAAGTCGTAACTACTCGTGATGAATTGTCACGAGTAAGTCATAGTCATAGCAGTATGAAACAAGGAATCTCTTCCAGTGGTTACGAGTCCAGTACATGACTCGTAGTCAGACCTTATGAGTCATTGTATGGACCTGTATTATGACCAATAAAGGATTCAAGAATCAAACCTTAGACTATAACTTTACCCAACGACTCGTAGCCATTCGTAACAAGTCATTAGGTGAAAAGTCATAGTTAAAATAGAATGCATCCAGAATCCCAAGATCCCAAGTCACGACTCAGACCATAACTCATAACCAGTCGTAACAAGTCGTGAGGTTAGCCGTAATAACTAGAAATATGTTTTCCTGCATGTTTTTCTAGGGACTTTTATGTTTTTTTCCACTCCCTTAAAATCCAAACGCATATTATTTTATCTTTACAAGGGGTGGTGGTATAAAATACCCCAAAGCCCCAAATCATAACATAATTATCAATTTCACCCAAGAGGAATCAAAGAGGCGATTCCTTTCGCTCTCAAGAGCAAACTTGGTTTTTTCAAGCAAGTCGAATTCTAAAGAATATTTCTTCAAGGCTTCTACTTCAGGTATGTGAGATATTCATCAATGGGCTCCTTTTACCCATTGAGTCCTAAAGTTTCCCAAATTTCTTTAAGTTTATTTCCCTTTTTGTATAGGGTTCCATGAGAAGTGTGAATTTTATAATTTATTTAGTTAAACTCTTAAGTTCCTTCATGAAAATATATTCCCTCATGATAATTATGTTTTCATATATTTTATAATACAAATGTCTATATCATGATTAGTTATTGATTTGGGTGTTATTCATGATTTTCCCATACCATGGATTGTTCAAAATTTGTCATCAGTCTGCATTAGATAGTGTCAGTGGGTTATGAACTCCTGATACCTTGATATTCATATATGTCACAGATGTCAAGTTTCAAGTCATTCAAAGAATATTTGTATCATTAATTTATAATATGATCATGTTGAGAATACGTCAGTATTAGTCACGTTAAGTCTTTCACCAGTATGAGTGTCTGTTCAGTTCGGAGTAGGAATTAGCACTGAACAAACCTAGGGATGAAGTCATAACCATCAGTAGAGGACTAAAACCTTTAGTAAAAATCCCTAAGTACCAGAACTACGTAGTCAGTGTAGGTTATGAGAGGTCACTTGCGAGTTGAGGACTGACACTCTCTTAGGGGTCACCCACAAGTAAAGAACTAACACCCTAGTCCTTTGTGACATCATGTTAGTGTATCCACACAACCAGTGTTGGTACCGGTGAGAAGGTACTGACACCTTTCCAACTAGGGTTATAGGTTGGACCCTGATTAGCTCAGATTGAGGAATTGGCCTAGACCTATCTCTCTATCAGACATTAGGAATTTTCTGGGTTTAGCCAGTTACTATAGATGATTAGTTAAAAAAATTCTCCTCTATTGCCTCTCCTATGTCCATACTGACTCAAAAAACAGTCATGTTTCAGTGGTCATATTATTAAGAGAAGAGTTTTCAGGAGTTGAAGACTCGACCCTCTTCCGCTTCAGTATTGACTCTACCCGAAGGTTCAGATAGGTTCATAGTTTATTGTGATGCTTCTAGAGTTCTTGGTTGTGTGTTGATTCAGTGAAGTAAGGTCATATCCTATGCCTCAATACAACTTAAACCCCATTAGAAAAATTACCTGACTCATGATTTTGAGTTGCCGATAGTTTTTTTGCCTTAAAGATTTGGAGGCATGAACTCTATGGTGTTCATATTGATGTGTTTACTGATCACAAGAGGTTACAATATGTATTCAAGCAGAAGGACCTAAATCTTCATCAGAGGAGATTGCTTGAATTATTGAAAGACTATGATGTGAGTATATTATTTCACTCGAGTAAGGCCAATGTTGTGGATGATGCCCTTAGCAGGTTGTCTATGGGAAGTGTTGATCATGTTGAGGATGTAAGAAAAAGTTAGTTTGCGAGGTTCATTAGTTGTCTAGATTGGGTGTTAAGTTGGTTGATTCAGCGAAAAAAAGTGTTTGGGTTCAGAATGGTTTGTAATCTTGATTAGTTGCTTAAGTGAAGGAAAATCAATACAGAGACCCCATTTCACTTAAGTTAAAGGCGGAAGTTTAGGATCAGAAGGTTGAGGTTTTCTCCCAAGGGGAAGATAGTGTTCTTCATTATCTCAATAGGCTGTGTGTTCCAAATATGAGTGATTTGAGACAACGGATATTAGCCGAGGCACATGGTTCCCAATATTTGATTCACCTAGGAGACACTAAGATGTATCATGATTTATGAAAAGTTTATTGGTTGAATAGTATAAGGATGGATATTGTGGAATTCGTGGCTAGGTTTCTGAATTGTTATAGGTTAAGGTTGAACATCCAAGACCTAGTGGTACGCTTTAAGAGTTCAGCATCCCCACTTAGAAGTGGGAAACGATGAATCTTGTTTTTCTCGTAGGGTTACCTTGTACTTGGCATCATCATAATTTGATTTGGGTCATTGCAAATAGAATGACCAAGTCAGCCTATTACTTGCCAGTCCATACTTTATATTCAGTAGAGGATTATGCTAGACTCTATCTTAGGGAGATGGTGAAATTACATGGGGTTTGTTTGGCCATCATTTTAGATAAAGGTACCAAGTTTACCTCTTATTTTTGGAAGGATTTTCAGAAAGGTCTTAGTACCCCAATTCATCTTAGTACAAACTTTCACCCGCTGATAGACGATCTGGAAGAGAGGACTATTCAGACCCTAGAGAAAATATTAAGGGCTTGTGTTATTAATTTCATGGGTAGCTGGGATGATCACTTGCCATTAATTGAGTGTGCATATAATAATAGTTATCACTCTAGTATAGGCTCAATTTGAGGCTTTGTATGGTAGGAGGTGTAGATCTCCTATTAGTTGGTTTGAAGTTGGTGAGGTTGCTTTAATAGAGCCAAGTTCAGTAGTTGAGGCGATGGAAAAAGTTCAAATGATTTGTGAAAGTATGAAGGTAGACCAGAGCCATTAGAAATCCTATGTAGATGTGAGGAGAAGAGAGCTTGAATTTGATGTTAGTGACTTTGTGTATTTGAAAATTTTGCCCATGAAAGGGAGGGAGAGGTTTGGTAGGAAGAGAAAGATTAGTCCCTGCTTTGTCGGCCCATATAAGATTTTGAGATGTTTTGGGAAGGTAGCCTCTGAGTTAGAGTTGCCTGTAGAGTTGGCATCAGTGCACCCAGTGTTTCATGTTTCTATACTAAGGAAATGCATTTATGATCCAGCTTCAGTCATTTCTTTAGAGAGTGTGGGCATGAAAGATAGCCTCTCCTATGATGAAATCCTAGTTGAGATTCTTGACCGTCAGATTCGTAGGTTAAGTCATAAAGAAGTTGCCTTAATTAAGGTTCAATGGAGAAATCAGTCCGTTAGGGAGCTACTTGGGAAGTAGAATCTAATATGCGAGCCAAGTATCCATATATCTTCTCTACGAATTCAGATTCAGCTTAAGGTAATGGTTCTTTAGATTAATTTTCTCATTTTCTATCTCAGCTATGTAACCAACCTAATGTCATAACATGCACTCACAAGTTCAGTTCCTTCCATTCGTCACGTTTCAAATTTCATATATTTAGTCAACATTCAACTTCTAAATGTTTCGTGCATGATCTCAGTCTTCTTAATGTCCTAGCTCTGTTTGTTTCATTTAATTATTAGTGATCCCAAAAGGGAGATATTGTCATAACCCAAAATTTTCAAGCTCTAAACCGCTTAAAAGATAGGCCACAAAGTTAGCTTTCAAATGCTTCAGGTCTTGCCTTAATCAGATATCATGGAAAAGAGTTGTGGGAAACTTTCCCTAAGGACCTAATACACAACTATGACTACAACTAGGGAAATAAGTCATAACCACTTGTGACGAGTTGTCACGAGTGAGTCATAGTCATAACAATATGTAACAAAGAATCCCTTCTAGTGGTTATGAGTCCAGGACATGACTCGTAGTTAGATCTTACGAGTCATTGTGTGGACTCGTAGCCTGACTAGTAAATGATCTAAGAATCAAGCCTCAGACTATGACTTCACCCAATGACTCATAGCCAGTTATAACGAGTCATTAGGTGACAAGCCATAGTCATAACCGAATATATATAGAATCCCAAGATCATGTATGAGTCGAAACCAGTTGCAACGAGTCGTGAGGTGAGTCGTAACGTCTGGGAACATGTTTTCCAGCATGTTTTTCTAGGGACTATTATGTATTTTCCCACTCCTTTAAAAGCCAAACCCACGTTGTTTTGACTTCACAAGGGGTGGTATAAAAGATTCCCAAGCCCCAAATCATAACATAATTATTAATTTCACCTAAGAGGAATCAAAGAGGCAATTTCTTTCTCTCTCAAGATCAAACTATGGTTCTTCAAGCAAGTCTAAATCTCAAGAAGATTTCTTCAAGGCTTCCACTTTCGGTATGTGGGATATTCATCAATGGGTTCCTTTCATCCATTGAGTCCAAAAGTTCTCCAATTTTTTTTAAGTTTAATTCTCTTTTTATCTAGGGTTCCATAAGAAGAGTGAATTTTATAATTTATTTAGTTAAACTCTTAAGTTCCTTAATGAATATATATTCCCTCATGATAATTGTGTTTTCATATGATTTATAATACAAATGTCTACATTATGATTAGTTATTTATTTGGGTGTTATTCATGATTTTCCTATACCATGGATTGTTAAAAATTTGTCAAGATAAGTCTGTATTAGATAGTGTCAGTAGATTATGAACACCCGATACATAGATTTTCATATATGTCACAGATGTCAAGTTTCAAGTTATTTAGAGCATACTTGTATCATTAATTAAGAATACAATTATGTTGAGCATATGTTAGTATTTGTCATGTTAAGACTTTCATCAGTATGAGTGTCAGATCAGTTGGGAGTATTACTTTGCACCGACCGAACCTAGGGATGAAGGCTCACCCACTAGTAGAGGACTGATACATTTAGAAGTCCTTAAGTTCCACACTACGTAGTCAACGTAGGTTATGAGAGGTCACCCGCCAGTTGTTGACTGACACTCTCTTAGGGTCACCCACCAGTACATTTAGAAGTCCTTAAGTTCCACACTACGTAGTCAACGTAGGTTATGAGAGGTCACCCACCAGTTGTTGACTGACACTCTCTTAGGGTCACCCACCAGTAGAGGACTAATACCTTAGTCCTTCGAGACATCATGTAGGTGGATCAACACAACCAGTGTTGGTACCCGTGGTAAGGTACTTACACTTTTCTAACTATGGTTACAAGTTGGACCCTGATTAGTTCAGATTGGGTCATATTGGTCACATGATATCTCCCTTAGTTTCAGTTCAATAGTCAGATTATATTAGTTCAGGTTTTCATGACCAAGTGTCCATATATCAGTTATTTAGTTATGTAGATCATTTCAGACATATTTATACTATTTTGCATTCAATATTCATACTCAGTAAATACGCATATTAGGTAGTCTTCATCTCACATACTAGTACATTCAAAGTACTGACCACATATTCTCTTTTGCACTATGTTGTCTTATAACATAGGTTTAAATGTTCAGTTCCCCGATCGGTCTTAGATAGTTCATATGCCACTCAACTATAGCATTGGTGAGTCCTCATTAGTTGAGGACTAATTATACTATTTATCATGCTTTTCACTAGTTCAATTCATGTTTCTTTTAGTAGTATGAGTTAGTTGGGGACATGTCCCAACAACTCATCATGTTTAGAGGCTTTCAGACAGACAGTTAGTTATGTTTTTGGTGGTGTGTTTCAAACTCCTTGGTTAGTTAATTGACTATTTAAACATTTATTAGATGACTTCCACAGAGTATTTTATTATCTTCCTTTAATATTTACGGCTTGTGCTAGATCATGGGTGAGTTTGGGGTCACTTATGGCTTTAAGTACCCTGTTATGACTAGGGGTAGCCTTGGGTCGTGATAGGTATTTTTTATCATATTGACATGTAAATTACTATTTTAATAGCGTGACAATAGTCAGAGACTTCTCAAAAGGGAAAAGCTCTAGTTTAGTTGATTGTGAGCGCGCTCATCGACGTCCAGGTAGGTTACAACTTACCTACTCTTAGACATTGCATGGGAAAGATATTTATATGATAACGTGCTAATTTTTGGTGGCATATTATTTCTAAGATAGTCATACTCTAGGTATATCTTGGTTCTGTTAGCTTATTTAGGGCCTGTAGAGTAAAATCTACCAGAAATTCTTAGTTAGGATATTATGCTAATCGTAGGTCTAGTTTAGGAGATCTGGAACTTGTAGGAGTTTTTGGGAAAACCTTATATTAAGATTGGGTAGTTTCTTGCTTTAGGTCAAGTTTTGGGGGATGGTAACAGGATCTTTTAGTCCTGTTCGGTGGACTGCCCTCGGTAATATAGTTATAGAGAGTTGTGGGTTGAATAGATGATTAGTTGGGGCTTCATGTCTATGTTTCTACACCACTTGGGGGTAAAATGGTTTTTCTTATTGATGTTCTTGTTATTTGGGTTGATATTTGTTGTTGTGTTGGTATTATGCTACTTTACTTATGTGCATTTTCATAATTTATGGTTGTCTTGAACTTGGAACATGATTACGAATATTTTAAAGGGGGGACTTGAGGAGATTTTTACTGTACTTTTGTTTACTATTATTTGCACCTGATAATCTAGCATACAACTATCAAGTAACTGATTTGACTTCAAGTACAATTTTTGATTTTATGAAAATGAGTTTTACTTGGTCGGTTGGACTTCTAAAAAGAAAAAATGAACTGTTAAAAGACCTGTCAAGTTTGGCATCTATTATTCAAGCCTCACTTAATTCTAGGCATATGCTATGTCTAAAAGTGATTCCCACCTAAAAGCCACGGTCGAGTCCAGGCACCTGCATACTTGATGTGGTTGCCACCTGAAAACCCGAGTCAAGTTCAACCAATGGTAAGACTTGAGACTCATTTAACTCTTCTATGCTTTTATTTGAATAGTTGTAGTGTTATTTCTTGTTGCTTGTTCTCACCTTGCTTATGGGGGTTGGTTAGGCTATTTTGTCTGTTGGTTGTGCCTTTCAGGCTTATGGTGATCCGACTAGGTTAGAGTTAGATTCTATTATGTACCTTAGAGGCGTTATTACTTTCCTATTATTTGATTACTTATCATGCCCTTTCCATATTTTGTCAAGTCTTATTATGCCTAATTTGCAATTATATTCTTGATTTATTGTATTTATATCTTTTCGTGCCCAATTAGCCTATGATACATACTGGGTACCATATTTTTAGTACTCCTAATATACTTTTGTATCTTTTTTCCTAATGCATATCATAGTATAAGTTTTCCCCATTAACGTTACCTCGTGCGGAACTTTCTAATTGGAGATTTGGAGTGAGCTTTTGGAGATCGGAGTTACTCTGCCTCCCTCTTCTTTGGAATTTTCTGTATTTTGTATACTTAGAGAAATTCTATACTTATTTTGCATATGTAGTACTCCTTGTGTATATAATAACTTTTGTACCAATAGATACCAGTTTTGGGATGGTAGTTTGTATATTTTGATCGTTCTCTCTTTATGTATGTTTTATGGGCCCTATTATATGTGGTTTGTTCATGTTTGGAACAACTACTTCTATATTTATTTTGGTAGCCCATTACTCTTTGTTCTAGGATAAGGGGACTGGCTAACCTACTGGCGGGTACTAGCAGGTGTCATCATGATTTAAAATTATGGACCGTGACAAAAATATAGGACCATTTTTGTAATTTTCTCTCAATTTGACTATCCCTCTTCCCAAATTTATTTGAGATATTTTAGGGTATGAAAGTTATAAATACTTAAGATTGACTATGAATTTAGGAGTTCAAAGACTAAAAGGAAACATTTTGAAGTAGAATTGTCAAAACGGTCACTCAAATTTGTAGACCAAAAGGGATAAAAT
Source organism: Capsicum pubescens (assembly GCA_030864215.1). Taxonomy (NCBI): domain Eukaryota; kingdom Viridiplantae; phylum Streptophyta; class Magnoliopsida; order Solanales; family Solanaceae; genus Capsicum; species Capsicum pubescens. The sequence continues at coordinate 36,540,877 of CM061539.1, read as the reverse complement.
GTTCAAACTTAAACATTTTGCCCTAATTATGGGGTCCAAGCTGCCCTTTTGGAACAAAATTAGTGACACCAAAGGATTTCTTTGTTTTTTTTTCTTTCACAAAATCACTCTAGTCCAAACGATTTGATTTTTCATCAAATTCAGTCACTTGTTTTCCTTTTAATCTCAAGTACTTTTCATCAAACAAAATAAATTACAAAAATGATGTCTTTATTTCCTTATGGGATTCAAAGTAACTCGAATATTCCTCCTAGGTAATAGAACTTGAGTAACATACAACAATTTCAACTTTAGTAGGAATTAAACAAGAATTAAGTTAAGGCTTGTCACGACCCGAGACTACTCCTAGTCGTAACACGATGCTTGGAAGCAAAAGTGATCCCAAGATAAGCCATGAACTGACATGATCTTGAGCAACTGATTTAGAATATATTAAATAGCTAGTTCTGCAGTGCGGAAACATAATTATAATGAAATCTTAATAAGCATAATACTAATAAAGCTTACTTCACGATAAAACTGAAGAAAGAACTGGAATTTACATTTCATGTCTCTGACTGACTATCTATGAAGCCTCTACTATACTGACTATAGATAGCTGGGACATGCCTCCAACTACCACTAATCAATACATAGGAATAATAAAAATAAAGTACATGAACAACATCTGACTGGAGTCCCCAAATAAGAGAACTCATTATCCACCGGATGGAAGCTGCAACTATCTGATTATGATGTGTAGGCTACAACTGGTACCTATATTTTGAGACAATGTAATACATAGACATATATGTGGATCAGTACATCTAGAATGTAGTGAGTAAGTGGGGGTGAATGCAATAAGTAAAACTGAGTTCATACATAATCTTAAAACATGCATGCTAAGTGTAAGTAGACTCACCAAGAGACTAAGATGAAATGAAAGCTGTATATCTTAAAACATGATTCAACAACCAAATATGATAAACTGGTGAATCACAACACTTAGTTTCTTAAAGACTATACTTTTGTAATATAAGTAGCACTGAAGATGGAAAATAGTAAAACATGGATACTCAATGAATATTGGATTTGAAACTACGTGATGGAAACAAACATAACTCGAGGATCTGAATATACAAATATAATGAGCACGAATACATAAACATACAAAACTAAACATAACACATAGAAAGCTGATCAGATTAACTAAATGACTGATAGCTGAATACTGAAAAACTGACGTCTGAATACTGAATAACTGGTATCTAGATCCTGATTATCTGGTATCTGTATACTGATTAGCTGATAATAGTATATGGGTAATGTAAAACTGAACTGTACTTAGTCTAAATAACTGGATTGAAACTGTGGGGGTACAATACATATAAGAGAAGGACTAATTGAACAGCATGAGATAACTGAGCATGAATGAGTGAAAACTATAACATCGGAGAATGGAAGACTAAGTGTATATCTATTATGTCACTGAGAAAATCTGTAATTCTGAAAGACTGAAATCTGTATAACTGAATATCTAAAAGTCTGTACACTTAGTCAAGCAAACCTGAACTTAAAATACACTGAATACTAACTAAAACTATGGAAGGTATCATCTAATCGACATGCCCTAACCTGAGATAATTAGGGTCCAACCTATAATCCAGTTGGATGGGTGTCAGTATTGTGCCATGGGTACTAACACTGGCTGTGTGGATCCCCTAATGTAATGTCCCAAAGTACTAGGGAATCAGTATTAAACTAGAGAGTAACCCTTAAGAGAGTGTCAGTCCTAAAATGGCGGATGACATCTCATAATCCTACGCTGGCTACGTAGTTCTGGAACTTGGGACTGCTACTAAGGACCCAGTCCTAACTGGAAGGTGAACCCCCATTCTTAGGTTCACTCGGTGCTAATCCCACTCCTAATTGAACTAATACTGAAATTATGAATTGGTGTATGCACTGAAGACTGATATGCTCAAACATGGTGTTTTAAAAAATAATAGTGCATGCATAATCTGAAGTAACTATGAACTTGTAAATTGAGGTATTTAACTTGAAATAATACTGGTGGGTTTGTTATAAAAATGATAATCTGAGTATGTGGATAAAATCATGGTTCTGACTAACTTGTTACTTGGAAACACAATTATGTAAAAACACATAGGTATTGGGTGTTCATAACCCACCAACACAGAATGATTATATAATACGATATCAATCTTGAAGCACAATAATAAGGGATTATGATTCAAATACCCAAAAGCATAGACATTTTATCAAAAACTTGGGAATCATGGAAATAAACATTGGAATGTCTTAAAACATGTAAAAACAACATGATTACATGGCTAAATTCACACTTCGATACTATGACATGAAATTCAATTGAACATAACATGGAAAAATTGAAACTTGAGACATGAGATAACTAATCTTTTCATGGGATATACTAAGACATGAATTGAGTTAAATTACTAAGGAGAAACATGCTTGAAACACATATTTAACATATACAACTTCATAATAATGAAAAAATCCATACTTTAATTGAAAAGAAGTTTCTTGGGCTCCATGGGTGAAAGGGGACCCATGGATAAATTTCCATATACCTTAATAGATGATTTCTTGAAGATTTCTAGAGGGTTTCTTGAACTTGGAATCTTGAATTCTTTTATTCTTGAGAGGAGAAACTTAAACTTTGTTCATAGGGGAACGGGGAGGATTTTTACGTGAGAAATTTTGAGGAAGATGGGAAAATATTGCCCTTTTGGATGCGATAAATTGTCCCTTGGATCTTTGGGGTTAAGGGGAAAGGACCAAAGTGATCCTGGACCCTTAAGAAGCTGAAATAGAGGGGGGAATAATCTCCGTGTCGCATCCCATATTGCGTTGAAAGAGAAACACATCACACCCAAAATCACGTTGAGAGACCGGCATGCCGCGACCAAATTGCGGACCCTTACTGTCTTTCATGAAAAAGGCCATAACTTTTAGCTCGGGTATCGTATTAAGGTAAAATTGGTATCTCTAGAAAGCTAAATCAATTATATATCATTTTTTGGTTCTTGAGATGAAAACTTCCATGTATATAAAAATTTATACACGTTGAAAGTATACCCTTGTAGAATCAAATACAAAGATTTGGCCAAATCAAAGACTCTTAGCTCAACTTTGTTCTAAGTGATTTCTATGAACATTTTTCACCTCCTAACCACTTAAAACACTAGTATAAATATAATTACACATAGATTAACATAAATATCATGGGATTAGAGCTTACACATATAGGAATGACAGTTCAAAGTCTAGGCCAAAAATGCAGGGTGTTTCATTATCTCCCCTTTGGAAACATTCATCCTCGAATGATGAATAGGAACTTGTTGAAGTCTTATGAGTATGGAATAATGTACACATGACATGCCTTGTAATGAAGGATGTAGCTGAGCTGAAACATTAGAACTTTTATCCTGAAACTGGTTTCTGAGCTGGCTTGACTTTATTGACTGGAAGAAGCTTATTCATGTTGAGAGTTTAGAACTCACTTAAAATATTCATGATACAATCATACATATAGAAATGCAAAGTGATGAATGATGCAATGGAAGCACGAATCATGAGACCAAGGTCATACAAGGGGTATTACATGTCTAAGCTGGAATACTTGGAAAATTGAGATCATATTCTTGGAAAACTGAGATCATGCATATACTGAACAGTTATGAACTGAGTCATGACTAACAAGATGAATCTGAAACATGAAGCTTGGACTAAAATGAATTCGCAACTTGCATGGATGTGAATGAATTACCCCAGGAATAGGAAAGATGGAAAACCATAGGAACTTATCTGTCTGACTACTAAACTGGATTGCAGTCTATATGGACTGAATTATACTTAAAGCTTATACTCAACTATAGTATTTCTTCAACACTCTTTGCAAGATGTTCTAATAACATTAGGGAGGAAAGAATTCTTGGGCATAATCTGAATAAGATATCTGAGCAAGGAATCTTAATAGAGATATAACTCTAGAACATGGAACATAGGCTTAAGAAACATAAGTTGGGGTAGAATTACTAGGCCTTAGGCAATACAACTACTACTTTCAAGCTTAGACATACTCCTAAATTACTCCCTCGACTATACGTTCCCCATCAATACTATAGTTCACATGAGGATACTTATGATCTTTACATGGACACTAATAACCCTATCTACTAAAGTCTAAGCTGAACTAAATTCTCTCACTACGTTCAAGCCTACTCGAATCTTCAAAGTACTACACATAACACCATAAAACTAGTCCGAACCATAAATTCAATACCCTATGCATTTTCACAACTTCATATCTCAAGAATAACTCTTCTTACACCCTTCAATAACTAAATTCAATCCTCTGACTAGGAATTCACTAGCACAGAATGCACCCATCCACTTATATACCAAGATGACATTCAATCCTATTATTATAACAATATACAAACTTCTAAGCAAACACCCATAAAAGCTTATTTCTCATATTCTCTAAACCTCTATCAATAACGACTACCTTACACCATCCCCAAGAAAACACACATGAAATTTCAATTAACCATGACTTATATAAAAAAGCTACGCCTCAAACATCCTTCACACTTATAACCTGAGATACAATAAGAAACCAAAAATCTTCCCACAACATGAGACATTTACTCTCTCCCATTTAAACAATTACTCATCACCACTATCATTATATAAGCATAGGTAACTGAAAGATTAGAACATAAGGACCTGAAATAAGAAAGAATACAATACATAATTTGAACACTTAACTAAGGCCTGAGAAATAGAGTATCGAAAGCATGAATTCATTTGAGACATGAAAGTTGAGGACATACGTGACATGATCCGAATCTAATAGATCATTAAGAGTGTAACATGAGTACCTGGAACTGAATATATTATAAAACATGAGTACATGAGTCATGAGCTGAATGACCTGAGTTTGGAGTTCATAAATTCATGGAATATGATTCGTACTACTGAGTGAACTGGAACTCCTCATACTAGAAACTAGAAGCGTACACGATTTTTATGGAAAGTGGTATGAATATGAGCTACGATCATGGAGATGACTTGTAAGGTATGAGTAGATATCGTGATGGATGAATTACAAAAATTTGCACTAAGATAAGAATAGGTCGGGTATCCTCCTTCCTTATTAATGCTCTATAATACACTGACATCACTACTAGAATCTGAGAGCCTGGCTTGGTTCCTTGTTCTATCATCTCCCCCTTAGCTTAAAGACATCATTCTAAGTCTAAGGACCCCTTTTATAAACTCTAAACTTAACAAAAATTACTTTACTCTAGAGCCCAGATATATTAATAAACATCAATACTAAATTCCCCCTGAAAGACTACACTTGAAAGTGTACAACCCTCTGCTAATACTTTCTTATGAGATACAACTCTTACCTTTCCATGACCTCAATAGTCACCATACAATAACTTAAATACTTACTAACTTAAAATCTTTAGGAGTATGACCATACCTTAAGTTCATACCATCTAGAATTTCAAACTCTTCTTTCTATTTTCCGAATCATCAAAGATTCAACTTAGATTCTAACATGTACTATGGATATTCACAAACTATTAATGAACCATACTACTTCCATAATAGCCTACTAAACTCACATATCTAAACTTATATTTTTCCCTAAAACATAAGTATTACCATTCCAGCTGAACATATCTTACATCAGCAACATATAATTTTGAATCAATATACTCAAATTCTGGCATGCACTGTTTCAAGCCTACTGATTCACCTTTCATACAACTAGCCCCATGGGTACATAATCTACTAAATCAAAATAAACACTATGCCCACTTTACTACTGCTAAACTTTTGGGTTCATGATTTTAACTCTAGATCATATGCTATTAGAGGATTCTGAGAAGGGATCTGAGGGAACATCTAACATTGGCTTAGTGCACGATTCTTATGAACATGAATGAAGTCTTTCAAACTATGGAACTTAAAAGCACTGATGGGGGTACTTTTAAGCCTACATAAAATCCCATAACTGTCTATGGAGACTGTCTAAGAAAACTCTATCTGTAGGGTTTAAACTTGGCTACTTATGTTGCCTCAATGATAAGGCAGAGTTGGCAGGAATGGAGTAATGTAAGAATATACATAAATATCTTAGAGAACACTTCTACTGCATGATCTGAGACATAAAAGAAGGGAAACATTTCTTAAATACCCAGTAGCCTCTTGAAGAAAAGTACAAATGAATCCGTACCATTACACAAAAATCTACTAGACACGACTTCATAGACACCTTAAGACACTTGAACTCTATGCTCTAATACCAAGTTTGTCACGACCCGATACTACCCCTAGTCATAACACAATGCTTGAAAAAACAAGTGATCCCGAGCTAATCCATGAACTGGCATCATACTTGAGCAAGTGATTTAGAATATATTAAATAGCTAGTTCTACTGTGTAGAAACATAATTATAATGAAATTTGAATAAGCATAATACTAATAAATCTTACATCATGATAAAACTAAAGAAAGAACTGGAATTTACATTTAATGACTCTGACTGACTATCTATGAAGCCTCTACTATACTGACTATAGATAGCTGGGACATGCCTCCAACTACCACTAATCAATACCTAGGAATAGTAAAAATAATGTACATGAACAATATTTGACCGGAGTCCCCAAAATTGGATAACTCAACACCTGCTGGTTAGAAGCTAAAACTATCTGATTATGATATGTAGGCTACAACTAGTACCTATATTATGAGAAAATATAGCACATAGACATATATGTGGATTAGTACTAATAGAATGTACTGAGTAAGTGGGGATGAATGCAATAAGTAAAATTGAGTTCATACGTAATCTTAAAACATGCATGCTAAGTGTAAGTAGACTCACCAACAGACTGAGATAATTTGAAAGCTGGTATATCTTAAAACATGATTAACCAACAAAATCTGATAAGATGGTGAATCACTACACTTAGTTTCTTAAAGACTATACTTTTGTAATATAAGTAGGACTAAAGATGGAAAACAGTAAAACATGGATAATGGATAAATATTGGGTCTGAAACTACGTGATGGAAACTAACATAACTCAAGGATTTGAATATTCAAATATACTGAGCACGAATACATAAACATACAAAACCAAACATAACATATACAAAGCTTATCTAATTAATTGAATGACTTATAGCTGAATACTTAATAATTGACGTCTGAATACTGAATAACTAGTATTTGGATACTAATTAGCTCATATTAATATGCTGATTAACTGATAATTGTATACTGATTATGTAAAACTGAACTGTACTTAGTCTGAATAACTTGACTGAAACTGTGGGGTACTATGCATTTGAGATAAGGACTAATTGAACAACATGAGATAACTGAGCATGATTATGTGAAAACTGTAATATCTGAGAATGCAAGACTAAGTGTATATCTGTTATGTAACTGAAAAAATCTTTAATTCTGAAAGACTAAAATCTGTATACTGAATATCTTAAAGTCTTTACACTTAGTCAAGAAAACTTTAATTCAAAATACATTGAATACTGAATGAATCTGTGCAAGGTATCATCTAACCGATATGCCTAAATCTGAGCTAATTGGGGTCCAACATGTAACCCCAGTTAGAAGGGTGTTAGTACCGTGCCACGGGTACTAACACTGGCTATATGGATCCAGTAATCGGATGTCCCGAAGGACTAAGGAGTCAGTCCTATACTGGCAGGTGACCCCTAAGAGAGTGTCAGTCCTAAATTGGCGGGTTACATCTTATAATCCTATGCTGACTACATAGTTCTGGAACTTGGGGATTACTACTAAGGACCTAGTCCTAATTGGTGGGTGAGCCCCTATCCCTAGGATCGATCGGTGCTAAATCCTACTCCCAACTGAACTGACACTGAAATCATAAACTGGTGCATACACTAAAGACTGATATGCTCAAACACAGTGTTATGAAAACTGATAGTGCATGCATAATCTGAAGTAACCATGAACTTGTAAATAAAGGTATTTAACATTAAATAATACTGGTGGGTTTATTATAAAAATGATAATCTGCGTATGGAGATAAAATTATAATTCTGAATGACTTGTTACTTGAAAATAAAATTATGTAAAAACACATAGGTATCAAGTCTTCATAACCCACCATCACTAAATGAGTATATAATACGATATCAAACTTGAAACACTATAAAAAGTGATTATGGTTCAAAGACCTAAGAGCATAGATATTTTATCAAATACTTAGGAATCATGGACTTGAACATGGCAATGTCTTAAAACATGTGAAAACAGCATAATTACATGACTAAATTCACAATTTGATATTATGACATGGAATTCAATTGAACACAACATGGAAAAATCGAAACTTGAGACATGAGATAACCAATATTTTTATGGGATCATACTAGGACATCAATTGAGTCAAATTACTAAGGAGAAACATGATTTAAATGCATCTTGAACATATACAACTTCATACTAATGGAAAAATCCATACTTTAACTGAAAAAAGGTACTCGGGCTCCATGGGTGAAAGGGGACCCATGGATGAACTTCCACATACCTTAATAGATGATTTCTTGAGGGTTTTTTGAACTTGGAATCTTGAATTCTTTTGTTCTTAAGAGGAGAAACTTGAACTTTATTCATAGGGGAAAGGGCAGGGTTTTTACGTGAGCAATTTTGAGGATGATGGAAAAATAATGCCCTTTTGGATGCAATAAATTGTCCCTTGAATCTTTGGGGTTGAGGGAAAAGGACCAAAGTGACCCTTGACCCTTAAAAAGCTGAAACATAGTGGGAATAAGCTCCGCGTCGCGTCCTATATTACGTTGAGAGAGAAAAACATTGCGTCCCATATCGCATTGAGAGATAAAAGCGGCGTGCCCTAAATCACATTGAGAGACCGGTGCACCGCGGCCAAATTGTGGACCCTTACTGCCTCTCACAAAAAAGGCCATAACTTTTTGCTTGCGTATCAGATTAAGGCGAAATCAGTATCGTTGAAAAGCTAACTCAATTATCTATAATTTGATGGGTCTTGATCTAAAAAATTCTTTGTATATAAGAAATTATACATGTTTAAAGTAGACCCTTGTAGAATCGAATACAAAGATTTGACCGAATCAAAGGCTCTTAGCTCAACTTTATTCTAAGTGATTTCTATGAACATTTTTCACCTCCTAACCACTTCACACCCTAAGAAAAAGATCATGAAACATATATTCACATACAAATGATGAGATTAGATCTTATACATGTAGGAGCTATGGTTCAAAGTCTAGCCTAAAAATATGGGGTGTTACAAGGCTTAAAGTTAATCAAATAAAACTTTAGTTGTATATAACAATTATTCAGCGATACGTGATCCAAAAAAGGTCTGAGATAAGGAGAAAATAAGGAAAAAACACTTTATATTATCAAATTTAAGGGAAAAAAATAAGATGATGAAATAGAAGAAATAGTTCCATGATTTTTATTTTACTTAGCTCATGTTAATTTCGCACACCATTAAGTAAATTTCAAGTAAAAGTATATTTCACTAAACTAACCTTATTAATGATACTTTGAAACTCTAAATTTGACTATTACTATCTTACCATATTAAATACTAAGGATAAAAAGGGAAAATATGATAAAAATCTCTTGATTTCATAAATTGGACAAGTAAATTGAAACAACGAATCCCTCTATTCCTAAGTACTTATGTCCTTACTAATATGTCATTTTCCAAAACCAAGACATAATTACTTGTTTGTTTCCACCTTTACCCTTAGTCATTAATATAGAAAATATAGTGCAAAAAAGAGAAATATTAAATCAGGATGGATAATAAATAAATGCTACAAAAGGTACTTAAATAAGCCAAAACATTAGGGTTCAAGCAATGAATGGTTTCAAAACACTTGAAGATAACACTAGATAGCCCTTAATATATGGTAACTCACCACACAAAGACAACTGATAGTTTAGTAAAGAAGGGGTAAATTAATAGGTACCACTTCATCATTCTTGGTGATTATAGCTTAATGGAATATAAGAGGCTTGAAACAAGCCTATAAACAAAAAGAATAAATAAAGTTATGGTAGTGGAAATAGTAGAACATAGAGTTAAATACCATTACCTAGAAAAATTGTTAACAGACTAGCTAGAAACCTAGAATGGTGTTCAAACTACTAGGATATTGGAAGAGGTCGAATATGGATACTGTGGGACCCATTCTTTATTTGTTATCAAGTCAAAGTCACTCATCTATAAGTAATTTATGGAAGTTGATATGGTAACGACATGCATCTTGAGTACTTATTTTTAGTTATCTATGGATTACATATCATAGAGGATAGAAAGTAACTGTGGAGACATTTGAGAGAAATTGTAAATAGGCACCAAGGTCCAAGATCTTGATGGGGGACTTCAATGCAATAACAAACTTTGATGACAAAATTCTTGGTAGTAATGTGATGGATTCTAAAGTCATAGATTTCAAAAACTACGTGTTAGATATGGGTATAACTGAGCTAGCTAAAGGGGCAGAGAATACACCCGAAGCAATGGCAAGACTTTCAACAAAATTGATAGAGTGCTTGTAAATCTTGAATAGATGTTGAGGATGCCATTCTTTAATGCCAATGATTTAGAACCTATATTTTTAGACCATTCACCCTTTTGTTTAAAACTGCACGGTCACTCAAAAACAATGGTTATATCTTTTTAATTCTTTAACTGGTTGGCTGATCATCAAGACTTCTCTAGAGTGGTAAAAGAAGGATGGAATTACATGATTCATGTAAATAAGATATATATAATATGGAAAAATCTCAAACAAGTAAAAATGAGGTTAAAGAGGACAATCCATAATGAGTTATTTGGGATAACTAATAAATTGACTTTGATCAGGCAACAAATCAATGATATGCAACAACAAATGTATGATGTCCATAATTTAGAACTTCTGAATGACTAGAAGGAATTGAAGGGACAGTTGGAGAAATGGGCAAAAATAAAAGAGAGTGCTATGAAACAAAAATCTAAAGTCCATTGTCTTAAGGTGGGGGACTCGAACACTGTGTATTTTTATGCAAGCCTAAAAAATACAGAAGTTCATAACAAGATAAGATCTTTGACTATTGCAGCTGGATTAGTTTTAACCACAGAGAAAAAGATTGAAGAGGAAATTTTGGGCTTCTATAAGAAGTTGCTAGGTACAACGACTGATTTTATGCACAACGACTGATTTTCTTCTAGTAATTTAATCAGATGTGATGAAGAAAAGTTCAGTATTGAATGGATCCCAGTAATTGAAACTAATAAAGACTATCTCTGGTGATGAGATGATCCTAGCCTTTAAGGGTGTAGATGATACTACAGTTTTGCGCCATGATGCTTTTAATGCTTGTTCTTCAAAAGAGTGTGGCCTATAATTTGAGAAGACATAGTTTCTTGATATGACATGGTTTCATGACACTTTCGATGCTTAAATCGCTGAAAATATGCAAATTCTTGGGCCATTTTGTTAGATATGATGTGTGTTTTGTGTGTGTATTGTAGGTTAATTAGGTTGGAAGTGGGATGGAACAAAATTGGATGTAAATGATCTAAAAAAGTCAGAGTACTAATTGGACTACAAGTCGTTATGTCACCATACGATTCGTAACCTAAGTCATGATATCAAAAGTAAGGGTTGCTGATTGAAGAATCAAAGTTGAGGCTGACCATGACTCATTAGGACTAACAATGAGTCATGGTGTGAGTCGTTTTATGTAAAGAAGAAAAAGTCCTGAAGATAGAAAAGTTGAAATACCAGTGGAAACAGATGAATACCATGAGTCATTTTGATAGACCATGGCTAGTAGTTAGGAATCATTCTGACAATAGAAGAAAAATGTTGAAAGATGAAAGTCACTGAAGTGACAAAGACATACAGTCAATGACTCGTGATGTATGAGCACGAGTCATCATCACTAAGCATAGAAGAGAGCAACGAAAGTAGCTAACAAGTCATCGTCAGTCCTATTGACATGTTACTAGAGGTGTGACCACTGCCGGCTTAATTTTTCTATTTTGTTTTGGTTAGATTTTTTTATTATTTTGAGAAACTATGTTTACCCTTTAGTTATTCTTGTAGTAGGTTACATACTTTATACTCTTACAAGAACATATTGATTTAAAGATTGACTTTTGATCTTGAAATCTTCTGGTTGTTGGTTTTTGATTTATTAAGTAATTTGAGACTTTGGGTTCTCTTTAATTATTGTGAGATTAATCATATGGATTCTTTATTGAATTTCACTGCTTTTTTCACAACTATGAGAGGCTAATTTCCTTAGTCAGGGATCTGGGACCAGAATCCTTGTAGAGTAATAAAGTAAGGGAAGTGTGAGGTTCTGCTAAATCATTGTTTGCATGTGTATTGTGATCTTCTTCAATTTAATCACCCAAAAATCCTTAAACCCTAAGCCCAAAGTCTCAAAATTGGAAGAAAAATTAAGAAAAAAAAGATTTCTTATAACAACCCAACCATGACCGCTTAAGCAATGGGATAACCACTTAAGCTCTCCATCCAATATGTGTAAGGCCGCTTAAGTTATCTCCCTACCACTAAAGTGGTGACCACTTAAGTGGTCCCAAGTCCACTTTAGTAATGGTCAATCGAGTCCACCGTTTTGCTTAAGTGGTGCATGGGCCAGTTTAGCAGCTACCATCTAAGTGGTTCTTTGGATGCTTCTTCGGTTGCACCAGACTGAGCTACTTCCGCATCTTTGCTAAGTTGCAAAGTTGTCGATCATCCCCTCAGGATTTATTTGGAATCCCATGAAGGCAAATGAAATATGCTACTAGAGTAAATTCAACATTATAGACTCATTGGCGATATCAAATTTTCAGAAAGAGATAATTTTCACAAAATTGATCCCCAAAAACAATTTCACTAATTTCTTAACTATGGGTCAAAACGAGATACAGAAGCAATGAAACCAAGCCAATCACACTACGAATGAAAAATCTATGTTCTGGATCTGCTGATGCAGTTTGTTTTTCCATCCGACGAACATAACATCAAATGTTGGTTGAAGTCAATGATGATCCATTTTAACCATTATAAAAAACACACATCCTCACAAATCATTTAGTATCACACCAGAAACTATGCCAACCATCCCCACACCCTAGAGACAATACTTAGCAACCACATAGAGAGTAAAATAATCAAAACACATACAAGAAAAAGTTCACAAAATCAAGTCATTACGATATCCACCATTAAGAATCTTGTTCTTCCTCAAACTAAAGGCAATAAAATACGGATAACTACTACGCATGTTAGTCTCTCCCTCCCAAGTAGAATAATCTATGGGAAAATGTCTCCACTAAACCTTAACCACCAGAATATCTCTTGAATGTAATTTCATAGCATCCCTGGCTAAAATGGTGACTGGCTTCTCAACAAAGGACAATCTCTTATTTAATTGGATTACATACCAATGAATGACATATTTTAGAATGGATTCATCAAAAACTGGACGAACTTCTAAAAAATCTAGGGGTAATACAAACTCCTAAGCCATATCCCTAATAGTTTGAAGAATCTCAAATGGCCCGACATACCTAAGGATAAGATTGCCCCTCCTTAAAAACCTTATCACGCCTTTCATGGGTGACACAGAAAGGAAGACCCAATCACCAACACTAAACCTTAAGTCACAAAGTCTATGATCCGCATAACACTTTTGCCTACTCCGAGCCACTTGAAGTCTATCCTGAATGACTCAAACTTTATCCAAGACTCATGAACCAAGTCAGTACCTCTAGATCTAATCTCAAAAGTCTCAAACCAATAAATTAAAAAGCGACAACACTTACCATATAAATCCTCAAAGGGTGCCATCTCAATATGCGAATGATAGCTATTATTATACGGAAATTCTGCCAAGGTTAAATCTGCTCCCACTAACCTCCAAAGTCCATAATACAAGAATAGAGAAACTGCCCCATAGCCTGAATAGTCTGCTCCGATTGTTCATTACTCTAGGGGTGAAAAGCTATGCTAAGATCAATCTGAGTACCCAATTCCTCCTAAAATGTCTTCTAAAAGTGAGACGTAAAAACTTAACCTCTATTAGAGATAATAGAAACTAGTACACCATGGAGACAAACTATCTCATGAGCATAGATATGGGCCAAACACTCAGCACTAAAGGAGAAGTAAATCAGGATGAAATAAGCATATTTGGTCAATCAATCCATGATGACCTAAACACTTTTAGAACTAAGAAAGGTATAAGGCAACCCAATCACGGTGTCCTTGGTGATTTATTACAACTTATACTTAGGAAGGATACTTTCTAAAGCAAATCACCAAGCCTTAAATGCTCGTCCTTAACCTGCTGAAAAGATAGGTGATGAGATACAAAAGCCACTACATATTTTCTAATTCCACCCCACCAGTAGTATTGTCTCAAATCATAATACATCTTAGTCAATCCTGGATGAAAGTAGTACCTAGAATAATGTGCCTCCTCCAAGATCAACCTCTTCTGAGCACCCAATATCAAAACCCGAACTCGGCCTCCAATTGTAATACCCCAAAAAATCCAAACCAATATTAGAGCCATGTACCAAGATCATGCATAGTACATCATGGTTATTTTATAGTTTTATGAGTAGGTTAGATGTATATTAAGGCTTTAAATAACTCCCATCTATTAGAAGAATCAAAATATTCCTTACCGATTGAATTCTTGAGATGGATATTGGTATAGTCAACTTCAAACAAGCATATATCTCATTATACTTGAAATTTTTAAGATCATAACCTATAAAAAGATATATAATTGAATTAGATTTCCAACGATACTAATTTTGGCTAAATCCGATATCGGAGAAAAAAGTTATTCTTATTTTACTCCAGCATGTCAGGCTTGAAACAGTGTGACAACATTCATGGTAGCTTACCACATTTGTGACGCCCTACCACAAAGGTCGTCATCCTTAGGAAGAATCCAGATCCTTTGTGATGACATTCGTGGTAGCTTACCACATTTGTGATGCCCTACCACGAAGCTCGTCAGCCTTAGGCAAAAACCAACTCCTAAGTGACGACATTCGTGGTAGCTTACCATATTTGTGACGCCCTACCACGAAGGTCGTCAGACTTAGGTAGAAACCATCAATTCCATCTTCTGTGTGACAACATTTTTGATGGCTTACCACATTTTTGATGCCTTATCACAAATATCGTCAGCTATTATTTTCAGCAACTGGGAATTTATTTCATAAGGGTATTTTGGTCTTTTCCCTTCACTTCCCATAACTTATAACCCTTAAGGAACGTATTATCTTTCATTCTCTTTAGTTAAAACATCTCAAAAAGCTCTTTCATACACTTTCAACCACAAGATTAGGGTTTCCTCTCAAGATCATCTCCTCAGAAACAAGAACATTCTTTCCCAAAGGGGTTAAACCCTAGTCAAGAAAAATCAAGGGCAAGCCTAAGGATTTCTTCAGGAACATTCAGAAACATTAGATCTCTTTCAAGATCAAGATTTAAGGTATGCGTAGTGTTCATCTATGGATTCAATTCGTTCATAGAGTTCAAGAATCATGCTTTTAAATGTTATTTTTTAAAGTTTTGTGGTGATATAAGCATGTACATATTGATGATTATTGTTCAAGTTTCAAGATGATATCTAAGGATATTTTTCATGGAATATATGTGATCGTTGGTTGAAAATCATGAACTTTGGGTGGGTTGAGATAATGCAAGTATGAAATCCACCTATGGCTTAAAGAATGCATGTAAGGTGTTTGATAAAATGCCTAAGATGTTAGAAGTTCATATTTACATGATTTCATGATATCTAAATGACAAGTTCATGTTAGAGATACACTTCAATATGAATGCCCATGCTATTTATGTATTCTTATGGTGATAGTATGAAGCATGTATGATGATGGAAATATGAATTTTGTGTGCGAATTATATCCATGCTTTCCCTACCATGTTTGAGGTGTTGATTAAATACATGAAGTATACTATCCCCTACTTATGATATAGAGAATTGTGGACTTCAATCTTGTGATCAAGTCATGCCATGTGTGTCAATTTTCTTCTATCGAGACCTGGGGGTATTCGTACCCGAAAAACATAGTTGTGTTCCTAGAGCCATGTTATGTTGTCACGATAATCTCAGTCAAGCTATAATCTATAAAACTCAGTCAGTCATGTGACTCAGGATACCTCAGAAATCTCATGATCCCAGTTAACTCTTAGATAATAGTACTACTCCGTCAGTCAACGAAAGTCAGTTAATCTGTCCATGTACAGTCAGTTGAATTATGTTTAGTCTCTTCATATGGGAGTAGGAGTTAGCACCGAGTGAACCCAAGGATGGGAACTCACCTGTATATGAGGGTGTGATTCTTAGCAGTCATCCTTGAGTTCCAGAACTATGTAGCCAACATAGGTTGACATATCTCAGCCTATTATATGAGGGTAGATGAGGTGGCTGAACCTGTTATATGAGGGTTCCCACCGTTCTTACTAGATTTACCTGTTATATGAGGGTTTCTTACACGTTGTCCTTACCAGTGGCGCGGTATTGACATCCTTCCAGTCAGGGCAGAGATTGGACTCCATCTTAGCCATTATGGCATACATGGGGTATGTCGGTTAAACAACTACCTCCCACAGTTTCAGTATCAGTCTCAGTAAAAGAACTCAGATAGTTCTTCAGATATTAGTATACCAGGACTGTTAGATACGATCAAATTTAGTTATAGCATGGAACTCAGAGAGTTCAACCTGATTCAGGGTTGTCAAATACAGTCATCCATGTTATCAGAACTATGGTTCTAGCCATGTATTAACGTATAGATTTAGCCATCACGTACTCACTATCTTAGCTACTATATATGTATGTTTGTACTTTTACGTTCATATCAGTCAGTTAGTAGTATTATTCATACATGTAAACCCTTTGCATTAGCCTACCTCACTCGTATACTCAGTACTCAAGTTGTACTGACGTATTTGCGCTATGGTGATTTCTTTTCATGTTACACCATCGGTTCAGAGGCACGAGTCCCAGACCAGCAGTAGCAGTCGCATTCAGCATACAGAGTTGCAGTGAGTCCTCTTCATTCGAGGACGACATTATTTGATTTATTCATTCATTTCTTCAGTTTAGTTTTACGAAGTTAATTGGAGACATGTTCCTTCAACTCCTTATTTCAGAAAGTACTTAGAGGCTTTCGGATTTACGCTCAAATTTAGCTTTCAGATTCAGTTTTCTGTTGTTTTGGGTATTTTTCACCCATATGGATGTTATATTATTTCAGTTGAACCTTATGGCCTATTGTGCATGTTTTCCGCATTATTATGTCATGAATTATAGTATATAGGTATAGATATGAGTCATGGGTTAGCTTGTGGTCCCTCGGGGTCATAAGCACCGTGTAGCATTCTGATTTAGAAAATCGGGGCGTTACACCAATCCTTAAAATATTATTAGAATCAAGTGAGACTTCCATAGACTCACCACTCTATACCTTATCCTAAATCACTCTTAAACGAATATCATCAAACTGATGAGCCTAAATTTTCTCCATCAAGAAAGATCTAGCCTCTATAAATGACAAAACACACCCAAGTGTCGAAACATCAAGCCTAACTATCTGGCTAGCTAAGGAAGAAACCTTTAAGGCCAAAGACCTCTCATGGTTCAAAAGATGCTCCAAGCTACCCATACTACTCGCCTTTCGACTCATGGTATATGTAACCATATCATCTTTGCTCGAATGATAGAGAATAGTAAGATCATAATCCTTAAGCATTATAAGCCAATGATGCTGCCTCATATTAAGATCTTGCTAGGTGAAGAAGTACTGAAAGTTATGGTCATCGAAGAAGATCTCATAAGAGACTTAATACAAATAGTGTCCTTATAACTGTAAAGAAAATACAATCATACATAATTCCAAATTGTGGGCAGGGTAATTTATCTCATGAAGAGTAAACTAATGAGAAGCATACACAATCACCTTACCCTCTTGAATCAACAAGATACCTAACCCAACACCAGAAGTATAACAAAAGATGGTAAAGCCCACGTTTTTCTTGGGAAATATCAAAATAGGGGTTAATGTCTATAAATCCTTGAGATTTTAAAAGGTCATCTCACAAGCATCAGACCATAAAATGGAAATTCTTTTTTGAGACAACGTGGTCAAAGAATCCACAATAGGTGAAAAATCCTCAACAAAGTATTGATAATAGCCTACTAAACCAGTAAAACTCTAAATCTCAATAAGGTTAGTTGTGCTAGCCCAATCACGAACTACTGTAATCTTGGTTGGATTCACCAAGATACCATACATGGTCACCATATACCCAAGAAAATGAAAGAATTCAACAAAAATTTACACTTGGAGAACTTACCATATAACTTCATATCTCTCAACCGCTGAAGTACAATCTAAAAATGCTCCAAATGGTTGACCTTAATCTTGTAGTGAACTAATATATCATCTATTAATACAATGACAAAAGAGTGAAGATACGATCAAACCACCCGATTCATCAACTACATGAACATAGCTAGGGAATTGGTCAACACAAAATACATGACCAAGAACTTATATTGACCATATCGAGTCTGAAAAGTTGCCTTTGGAATATACAAAGTTCTAATCCTCAACTGATGATCCCTAAACCTTAAATTAATCTCTAAAAACACCAAATCACCCTAAAGTTGATAGAAAAAATTATTAATAAGAGCAAGAGAATACTTATTCTTAATCATTACCTTGTTCCACTCTCTATAATTAATACACATATGCTTAGATCCATCTTTTTTCTTTACAAACAAGATAGGCACACCCCAAGGTGATACACTAGGCCGAATAAATCCCATATTTAGTAATTTTTATACCTGGCCCTTCAATTTTTCTTGGTCCTATTTAATAAGTAGGAATAGATATAATTTTGGTGCCAGGCTCAACATTAATAGCAAATCCAATATGATGTACATGAGGCATACCAGGAAGATTCACAGGAAACACAAAACTCACGAATAATACAAGACAAAATCCTAAGAAGGCAGTGAAGAAACACTAGTATCACAAATTTATCCCAAGTAAGAAAAACATCCAACTCTGTACCATGCAACAAATATGTATAAATGATATAACTCTCTTTGGACCCAAATAAAATGTACCCTTCTAAGCTATCCTTGGTACACCCAACAAAGCTAAAGTCACGATCTTGGCATAACAATCTATCATAATATGATAGAAAATGAACTAATTCATACCCAAGAGGACATCAAAATTTACCCTATCTAGGATAATCATATCTACCCAAATCTCATGCCTCGTAAAGGTCACAACATAAGATCAGTGTATTTGATCCATCACAAAAGAGTCTCATACGGGGGTAGATACACAAATAGCAATGGAAGAGGCTCATAAGTAGAATTGATTCCAGAAGGAAAATATGTATAAATATAGGAACAAGTTAACCCCAAAACACATAAATACAGATCTGAAGTGAATGAGGATGATACTATTGATAACGACATCAGAAGCCTCTGCCTTAGGTTTGGTAGGTATATTACAACATTGACCACACCACTACCATACTAAGTGACCTCGCTCTACCACCACGTCTGTTACTACCTCTACCTTGCGCACCATTAGTTGTACCTCTGCCACCTTGGGAGTCACTTCTTACTATAGATATAAGAGTAGGCTTGAAAATATGGAGAGAGAAATCCTTAGCCATAAGGACAATCTCATCACACATATAGAAACCTCTACGACCTAACATAACTTGAGGAGATGTGGTTGAGCTAGAACGACCACCCTAGGATGACGTTTGACTACCTATAGCCACTGAAACAGATGATCTACTACTCGAAACTAACAAAGATGCATGCACTAGTCTACTATGGTAACTATGTAAATCCATAAAATCTTTATCTCGAGAGGCGTGACCACTAAACTAGCCCTGACGACACACCTTATTGTTGTCTCTCTAAGTAGATTAAAGAATAAACTCAATTATCCTTACATGATCTACCATACTCTAAAACAACACCCTTGACACTACCATCTAGGTAGTAGATGACTAAAATATGGTATCCAATCCCTTCACAAACTTTTGAATATTCTCAGACTTGATGGTAATAGTGGTAATAAAATATCTTGACAAAGTATGAAAATGTGCCTCACACTTGGCATTAGTCATGGAGCCCTACTCCAGGTGATAAAACAAATCTCTCATCTAATCCCTCAATCTATATGGAATAAACCTATTTAAAAAAGACTTAACAAATTGATCCCAAGTTATCTCTGACAAACTAAGGGTTGTTCAACTAACAAGTGACCTCCACTAAAATGTGGCTATATCTATCAACTAAGAGTTAGTGTAAGCAAACCCATACTACTCGAGCGATCCAAGGTTATAAAATTTTTCTCAACAATCAATCAAGAACTCATAGGAATCCTTGCCCATAGCACCACTGAACTTAGGTGAATCTAAGCATGTAAATCTCTCAAACCACTTGTAATTCTTAGAATAACTATCAACACCTAAAGCCACCTGAGAAAAAGTAAATATTGTAGGTTATGATCCTATATAAGGGGGAAACATAGATGAAATTAAAACTTTTGAACTCATAATGCTTATACTCAAATACTAACATAAAAGAAGAAGAAACACTTGGAGTTGTGGAACACCATAAGACAACATCGGTACTGATGGAGGAACCATACTTGAAATCGGAGGAACACCATAAGAAATCTTTGGAACATATGGAGGTACAACACTTTGAGATGGAGGAATACCAGATGCACTAAAAGGAGAACCTCTAAACTAGTGAAAAAATAAAATAATAAACCCTTTGTAATTTGGTGTAGCAGTACTTTATGAAACCTTAGTAGGCCTTATATTCCCAAAATGTACAACCTCAATCTCAAGGGAGTTACCCCTAGTAGTACCTATGAAAGGGGTAGATTTTTGTGCTCGTTCTATACCTTGAGCCCATCTATGACTCATGACTTATTTTCTAGGGTGGCTCCCTCCTCGAATGCTATATTAGCATCCTAAATTTACAGAATATTTTCCTTACTATTTGTGTAGAAAAGAGTGAAACATAATTTCAAATATAGGGTATATAAGACGCTCATGATAAAGAACAAAACAAGGAAGTTTCCTAAACATATCTTATAGCCTCTCAATAATGACCAGAATTTGGATAATTTTCCCTTTTTGGTATTGTATTAACTGGTTTATGAGTTTTGGTAATGGTTGGAATAGTTCTCAAGGCCTCTGGGAAGGTTTTGGGTGAGTTTAAGGTCATTTTAAGGCTTTAAGATCTAATAGTTAACTTTGGTCAAAATATTAATATTTGATCACCAGATGGCATAACATACTACGACAGAAGATCTAAAATATTGAATTTATGTTAGTAGAGGGGTTGCTTCAGTTTCGTGGATTTTGGTTCCTATTTTGACCCTTGGTTCAGAAGTAGTATAAAAAGGGTCTCGGGAGTCAATTTTGTGATAATGAAAACTTTTTGTTAATCAGTTGATTTCATTGGATTTTGAAGGTGTTTTATGATCAATTTTTTCTCTTGGATCCTGTTTATAGGGTTCCAAAGAAGTTTCACAGTCAAAAATAAGTTTTGAAGTTGTTGGTGCTGGTATAACCACTAAAGGGGCTTGTTGATCCCTTTAGCATCCGTTGACTGCTTGACCAACCAGTAATGAAACCTTTTTATCACTTTGAAAGTCTTTTAACCATTTTACCAGGAAGCTTTAGTAGACTAAGTGCTTCTTTAGCAGCCATCAATGAGTTTAAGTCCAAAATCGAACTCATTTCATATTTTTGACATTTATGGAGCTACTAATTTTGACAATTCTTGATGCAGTTTTATCATATAACCATTTGATATCAAATTATAAATCAATTTTCCCCATTTCCCAAAAAACTTCTAAGTATTTATCATGATTTCTATGCAACTTGAAAATCTAAACCCTACTTTATCAATTTTGGGGTCTTTAGAGCTCGGATTTGGGCGATTTTAAATAGGGTTTTGAGATTTCTTCCATAGGTAATTTTCCTAATCCTATACTTATGACTTACTCTAGATTTCATCTTCATAATAGCTTACAATTCTTGATTTCAAAGTGGGTTTTGGAAAGAGGGGTTGCCGATAAAGCTTGCATGTTTTTCTTTGATTTGAACATTGTTTTTAATTGGTTTTCATATGAATTTTTAGTTTCATACTCCTATGAAAATGGGGAACATATATCTAAAATAAAATTATAGTTTTACCTATTTCATTTTTGAACTTTTGGGCCCATTTTAGACTTATATTGAATATAGAAAATATGAGTATCCTTGGCTTTCTATTGATGTGTAGAGATTTTCGTTGATAGTTTGGTCATGCTTGGAGATATTTTTAAGGGTTTTAGCTTCCGATTAAGGATTTCTGTAGTTTTTGGATTTGCATATATTTGGTTATGGAAAGTTGAGATGTACCTCAATCTTTTTCAAAAGTGTTAATGTGTTATTTTCTTGATTATCGATATATTGTGATTTATTTGTGCTCCGCTAGTATCAGGGTCTTAATAATGGATTGTAGTTAGTTTATTGCCTTAGTATTATTGCTTGTATATATCCTTAGAATAGATTGTAGTTAATTACTCAGATTTGGATTATTATCATTAGATGCTTTAGAACTTTTATAGAAACCCTTATTGTAATGATTGGGGTTTAGAATACTCTAGTGGACAATTATGTTATTACTGAAATGATAGAATAATTGAGCTCTATATAATGCATAAAGTACTGTAATGACCCTTCAAGTTATTTTCCATATTTTTGATTATTTTCACTGTAAGAGCTATTCTATAGCTACACCAAGTCATTTATGACTTGCTGGGACTGATATTTTGGTTATCGGATTGTTCGTTTGATTTTTAGAGCTAATTCCCTATTTAAAAGTCTTTTGCTAGTTCCAAATGGCCATCAGGAGAAAACATCAATGAAATGACCCCGTATGTAAATTCTGACTGTACCATTAGATCTAAAATGATGATTTTAGGCTAGGTAGACCTTTGGTTTGAGTCCTAAAAGACTCGAGTCCATTTTGACCAATTGGCCGAAAAGTTAAGAAAATTAAATGTGGGTATGGGACCCACATTTGGTCAAAACAACCCCAGATGGAAAATCTGAGTGAGCCATCATCTCCAGAACATAAAATTCGGTGTAGTTACATAGTTTTCTTACAAATATGGGATTATAAACAAATCCCGACACCCAGTTATCTCTATTTTTAGACATAGAAAATCTGGTGCACCAGGTATCTGGTGCAATTGCCATCTCAATGTCATGATCGAAACAAGCCTGATCATATAATGTATTATTATCATGAGCTCTTAGTTTCCATTGTGACTCACATATGCAGGCCCAAGGTATTGTGATAACCGGTCTGGGTCTGCGATAGCAAGACCAGAAGACCTGGTATAGGTATAAATTGACTGCAAAGTCGCAAATTTAGCCATTTTCTCACTCGTTCTTGAGATCATAAACCCTAAATAGAGAGGCTAAGTGAAATTGAATTTTTTTGGTGATTTGGAATCTTGAATAACAATTATTTTTGCTATTATCTTCCAATTTGAGGTAAGAATTCACTATTTTCTTAGTTAAATTTCATAATTTCTTGCTCAAAACCCCAAAACCTTTAGGGCTTGATTTTAGCATCAAATTAGCTTTGTTTTCACCCACTTTTGAGGGTAATTATTACTTAAGATTTATATTGTATTGGGTTGGTTTTAGAAATTTGATTTCTCTAAATAGGATCCACATGGGGATTTTGAGGTTATTCTTGGATCCCAATCACAATGGTGCAATATATGTATTGTTATTATCATATTGATAAGTAGAATGTGTTTTTTATAGCATGGTATCTTGAGGAGGTTTCTTGAAATGAAAAAGTAGAGGTTTAGCAATATATTGAGCTTTTATCAACGTCGAGGTAGGCTAGGTTTATTCCTTGGTAGATTTAGCTATCTCATAGTATTCTTGTGATATTATGTTAGATTTATGATGGGTTTAGGTGTAGTATTGATGAAATGCAAGACTTGGGTAAGTTGGACAATTAAGGTTGAATTGAAACCTTAGAGTTAAAATGCTTAGCTTGTTTCCTTATCCCTTAGGAGAATTCGAATTCATTATTCATGTTTAGCATGAGAATGCCTTAGATTACTCAAGATTAAGTAACATGCTTTAGACATCCATGCGTAGGAAAAGATTGGCCTTAGTTCCTTCATTAAGGAAAGTTGACTTAACTATGCTATGAATAAGTTATAGATCATGTCAAAGATTAGCTATTACTTAAGATATTGATAAGCTATTGAATATACTATTGATAAGTCATTGATCATCATATTGCTTATGATTATTATCTTGATAAATAAATATGCTAGTAATCATGTTAAAAGCATCCTTGTTGATGATGTCAGCAATTGTGTATTATTTGTGTTAGAAGATGCAATTGTTGATTATATGGGAAATAATGCTATTAATTATTCTAGAAATATTGATACTTTACTATTGATACTTATGATGTTGATTATATACCCTAATATATTTTGGAAGGTGATGATATATTAATTATTAGCGGTAAGGCCGAAGGATGAATATGATGACATATTGATACCTGGCAAGGCCAGAGGATATCATGATGATATTGATACCTGGAAAGGTTAGAGAATATCATGTAAGTTGGTTATGATATTGATATTAGGGATGTTAGTTATAGATTGTAAGTGTTAAATGTTTATAAAAGCGGTATAGTTGATGATTAGTGCTAAATAAGACAAGTGGTGAATATTTTTTAAATGACTAATAAATGATGCTAGTTGAAAAGCAATGATTAGTTGGTAAATAATGTTTCATTAATAAATGATGTTATTTGATAATTCATGGTTATCTAAAAAGTAATGATTAGTGGATATATAGTGAATATTTGCTTAAGATATTACTATTAATAGAGACAGTTAGCATGATGGAATAGAGGTACTTTGTCAGATGTTAGAAGTGTTGTGAAATGTTGGTAAGTGACCGATTAAGGATAATTATGGAATGATGGCTAAATGACAATTAAATTTAGCTATAATGTTGGTTGATTACCTTATTCTTCTCTAGGGTTTACTCTCCAGTTGTATGGGAGGCTGTGAAAAGTTCTTTACATTTCTGCACCAATTGGCGTATGGGAGCCTATTTTGTATTTAATGATTGCTTGTTTTAATGATTTATAATAAGTTATTATTCCAAAGTATTTACTTATTATGCATGGTGATATTGGTATGTGTTGATTCCTTATGTTATATTGTTATTCTGGTTTAATCACTTATCATATACAACATGTTGGAGATGATTCAGGTTTGTTACTGTACCTTGACTTAGTTATATTATCTTGCATTTTATCATACTGATATCATAATTTAGCTCAGTAGGCCGATGATGCCTATTGAGTACCTATTGTTTTGGTACTCATACTACTCTTCTGTACCTTCTTAGTGTAGATTTAAGTACTAGTTGCTGCCATTGATCAACATTTGCATGGTGATTGATTTCAAGAGATAGGTTGAGCTCTTGGAGCTTGAGTCTCCCATTTTCCTCTATCTTTATATTTGGTCTTTTATTTTGAGACAGATGTTGTTGACTAATATAACCATTTGAAGTAGTATTATTGTCATTATATGCTCTTATACTGGTTCTACCAGGTCGTGGGATGGTATCTTTTATCTATTTAGAACACTTTGATTATTTATGAATTGTGTTCTTGAATTTCGCCTATAATGGGCATTTCCTACCGAATAAGCCCATTGTGTTAGCTTTGCATTATCTCTGAGTTATGGTGTTGGCTTACCTACTGGAAGGGTTTAGTAGGTGAAATCATGACTCGTAAATTGGGTGATGATAAATAGATATCAGAGCCTAGGTTTCACCAGTATTATTGCACAAGAGCAAGTGTCTAGTAGTATCCTACGAATTGAAATGATGACGTACATTTCCTATCATTGGGAGGTTATGGGACATTCTAAGGAGTTCTTCGCTTCTTCCACTCATATCGTGCTAAGAGTCTGAGTTGGTTGGTAGAAGTATTCCCTTGACTTATTCATTGGTAGACATCCAGGACACGTGCTACTATAGTGAAGTCCAAGCTACACCTTCTCTCAGAAGATAATAGGATCGCTTCCAAATATAGTAACCCAACCAATTTTACGTTCGAATCCTAAGGGAATACGTAGACTCACTACAATCAGCTGTTGTAGTCAATATGCAGAACTATAAAAGTAAATGGGTAGCTTGAGTATCAATGTCGAACTAGTATCAAATATCAACTTCGGTTGTAATCAGTCGTAAGTGAACACTAGGATTGTGTTCCCCCTGGCTTCTCAACTATGTAGGATTATCGTGCTTTGTTGAACCAGCCCGATACCTTGTATGCAAAATTGATAAGTTATGTAAATTCGACAATCTTTTAGATGAGCAGAAGGTTTTCAACCTTTACCTTTTGAGTCTCAAGATGTTGCCTTAGTAACCCTTATCTTGATCCTAGTTAACTATTACCATTGGAGTCTCTAGTTATTAGATGAAATCGAACAATCTTACTAAGATAAAACCTAGAAGCGTGGATCGATAGCTAAACTCCAAATTACTATTGTCTTTATCTTTTCCTAGTAACTACTCCTCTTTTGGAGTAAGTAGCAATAATCTAGGGGGTATCCTAAAGTGTATACCCGTTAAGAAAACTATTAGATTAAAGATAAAACAATACATGCCTGGGTATCGGTTCAGAACAACAAAAGCACTTCCATTACTTTGTTAATTCACCAGGGTTTCCACAACCCTAAATCGGTGTTTTTAGATGCTCATGCTAGTGAAATAATCAACAACATTCATAATTGAATGCATAGATGAAATCACAATAAAAATAAGTAGAAAATCCACAACCGTAACTGAATTAATCAACTAAAGTTAATACAAAAATATCCCAAGATCAAAATCTAATCTTGGAATCAAAAGATGTTTGTGAATATCAAAAGTGCGTTACTCATGCTAAAACACCCAGAAATGGAATTTATAGTACATGAGAAAACCCTAAAATCAAAGCCTGAATGAAATAGGATAAAACAGGGCCGTTTACCACTTATGGTGCCAACTTACGCCTTGACCCTGCACGCAAATAGCTACCGCAAGTTCCAGGATAAAAAATCCTGTAGGTCAGCTATCGGGATTTTGGATTTCAGGAACTTGCTTTTCCCACACGCAGTCCATAAGTGCTACTTGTTGTCCATATGTTGACTTAGCAAGTGCCGGGAGTCATCTTTTCAACTCTTTTTCAACTCCCAAACATTCTTTGATTACGATCAAGTCGGAGAGTGTCTCGAACATCCATTATTTCTCCAATAAGTAGCCAAAAACACTTTTTTCATCTTTTTCACGAACTTAGCATCCAAAACATAATTTCCTGCAAAATACACCCAAAACACATCATATCTAGGAAAACAACCTCAGAAACTTGCATATGTTCCTTGTTTTAAGTGTCAAAAGTTTTTATTTCTATATCACTTCAACACCCTCAACTTAGAGCATTTTCATGTCCTCAGGAAACAAAATAAAACAAAGCAAAAATAATGCTTAACTAGGAGAATCTAAGATCTTCAAGGCAGTCAATCAACACATTAAGTTCAAAACACAACACCCCCTCCAATCTCACTTTTTCAAAACAAACTATGTTAAAACATAAAGAAAAATAATGTGACACAATGGGATCAAGGTATGGCATTACATTAGCAATAGACAATCACTTATATGTACAAGTTACACTACTCGAAACAAGCAAATATCTAGAAATATGACTCAAGTTCCCCCCAATAAAGATGTCCCATTCACTTATAAAATATAATGCATGTCAATGTAGAGACAGTCAAGAGAAACTCACACTCAGAAGAGAAGTTTCAATCAATGTGCAAATACCGTAGGCTTGCCCTTATTTTCTTTACCTTAGTATTCAGATAGTCAGCCTATGCTCACTATAGCACTTTTCTCAGTTTATAATGTAGGCTTAGGGGTTGGTATGGTACATATGGACATATCTAGTGACTAAGACTCCTTGGCACTACACTAACCTTGGGGTCTCACTTACAAGCCAATTTTTTCACTTTATTTCCATCCTTATTTCTCCCTTTTTATTTTAATGTACATTCAGGTTGGGCGTGGTCTTTTATTATTTCTTTTTCAACTTTTGTACAATTTTTTTTCTCTTTATTTTATTTTTCTACCACACCCAGTCCTACTAAATTTTTCTCTAATTTTACCCTTCTACAACCCAACTTTATACTATGCACTCCTAAGATAGCCACCCTTAACTTAGGCATTTTGCCTGAGTTAAGGTGCATAATGTCTAAGGAGAACTAGGGCCACAATAGGTTCATTGTAATATAAATAGTATGGTGAATATATGAAACAAGAAAAATAGGCTATAAGGCTTAAAACAGGGATCAAGGGGTACGATTTACACATGAAAGGTCATTTAGGCTAAAAGTGAACTAAAATAAAAAACAATCTACGATCCTTTCCTGACCGACTATCTTTTAACCTAGACAAGAATAACCAGGAAATTTATGAATTCAACACACCAAGGGAACTAAGTTGCATGTCACATACACATAGCACAGAGTTTGAGTCAATATTACAAGCTACTACTTATCCGTTTTATGCAATTGTCTGCAAGTGATTATCATGCCCCTAATCCTAGTGCCATAATCATATCCATTATGTTCACACATATATACATTCACACAATTCTAAAACATAAATTTTGGAGGGGGATCATTTTTCTCAAAAATCAATGAAAAACAACACTACTGCCCTAAATACTTAAAAATCTCCTAATTACACAAAAACAAAAAAATACAAAGTAAAACACAATGACAAAAAAAACCCACAACATCAATGGTATATCCCAGCCCCTACTAAAAAATTATGTTCTATCCTTAATACGTAAAAACAATACAAAACAATGGGAGGTGAGAACATACCTAGGACGTACTAGGCGCCAATGTCATAAGCATCCCCAGATGGGGGCATATCAGCTGGCATAGGTGGTGGTGGTTGCGCTGCTATACTAAAGGATGTACCCGCTACTAGCTCTATACGCCTTTGCCTATCAAAGACCATAGTCTTCATCAAATCATGTATGGCCCTTTTAACGGCCTAGTCATATGGTATAACAGGATCCTGTAAGTCTCCAATGTAACATCTCTTATCCCCAACTGTTGGGACCTCTTTATTATCCTCTGCAAAGAAATCAAACTATCTCAATACATACAAAGGTGATATTTGGACCATTGGTGGTATAACTGAGAGAGTGGCTGCTAAATGGCCATCTTTGAGAGAGCGTACCTCTATTCATAATATGTCAAAATCCTCCCTTATTTGGGATAGATTCGACGTATCTATTTTTGTGAATCAAGAGATAACCCATCTCTCAAACTTATAAAGACGTGTCTAGAATTCAGCATATAGCTCAGACAATGCAACTTTCTATGGGACCTCCCATCTAGCCTCTGCCTGCTCAAATTTAGTTTGAACCCCTAATCTCATTTTTTTTTAAAGGTTAGTTATCTCAATCTTAACAACCCTAAATCGAGCATCAATGGCCCTTTATATGTCTATATATCTATAATAACTCTCTATATATAGTAATTATACCTATAGCAAGAGATGTAGTAGACGAGCGAGTAGGCTCTGAAGATACATCAACCGACTCTGAGGTTGAAGGTGGGGCTAATGATGAAGTAGATGGTGTCCTCTCACCCTGAGTAGTTGCATCTGGAGCTTCTCTCTACTCCTCTATCTCCATCTCAACACCAATACTCACATCACCTTTATATGTATCACTAGGCTCACTGGAAATTACTGGGCATTCAGTCTGGTCCCTAGGTACTATGGCTAACTCTGTAGATCTCATGGGAAGGCTTGGGCATGCTAGATCCTTCATACTCTTCATATGCATAGTATCCATAACAAATACCCTCTCATCGATGCCCGGTATCTCATGTACACCAGCCTCATCGCATAGTTTCTGAATCATTCAAGGGAAAAGTAGATTAGTCAGCTCCCCTAATACTCTGTAATGGATCTTATGCCGGAGGATAACTGCAAAATTAATAGAATATCCAGCCATCATACTAGTAACCAATATTGCTTCCTCCCAAGTCAACAAATTATTTAAAGCAGTGGAGAATAGTTAGTATCAGATGAGCAACCACAAAAACATAGCCTCAAGGGTCAATTTACCCTTCTTAATAACATAATGTCCCTCAATCCATGGGGTAGCATCACCAAAAGGTAAAATATAGTTGGTTATCCACCTAGATATCTCGACCCTTTCTCATTTGTGCTCAGCCTACTATATAGTATATCGATCACGTGCGACTCTCAGTCTGTAGTCGCACTCAGTTGTAGATGTTGGAGTTATATAATCAGGATAAAAAAATGACCTGTCATATAGTCTCTACTAACAGATCAACTCTAGCCCCTCTCACAGGTGTATGATCAAATTATATCTTCTTTACAAATTTCACCAATCCTGGATCTCTACTCATAGGAGGAACTACAACATCTTGGTAATATGCATAAAACTGACGTACCAATGCTGGGCTGTAATAACTGACTAGTCTGGTCATCCGACACTCCTCATAAATAACCCTATTAGTATTGCCTACCTCCAAAATATGATTGTCTATCTCAAATATGTCATGTATATACTCTACATACCACCTTAGAGGTACCTTCAAGGCATGTGTGGGTGCAGGACTCAGCCCTTGCTATACTTATGCATCGTGGGAATCCTGTTCTGTACCCTTCTTAGACTGGGGTAGATATGTGGTGGTACCCTTCTTAGACTAGTGTACCGCTGATGACTACTTCTTCTAAGCATCATCAGATAAGTCCTAGGACCCCTCCTCAAATTGGGGGTCCTAAGCTGCAACCTATGGCGTAGACTCAGAATCTGTCTCCCCCTCCCCCTCCTCTTTATCATCTGGTGGATGAGTGTGTGGGGGTGAAATCCACACTAACTTCATCCATGGACGGGATGCAAATACCTAAGTATCCTGGTGTATCTTCCCTCTTGTAACTCTGTATGTCACCCCTACTGCAGTGTCTCTACGTTATTGCATCGGGTACTCCTTCACTTAACCACTAGGATCGGGAGACT
Organism: Capsicum pubescens; assembly: GCA_030864215.1. NCBI lineage: Eukaryota > Viridiplantae > Streptophyta > Magnoliopsida > Solanales > Solanaceae > Capsicum > Capsicum pubescens. The sequence goes on along the minus strand of CM061539.1, from coordinate 36,509,511 downwards.
CTTCCCGTATCCTTGAGGTGTAAACCTTCTTATTATTAGTAGGTTTAGGTTCCATATGTACCTAAAAAATCATTCATTAGTTTCCAACAAAAATGAGGGATAGCAAAAGTTGAAGAAAAACTCAAAATTTGAAAAGTTAGAATTTTTCCTCAATTTTCGCACCCCTATAACTTATTTGAAATACCAACAAGTCCAATGTACACACACTTATCAAGAATCATGATTTTACAAGATAACTTAACATGTTCAACTTTTAGTGTTACTCTACTACTTTAAGTTCAATTTCTGGTTAAGGCATAACCTTTGAATTCAATTCAAAACAAGGCCCTACAATATGATTTGAGGCTACTTCAAGGCTCCTACTTACAAGTATGATAGAATCTATATATTTTGTATGGGAAAACACATATCAACTTTGTAAATAGTAAATAAATCAATACATTACCCTAAGGATCCGAGAAACTTACCTCTTTTATGATGAACCAGAAGTGAACAATGAATAAATCTAGAAAAACCAAAGTTTGAATTTGGTTTTAGTATACTGGAACAAGTTGGTATCTCAAACAAGTTTCAATTTATCCTTTACTTAAGTGTGGAGTTAGTTTATGTTTTAAGAGGGAAGTTTGAATTCAAAGAGAAAAGTGAAGTTTTAGGGATTTGAATGAGTTAGAAGGAGGTTAAATGTGTTTAAATAAGGATGGGGGTCTATTTTAGGTCATATATATGTGTGTGTTGGTAGGTCAAAAATTTTAATTAAAATTTGGGCCTACTCATGACCTAGCCGCGGCAGCCACTTGAGCCTGCCACCTGCGGCCAGCAGGTGTAGGGACAAAATTTTTTCCCATTTTCCTGCAATTCATACTTGGCTTTGTAATATTTTTCCATCTACTTATGGTCTTTTACCCTAAGTTTATGGTACAAAAGTATGATTAGGTGCAAAAGTCCAAAACATTCCATTCTCATTATCAAAATGTCAACTTTTTAACTTATTTCTCAACTTACCTGGTCCGTGTAGGACTTGTGACCATAATGGGTTGGTCACATAATCCCTTACCTGAAAATCCATGAATGTAGAATTATTACCATATTTTGGGAAAGCCCATTATCTAAAACCGACAACATTTAAATAGTTAGTTGCCTCGTATGCAACGCTTTATTAAATGTCACAATACGACGTGGTTATGTTGGTTACTCAGAATTCACCAATAAACCCATGTGTTTCCTCCCATGCAATGCTTGATATAACATCGTTGCATGATGCGGGTATCTTGATTACTCAGAATTTATTAATATACCTACAAGAGTACCCTCCAGGATCATCAATACAATCAATCACCGATACCACCCTCATGTCAGTAGGATACTGCATTGATTTTTGGATGTGTAATGTGGCCTCCTAATTATCTACTCTAAATTTCAACTCTCCTTTCTCCATGTTAACCATCACTCTACCTGTGTCCATAAATGGTCTCCCCAATATATTGGGTATCTCAGTGTAAACCTCATAGTCCAGAATGACAAAGTCAGCTGGGAATATAAAATTATCCACTCTCACAATCACATAATATGAAATGCAATAGGTTTCTTCATCGTAAGGCCAACCATCAATAGCCACATTGAAGTCGGTTTTGGAGAGTTCAAACCTAATTACTTTAATATGGCCAATGACATTAGATTTATGCTGGCTCCTAAGTCCCATAAAGCTTTGGCAAATCGGGATGACCCAATAGTATATGGTATAGTGAATGTTCTGGGGTCACCCTTTTTTTGAGCCAAAGACCTTTTAGTGACTGAACTACATTGGTTCAAGCCATCAACATCCTCAATCATGATTCCTTTCTTCCTTGTTACCAACTTCTTCATAAACCTGACATATCTATGCATCTTCTATAATTCCTCAATAAGAGTAATATTCAAGCTCAACTCTTTTAGTGTCTCAATGAATCACTTGAATGTTCCTTCCTTATTATTTTTGCTTTAGTTGCAGAGAAAAGGGTGGGGGCGATCTCAAAATCTATCTTATTTCCTGCTCAACAATCGGGACTTTACATTTTTCCTTAGCAACTACATCATCACCACCTGTTACCTATTATAGATCCACAATAGGTGTCTCATCATCAGCTTCCGCAACTCACAGTGAGGGATCCATAGTAGTAATACCACTCATTGTGGTAATGGCAAGAAAATAATCATTATATTTCAGATTCTAAATAGTGTTTCTCAAAAAGGTACCTGTTTGCCTCTACTTTTTAAAGTTGCTGACATCTACTCGAACTGGTGCTCCAACTACTAGATAGTAGTTGCATGAGATTATACCTCTTGGGATAACCCTAAAAATGTAGCCTTAATCTCCTTAAGGTCGATCTCCTAATTTTCTTGACTCCTCACTAGGTTAGCCATTATCTTTTCCATTCTAAATTTTGTATCTCGTTTCTTAAGAGTCTCTCTCTATAGTCATCGTTCTTTCTCCAATCACCATCCCGCTTCCTAATATGGTCTCTGTATCTATCATAGTAGTTTTGACCTTGGTCTCCTTGCCCTTGGGCTTGAAAACCCACCTACTGTGGATCTAGATAATTTGCATCCTCTTTCAATTCTGATACTTAGCTTTGGAAGTTGATCCTTATGCTGCTACTGCATTTACTTTCTCAAAAGTTGTTGTTACAAGCTTCTTTGCTAGTACCCTTAGATCAGTTCGTAGTAGAAAAATTTCTTATGCTACTGAATTATCATCTAATTTTTAGCCGTAGGAGGCACCAATCACATACGTGTCAGATCCCCAATTAACCTCCCGAGTTTACCACTCTCAATTAGTGAGTGAGATCTGATCTAGCATATGTTAAGCTACCTCCCAGCGTAGTCTTATTAAAGCTCCTTCAGATATGGTGTCTGCCTTGGCTCTGGAGCTGATGGTCAAGGCTCGGTAAAATATTTCCAATAAGCTCGCCCCTGGCATCCGATGATTGGAAACCATACTTAGGTTTTTCTTTAAGCTGAACCATGCCTCATACATAGATTCTGACTGCAACTGCTAGAAATTATAGATCTCATCCTTAAGCTGCAGCATGCTGGATAGAGGAAAGAACCTATTCAAGAATTGCCTATGCAACTCATTCCATATAGTGATAGAGCCTCTTGGAAGTTCCGCTAACCATAAAGAAGTTTCTCCTGTAAGTGAGATAGGGAACAACCTCAGTGTAAGTGCTTCCTAATTCATCCCTGGATTTGTGTACAAATAACTTATCCTGATGAAATTGGTAAGTTGTAATTTTGAATCATCTAAATGTCGACCTGCAAATACACCCTTCAGATTTAAGAGTTGGATCATTGAGCTCGTTATGTCAAACTTGATGGCTGGTGTAAAAAAATATGAATAATGGCTCCAAACTCTGTTGACTCAATGTATCCCAGATTTTCTTCATCATCTATATATGTCTGCACATACCTGTATGATGGGATCACTTGAACACGAACAACTCTATCTCTGTTCTGCTTTCCACCGAGTGTTTCTTTTTGGTATGCTTCTTGTATTTTCTCTGCTAGATATGCCTCCTAAGATACCCACTGAGCTTCTTTTATTTCCCTTCTCTTACTCTAACCTTGAGCTAAAAGTTGACCGATCTTTCGATCAATAATATCCTGTACACCTTTGGGGGGAGGGGGATGTACAACATCATAAACCCTTTATTATCATCTATTTTAGGTTCCACCATCCTACTAGGTGTTTGTAAGATCCTTTAAGGGATTTTATCTTCTCCGTGTCCTAAGCATACATCGACATATGCCCAACTAAGAACAAAAGACAAAAGGAAAACCCAAAAACTGCAACAACTTAAAATAACAATTCAACACCTTATTCCCCTGCGACAGTGCCAAAATTTTGTAACATCAAAGCTAAACCTCCTCTTAGAAGATGATATGGTTGCTGCCAAATATAGTAAACCAATAGAGGTTTGGTTGAATCCCAAGGAATATGTAGACTTATGGCTCTCAGCTATTGTAATCAATGGGCAAAACTTGAAAAGTAAATGGTGGTTTGAGTATCAATGTCGAACTAGTAGAAAATATCAACTTAAATTATAATCAATCGTAATGTGTTCACCCTATCTTGTCAATTTTGTAGGCTTATCTTGCTTTGCTAAACCAACCTGATACCTTACATACAGAATCCATAAGTTCTATACCTTCTACAGTATTTTGGACGAGTAGAAGGATTTCACTCTTTACCTTTTGAGACTCCGAATGTCTCCTTACTAACCTTATCTTGATCCCAATTAACTATTACCTTTTGAGTCTCTAGCTATTAGATGAAATCTAACCATCTTACTAAGGAAAAATCTAGAAGCATGGATTGACAGATAAACTCTAAATTACTATTGTCTTTATCTTTTAGTACTCACTACTCCTCTTTTGGAGCAAGTATCAATAATCTAGGTGGGATCCTAAGATGTACATCCCTTAAGAAAACTATTATATTGAAGATATAACAATACATGTATGGGTATCCATTCAGAACCACAATAATACTTCCCCTACTTCGTTAATCTGCTTGGGTTTCCACAACCCTAGCTATGAATTTTTAGCCGCACATGCTTGTGACATAGTCAACAACATTCATAATTATAAGCATAGATGAAATTACAATAATAAGACATAGAAAACCCACAACCGTAATTGAATTAATCAACTAAATTTAACTCAATAAAATCACAAGATGAAAATCAAATCTTGTAATAAAAAGATATTTGTGAATATCAAAAGTGTGTTACTCCTACTAAAAAATACAGAAAGGGTATTTATAGTACATAAGAAAACCCTAAAACTAAAGCCCAAATGAAATAGGAGAAAATAGGGTTGGTGTCCACTTGTGTTCTCCACATAAGCCCTCACCCTAGGGGAAGGTAGCACTTGCGACCTTCAGGATGGGCGTAAGTGGAGATTGCAAGTGCTAGTACAAAAAATCTTGTAGGTTATCTCTATGGATTTTGAACTTCTAGCACTTGCATTGTCCACATGCTGTCCATAAGTGCAACTTGCGGTCCACATGTTGACTAAGAAAGTGCCGAGAGTCATCTTTTCAGCTCTTCTTCAACTCTCAAACATGTTTTTATCACCAATAAACTGAAAAGTGTCTGAACATCCATAATTTCTCTAATAAGTAGCCAAAAACATCTTTTTTCATATTTTCACAAATTTAGCATCCAAAACACGATTTCCTTCAAAACCATCCCCATAAAGCATCATATCTAACAAAACATTCTAAAAATATGCATATTTTTCTTATTTTAAGCATCTAAAGGGCTCTATTTCTATATCACATCATACTGCTCATAAGATAAGGGTATTGAGACTGAGCCTAGGGATACTACTCCTATTCGTATACCACCAAAAAGTCATGGATATCAGTAAGATATATCTCTAGATAGGGTCCAGGATAGGCCACCTTCCCTAGTCCCTATCCTGAATCCTAAGCTAGAGATTTTTTTGCCCTAGCTAGTGGTAGGCTATAGACCAACCTAAGTTCCATCATGGTTTATTTTTTCTTTATTTCTCAGAGATGCATTGATTCAACTTTTTGTCTTAGTTGGTAGTGTATTATATGATGGTATATATTTTACAAATCAGAGTAGCACTGAGGTGGGGGCGCTGCCTGTAGCTGCGACTCATAGAGTTGAGCTTCTCCCTCATCGATGATTGCTCAACCAATAGTGTCTCATTTAGTGGTTTCCCATCCGGCTATGTATTTTGAGAAGCAGAAGATGTTGGGTAGCTTCTTGAGATTAGTTCCACCCAAGTTTTTTGGTTATTCTTGCAAGGATGCATTTGAGTTTTTGATTGCTTGTAAGGATAAGCTCTATGTTTTTGTCCTTATTAAGACTCGTTGTATTGATTGCACCATATTTCAGTTGGATATGGCTGCTTTACATTGGTGGAGAGGTTATATGGATTCTAGACCAGTTGGATCTTCTCTTTTGTCTTAGACCCAGTTTTCCAAAATATATTTAGAGATACATGCCTCACAGCCTTATAGATTGTTTGTGGGATTAGTTCTCTAGATCGGAGTAGGGCTCCATGACAGTTGTAGAATATGAGGAATATTTTCTCATGTTGCCTAAGCATGCAGCTTTTATTTAGGATAGTGGGTCTGAGAGAGTTTGCCGCTTTGTTAGAGGATTGAGGCTTACCATTTATATGTCTACTTAGAGTTTAGTTATTGTAGGTAGTTATTTTGTTGAGGTGTACGATCATTCTAGGGTGATGGATAAGATTCCTCATGAGCGTCGTGAGGGCAGTGTTAAGAGGCTTAATTTTTAGGGCATATTCAATAGGATCTGTTATAGTTCTTGACCCAGAGATGGTAGTTCTTAGAGTAAGTATCCTTTTTTTCCATCCTATAAGTCTAATAGTTAGACTAGTCGACCTATTTAGGTAGCACTTTAGATTACTAACAGAGGCCAGTCTAGTGCTAAAGACTGCCCTAGTAAGTGTCATGGTCAGTCTTCGAGAGGTTCATCTTCTGGCTATTCTAGTCACGATGGTTATTTTGGGTCATCTGTATCTGTTGGTTCTAGATTAGCTCAGGTGTCATATTATACTTTTGGAGCTCCTGGTTACTATTTGCAAGATTGCCCTAGTCATGGGGTGATTATTCTTTCATCTCAGAGTGTTCCCCTTATTAAAGTAGTTTATCCCTTAGCTAGGGGTGGTTCTTATAGTTGTAGGTGTGGTTTCCAAGGAACTCAAGGAGGCCCTCAGGTAGGAAGGATAGGAGGTCAGTCAGGTGCTTAGTCAGGTTGCAGGCGTGGTCAGTTATATGCAGTATCTTCTAGGCACAAGAATAAGACTTTGGATGCTATAGATACAAGTATGATTTTGGGGTGTCGCCAGCTGGACCTTGATTTATTTGATCAAACATACACTTATTCTTATATATCTTCTTATTATACACCACAAATGAAGTTGTCTTGTGATTTATTATCTATTTCATTGTACGTTTCTACTCTTGTGGGTGATTCTTTAGTGGTGGATCGGGTTTCAGATCATTCTAGAAGGCTTATTTTGAGATGTTGTGAGCCTTATCTCACTTATATTTATAATACTAGTATAGAAAGTCTATCGCTTGACTATGTTCCTATTATTTATGAGTCCTGATGTGTTTCTACCAACTACCTTAGTATTTTCCCGATTTGTGAGATTCAGTTTTTTATTAACATTGAGCCTGGTCCCCGACCAATTTCTATATCACCTTACCATATGGCTCCTACAGATCTGAAGGATCTAAATTTTTATCTTTAAGAACCTCTTGGTAAGGGTTTTATTAGGCCCAATATGTCTCCTTTGGGAGATCCTGTATTTTTTTAAAGAAGAAAGATGGCTCCATGCGTATGTGTATTGCCTATGCGTATGTGTATTGATTATAGGCAGTTGAATAAGATAATAGTGAAGAACCATTATCCTATGCCTCCCATTGATGATTTGTTTGACCAGCTTCAGGGTGAGGTAGTATTTTTTATGATTGATTTGAGATCTGTTACCATTAGTTGAGGATTTAGAATGAGGATATCCTAAATATATCTTTCAGGACCCGATATGGTCATTATGAGTTCTTAGTGATGTCATTTAGGTTGACTAACACCCCTGCTGCATTTGTGGCTTTGATGAACCGAGTATTCAGGTCTTATTTATATTCCTTCGTGATTGTGTTCATTGATGATATCCTTTTGTATTTGAGAAGTATATTGAAGAATGCATATTATATTAGGATCATGCTTCAGACTTATAGAGATCATGTGCTTTTCCCTAGTTCTCTAAGTATGAGTTTTGAATTGAGTCGGTGATATTCCCTTAACGTGTGGTTCTAGGATGTGATTATGGTAGACCTAAACAAGATTGAGGTGATTCATGACTTGTCTAGACCTATATCTCTGACTAATATTCGTATCTTCATTGCTTTGGCCAGTTATTATAGATGCTTTGTCGAGGGTTTCACAACTATTTCAGTGCCTATGACCAGATTGACTTGGAAGGAGGTTCCTTTTTGATGGTTCGTAGAGTATGAGTTGAGCATTGCAAAGCTCAAGGATTTTCTCAATTCAGCTCCTATTTTAGCTCTTCTTATTTAGGGTATGGGATTCATCCTATTTTGTGATGCTTCTGGTATGGTATTGGGTTATGTATTAATGGAGTAGGGTTGTGTTATTACTTATGATTTTTGACAGCTTAAGGTGCATGAGTGCAACTACCCCACTCATGATTTAGAGTTGGCAATGGTAGTTTTAATGCTTAAAATATGGAGGCTTTATCTTTATAGTGTTCGTTGTGAGATTTTCACCAATCATTGTAATCTTTAGCATCTTATGACCCAGAGGGATCTTAATGCTAAAAACATAGATGGCTGGAGTTGCTTAAGGATTATGATATTTCCATCTTGTATCATCGGGGAAAGGCAAGTATTGTAACAGAAGCCTAGAATTAGAAGGCAGTGCGTATTGGTAGCTTGTCTTGTATTTTACTTTCTCAGAGGATGTTAGCACAAGACATTTAGTCCTTATCCAACTTGGTGGTTCCCTTTGATATTTCAGACACTAGGTGGATTGTTGCTCGTGTTGAGGTGAGGCCCTCATTATTTGAGATGATTCGAGATCATAAGTTTGAGGACAACAAGCTTTTATTTCTTCATGATTGGGTGTTAAGTGGTGAGCCTAAGAGTAACACCATATAATCTGAGGGTATTTATAATTTGTTGGATGCATTTGTGTTTCGGGGATCATTAACTTGATGCGGTTGATTTTGCATGAGTCTCATAGCTCTAGATATTCCATTTATCCTAGCACAACCAAGATGTATAGAGATTTGAGACAACATTATTAGTGGATTGGTATAAAGGGAGTTATGGTAGACGTTGTGGCTCGTTGCCTTTTTTCAGCAGGTAAAGGACGAGCATCAATGACCATGTGGTTTGACTCAGAGGTTACCCATTCCTGAGTAGATGTGGGAGCGGAGTACCATGGATTTTTTTAGTTGTTTGCCTCATACTTCCCATGGTTCTGATTGTATTTGGGTCATTATAGATCATTTTACCAAGTCATCACACATCATTCCTATTCAGATATCATTCAGTACTGAGAGGTTAGCCCATATCTATGTTTAAGAGAAAGTATGTTTGCATGATGTGCCCATTTCTACCATTTTAGACCGTGGTTCTATGATTATTTCAAGATTTTGGAGAGCATTCTAGGAGAAGTTGGGTACCTAGTTGGATCTTAGAATAGGCTTTCATCCGTAAACAGATGGTCAGTCGGAGAAGACAATTCAGGTTCTTAATGATATGCTCCAAGCCTGTGTTATGGATTTTGGAGGCCAGTTGGAGCAACACATAGCCTTGGCAGAGTTCACATATAACAACAAATATCATTTAAGTATTGATATGGAGCCTTTTGAGGCTTTGGATGTTAGGAGATGTCATTATCTGGTTTGATGGTTTGATATTTCCTAGATTAGGCTCGGATGAAACTGGTTTCCTTTAGGAGTCATTGGATAGAGTCAAGGTGATTTAGGATAGGTTGAGAACAGTTAAGAGTAGGCAGAAGGCCTATTCAGATAGTAGGCTTTGTTCCTTGATATTTGTAGTTGGTGATTGTGTATTTCTTCATATGTTTTGCCATGAAGGGTGTGATGAGGTTTGGGAGGAAGGGCAAGCTTAGTCCTAGATATATTGGACCTTCTGAGATTCTTTGTGTAGTTTGTAAGGTAGCCTATGAGTTAGCTTTACCACAAGATTTTGTCATTGTCCATCCACTTTTCCATGTTTCCATGTTGCAGTGATACATTCTTTATCCATCTTATATGCATAGATGGGACTCAACCCAGTTGGACGAGCGTTTGACCTTTGTAGAAGAGACGGTGCTCATTTTAGCTAATGATGTCAGGCAGTTGTGCACTAGGTAGATTCCTATTGTTAAGGTTAAGTGGAGGCACCGCCAGGTAGAGAAGGACACTTGGGAGATCGATAGTGAGATATGGGCCTTGTATTCTCACCTGTTTGAGTCTTCTAGTACATCTTAATCCTTACCTTTCGAGGATGAAAGTTTCTTTAGTAGTGGATATTGTAATGACCCTTCAAGTTATTTTACATATTTCAGCTAATTTTCTGCATTAGTGCTTTTTTATATCTGCCCCAAGTCATATATGACTTGCTAGGAGTAACAGTTTGGTTACCGCACAGTTTGTTTGATTTGTAGAGCCAATTCCCTATTTAGTAGTCTTCGTTGGTTCCAAATGGCCATCTAGCAAAAACATTAGTGAAAGGGCCATTTATACAAAGTTTAACTGTTCCAGTAGCTCTATAATGGTAATTTTAGGCTAGGTGGACCTTTGGTTTGGGTTTCGAGATACCCAAGACTATTTTGACCTATTGGTCGGAAAGTTAAGATAATGAAATATGGGTATGGGACCCATATTTGGTCAAAACAAACTTGGATGGGAAATTTGAGTGCGCCATCATATCCAAAATATCAAATTTTGTGTGGTCACATAGCTAGTTTACGTATATGTGATTTTGAACGAATCTTGAGCAACCGGTCGGTCCATTCATGGACTTAGAAAATTGGTGCACTAGGTATCTGGTGCCACCTTAATTGTAGTTTCTATGTCACGATAAAAGAAAGACTGATCAACCAATGTTATGACCATGGGACCCTAGTCGTGATTACTATCCACTTATGTAGGCCCAAGGTATTGATATCACAGGTCTGGGTCTGATATCGAGACCCAAAGACCTGGTATGGGTATACATAGGCCCCAAAGTCATGAATTTTGCTATTTTCTCACTCATTCTCGAGAGCATAAGCTATAGAAAGAGAGGCTAGATGAAATTGAAGCTTGTTGGTGATTGGGAAGCTTGTGTAACAATTATTTTCAGGATTATCTTTCGATTTGAGGTAATAATTCACCCTTTTCATGGTGAAATTTGTTTATTTCTTGTACGAAACCCCAAAAATCTTTAGGGCTTGATTTTAGACCTAAATTAGTTTGGTTTCATCTATTTTGAGGCGATTTATTCCTTGAGCTTGATATTATGTTGGCTTGGTTTTGGAAATGTGATTTTTGTAAGTGGGACCCACAAAAGATTTTAAGGTGATTCTTGGATCCGAAACATACTCGTGCATTATGGGTATCGTTATTCTCATATTGATAAGTAGAATGTGTTTTTGATAGATTGGAATCTTGAGGAGGCTTCTCAGAAGGAAAAAAATGGTGGTTTAGTAGTTTGTTGAGCTTTCATCTGTGTTGAGGTAGACTAGGTTTATTCCTTGTTAGATTGAGCTATCTCATAGTATTCTTGTGATATTATATTAGATTTGGGATGGGTTTAGGTTTTGGATTGAAGAATTGCAAGACTTAGGTTAGTTAGACCGTTTAGGTTTAATTGAAAGCGCAGAGTTGAAATACTTAGCTTGTTTAGGAGAATTGGACTTCATTACTCATGTTTAGTATGAGAATGCCTTAGATTGCTCAAGATTAAGTAAATGTTTTAGACACCCCTGCATAGGGTAACATTGGCCTTAGTTCCTTCATTAAGGAAAGTTGCCTTAGTTACTATATAGGCTTAATTATTGTGTTGAGAAGAACCTTTTTCTTGGGACTATTTGTGGCTTGTTATATATGTAAGAGTGGATTTAGATATCTTAGCTTATTTAGGGTAGTATTTAACTTTGAATGTATTTTGGATATTTAGAAGTAGGCCCTTTGAGCCACATTAAGTCAAGATTGATGATTAGTTCTTCTGAAACCCTAATACATTTGTTGAATGCCTAGAGAATGCCCTTTTAGAGATATATTAAAGATCCTTGGTACTCCTTGGTTATTATGAATGATGTTGGAAGTAATGCTTAACAATTATTACATATGTATATTTATTGGCTAAACTTATTACAATCAATCAATTTTGCTATTGTGTTGGATATTGATTGGACTATCAAATATACCATTGAATGAGCCCTTGACTGTGATATTGTCAAAGCCATAAATTATGTTATTGACTATGCTATGAATAAGCTATAGATCATGTCATGGATTAGCTATTTCTCAAGATATTGATAAGCTTTTGAATATACTATTGATAAGTCATTGCTTATGATATTGCTTATGATTATGATCATGCTAAACAATTATGCTACTAATCATGTTAAAAAGCATCCTTACGTTAGTGATTATTTATTGTTTGTGCTAAAAGATATGATTATTGATTACATGAGAAATTAGGCTATTAATTACGCTAGAAATCTTAATGCTTGACTATATTGGGACTTAAGGCATTGATTATATACCTGGTTAAATTCTAGAATATGATGATATATTAATTATACTCGACAAGGTCGGGGGATGATTATGATGACATATTGATACTCAGCAAAGCCAGAGGATATAATTATGATATTGATACCCGGCAAGACCAGAGGATGATTATAATGATATTGATAACCGACAAGGCAAGAGGATGATTATGATGATAGTGATACCCAAAAAGGCTGGAGGATGATTACAATGACATATTGATACCCGACAAATCTGGAGAATATTATGATGACATATTGATACCCGATAATCCCAGAGGATATTATGATGATATATTGATGTAATACCCTTAAAAATTTAGAGCATTTTATCTTTTACCTTTTTGTGTCCGTAGTGTTGATTTTTGACTTGAAATATGATTAGGCTAAATGCCTTAATGGATAACTCCTTGGTTAAATAGATGGGTTATATACAAATGTTTTAATTTGTCTTAAAGGGGGTTGTGTAGCATCACCATGGAAGGTGGAGGTCCTAGGTGGACTGTTATTGGAAACCATATTTGCCGACATGGGGTTTATTTGACCGTGTGTTCCTGTTATACTTGATATATAAATATATTTGGAGACGGATAGTTGCCTTTGGGGATTTAGCTTTACCTCACTTTTTATCTGGTTCATGCGGTTAACAAGCACTAAGGCCCTTTTGATCGGGGAAGCCGGATCCATATAGCCCGTGGGTGCCTTTTTGTAGCTCTGTGCTACACAGTCCAGGTTAATTGATTGAATTTCATGGTTAAACCTTGTTCCCTATCCTAGCCTCTTATATATATATATGTATATATATATATATGAATGTGTGCATATGGTTTTGGACTTATTTGATTATGACATTATGTTATCCCTTTCCTTAGTTATATGTTCGCACTCACTTTGCTAACTATCTAGGATGCTAAATTATTTCATAATTTAGGGTCTGAAGACACTACTTTCAGAAGATCTTATGATTTTCATTGGTTTCTTATCATACTTTGGAGTCCCTTTTGGCTTTAATCAGGGGCATGTCCCTACCTAGTTTGATATTTTGTTTTTTTAGAGGTTTTTGTGGACTACTATGAATTTGGATATTGTGTTCTTAGAATCATGTCTTGGTTCATTATTCTTTCTTATATAGTACTTGTTTGTCTATCACTGTTCATGTTGGTTATGTATAGTGTGTTATATTGACTTGGTAAAAAAGGGTGGTCTTCAACCCTCGGTGGGCTTGAGGTACACGTCGTGGCAAGGCCTGAGATTTGGGTTGTGACAAGATTGGTATCAGAGCATAGGTTTAGAGTCATTGGGTATCCACAAAGCCGTGTCTAGTAGAGTCCATTTTATCGGTGTCTAGCTTGCCACACTTATAAGAAGGATGCTATAAGGCATTTAGGAATGTTTCCCTTTTTTTTCCTATTAAGGGATATAGAGTCTAGTGTTATGAAACTTCTCTAGCTCCAGGCTTGATCGTATTTCAGATTATGCCTTCCTGAAGATTTGTTATTCATACAAACTTGACTGGGAACTCTGTCCTACCCAAGGATAATGTGGATGGAACTCACCTTGCCTATGGAATACAAACTAGATCAAGGGTCCCAACTCATGATTGCACTTCCCCTTAAGGGGTTCCACTAGTTCCTACTAGTCCTCATCGAGATGATACTGCTCATGCCCATGAAATCTAGAGTGACATTTCTAATACGAAGTTCCGCCAATTGATTTATCTTCATACTCAACTGGTGGCATCTCAATCTTATTAGTCTGATCAATAGGTTCTGTTGCTCATGATTCTGTGGTCACAAGAGTTGGCCAATTTATAAGGTTGAATCTCCCAATCTTTACAGGCTCTAAGGTTAAGGAGGATCCTCAAGGATTCATTGATAAGATGGAAAAGATCTCTAGGATGATTCATGTTACTTATGTAGAGGGTGTAGATTTTGTTGTATATCTTTTGAAAGATGTAGCTTAACAGCGGTATGAGGAATAGGAGTAGTGAAGGGGTGATAATACTGAGCAGGCTGTGTGGGATGACTTTTTAGGGGCCATTCTTGATCATTTTTTCCTTATGAGTTAAGGGAAGCTAAGGCTGAGGAGTTTGTTAATCTGAAGTAAGGGAAGATGATTGGGAAGGAGTATGCTTTAAAGTTTCAACAGTTGTCTCATTATGCTCCTGAGTTGGTGTCTTCTATGAGAGCAAACATAAAAAAGTTTGATTTTGGGTTGTCTTATGACTTGGTATTGGAGTGTAAGGCTGCACTGCTGAACAATGACACAGACATCTCTAGACTTGTCATTTATATGCAGTCGGTTGATGATGAGAAGAAGAAATAGCTAGAGATTGGAGTGAGGTGGAATAAGAAAGTCAGATATTTAGAGTAGAGTAGGGGTCAATAGAATAGAGGGAAATATGGCAGACTGTGGACTAAGATGAAAAATTGGGGGAATTTTTAATCATATACTAGTGCTCCATAGACTAAGCTTTTAGGTGATCATCATTTCCAGGTGGGCAGTGGTTCTAAGGCACAGGGTGCCCATTTTCAGTCTAGTGGATCTTAGTTAGCCGCACCTTATCCCCCATGTAGATTTTATGGGCAGCTTCACTGTTGTCATTATGAGGAAGGGAGAAAATGGTGTTATAACTGAGGTCAACTGGGTCATTTGCAAAGAGATTGTCCTTCAGCCAGAGTTGCTATAGGTGCTGATAAAGTTTTGACTGCCACATCTTCAACTCCTGTGCCAAAGGGTGATACTTTAGGTACTAACACTGGCCGGAATTACCTCTATACTTTTGTAACTCGCCAGGAATCTGAGGCATATCCTGATGTTGTTACTTGTACATTATAACTCTTCCCTCGTGATGTATATCATCTGCTTGATATAGGGTCTACACTTTTTTATGTGACTCCTTATGTGGTAGTGCACTTTGGTTTTGGTCCTGAGAGTATTTCTGATCCCTTTCTGTGTTTACCCAAGTGATTGATTGTATTGTGGCTAGAAAGGTCTATAGGGGTTATTTAGTGTTATCTTTCATAGAGAGACATTAGTAGATTTGATAAAATTGGATATGGTGGATTTTTATTTTATCTTGGGGAGGGATTGGCTCCATTCATGTTATGTGTGTCTTGATTGTAGGACCCACAAGGTCAGTTTCCTATTCCTGAATGAACTAGTGATTTAGAGGGAAGGGAGTTACCTAGTACCTATGGAAAGGTTTATTTCTCATCACAAAGCCCAAAATTTTATTTCTCGAGGGTGTCTATACCATTTAGCTCGGGTAAAGGATTCTAATTTTGAAAGTCCTTCTTTACAATCTATCCTTAGCATTAATGAGTTTCACAAAGTGTTCCCCGATAACCTTACTGACATTCCTCCCAATAGGGAAATAGATTTTGGGATTTATCTTCTACCAGATACCCTTTCTATTTCTATTCCTCCTTATCGAATGGCTCCAGCTGAGCTAAACAAGAAATTGAATGATCTTCTTAATATGGGTTTCATTCATCCTAGTATTTCCCTGTGGGATTCTCTAGTGGTTTTTGTGTGTAAGAATGATGGGTCCCTTTGAATGTGTATAGATTATCGTCAACTAGATAAGGTGACAGTGAAGAATAAGTACCCTCTTCCTAGAATTAATGACATTTTTTACCAGCTTTAGGGTGCTAGATGCTTTTCTAAGATTAACCTTCGATTAGGTTATCATCAGTTAATGAGTAGGGAGGTTGATATTCCTAAAACAATTTTCTAAATATGGTATGGTCATTATGAGTTTGTTGTTATGTTATTTGCGTTGACTAATGCTCTGGCGGCGTTTATGGATCCTATGAATCAGGTCTTCAGATAGTTTTTAGACAGTTTTGTGATAGTGTTTATTGATGATATTTTGGTATATTCTAAGATTGAGGAGTATCATGACAATCATCTCTGAATTGTGTTACAGGATCTTAAGAATCAGAAGTTGTATGCCAAATTTTATAAGTGTAGGTTTCAGTTGGATGTTGTGACCTTTCTTGGCCTTGTTTTTTCTAGTTATGGGATCAAGGTGGATCCACAAAAATTCAAGGCAATTATGAAATAGCCTAGACCCACAACTCCAATCGATATTCAGAGCTTTTTTGGCTTGGTTTGGTATTATACGAGGTTTGTGGAGTGTTTTTCTACTGTTGTTTCTCTGTTGACAAAGTTGAGTCAGAAAAAAGTAAAGTTGTTGTGGTCCAACATTTGTGAGGGTAGTTTTGAGAGGTTGAAGGATAGGCTGACTCCTGCACCAATCTTGACGTTGCCCGAGGGTATTGATAATTTTGTTGTGTACTTTAATGCATCTTGTGTGGGATTGGGATATGTGTTAATGCTGCATGATAGGGTTGTAGCCTATGATTCTAAATAGCTAAAGGTTCATGAGAGTAATTATATGACTCATGACTTAGAGTTGATGATTGTGGTGTTTTGTTTAAAGATATGGCGCCACTATTTGTATGGGGCGTATGTGGATATCTATTCAAATCATATAAGCCTATAGTATGTGTTCACTCAGAAAGAATTGAATCTCAGGCAAATGCGGTGGCATGAGTTACTCAAGATTTATGATATGAGTCTTCACTATCATCTAGGTATAGATAATATTATTGTCGATGCTCTTGATAGGATGTCTATAGGTAGCTTATCACATATGGATAAAGATACGCAAGGTTTGGTCAAGGGTATTTATCGGTTGGCTAAATTGGGAGTTCGTCTTTTGGACTCTGAGGATAGGGAGTAATTGTTTAAGAGGTGGTTAACTCATCTCTTGATGCTGAAATAAAGGAGAAGTGGACTTTGGATTCCATTCTTATGCAATTTGAGGATAATGTGGGCTAGAAGAAGGTTATAGAATTTTAAATTGGGGGAGATGGTATTTTGAGGTACCAAGAAAGATTGTGTGTTCTTGTGTAGATGGGCTGCGAGAGAGGATATTGACTGAGGCTCTTGAGTCGAGGTATACAGTTCATCCGGCTTTGACCAAGATGTACAATAATTGTAAGGAGATCTATTGGTGGAACAATATAAAGAGGGATGTGGCAATTTTTTTTCTAAGTGTATGTTCTGTCAGGAAGTCAAGGTAGAACACTTTAGGCCTGGTGACATGTCTCAAGAGATAGAGGTGCCTATATGGAAGTGGGAGATGATCAATGTAGATTTTATTACAGGTATTTTGCGGTCTCATAAGTAGTCCAATTCGATTCGGGTCATTATAGATAGAATGACTAAGTTTACTTACTTCTTGCTAGTGAGGACTAACTACACAGGAAAGAATTATGCTAAGTAGTTCATTCAGGAGACTGTGAAATATCATGGTGCGCCAGTGTCCATCATTTTAGATAGAGGTATGCAGTTTTCACCTTACTTTTTACATTCATTTTAGAGGGTTTTGGATACACAGGTTAACCTTAGCATTGCTTTCTACCCTTAGATGGATTGGAAGAAGATCGTACCATTAAGACTTTAGAGACTATGTTAAGGGATGTTGTGATTGATTTTGGAGGAAGTTGGATGGATCATTTACCTACCATTGACTTTGTGTATAACGATAGCTATCACTCGAATATTCAGATGGCTTCTTTTGAGGCTTTTTATTGTAGGAGGTGTGGGTCTCTTATAGGGTGGTTTAAGGTTGGCGAGACTAGGTTGTTTGGACTGGACTTGGTTCATCAGGCCATGGTGAAAGTGTAGGTGATTAGAGAAACACTCAAGAACACCTAAAGTCATCAAAGGTCTTGTGTAGATATGAGGCAAAATGAATTAGAGTTTGTAAAAAGTCATTGGGTGTGGTTGAAGGTCTCTTCTATGAAATAAATGATGAGGTTTGGGAAGAAGGGGAAGCTCAGTGCCCATTATGGTGTACCATATTGAATTTTGAGGAGAACTGGGAATGTTTCTTATGAGCTAGATTTGCCTGCAAGTTTGGATTCTATTCATCCCATTTTCCATAAGTGACGCCCCGAATCTGGTACCCGGAACGCTACACGGTGCTCATGACCCCGAAGGACCACAAGCTAACCCATGACTGATATCTGTACCTGTATACTGCATAATATACTATGTAATGTGGAAACATGAACTGAAAGTCCATAAGGTTCAACACTGAGATATAATATTTGATAAAAATATAACATCTGGGTGGGGTATGAAATACCCAAAACAACTGAAATAAACTATCTGAACATACTGTAGTCTGAAAAGTCTCTAAATCATTACTAACTGTCTAAATAAGGAGTTTATGGGACATGTCCCCAAATAACTCAAACTAATAAATTAATTAATGAGGTAATAAAGTAATGGTCATGTCCTCTAAAGATGAGGACTCACTACTAACTCTGACTGTTGAGACTGGAATCTACTGATGCTCTAGAGATCGTGTCTCTGAACCTATGGTATAAGAAACCATAGCATAAATGCGTCAGTACTTTGAATGTACTGGTATGCATGTGAGGTAGGCTGAATGCATGGGGTTTATATGCATGAACAATACTGACTAACTGACTAATATGAACATGAGAATGCATGCATGAATACATAGTAACTATAACTGAGATCGTCATAACACGAATTTACTGATAACTAACATGACTGGTAACTATTTTCTGATGACTGATATAACTGATAACATGAGTGACTGTATCTGACAATCCTGTATTGGATGGAACTAGATGAGTTCCGTACTATTCTGAGTTGACTGTATCTCACAGTCCTGAATTTTGTAGAACTATCTGAGTTCTATTACTGAGACTGAATGACTGTATCTGACAGTCCTGATTTCTGTAGCTGAAACTTTGGGAATTAGTTATCTAACCGACATGTCCCAAATAATGCATTATAACTGAGTTGAGGTCCAATTTATGAAGGGTGTCAATACCGCGCCACCGGTAAGGACAAGCTGCGAGTGACCCTCATTTGACAGTGTCCCCAAAAGAGAATAGTAGGGCCCTCATCTGACAGTGTTTATTCACGTCATCAACCCTCATCTGATAGTGTTGATGTCTCAACCTATGCTAGCTACATAATTTTGGAATGCAAGAATGACTTCTAAGAATCATACCCTCATCTGACAGTGTGTGTTCGCATCCTTGGGTTCACTCGGTGCTAATTTCTACTCCCATTTGAATAGATACTGTACATGAATTACTGAACTAGACTGGACTGAGTTAACTGAGTTTCGTTGACTGACGGAATATTATTGAGATTTCTGTATTACTGAGCTTTCTAAGATTACTGGGATTTCTGAGTTTTACTGAGTATTCCTGAGTCACATGACTAACTGAATTCTACTGAACATGGCTTGACTTAGGATATCGTGAAAACATGACACTGGCTCTAGGCACACAACTAAATTATCGGGTACAAGTACCCCCAAGACTCGATGGAATGAAACTAACATAGCATGACTTTCTTGAATACATGACCAACATCACAATCCATAATTCATTTATTGAGGCATTTCATCAAACATGTGATATGCATAAACTTGTACATACATGAGGATTTTATAATATCATACTAGTTGGGAACTTTTCCTTCAAATAGACATTTAATCAAACACATAGTAAGCATAGTATATGTAGACAACATTATACAACAAATAATCTTCATGATTAAACTCTAATTTCATCATCCAAGGGTTTAATCATAGGTTCACATGTATCTACACCTATACTAATCAATTCCACATAAAATTGATCACCCAACATGGATTAGAATTCAATTGGTTATTATCAACATGAACAAAAGTAAACCCAACATGAAATTCATAAAGAAATCCATACACTTGAACTTTGAAAAGAGATTCTTGGGCTTCATGGATGAAAGGAGTCCAAGAATGAACACTATGCATACCTGGGTAATTAGTTTATTGAAGTTCTTGAACTTGAAGAATTTGAATCTCTTAGTTTCTTGAAGAAAGTTTGGAATTTACTGATTAAGGATTGCTCTTAGGGAGAAAACCATAATTTTTGATGTTGTGGAAGAATAATGAATTTTTTTTAGCCTTGGTCGGATATTACTAGGTATATAAACGGGTGGTAAAAGACTAAAAATCCCCTTTAAAATGACTTAAAAAAATTCACTGAACGGAACCTGCGACGGCTCGTGCGCTGGTCCATCACTGGATCGATGGTCCGTCATTTTGACTATTATAGGTGGACCAGGATAGGGACTCACTACCTTGGTAGTGACGGCTTAGGCGACGGTCCATCGGAAGTTCGGCGATTCATCAACCTGTCTGTCGCACCTTATCCAGAAGGTTACCTCACTGCCTTGGCTGCGACAGTCAAGACGACGGTCTGTCGCTAGATCGACGGTCCATCAAAGTGGTATCATCAAAAGTAAATTTTCAAAAGTAGTATCGTCGAAAATCTAATTCAATTTCCCACATGTTATCGTTGAAAATCTTAAAAATTCCATGTGTAGAAAAGTGGATTCATCTTTCAAAGAAAGCTTCTAATATTCTTGGGACAATTTCAAGCTAGGAAAAAGTATTGGGTATTACAATATCTTTACCTTGAGAACATTCATACTCAAATCAGACTGAGAATGATAGGAGAATATAAACCGATGTACATACTAAATATGAATGACTGAAACATGATTTCATGACTGACATGACTGATAACTAAATATATCATACTGAGCATGCATATCTGATGCTTGTGTAACTGATTCATGAATGCATGGCTGAGAGTTCTGATGAACCATGGTTCTCACAATGAGAATGCATGTGTGATAGATGATTATATAACTGAACTGATACATGAATACATGACTGAATATGCAATGGTATTTAATACCAAGTTTGTGATGAAATTCTGAACATGAATTGTATACCAAGCTTGTAACTGAAGTCGGAACATTAAACTGAAAAGCTTAAGAAGATATGTTACCTTGAGCTTGATATGAGTTGGCTTAGAAGAGGTGAGGATACTTGGTTCGGATATATGCTTTTCCTTCCCAAGTAGCTCCCTCACAGACTAATTTTGCAAAAGAACTTTGACTAGAGGGACTTCTTTGTTCCTTAGTCTACAAGTCTGATAGTCTAGGATTTTGATTGGAATCTCTTCATAAGAAAGGATGTACTGAACATGTATGCTCTGAATAAGTACTAAAACTTCTGGATCACCTATGCACTTCTTGAGCAAAGATACATGGAAGATTGGATGAACTGAGGCTATATCTAAAGGCAATTCGAGCTCATAAGCTACCTTGCCAAAGCGACTGAGAATTTTGAAGGGACTGACATATCAGGGAATGAGCTTTCCCTTCTTGCCGAACCTCTTCACTCCCTTTATGGGAGAGATCTTTAGATAGACATAGTCACTAATCTCGAACTTGAGATCCTTTCTATGAATATCTGCATAAGACTTCTGTCGCCTCTGGGCAGCCCGGAGTCTTTCTCTGATCAACTGGACTTTTTCTAAGGCATCGAATACTAAGTCAAGCCATATAATTGAGGCCTCACTAACTTCGAACCAACCAACTGGAGATCTGAATCTCCTACCATAGAGAGATTCAAATGAAGCCATTCGAATACATGAATGATAGCTATTGTTGTATGCAAACTCAATCAAAGGTAATTGGTCATCCCAACTACCCTTGAAATCAATTGCACACGCCCTTAGAATATTTTCTAGGGTTTGAATGGTCCTTTCTGCTTGACTATCTATTTGAGAATGGAAGGTTGTACTGAGATGAACTTGGGTACCAAGACCCTTTTGGAGCGCTTTCCAGAAATGAGAGGTGAACTGGGTACCTCTGTCTAAGATAATAGATAATAGAATACCATGCAATCTGACCAACTCTATGATGTAGAGTTTGGTGTAATCCTCGGCTGAATAGGAGGTATGGACTGGAAGAAAATAAGCTGATTTGGTCATCCTATCTACAATGACCTAAACTGAATCATGATGATAACAGATATGAGGCAAACCCATCACAATGTCCCTATTCACTTCTTCCCACTTCTAAGTAGGAATACTAAACTCCCGCATGGACCCACTAGGCTTCTGATGCTTTATCTTAACCTGTTGATATGTAGAGCACTTAGCCATAAACTCTACAATATCTGTTTTCATCCCACTCCATCAATAGATCTCTCGCAAGTCACGATACATCTTTATACCCCCTGGATGAATAGAGGAGTGCTCACCATGCGCTTCAGTGAGAATTCGCTGCCTTAAGTCATCTACATTTGGAACACAGGGACGGCCATGATAATGTAGAACACCATCTCCCCCTTGGGAGAAACCCGCTACCTTCTGATCCTTAACTAACTCTTTCAACTAGACTAGTCTGGGATCTTTATCTTACTATTCTTTCACCTCGGAAACTAGAGATGATTCTGAACTACTCTGAACCCATACATCACCCTCTTCTGAATTAACTAAGCGAACGCCTAGTCTGATAAGATGATGGACTTCCTGAGCTAACTTTTTCTTACAGTCCTCAACATGAACAACACTACCCATGGACAGTCTACTAAGAGCATCGGCCACTACGTTGGCCTTGCCTGAATGATAAAGGACACTCATGTCATAATCTTTCAAGAGCTCTAACCACCTTCTCTAACGAATATTGAGATCTTTCTGAGAAAAGACATACTGAAGGCTTTTATAATCTATGACAAAATCTACATAAACGTCGTTTAGATAATGCCTCCAAATCTTTAAGGCAAAAACTATGGCTGCTAACTCAAGATCACGAGTAGGATAATTCTTCTCATGAGGTTTAAGCTATCTGGAGGCATAGACTATGACCTTACCATGCTGCATGAGGAAACAACCTAAACTGACTCTGGATGCATCACAATATACTACAAAACCATCTAAACCATCTGGGAGAGCTAAGACTGGAGCTGAGGTGAGTCTAGTCTTCAACTCCTGAAAACTCTTCTCGTAAGGATCTGACCACTGAAACTTGAATTTGTTCTGAGTCAATCTAGACATAGGGGATGCAATAGAAGAAAATCCCTCAATAAACCGTTTGTAATAGCCAGCGAAACCCAGGAAACTCTTGATATCTGATTGAGAGAAAAGTTTGGTCCAGTTTCTTATTGCTTTGGTATTTTGAGGATCTACTCTATTTCCATAACCGAAAATGATATGACCAAGTAATGCTACTAACCTTAGCCAAAATTTTCACTTACTGAATTTGGTGAATAGCTAAGATCTATGAGAGTTTGAAGTACGATTCTGAGATGGTCTGCGTGATCATGTTCACTGCGGGAATAGACAAGAATATCATCTATGAAGACTATGACGAAGATGTACAAGTAATGCTTGAACACACGGTTGATCAAGTCCATAAAAGCTGTAGGGGTATTGGTAAGATCAAAGGACATGACTAGGAATCCGAAGTGACTATACCGAGTTCGAAAAGCTATTTTTGGAATGTCACATTCCCTGACTCTGAGCTGATGATAGCCTGATCTGAAGTCTATCTTAGAGAAACAGCTGGCACCCTGAAGTTGGTCAAACAAGTCATCAATTCGGGGAAGTGGATACTTGTTCTTGACAGTGAATTTATTGAGCTGACGGTAATCAATGCACATTCTGAGAGAATCGTATTTCTTGCACACGAATAAGACTACTGCATTCCGCGGGGACATACTGGGTCTGATGAATCCCTTATCTAAGAGATCCTTTAACTTCTCTTTCAATTGTCTTAGTTTTATTGGTGACATTCTGTATGGCGGAATAGATATAGGCTGAGTATCTGGAAGGAGATCAATGCCGAAGTCTATTTCCCTTTTGGGAGGATTTCCTGGAAGATCTTCGGGAAAGACATCTGAATATTCATTTACTACTGGGACTGATTCAAGACTGGGAGTTTTGGAACTAGTATCCTTAACTCGAACAAGATGATAGACACATCCTTTAGATATCATTTTCTGTGCACAAAGGTAGGAAACAAGCTGACCTCTAAAAGAGGATACACTACCCTTCCACTCTAGGATGGGTTCATTTGAAAACTAAAACTGAATTATTCTGTTTCTGCAGTCGATTGTGGCATAGAAGGAATGAAGCCAATCCATGTCGAGAATGACATCAAAATAAGTCATCTCTAATTTGACTAAGTCTGCTGAAGTGACTTTTTGAAATATCATAACCGGGCAGTTCCTGTATACCCACCGAGGTTTGATGGTTTTACATACTAGGGTAAAAATTGAAAAGGGCTCTGCTAGAATTTCAAAACTGACTCAGAAATCAACTGCTATATAGGGATTAACAAAAGACAAAGAAGCTCCTAGATCTAGCAAAGCGTAAACATGCACATAAAATATCTGTAATGTACCAGTAACCACATCAGGAGAATTTTCTTGATCTTGCCAGGACTGGAGAGCATAAAGTCGATCTGTGCGTTGCCCACTAGTAGTCCTGGAGGTGGCACCCTGCTAGTTTGGGTGACCAGACTGAGCTAAAGAACGGTTCTGCTGACCCTGATAACCTGACTGGGGACAATCTCTGACTCTATGGACTGGCTTGCCACATCTAAAATAGACATCGCTATCAGCTCTATAAGCACCCTTGTGGTTCTTACCACAAGCCTGATAAAGGGGATTAGTTCGAGCATTATTGATACTACCCTGAGACTTTGAGCCAGGTGCCCTATCTCTATTACCATCCCTGAACTTCAAAGTTGGAGCACTAGCTAAAGAAGAAGATGGAACTGATGACTTAAGGACTAAACTGAGAATGATTTCCTCCTTCTGATTTGGGCTGAGCAAAGTTAAAACTACCTATCCTTGCTCTCTTATTCTGCTTCTCCATCATCTTAATATTTTGCTCCTCTATCTGCTGAGCATGAGTCATAAGCCTGGATAGAGTCATGTCACTATTCAACATTACTGACCTACACTCATTGATCACACTATCATTCACCCAGAAACAAACTTACTCATCTTGGCCCTGCTGTCTGTAACCACATAAGGGGCATATCTGGCTAATTGAGTAAGCTTAAGAGAATACTCTTTCACCCGCATGTTGCCCTGCCTGAGGTTGATGAATTCTAATACCTTAACTTCTCTCAGCTCTAGGGGAAATAACCTCTCTAAGAATACGGTGAAAAACTCCTCCCATTCACTAGGCCCTGCATCATCTGGCCTTTCTGACTTCCACTGCTTGTACCATGTGTGAGAAAAATCCTGCAACTAATATGAAGTTAGCTCAGCACTCTCAACAGTTAACACCCCCATAACGTCAGTAACCTTATGAACCTGATCGATGAATTCCTAAGGGTCCTCATCTGACTTAGAATCGAGAAAGAATGGAGGATTCATTCAGCTGAAGTCCCAAATCCTGGCTGCAGCTGATTTGGCCACTGGGTTCACCAAAATAATAGTTGGTCATTCATTCTGAGCAGCAACCGACTGGGCAAGAGTAGTAAATGCAACTCTAAACTCTGTATAAGAAACATGTTCTCCCAAAGATGCTTCATGCTAAGGGGTTGACTGATTCTCGTTTCTTCTTTTTGGAGGCATGTTCTGTAGAAGAAAGGGAGAAATGGATTAGACTGAGATATTGACCTAAGACTATGCTCACTGGAATGACATGAATACTAAATGAAGGGAAACTATTCCTAAAACATCTTATAGCCTCCTGCACATAAATATGGCACTCAACATACCCATGTACAAGACTCTACTAGTTGCGTCTTTCAGACTTCCTAGAATACTATTGAACCTGGCTCTGATACCAAGTTTGTAGCGCCCCAAATCTGGTACCCAAAATGCTACACGGTTCTCATGACCCCAAAAGACCACAAGCTAACCCATAACTGATATCTATACCTGTATACTGCATAATATACTGTATAATATGGAAATATAAACTGAAAGGCCATAAGGTTAAACATTGAGATATAATATCTGATAAAAATATAATATCTGGGTGGGGTATGAAATACCCAAAACAACTAAAATAAACTATCTAAATATACTGCAGTCTAAAAAGCCTCTAAATCATGACTGAATTATCTGAATAAGGAGTTGATGGGACATGTCCCCAACTAACTCCAACTAATAAATAAATTAATGAGGTAATAAAGTAATGATCATGTCCTCTAAAGATGAGGACTCACCACTAACTCTAACTATTGAGACTGGAATCTACTGATGCTCTGGAGCTCGTGTCTCTGAACCTTTGGTATAAGACACCATAACGTAAATGCATCAGTACTTAGAATGTACTGGTATGAATGTGGCATAGGCTGAATCCATGGGGTTCATATGTATGAACAATACAGAATAATTGACTAATATGAATGTGAGAATGCACGTATGAATACATAGTAACTATAACTGAGATCATGATAACATGAATTTACTGATAACTAACATAACTGGAAACTGAGTTGTGATGACTGATATAACTGACAACATGAGTGACTGTATCTAACAGTCCTGAATCTAATGGAACTAGCTGAGTTTCGTAGTGTTCTGAGTTGATTGTATCTGACAGTCCTAAATTCTGTAGAACTATCTGAGCTCTATTACTGAGACTGAATGACTGTATCTGACAGTCCTGATTTCATAACTAAAACTGTGGGAAGTAGTTTTCTAACCGACATGCCCCAAATAATGCATTATAGCTGAGTTGGGGTCTAATCTGTAACCCTAATTAGAAGGGTGTCTATACCACACCACAGGTAAGGACAAGCTGTGAATGACCCTCATCTGACAGTGTCCCCAAAAGAGAATAGTGGGACCCTCATCTGACAGTGCTTATCCACCTCATCAACCCTCATCTGATAGTGTTAATATCTCAATCTATACTGGCTACATAGTTCTGGAATGCAAAGATGACTTCTAAGAATCACACCCTCATCTGACAGTGTGTGTTCCCTTCCTGGGTTCACTCAATGCTAATTTCTACTCCCATCTAAATAGACATTGTACATAAATTACTGAACTGAACTGGACTAAGTTAACTGAGTTCCATTGACTGACGAAATATTACTGAGATTTCTATATTACTGAGCTTTCTGAGATTACTGGGATTTCTGAGTTTTACTGAGTTATCTTGAGTCACATGACTAACTGAATTCTACTGAACATGGATTGACTGGGGATATCGTTAAAACATGACACTCTCTCTAGGCACATAGCTAAATTATCGGGTACAAGTACCCCCAAGACTCGATGGAAAAAAACTTACAAAGCATGACTTTCTTGAATACATGACCAACATCACAATCCATAATTCATTTATTGAGGCATTTCATCAAACATGTGATATGCATAAACTTGTACATACATGAGGATTTCATAATATCATACTAGTTGGGCACTTTTCCTTCACATAGGCATTTAATCAAACACATGGTAAGCATAGTATATGTAGACAACATTATACAATAAACATCAAGATTCAAATCTAATTTCATCATCCAAGGGTTTAATAATAGGTTCACATGAATCTACACCTACACTAATCAATTCCACATATAATTGATCACCCAATATGGATTCAAATTCAATTGGTCATTATCAACATGAACAAAAGCAAACCCAAAATGAAATTCATAAAGGAATTCCTACACTTGAACTTTGAAAAGAGATTCTTGGGCTTCATGGACGATAGAAGTCCATGCATGAACACTATGCATACCTGGGTAATGAGTTTCTCGATGTTCTTGAACTTGAAGAATTTAAATCTCTTAGTTTCTTGAAGAAGATTTGGAATTTGCTGCTTAAGGATTGCTCTTAGGGAGAAAACCATAATTTTTGATGTTATGGAAGAATAATGAATTTTTTCGAAGCCTTGGTCATATATTACTAGGTATAGAAATGGGTGGTAAAAGACCAAAAAGCCCCTTTAAAATGACTTAAAAAAATTAGTTGAATGGAACCTGCGATGGCTCGTGCGATGGTTTGTCGTTGGATCGACGGTCTGTCATTTTGATTGTTGTAGGTGGACCAGGATAGGGACTCACTTCCTAAGTAGCAACAGCTTGGTAGATGTTCCGTCGCAAGTTTAATGGTCTGTCAACCTACCCATTGCACATTATCCAAAAGGTTGCCTCAGTGCCTTGGCTGCGACGGTCAAGGCGATGGTCCGCCGCTAGAATGATGGTCCTTCAAAAGTGGTATGGTCAAAAGTGGTATCGTTGAAAAGATAATTCAATTTCCCACATGGTATCATTGAAAATCTTAAAAATTCCATATGTACAAAAATGGATTCATCTTTCAAAGAAAGCTTCTGACATTCTTGGAACAATTTTATGCTAGGAAAATGTACGAGGTATTACACCATGTATTGATATTGAAGAAGTGTGTGGGTGATACTTATTTGGTTGTTTTTGCTAAGAATGTTGGTATTTTGGATTTCTTGTCTTATGAGAAAGTCTAAGTTGAGATTTTGGATGGGCAAGTTCGTAGGTTGAGGATGAAGGATGTGGCTTTGGTAAAAGTCCTTTGGAGAAACTAAAAGGTGGAAGAAGCTACTTGGGAAACTGAAGAGGATATAAAGGCCAAGTATCCATTCTTGTTCCATGCATCAGACGAAAGTGCTTATGGTATGAGTTTCATTTTCCTCTTGTTGCTTTCTGAGTTTGTCATTTGATTAGGGTGTGTTCTTTCTATCTCATGCTAAAAGTATCCTATGTCATCATTCGAGGATGAATAATCCTAAGGGGGGGGACAATGTATCCTTATGATTTTGAGCATTTTTTGGCCTTCCTATGTCCATAGTATAGATTTTTGACTTAAAATGTTTTTAGGGATGTTAAAAGGGTACTATAGGTGAGTTTCAAATTTTTTGAAAAGGTTCGAGGGATCTTTGGGACACCAAGGCAGTATGGGTCCACGATATTAATATGCCACAGAGGTTAACCTCTGTATTTTTGCCATGTCATAGAGGCTACCTTCTGCAGCATTGGTGTGGCATGAAGGATAGTCCCCGCGACATTGGCATGCCATATCAAGGAATAATTTTTATGACCTTTTTAATTTTTTTTTTAGGTGAGGAGGTTTTGGGTCTTTTCAATCATGTATGACCCTTAAACATAAAAGACTTACTTTCACATGTTTTTCGAAGATAAATTTCTCTCTTTAACTCTCAAACTCAAAACCCAAGAAAATCTTAAGGGTTTCATTATGCATTTATCCTCTAAGTCCTAAGCTCCAATTTCTTTCTATTTTTTATGTGTTTAAGGCATGTATCTCCTTCCTAAATTGATTTTATGCAAAAGAATGTATTTAATTGTTATCTATGTGACTTAATTGTCGAATTTTGAATATGGGTTGAGGCATTTGGAGTGATTATTACATGAATTGAATCCCCATGGTTTTGAATTGATTATTTATACTTTATTCTCATGATTTTATAGTAAATGATTGAACGGGTGTGAGAATTGGAATAGGGAACATGGGTTTCCCCAAATTTGATAGTTTAATGGTTTGGAATTGGGTTTAACCTCAACCCAACTTGTGAAATTGGTTTGAAACATGGATATATACATAAATTACTTCACTTTTAAAACCCTGCATTGCATAAAATGTTAATGGAACATAAATTGTTTTTTTGAAAGGCCTTGGTGGCCATGGATTAGTTTATAATTTAAAACTTTGGAATCAATTTGGACTATTGGTTTTGGAATGACATAGTGGAATTGGCTTGTAAGTATAATTAATTGGTATGATGATACAATTTGGCAAATGACTTAATGGATGACTCCTTGGTTTAATGGATAGGTTATGTATAAATATTTTAATTTGACTAAAAGAGGGTTGTTTAGCTCACCGTGGAAGGTGGAGGTCCGGGGGAACTGATACTGGAAACCACTTTGCCGGCCTGCGGGTCTATATAATTGTTTGTTCGAGTCATACTTGATATATATATTTATATATGTATATATGTATATATGTATGCATGTATATATACATATATATAAATATATATACATATATATATATTTATGCATATATATATTAGGGATTGCTAGTTGCCCTGGTGGCTTTAGATTTCCCTTGATTTTTCTCTAGTTTTTATGGCTAACATGCATCGAAGCCCTTTCGGTTAGGGGAGTAGGACCCATATAGCTCGTATGTGACTTTAGGATGGACTGTGATACACACTCTAGGTTAATGGTTTTAAATTCATGGTTAAACTTTATTCCTTATCCCAACATCTTAAATATATATATATATATATATATATATATATATAAATGTGTTTATATAGTTTTGAATGGTTTTGGACTGATTTGATCATTGAATTATTTTATCCCTTCCCTGAGTTACATGCTATCACTCACCCTGCCAACTGCCTTAGGACACTACATTGTTTTATAATGCAGGGTCCGAAGGCACCACTTTTACCCCTGTACAATGTTAGATAGATTACCACGTTCATTGAGTTGCTATGAAGTGGCGAGCTTCCATCTTTCAAAAGATCTTGTCATTTCCATTGCTTTGTTTCATACTTTGGATTCCCTTTTGGCTATAGCACAAGGTATGTACTGACCTAGTTTGATATTTAGTTTTGTTTGAGACTTTTATGGACAATTGTGGATTGGGATATTGTGTTGAATTCTTAGAATCTTGTCTTTGTTCATTATTATTTCTTATATAATGCTTATTTTATCTTTCTATGTTTATTTTGGTTATGTATAGTATGTTTGTTGACTTGGAAAAAAGAGGCGGTCTCCGACCCTCAATAGGCTTGAGATACCCATCACGACCAGGCCCGGAGTGGGGTCAGGACAATTGAATCCCTGCATGGCTTGAGGATTATTATATTTATATTCCTATATATACATCTATTGGTTTGAGTCCAACTATACCTAATGTATGGAAATTATATGCATGTATATATGTAAACTTATATGTAATTTGGGTATGATGTTGATATCAGGAAAGTTAGTTATAGCCCGTAAGCGTTAAGTGTTTATAAAAGTGGTATAGTTGATGATTAGTGTAAATAAGACTAGTGATGAATATTTTTTAAATGACTAATAAATTATATTAGTTAATAAGAATGGATTAGTTGGTAAATGATGTTTCATTAATAAATGATGTTATTTGATACTCTGTGGTTGTCTAACAAATAATAATTAGTAGATATCTAGTGAATAGTTGCTTAAGAAATGACTAGAGTTTATATGATGACAAGTGGTTGAATGGATTAGTTAATAGACAAGGTTATCTAATAAATAGTGATTAGTGACTATCGATGAAAAGTTTGTTTAATGATGGTAGCATTATGGAATGAGGGTACTTTTTCAAATATTGGTAGTATTGTGAAATATCGGTAAGTGACCGATAGAGGATAATTATGGAATGATATTAAAATGATGATGAAAGTTATCTATAATGTTGGTTGATTACTTTATTCTTTTATTGAGTGTACTCTCCAGTCATATGGGAGGCTCTGATGAGTTCTTTAGTTTTCTGCACAAATTGGAGTATGTGAGCCAATTTTGTAGTTGTGTTGATGCATTGTGATAAGTTATTATTCTGAATTATGTCCCTATTATGTATAGAGATATTTGTATGAGTTGATTCCATATGTTATATTGTTATTCCAATTTAATCACTTACTATGTACACTGATGTTGGAGATGATTCAGGTTCATTCCAGTATGATGACTTAGTCATGTCATCTTGCATTTTATCATACTTATATCATGATTTAGCTCAGTCGGCCGATGATGCCTAGTAAGTACCTATTGTTTTGGTACTCATACTATACCTCTATACCCTTTTGGTTCAAATTCGAGTTCTAGTTGACTCGTTAATTGATGTTTGTGTGGTGATTGATTCTCAGAGATAGAATGTGCTCTTGCAATTTGAGTCACCCATTTTTCTCTCTCCTTATATTCATTCTTTTGTTTCGACATAGATGTTGTTGACTATTCTAAACATTTAAAGTTTTATTATTGTCATTAAATGCTCTTGTAATAGTTCTACTAGGTCATGGGATGGTATCTTGTATTGACTGTTTTATCTATTTAGAACACTTTGGTTATTTATTAATTATGTTCTCAAATTTTGCTTATGATGGGTATTTTCTACTTAATTAACCCATTGTGTTTCCTCTGGGTTATGGTGTTGGCTTACCTATTTAGTAGGTGCCATTATGTCTCGTAAATAGGGTCGTGACAAGTGTAAATTTTCTCATCTTGGCTGTTGAGACTTAAAGTATGAATGAGCTAGGTTTAGGTTGTTTCATAATATTTTGTTATTGGTATATGTATTTATTGTGTGTTCCCAAACTTATGTGAACTATCTATGGACTTGAGTAATTAATTAAGTTCATCTACTCGAGTGAGGGCTTATGATTCTATTACTACTATTGTAATATCATGTGGGGGTTTATATTGTTGTTGTTGGAGACTTGAGATGATATTTGCTATGTGTTGTATGTGTGGGGGATTTATCAACTATTATTGGCCTTGTTTATGCATTTTGTGCCATTGTAGTTGACATATTACCCAAGTTGGGGCTTAAAATGACATTAATGATGTCTTATATGCATGATTATTCATATGGTACATTGCTTATATTAAACCATGGAGGTTTTATCATATTGAGTGGATTCTAAGCTCATGTGTACATGTGATGAATGGATTCAACATCTTTATGCTAGTTTTTCTATGATTATTACACCCTCATGTCATACATATATTCATGAGACATTTGTACCATTTAGGAGGTACCAATTTTTGAAAAAATGAGACACTTTTACAAAATCCTTTATCATAGCCTAAGAATAGGAGAAGAGATATTGATATTGAGATCAGGATTGAGTATTGAGAAGGTATATGGATTACAAACTCTCTATGATTCCTATTTGATAGGTGTATATGGAGGTTATGTGATAACCTCGAGCATATTACATCATAATCATTATCATTACTATCACTACATTGCATTGCATCATTTGCATTACATTATCTTTCTTGGTATGGTTGGTACTTTGTTAGTGTTTACTCTTGTACTTTATTATCGTGTTAGAAATTAGTATATGATATTTTGTTTTAAGCATCCATTTCACTTTATTGCATTACTTTACATAATCTTATATGGATTTGGGGCTGAGATATTATGAGACTTGGGGTAAGGCTATGGCTTAATCTAACAAATTTTGTCAATCTCTATATACTCTCTCCGTATTTGATCCCATAATCGTTTTTGATATCATGTGATTAATCCTGAAATATATATGTCGTTTAGTGAGTCTTTTGTATAAGTGCTTATCTCTAATTTTAAATCATGAAGTGGCTAGTGTTGACTCACCTAGGTTATAGTTTCTACCGTATTCTGGTTATGGTTGATGACCATTGTTTTGGGTTACCCATGTAGGAGTAAGTATTATAATTTTGTGGGCTGTAGATTAACTTGATACCATGAGTAGCTAGAGTGGTGGTTCTCTCCATAGCTTAATATTAGGGTTGGTTATCGACGATGCTTCCTGAGTACACATGGATTTTGGTACTCACCCTTGCTTTTCTCTCATTTTCTTATTTTATGCTCTCCGTGCAGGTATTAGATCATGTAGTAGTTTATAGATCATTTCTTACTGCATTGATATTGTGGAGATTGAACTAGTGGAGAATGGATTTCAATCTTACCCGAACAAGATATATTTATATACTTGTTACAAATCTATGTTAGAGGCTTGTATTAGTGACTACCAGACTCGGGGATGTATCATCAATATTAGTTCTTCTTTATTTATATTTGGGTTTATTTCTTTGGACTTTTGTTTTTTAATTCTAATATTGTGTTTTTAGGTTGGAATAGGTTTACCTATACTGGAGGGTGCACAGGTGCCTTCATTTGCCTATTTTGGATCGTGACAAATTTGTATCAGAGACGTAGGTTCATTGGTGTCATTAGTACAAGTCGATTCTATTAGAGTCTTGCAGATTGATATCCGTTATCTATCTTTGAGAGGCTATATAACTTTAGGAGATTTTAAGTTCTTCATTATATTTTATGTATTTGTAATTTTACATAAATCAAAAGTCATTTATCCACTATCTTACAAATGGTGAGCGCGCGCTTGTCTGTGGATAAAGTTTAGAGGTTATGCCTTAGATGCACGATAGGAGTAAGGTTTGAGGTGGTAGTCAAATTGGGATGTCCATACCAGGTAGCAATTAGGTTAGAGTTGCCTCTTTTGGTCCTAGATTTGCCAGTGGTTGTAGGTCTAATAAGTTAAGAGGGGTCGAGGCCAATTCAGTCACCACTTGTAACTATACCTATATTTATGGATAATATTTTTGTTAGAGTGTTGGGTTTCATTTAGAGGGTGGATTCTATTCTAGTTTAATATGCTATATCAGGGGTTTAGACTCAAGATGCATCTATGAATCCTACTGGTTCTCCAAGTATTTATTAGATATTATAAGAGATTTCTCCAAATCCAATGACTTTACCCTTTATGTCCTTGAAAGGATAAAGTAGAGATGCAGAATTCATGAAGACAAATCCTACAAAGTTCGATGAAGATCCTAGGGTTAATGCTTATATGTTATTGCTTGGATTCTGTAAGAGATAGTATAAGTTGGGCTTGGTGGATTCTAATGAAGTAGAATTCACTGTCTTTAAGTTCTTTGAGCCAACTAGATAGTGGTGGAGGACTTATGTAGATAGTAGGATAGCTGGCTCACTTTCTCTTCTATAGGATCGATTTACTTGAGTGTTTTTAAAGAAGTTTATGTGGAGATATGAGAGGTTTGCTTGTTAGAGGTCCCAGGGATTTGGTGATCATAATGATTTTCCTTGACATTTGGGTTCTTTGAGCTTATCTTATCGAGTTCCTACTTCTTTAGGTTGTTTCTTATATGGTTATTTGTACACTTTAGGAGGGATTGCCCACAACTTAGATAGAGAAATGCTTTAACAGTTACTCTAGGAGATTTTAGATCCCAGTATACCATTCTGTAGGATGGATCGAGGAGCCACAAGTATAATTCTTGGTACACCTTTGTTATGCCTTAGTGGTGTTTGATCATGGTTCTATATTCTCCTATATGTTTATTTGTTCTTCTTTGAGTCTTGGTATGATTCATGGATTTTTGCTGAAGCTATTGATATTTTCTACTCATAAATGTTTCCTTAGTGGTGGATTAGGTGTGTCGATTCTATATTGGAAACGTGTTCTGAGTATATCAATAAGTTTGGTGGAATTTCTTTTAGTATTATGAAATTTTAGGTTTTGATTATAGTGTTCTTGATTGTTATGTTATGAAGTAGTGGTGGATCGATTCTAAGGTTTTGGTATACTTTTAGAGTGCAAAATGGATTGGTCTTATAGTTTTGGCATCTTGGATTATAGCGTTCCTAGTGGTACTCATTAATTGTCGACCCAATAATAGGCTAGACTTATTGTGTGCTTGATTTGAAAGGATGGTGATTAAAGAATTTTCTATTAGTGATGGAATGAAATTTGTCATTTAGGCCTTGTGATTTTCTACTTCCTTAGTATTTAAGTTTTTCTTACTTTATTAAGATATTTGGTATTGAGACACTCTTCGATTAGAGTTGAAGGATTTCAACTCATGAGGATTTTTTATTTTGACTTGAGAAGATGTTTGAACAGATATTTGTACCTAGTTTGTCGCATTCATTACTCTTGTAGCTAAGGGGCTTGGTGGAATATTTTGCTCATCATCTTTGATTTGAGTATACATTATTTTTCTTGGATGTTATGTCAAGAAACATTGAATAGGAGTTGAAGAAGTTTAAATTTTACGTTATCAGTCTATGACTTTTGTATTAAGGAATATTAAATGGAAATAGAGTTAAGGAAAAGCTAAGGATCCCCATTCTTAAGGAAATTGGTTATGTTTAATGTTTAGCTATGGGTATGTGATAGAAATTTTAGGTTCTGTGTTGCGGTTCATTAGTAGCTATGCAGAGTCTACCTATGAGTTCATCCAAGTTCTGATTCAGATTTAGGCATTTGTCATAGAGTTATAGTGTTTGTTGCACTTCCTCCATAGATTGATTAACTCTTGTATGACAGGTTACTTATGTGTGTATAGTTGTAGAGGCATTTCATACTACTAGATTATTGAGGACATTGGGTGATTGATGTCACTTGAACATTAATGATTACATGGTATATCATGATAAGTTTCTTGAGCATTCTGTGTATTTTTATAGATTTTGTGTCCATGGTATATAGACATCAGATTTTTGAGAATTTTGAATTGTTTTATGGTTTTCGAATATTAAGGACAACATGTGCCACTATGATAGGTTGCTTGCATATTTTATGTATTTCAGAGATTCCACAACCTTGGTATAAATAGTTTTATTAGTGTTTCTCATATGCCATAAGGAATGATCATAACAGTGTGAATGGTGATTTGTGACATATGGGTGCTAAGTGTTGTCTTTTGAGTTTTGGTATAGTTTTGAGATCGGATTTCATCTTTATAGTTTTAGCCTATAGCTATAGCACTGTGTGAGTCAATAGTGATAGAATCAACCTCAGGTAGGTTAAGCTAGAAATCTAGTGAGTAGTTTAGTGTTTTATGGATTTCCTTTGCCTTTTTGGGTTCGGAGATGATATTTTGTCTTGTGGTTGTAACAAGTGTCTAGTGGTCCCTTGGTCAGGTTTAAGATTGCCCGTGCCTGTTTAGAGATATATATTGTGTTGGACTCAGTCATTGATATTGAGGCATTTTAGAATTTAGAAATTCAGCTTTATTGACGATCTAATCCATGGATGCTTATGTTATAAACTAGTGAGTCCTCATATGATATATTTCTGGTTCAATAGTGTGACTGGTAGATCTATGGCTGTGAATTTGCATTGGAGTGCTTGTTTTATTCTAATGACTTTATTTTTGGTGATTTTTATGAAATATTTATTAGTGTGACTTTGTCCAATTTACCCCTCCCCGTAGTTGCATCATTGTATTTATGGGGTGTGGGGATGATTAGCATGGTTCCCATTGTTTTTTGTGTGTTTTATATGAGATTGTGATTTTTGATAGTCTTAAAGGCTTATTAGTTGACTTCAATCAACATTGTTTAATTTGTGCGTCAGATGACAAAATGGACAGTGCCAGTAGATCTAAAACGTCGATTTTAGGTTGGTAACATGGTTGGTGTGGTTTTATGACTTTTATATCTCATTTTGACCATCCATTTGGAAAGTTGTAAAAATAGGTCTTAGGACTCAATTTTGTGAAAATGATGTTTTTTTGAAAATGTAACATCGCTAGTGAGCTGCAACATTGAATTTAGTCTAGAAGCAAAGTCCATTTGCATTCTTGGGATTTCAAGTGAATTCTGATGGGTCTACGGAGAATTGGAATTCTCCAAGTCTCCAACTAGTGCACCACTTTGCTGGTCCATTAGTTTAAGTGATTCTTTGGTCGCTTAAGAAACTTTGCTTGACAACCAAAATTTTTCCTAAGCGACACTAGGCACGCTTAAGCAATTGTTTCTTACGCGATGTCCTGGTCGCTTAAGCGACACTAGCATGCCAAACATCTATCACTTAAGAGACAACCAATGTCACATATGTGATGAGGCGGTCTTCGCTTAAGTGATGCCTGGTCTCTTAATCAAATGGCTTCTTAAGCAACCCAAGAGTAGATTAGACGATGCCTGGGTAGATTACATCCCCATATTTCAGATTCTGTACACCATTTTATAGACTTGGAGCTTGGGGTTTGAGTTTTTGGGCATCTGCTTCCATTTATAAGTTTGGGTAAACTCCAAATACCTATTTCAAAGATTTTTCTTTGATTTTTATCATCGAAATCTAGTTTAAACTCGAATTTAAGGTTGAAATTTGAGGATTTTAGGTCAGAAGGACCAAATTAGCATTTTCTTCTATTGTAACCCCAACTTCAACCTATTTTTCATTGAGTTTTTTCCTATGGATCCCTTTAATCTAGGAAAATATGATTTTGGATTAAAATTTTAGTTTTATCCCTCATTTTTGAAAACCCATTTTGGGGGTCTATTTCAACCCGATTTGGAAGTGGGCAATATGCGTATCATTGGCTTTCTTTTAATGCATAGATTCTATATTTGTGTGTTTTATCTGATTTCCAAGTCTATGTATGACTTAAAAGCTTGATGATTAAGTCTTATTTGTTCTTAATTCGGCATTCAAGGTAGGTTATGACTTAACTTTCTTTAGATTGGGTTGGGTAGTTAATAATAATGTAAAATCATGCTATGGGTATGGGCTTGTATCATGGATAATATCTTAATGTGATATGTGCCTGTGTGGAAACCTATATGGTTGATATTTTGTGGTTTTGAGTCATTATTTTCTATGTTTGACCTTGTGAAGTCTTATATGATGTTGTTGGTATTGTATTGACATATATGTATGTTAGGTTATACTATTTTTTTGTGGAAAAGCCTAAATTTTGGGATTCAAGTGGTATTAATGATATTTTACTTGCACATTTCACTTGATGGTTTCTAGATTATATTGGATCATGGATGGTTGGTTGATTTGAGTGGATTGTTGGATTATATGGTAGGTGTATTGGTTTGATATTTGAAATTATCATTTTGGTTGGTCATCAACATTACATCCTCATATCATATTCATTTATGAAACATTGGTACCACTGTGGAAATAATTGAAATACTTGAAACACTGCTTTTTCTGACAGAAAATTTGACATCTCTAAAATCCCCCTATCGATGTATGTGTCGAAGATGAGTATGGATATTGGTATTGGATATTGGTTATATACAGGTTAATGAACCATCTGTGGGTCCTACCTAGTTGCAGATCTCAGTAGGTGTGAGTTAACAAACCTTTCATGGGTCCTACATCCATAGTTGAGCTCGGTAGGTGTATACAGAGGTTTTACAATTACCTCGTGGATCGACATCATCATCATTGTTATATTTATTGCATTCGATATGTTGTGATTGTTCTGTGATTGTAATTCTATTTGTCACATTTATATCTATCCATTTTTTCTATCTTATTGTACTTGTATTCGAGGTATAATTATACTTTTCCTTCTTTTCCCTACTTATTTTTGTATATGTCTATATAGTAGAACTGTTAGTAGAGATAGTGTGGGCTAACATTTGGGACCTTTTCTGAATGCAGGTGATGTGCCTATAGTTGATATTTATATTCTTTATTTTCTACTTTACTCAGTTAGCCTATGATACCTACTGAGTATAAGCGGACCGTACTCATCCCTACTATGCCCTTTTGATGCAGACCCAAGTATGAGTGTACCACATGAATTATTGATTTAGGCAATATTTGGAGTTATTTCGAGGTAGCAATTGATCTATACATTCGGAGTTGACTACTAACTTTTCTTATTTAAACTATATCTTATTTGTATTTGGAGACAAAGTTGTTCCTTTTGGGATATCCTAGGTATATTTTGACTTCCAGTTGTATTTGTTGGTTCTTACATTATGACACTAGATTTAGGGATTTAGTTTTCTATCTTTGATTATATTTTTACTTTTACTATATATGTGTGGTTCGACTCCATTCTAAGAGTCTTGCCTTCGATTTTGGTATTGGTTTCTCATTTCATATCAGCTTGGGTAATAGACTTACTTTTCAAGGTTTCCCATGTCAATTGGAATCATGAACTTGATTTTTTAATCATGACAAATTTGTATCAGAGTAGCTAGATTCATTGGTTTCAATAGTGTAAGAATGAGGTGTCTAATAGAGTCTCATAGATCGGTACATCGACGTCTACATCTATCTTTGAGAGGCTATAAAATTTCTTTAGGAAATTTCTCTCATTTGATTCCTAATCATGCAGATCTTTATTACCGTGTGTTTTAAGTCATATTTCACTCTTTTTGTGCAAATAGAATGGACCAGACCCAATGAGACCAGAGATGCAGATCCATTATCTAGAGAGATAACCCAGTCTAGATTGTGAGTTATGAGTGGTGGTCAGTATTGACGTAGAGGATGGGCATGGGAGTCTTTCTTATCTAGAGATAGCACACGAGGATTCTCCCCTGAGCCTCAGGTCAAGCATGTTGAACTTATGGAGCCCTCTCAAGTCTTATAGAGTTTTTTTGCCCCATTCTTAGAGGGCATGTAACCCATTTAGAGGGTGCTCCTATGAGTGTACCTGGTGTTCCTCCGGCTTTGAGTATTGTGCCTCTATCTATGCCAGAGTTTGCTTATGGTGTTGCTTTGATTCTATGTGTGGATCCTCCTTTTGTACAAACATTTGCTTATTGTACTCTATATACTCTTAGTATGATTCCTCCTTCAATACCTATATCTCATTATGGTATTCTATGATTTGGAGTTCTACCTTCTTCTATGATGCCTCCTCAGATGGGTTCTCATCCATCTAGATTTCCTATGCCTCCTATGGTTGAGAGTATAATTATATCTTCTGAGGATCAGAAGACGTTTAAGAGATTCACTCATTTGGGTCCTCCTAGGTTCAGTAATGCCATAGGCAAGGATGCCTATGAGTTCTTAAAGGATTATCGTGAGAAATTGCATAACTTTTGATTAGTTAAGTCACATGAGGTGGTATATACTACTTGGAAGTTTTGAGATGCAAACAGAGATTGGTTGAGGCTATTTGTTGGTTTTCGACCTCTTGGTTTGCCAATGATGACTTTTGATCAATTTTTTGAGTTATTTTTGGATAGGTTTGTTCCTTTAAATTCGAGAGATCAGATAAGATATGAGTTTGATTGATTAGAGCAGGGCTCCATGAATGTTACGGAGTATGAGTCACATTTTTATGCCTTATCCATATATTTTCATGCCATTATTGACACCGAGTCTGAAAAGATTCAAAAGTTTTTGAAGGGGTTAAATATTTCTCTTCAGCTTGCTACGACTCAGATGCTAGTGTATCGAGAATCATTTTAGAGTATTATAGATATAGCTAAGATGAATAAGTTTATTCTTTGACTGTCTTAGGGAGGCTCCAAGAACGTGCACCATTAGGATGAGTTCAGATGTCACGTGTCACTAGGTAGAGATTCTATAGGATTCCTGGATATCATAGTGGACAAGTGCAAGTAACCTTTCAGAGTAGTGGCCCTTCTAGTCAAGCAACCTCAGGTGGTTGTCCTGGTTTTGTCTTGCCTTTTTTTTTTGAGTCGGGCTACAGGACTTTCTTTGTGTGTGATGCGGCTGGCCATGTGTATAAGGATTTTCCAATCATGTTTTACGAGATACTCTTATATCGGCTATGTGAGGTAGAGGTTCTACTAGAGGTACGAGAGACATAAGTAGTGGTGCCCATGGTAGTGGTCGCTGGGCTACTTAGTTGGTGGTGGACATGGACAGTGCCATGCTATACCTACCAGGCCAGAGGTAGAGGCCTCCGATGTTGTCATCATAGGTATTGTCCCTGTTTAGTTTAGAACTTCATCTGTGTTTTTTGATCCTAGATGTATTTTCTCCTATATGCCTGCATATTTTACTTTGGGTTTTGATTCTTCTTGTGAGCCTTTTGATGTGCCTATTTGTGTATCTACCCTCGTAGGAGGTTTTTGAGTGGTGGATTAGGTGTACCGATCTTGTGTCATGACTTTTACAGGGAATGAGTCTTGGGTAGGTCTTATTATCCTCAATATGGTGGATTTTTATGTCATCTTTGGTATAGATTTGTGAGATCCTTATCACGCTATCCTTTATTATTGTGCTAAGATCGTGACATTAGCTTCATTGGGTTTGTAAAGGATAGATTGCAGGGGTGCTCTTCATTCAGGTCCTAAGAGATTTATATCTTTTCTTTTAGGCTCATTATTTGGTCAAGAAGGGATGCTTGTTTTATCTGGCTTATATTCATGATACTAGTATTGCTTTACCTCATTCCTTAGATTCTATTCGTGTGGTTTGTGAGTTCGTGGTTCCCTACAGATTTTCTTGATATGCCTCTAGATCATGATTTTGACTTTTCCATTGATGTTGAGTCGGGCACCAAGCCCATTTCTATTCATCCTTCTAGGATGGCCCCTATAGAGTTGAATAAATTGAAGGATCAGTTGCAGGAGTTATTGGATAAGGGGTTTATCCAAACTGGCCTATAACCTTGGGGTACACCTATCTTGTTTGTAAAGAAAAATATGGGTCTATTTTTTGGATATTGATTATCGATAGTTGAAAATGCTGATAGTTAAGAATAAGTACCATCTTACTTGTATTGATGATTTATTCGATCAGCTTCAAGGTGCTTTGGTGTTTTTGAAGATAAATTAGAGGTCCTAGTATAACTAATTAAGGATTAGAACTTGAAATATCTCAAAGATAACCTTTCAAACTAGGTACAATCATTTTGAGTTCCTGGTCATGTCCACTTGCTTGACCAATACCCTAGCTATTTTTATGGAGTAGATGAACTAGGTATTTCAACTATATCTCAACTCCTTTGTTATTATTTTTATAAATGATATCTTGGTGTATTCCAAGAGTGAGGCTAACCATGAAGAGCATTTGCAGATTGTGCTTCAGAGATTTAGGGATGAGAATTTGTATGCTAAGTTCTCTAAGTGTGAGTTTTAGTTGGAGTCTTTCTCTTTCTTAGGTCATATGGTGACCAAGGATGGTATTAGGGTTGACCTGGCCCATGTTGTAGAAGTTCGTGATTGGTCTAAGACCAATTCTCATATCGATATTCAGAGTTTTATTGGTTTAACGGGATACTATCAGTATTTTGTTGAGAGTTTTTCATCTTTTAAAGCTCCATTGACCAAGTTAAATTAGAAAAAGATTTTTTGTAGTGGTCCAATAATTTTTAGGTGAGCTTTCAAAAGCTCAATGATTTGTTGATTAAGCTCCTATCTTGTCTTTGCCCAAGAAGGGCGTGGGTTTTACCTTCTTTTGTAATGCTTTAGGTGTTGCTTTAGGTGTTGTGTTGATGTAAGAGGGTAAGATAATTGAATATACTTCTCGTTAGTTAAAGCCCCATAAGAGGAATTACGCTACCCATGATTTGGAGTTGTGCGTGGTTGTTTTTTCTTTGATGTTGTGGAGGCAATACATGTATGGAGTCTGTTATGAGATTTTCTCGGATCATCGCAACCTTCAGGATTTCTTCACATAGCGACATCTTATTATGAGGCTCGCCGTTGGCTTAAGTTACTTAAGGATTATGACTTTATTATTCTGTATCATTTGGGCAAGGTTAATGTGGTTGCGGATACCTTAAGACAAAAGTCAACTAGCATGGGTATCTTGGGGGATCTTTTTACTTAGCAGAGGCCTTTGGCCTTAGAGGTTATGTTTTTGGCTATCCATATTATTAGGCTTACTATTTTGGCACCTGGGTATGTTTTGGCATTTGTGGAGGCTAGGCCTTATTTGATGGACTAGATTTGGACATTGATTTTATCATGTTGGGTTGAGAGTGATTTGGGATAAGGTGTTTAATAATGAGGTTAAGGAAGACTCACTTGATTAAGGCGGTGTTTTGAGGATTGTAGGCCGAGTTTTTGTGCTAAGAATGGATGATTGGATTAGATTGATTTTGGAGGAGGCCTATTGTTTTAGGTATTTTATTCATCTGGGAGTGACTAAGATGTATTTGGATTTGAGATATCTTTAATAGTGGGGTGGTATGAAGAAGATATAGCGGGTTTTGTAGTTCATTGACTATTTTGCAAGCAGGTAAAGGCCAAGCATTTGAGACCTAGTGGTTTGCTACAGAGGTTGCCTATTCCCGAGTGGAAATAGGAACGAATCACTGTGGGCTTTGTGATTCGGTTACCTCATACTTACCATGGTTCAGAGAGTGTTTGGGTTATCGTGGATCAACTGATCAAATCTACTCATTTTTTTCTAGTTCAAGTTTTCTTCAGTGCTGAGAGGTTGGCTCGTATCTATATTTGGGAGATCATTCATCTTCATGGCATATCGGCATCTATCTCGGATTGAGGTTCAAAATTTATATATCTCTTTTTAAAGAACTTTCAGAAGGAGTTAGGTACTCGAGTTGATCATACATAATGTTTCACCCCTAGACGATGGTAAGTTGAAGAAGACAATTCATGTTTTTAAGGATATGCTCCACTCTTGTGTGATAGACCTTGATGATTAGTGGAATCAACATCTATCTTTGGCGGATTTTGAGTATAATAATAGCTAACATTCTATTATTGAGATGGCTCCATTTGAGGTTTTATATTCTAGGT
Source organism: Capsicum pubescens (assembly GCA_030864215.1). Taxonomy (NCBI): domain Eukaryota; kingdom Viridiplantae; phylum Streptophyta; class Magnoliopsida; order Solanales; family Solanaceae; genus Capsicum; species Capsicum pubescens. The sequence goes on along the minus strand of CM061539.1, from coordinate 36,465,069 downwards.
ATTGTCACTCTCTAGTTAGTTTTTTTGATATTTTAAAGATTAGACCTCGAGGTATAGACTTACTTTGTGTGTCTTTGGATAGTGTTTGGGTTATTCGGGATAGACTTCGAGCGGCTTAGAGTAGGCAGAAGTGCTACATAGATCATAGACTTTGTTCCTTGAGATTCAATGTTGGTGATGGTTTCTTCCTTCATGTGATGCCTATGAAGGGCGTAATGAGGTTTTGGAAGAGGGGCAAGCTTAGACCCAAGTGTATTGGACATTTTGAGATCCTTTAGACTATTGGGGATGTGTCTTATAGCGGTTCATCTAGTTTTTCATTTTTCTATGCTTGCATTTCAGTCAAGACGAGTATCATGTAATTTATTGGGATTCAGTCCAGTTAGATGAGAGGTTGTCTTCTATTTAGGAGTTGTCCCCATTTTAGCCAGGGATGTTAGTCGATTGCGTTCTAGAGTTATTCCTATGGTTAAGGTCCAGCGGAGGCATCACCCTGTAGATGAGTCTACTTGGGATGTTGAATATGATATGCATAGTAGTTATCCAAAACTTTTCGTGGATTGAGGTATTTCTAATTCCCTTAGTTTGAGGATGAACTAGATTCTTAGTGGTGGATAATGTAATGACCTAATTTTCGTTATATATGTGAAATATTTATTTTTTGTAAGATTTGACCATTTTACCCATCCCCGTGGTTATATCTTGGTATTTCCGGGGTGTGGGGATGATTAGCACAGTTACCAATTTTTTTTCGGTGTGTTTTATGTGAGATTATGATTTTTGATGGTCTTAAAGGCTTATTAATTAACTTCAGTCAACATCTTTTGATCTGTGCGTCGGATGGCAAAACAGACTGCATAATCATATCCATAACACCGATTTTAGGTTGGTAACATGGATGGTGTGGTTTTACGTCTTTTATATCTCATTTCGACCATCCATTCAAAAAGTTGTGAAAGTAGGTATCGGGAGTCAATTTTTTTGAAAACAATATTTTTAAAAAAATATAACATTGTCAGTCTGTGCTGCATCAAATTTAGTCTAGTGGTAAAGTTCATTTGCATTCTCGGTATTTTGAGTGAATATCGAAGGGTCCACGGAGACTTGGAATTCTCCAAGTAAGCTAAAACACCACTCTGCTGGTACACTCTCTTAAGTGACTTAGCCGAAGAGCCAAAAAGTCATCTAATAACAGGCTCGTTTAAGTGATTGCCGCTTAAGTAGTGGCTAGTTGTTGAAGTGACACTATCTTGCTAGACGCCTACCACTTAAGCAAAAGCCAATGTCGCTTCCGCGACGAGGCGGGTTCGCTTGCCTCGGTTCTCTTTTGTTATGGTCACTTAAGCAACCCGGTAGTCACTTAGGTGATACCTAGGTAGATTACATCCCTACTTCTGAGATTTTTTACACCTATTTCGAGACTTGAATCTTAGGATTTGAGTTTTTAGGCATTTTCATTCATTTCTAAGTTTGGGTAAGTTCTAAATCCCTGGTTCAATTATTTTTATTCTACTTTTATCATCCAAATCTAGTTTAAACTTGGATGTAAAGTTGAAATTTAGGGATTTTGGCTAGGAAGGCCCAAATTAGGATTTTCATAGATTTATACCCCAATTTCAACCCATTTTTACTTGGGTTTTCTGCTATGGGTCCCTTTAATCATGGAAAATATGTTTTTGAAAAAAATTTCCAGTTTTACCCCTCTTTTTTGAAAACCCTTTTGAGGGTCCATTTTAACCCGATTTGAAAGTGGGCAATAAGGGTATCGTTGGATTTTTCTTTTGATGTGTAGATTCTATATATGTGTGTTTTAGCTTATTTTTATGTCCATATGTGATGTGAACACTTGGTGATAAAGGATTATTTATTCTAAATTCTACATTCAAAATAGGTTATGGCTTAACTTTCTTCAAACTGGGTTGGGTAGTTAATAATAATATAAATGCATACTATGTGTATGGGGTTGTATTATTGAAAATATGTTAATATGATTTATATGGCCATGTGAGGGCCTATATGGTTGAATTTTGTGGTTTTGAGACATTATTTACTAGGTGTGACCGTGTGAGGTCTTATATGTGTTTTTGGACTAGTATTCATATATATGTATGTTTGGTTGTACTATTTTTTGTGGAAAAAGCCTAAATTTTGCATTCATGTGGTATTAATGACATTTTATTTGAACATTTTACTTGATGGTTTCTGGATAATATTGGATTATGAATGGTTACTTAATTTGAGTGGATTATTGGCTCACATGGTTGGTATATTGGTTGGATATTGAATATTCTCATTTTGATTCGTTATGGTAATTACATCCTTATATCTTATTCATTCATGAAACAATGGTACTATGGTGGAAATACTGGAAATACTAGATTTTTCTGACAGAAAATGTCATATCTTTAAAAACCCTTTGTCGATGTTTCTTCCAAAGAGAAGTATGGATATTGGTATTGGATATGGGTTGTATACGGGATGAAAAACCCTCTATGGGTCTTACATGGGAGCAGAGATCAGTTTGTGTGGGTTGATGAACCTCTCATGGGTCCTACGTCTATAGCCCAACTCGATAGGTGTATACAAAGGTTGTGCAATGACCTCGTACATTATCATTTTCTCTTTTATTGCATTCCATATGTTTTGGTTGTTCTGTGATTTTAATTCTATTTGAGACATTGATAGCTGTCCAATTGTTCTACCTCTTGTATATATATTCGGGTTATGTGTGTACTTGTTCTTCTTTCCCCTAATTGTTTCTTTTTATATGTGTATATAGTAGGTTAGTGGAGATAGTGTGGGATACCATTTGGAAAATTTTCTAATTGTAGATGACATGCCCATCTTTATGTTTATATGCTTTATTTTTTACTTTACTTAGTCAACCTATGATACCTACTGAGTATAAATGGACATACTCATCCCTACTGCACCCTTTTGGTTCAAGCCTAGGTATAACTGTGCCATGTAGATGGCTTATTCAGGAAACATTTGGAGTCTATTCGAGGTAGTAGTTTATCTATCCATATGGAGTTGACTACTACCTTTTATTAATTAGACTCTATCTTATTTGTATTCAAAGACCGAGTTGTTCCTTTCGGGATATCCTCTTTATATTTTGAATTCTAGTTGTATTTGTTGGTTCTTAAACTGTGACACCAGGTTTTGGGATTTGGTCTGGTATCTTTGATTATATTTTTGCTTTTACTATATATGTATGGTTAAACTCTATTATAGGAGTTTTGCCTTGTTTTTTTTTTTGTATTGATTTCTCATTTCATACTAGTTTGGGTGATAGGCTTACTTGTCAAGGCTTGCCGTGACATGTTTCTTCATGACCCTTGGTTCTTAGGTCGTGACATTGATGTTTCTCGAGAGTATTTTCCCACCCTTTACTTATTTTTTTCTTTCTTTCTTGTACATTCTAGGAAGAACGCAAATCTTAGTGGTGGATATTAATGACTTGGATTTTGTTGATTTTCCCTTTTATCTATTTTAATTATTTTACCCCTCCTCGTTGTTGTGCTATCTGGTTGATGAATTGCGGGAATGGTTGGCATGATTCCCAAGGCCTCTGTGAAGGTTTTCGATGAGCTTAAGGTTATTTTGATTCTTTAAGAGCTAATAGTTTACTTTGGTCAACATATTGAGATCTGAGTGCCTGATGGCAAAACAGACTGCACAAGTAGATTCTAAATATCAACGTTGTGGCTTTTAGATCCTATTTTGGCCCTTGGTTCATAAATAGTGTCAATAGGGTCTCGGTGGTTTTTTTGATAATAACCTTTTTCATAAATTTGATGATTCCATTTGATCCGAAATGTGTTTTAAGATCAATTTTAACTATTGGATCATGTTCATAGGGTTCCATATTAGTTTCTAGGTCAAAAATACGTTTTTAAAATTACTAGTTCTGGTGTAGCCGCTAAAGTAGCTGGGTGACCGCTTTAGCGGCAATAGACCATTTGTCCTACTACTAAAGCGACCTTGTGAACACTTTAGTGGTATTTTGACTGGGCTATTTTAGCCAACAAAATGTTGCTTTAGCTGTCTTCGCTGAGTTTTAAGACCAAAACTGAATCCGTTTCAGATTTTTGACATTTCTGGCGCTTGGGAGCTCCAATTTTGATGATTCTGATGCATTTTTCTCATATAATCATTGTATATAAAATTATAACTCCACTTTTCCCATTTGCCAAGAACTTCTATTTTATTTATCTTGATTTCTACCCAAGTCAAGAATTAAACCCCCGTTTTCACCATTTTAGAACTTGGGAGCTCGGATTTGGGCGATGCCAAAGGGCTTTTTGAGATTTCCTCCATGTGTAGGCTTCCTAGTCTTATAAAACACCTTCAAATTCTTGATTTCAAAATTGATTTTGGGTGTTTGTGCCTATAAATATTAAAAATTATTTTTCTTTAATTTAAAATTCGTTTCTAACTCATTTTTATATGGGTTTTTAGCTATAGACTCCTAAGAGTATGGGGAGCATATTTCTAAAGTAAATTTTAATTTTACCCCTTTCATTTTCAAACCCATTTTTAGAGTTAGTTTTAAACCCATCTTGAATATAGTTAATATGGGTATCCTTTGCTTTCTTTTGATGTGTAGACATCATAGTTGATAGTATGGTTGTATTTGGATATGTTTTGAAGGATTTGAGTTTTTAGTTGGGGATTTATGCAGTATTTGGATTAGTGAATCTTCAATTAAGGCAAGTTGAAATGTACCATAATCTTTTTCCAAAGTCTTTATATGTTATTTGATTGAATATCGGTATATTGTGATTTGTTTACGTTGGGGTCCCACTTAGATGACATGGTGAGCATCTTCACTGGTACCTGGGTCTTATTAATGAATTGTGGTTAGTTTATTGCCTTTGTTAGTATTATTGCTTGTAGATATCCTTAGAATAGATTGTAGTTAATCACTCAGGTTTGGGTTATTATTATTGGATGCCTACTTTGGGGATTTAAAACTTGTATAGCAACCTTATTGTGATGATTGGGGTTTATCAAACTCTAGATTACGTTATTACTAAAATGATAAAATCCTCAAGCCTCATATAATACGTACAGTATAAATGAGCTCATATAGGTTGTTGAGGCTTAATGTATGAATAAGCTAGGGTTGAGTAGTTTTGTAATATTTTGTTATTTGCATATGTATTTATTCAATGTTTCCATGAGGAACTTATGTGAACTATCTACGAACTTGAGTAATTAATTATGTTCGTATGCCCATGTGGGGGCCTATGCATATATTACTATTGTTGTGAAACCTTGGGGGGCTTATATTGTTGTTGTTGGCTACTCGAGATGATATATGTTGTGTGTTGCTATGTGGGGGCTTTATATGATATTGGTGGCTTAGTACGAGCATTTTGTTCATTGGTAGTTGGCATAATACCCGACTGGGCACTAAAAATGATATTAATAATGTCTTACATGCATGATTGTGAATATGGTACATTTCTTATATTAAATCATGGATGGTTCACATATTAAGTAGTTTCTGATCTCACGTGTATATATGATGACTGGATTCGAGATATTCATACTTCTTTGGTTGTGAGAATTACATCCTCATATCATACATAAATTTATGAGACATTGGTACCGTTGAGGAAATACTATTTTTTGACAGAAATGAGACACTTTTAAAAAATCCTTTGACGTAGCCCATGCGTTGGAGAGGAGATATAAATATTAAGATCGGTATTGAGTATTGAGAATGCATATGGGTGGAGAACCCTCCATGAGTTCTGCCTAGAAGCTCTGCTTTATATGTATATTTGGAGGTTATGCAATAACCTCAAGCATATCACATCACCATCAACATTACAATCACTACATTGCATTGCATCACTTGTGTTGCATTATCCTTCATGCTATGGTTGATATTGTGTTAGTGTTTTAATCTTATACTGTATTAGCGTGTTAGAAACTTGTTTATGATTTTTTGTTTTGAGCATCCATTTCACTTCATTGCAGTACTATACATCATCTCATATAGATTTGGGGGAAAGACATTATGAGACTTGGGGTAAGGCTATGTCTTAATATGAGAGATCATTGGATTGCACCTTTGGTAGAATGTTATTCAATCATTATATTCTCTCTACTTATTTGATCCCATAATTATTGGTTTATATCATGTAACGAAGCAAAAAATGTATAGGTCGTGTAGTGAGTCTTCTATTTAAGTTTTTCTATCTAATAGTGGATCATTAAGTGGCTAGTGTTGACTAACCTAGGTTATAGTGCCTACCATATTCTGGTTATGGTTGTTTACCATTATTTTGGGTTACCCTTGTAGGATTACGTATTATGATTTAGCGGTTTGTAAATTAATTTGCTACTTTGGGTAGCCGGGATGGTGTCTATCGACATCGCTTTGGATTAAGGTTGGTTATTAACGATTCTTGCTGAGTACTCTTGAATTTTCATACAAACCCTTGTTTTTCTCTCTTTTTCTTACTATTTGCACTCCGTGAAGGTATTGGATCAAGTAGTAGTTTTTAGTTCATTTTTACTGCATTGACATTACAGAGATTGAGGTAGTCGCGAATTCACTTCAAGATTACTCGGATCTATTCCTTACTATCTGGTGCTTACTTTTTCATACAATATATCTTTGTATACTTCTTACAGATATGTATTAGAGTCTTGTATTAGTAACATCCAAACTCGAGGATGTATCATGAATATTATTTTGTCTTTATTTATATTTTGGATTTATTTCTCTCATCTTCTGCTAATTTATTCTAATATTATGTTTCTGGGTTGGGATAGGCTTACTTGTATTGGAAGGTGTATATGTGGCATCACGCGCCTATTTTGGGTCATGAAAAATTGATATCAGACCCTTAGGTTCATTGGTGTCATTAGTTCAAGCAGAGTCTAGTAGAGACTTAAATATTGATTCAGAGTTATCCGTTATTTATATTCGAGAGGCTACATGACTTTAGAATATTTTAGGTTCTCAATTATATTTCATGCGTTTGTACTTTTAGTTAACTCAAAAGTCTCTTATCCACTCTCTCACAAATGGTGAGCATGTACTAGTCTGAGGCTAGAGATTTAGAGGTCGTTCCTTCGATGGGCGGTAGGAGTAGGGTTTGAGATGGTAGTCAGATCGGGATGTCCATAACGGTAAGAGAACAAGTTAGAGTTGCCTTATTAGGTTCTAGAGTTGGAAGTGGCGGTAGGTCTAGTGTGTTAGCCTCCTATCTAATCACTTAATGTTTTAATAATGACAAACTAACAAAATAAACATACAGGACCAAGATTGGAAGATGATCAAATCTGGAAGATGTCAAGATGAAATCCACGGAGATCACATATATATATGGAAGGAATCAAATCAAAGTACAAACAAGATTGAAGGATCGTAAAATATGGAACTAGAATATACTTATAATAGAAGCAAATCTTGGAGAACAATCATAGTAGAGAATCGACATCAAGGTAAGATAACAGGATGGCCAAATAATGAAAAGGATAATATGAATTACATGAACATATCTTATATGGGCATGCATGTATATAACCCCTTAATAAGGTTAAAGAAATGGTATATTTTAATCCACAGACATGTCTTATATGGACGCACTAAAGATGTACCCCTCAATCAAGGAATCTACTCAAATCCTTGATTAAAATAAGTCCAATGTGTTTTCATTTTAGAGCAAAGAAGCAGTAGATGATAAAGACTATATAAAGGCATCCAAGATAGTAGATATACCACACAACTTCATGGGAAACTATCATTCTGTCTTGTCTTTGAGTTTTCACAAAGATTTGTATTATGATCTTAATATTGTTACAAAAAGAAAAAGACCGAGTCAGTTTATTAGTTATACCATTTAGGGATGTGTCACAAGATCTGGATAAGAGATTGTAACGCCTCAATTTTCCATAACCGAAACGCTACATGGTGCTTATGATCCCGAAGGACCAAAACCTAACCCTTTTCTGGTACCTGTACTAGCCACTGCATAATATAATGAAATACATGCGGAAAACTGGAGGAAACTTGCCATAAGGTTCATAAACTTAACATACAACTGAATAATGTCTATCAATTTCAAAATTAAAACAACTGTCTGTATAACTGGTCTGAAAAACTATGTAATCTAAAAGCCTCTGAATTGTTTAAAGAAGGAGTTGATGGGACATGTCCCAAACTAACTCCAATTACTGAAATAAACTAAATCTAATTCCTTAATGAAATAAGGATCATCCTCGAATGAAGAGGACTCACTGCTACGTCTATTGCTGTAGACTCAGTCTTGACTGCTAAGGTTTCTCTGTATCTCGCGCTTCTGAACCTATGGTATAAGACACCATAGCGCAAGAGAAAAGTATGCGTTAGTACTTTAAATGTACTGGTATGCTAGATGAGGTAAGGTTAAATGCAAGGGCATATGCATGAACAGTTACTTATCTGAATAACATGAGAGTACTGAAGGAGGACATATGCATGAATGCAAAAACCAAAACTGGAATCGCAGTAACACTAAATACGAACTCTAAATACGAGTTTCTTAATACTGACTTACTGATGATTGAGTCTACTAGTACTGATATCTGGTTTACTAATACTGAGAGACTGAATAACTGAGTCTATTAAAATTTATGTCTAATCTTACTGATACTGATACTGATTTATTATATCTGAGATCAAGCCTATATAATGGGTGACCTTTGAGTTTACCGGTAATGATGTCTAATATTGGATAAACTGAATCTGAGTTCAAGCCTAAATAATGGGTGATCTCTGAGTCTACTGATAATGAATATGATTGTCTAAATCTAAGATTAGGCCTATATAATAGGTGATCCCTGAGACTACTGATATTTAATATGATTGTCTGAATCTGAGATCAAGCCTATATAATGAGTGATCTCTGAGAGGTAGTCAAGCCTAGTATAACGGGTGACTCCTCAGCTGACTTCTATTACTGAGACTGAATCTGAAACTGAGACTGTGGGAGGTAAGTCATCTAATCGACATGCCCCTTCTAGCTAGTTGGGGTCCAACCAATACCCCAGTTGGAGGTGTATCAGTACCGTGCCATGGGTAAAGACATTTCTATCTGAACCTAGGATGCCATGCCTAATATAACGGTTGATACCTGGTTGGAGCCAAGCCTAATATAATGGGTGACTCCTCATCCTGTGCTGGCTATGCAGTTCTGGAGGTATAGGAATTTTTACTAACGACTCTGCCTAAATAGTGGGGAAGCCGCCATCGTTGCCCTCGCTCGGTGCTGAATCCTACTCCCAACTGAATAGATGCTGAACTAATTCTTAGACTGTACTAGACTGAGCTGAATCTATTACTGTTCATATTTCTTGACTGATCTGACTGAATTCACTTGGTTCCATTAACTGACGGAATACTACTAAGGTCTGAACTGAATATTGAATACTACTAAGATCATAACTGAGTACTGAATTGAAGCTGGAATGCTAATGATACTTAGATTACTGAGATTTCTTAAGTTCTGTAACTATCTGAAAGTATTGAATTCTATAACTGACTGAGTTCTAAGAATCATGACTTGACCGGGATTATCATAAAAACTGATACGGGCTCTAGACTTGCAGCTAAATTGTCGGGTATAATTACCTCCACAACTCGATAACATACAAGTAAAACATAACCATCTTAAATAATCATGACCATGGACTTTCATTCACTATTACAATCATTAAAGCATCTCTTCAAGAACTTGGAAATCATAAACATGTAATTGTATAGGGAGACATGCTACTGGCTCATACTCCATTCAACAATGTCTTACAACAGATATTTTACATGCATTGAAGAGCACATAATTAGGGAATTTCATGCTAACATGTCACAATTCATTCAGTAAGGCTTTTCAACAAACACCTGGCATGCATGAACTTGCACACAATTTGGGGATTTCTTGTCAACATGCTATGATGGTTCTAATTCCTTCACATAAGCATTTTATCAAACATATGGGGAGCATGATTTGGTTATACCACCGATTCTATACTTAATCATCATGAATATATCAATATCATGCAACTTGAAGAGGGTTTATCATGAACATCATACAGTTCATCACATACTAGAATCAACTCTTGAAATTGGTTGTTTAAATCATGAATTAAAACTTAATAATAACATGAACTTCAATTTCAATTAACATGAATCATGAAAACTCAAAAATATAAGATCTTTGAATTTAGAAAAGGATTCTTGAACTTCTTGGGTGGAAGAAACCCAAGAATCAATATCTAACATACCTTGCTATGTAATTCTTGAAAGATTCACGGTGAAACCTTGATGATTTGGGTCTTGGATTAGAAACCCTAGGTCTTATTCTTAAAGAAAATTGAGAGAAAACAACAATATTTGGGTGTAAATATGTTGAATCTTGTGTTAAAGAGGATATATAGGGGTTGGAAAAGACCCTTTTTTCTATTGGAATTAAAATTCAGAATTGGAAAAATCCCGATTTTACGTGCTGGCACGACGCGCCATAATCGCGCCAGCTTACTGGAAATTGGACAATTAGGAAACTGAGCCTTAGCGCGATATGGTGGAAATTGCATTGCCACCTTGGTTGCGAACTGGAAAGACACCGCGATGCGGTGGAATTGCGAAGGTTCACTAAAATTTGACAATTGTCATTTTGGCTAGCTCCGCGATGTGCTAAAGTGCCAGGTGGCACACTGTCTCACTAAAATGGCTCTAAATATTCGCCCGAGTGTCGAATTTGGGAGAATTTGGTATCGACGGAAAGTTTTCCCACTTTGGAAGTAACTTCTAGATCTTTTAAGGTTGGAATTACACTTCACTTGACACGCTCTATGGCTCAGACTACGAGATAACTTTGCGGGGTCTTACAGAGATTAAGATTCAAAACTTGTTCAACTATACTGTAACTCCTTCTGAATGTCATACTCTAAAGGAAACTTTTGAAACCCAAGGGGACTGGAATAGGAACCACACTAGTAATCCAAACCAGTATAAAACTCTGTGCTCTTCCTTATTTTTTCATTTATACTTTTGGTTTAATTTTATTTTATTAAGTATACTAACAAACATGTGACTTGACTGACAAGCTGATCAGTCGACTCAAAAAAAGAATTTAATGCACCACCCTCTTGAATTTCAATTGGTATCAGAGAAGGTCTCACATCAAGTATTTCTTAACCGCACATGAGAAAAGATGAAATGACAAACTACAAAATTTTAGGAGAACTCTTTCAAGATGAACACTCTTCAACAAGACACCCATACTTAAGTGGGAAACACTACTGGCATTAGAACAACAAATTCAAAAAAATTGTGCAATCAAATAACTTCCTAGCTTAGGTAGTCATCAAAAAGGGGAAAAAACCTATACCAGGACTCAAGGACAAACAGAAGGAAAAAGAATTAACTAACAAGGACCAAGAAGATTTTGAAAATTTTTAAGTAACTAAAGAGCAAAAAGAGGTAATCAATACTAACGCTAGAGCCATACGTTTGCTTTATTGTGCAGTTAGAAAAATAAAATATAAAAAGATATCAACCAGCTAGATAACTACGAAAATATGGGACAAACTGGAAGTAACCTATGAAAGTACTACCAAGGAAAAAAAAATCAAGGATTAATGCTCTGGTCAATGAATACGAGCTCTTCAAGATGGAGGAAAATAAGGAGGCGAAATCAATGTTTGCACGATTCAGTAAAATTACTTGCTAGCTAAAATCATCAGAGACGATCTACTCAAATAACCTTCAAGTTAAAAGAATGGTAAGGAGTCTTCCAAAAGCATAGGAAACCAAGGTTGTCATTCTATAAAATGGAGATCTCCATAACATAACATAACATATGACAAACTGCGAGTTAACCTTCTTACTAATGAACAAAATCATATAAATATGTATATAAGGAGGAGAAGAAAAAACATGTCACCTTTTAGATTTTAAGCTCAAGAGAAGATGAAAATATAGAGGAAAATAACAACGAAGTAATGGCTCTTATAAATTGAGGGGTCAGACAAATTCTAAGACAAAGGCAACAGAGACCCCAAGGGTTTAAAACTAATGAATTTCCAAGAAATGATGATCGTTGTTATTATTGCAGTAAATCAAGAAATATTAAATAAAAATGTCCTACACCAAAAAGAAGGTCATCTAAGAAAAAAAATTGGAAGCCTGGAGTGACAAAAATAAAACTGAAGATGACACAAAATTTAACAAATATGTGCTTCATGGTAATGGCTGAATCAAATGAGATAAGACCTTTTAATTGTCAAGATATCAATCTTATTCAAAAAAATATTGCTATGATTACAATGAACGTTAAAAGATTATCGATGAATACAATTAAAATTGCTCAAGAAAAAAAATTAGAAAGCTTCCTTAAAAAGAAAGATTGAAAAAGAAAGGACGAATTGGCAAATTCAGCTTAAAACAATCCAGATAGAAATAAACTTTCTCCAAGAGGAACTTGATAATGTAAAAATACAATTAAATAGCTATAAGAAATCACCAAGTCACAATTACATTAGATCAAATCTTTTTAAAGCTAAATCAACCACTTTATCAGATTTTTCAGTTATTCTAAAACCTTTTTTACTTTCATTGGAATGTATGCTACACCGGTGGGAAAAAGAGGGAATAAATCATATAACTACAGACAACAATCTAAAGGAATGTGGATTTGGAGGCCTAAAGAAAGAACATGTAACCCTCAAGGACCCAAGACCACTTAGGTAACTAAAGAAAATTAATTCTTTTATTTTATAGGAACATGTCTGCAAAAGTTGCAAGAAATGGATGTGGGAAATAGGCAACACACTCTCTAGACACATTTCCAAGAAGAAATTAAACTGATAGTCTTTAACAAAATTTAAAGAAGGGTCGGTTAGATTTGGTGATAATGCCAAAGGAGAAGTCATAAGAGTCAGATTTGTGAAGCTTATCCTATCCTGCAAGCTCATTAAAGTATATCATGTCAATGTACTTAAATATAATCTATTGAGCATCAGTAAGTTGTGTGATGCGGGATTTAGTGTAGTCTTTAAAGCTGAAAATTGCTCCATAATGCATCAAAATAAAAAAAATACACTTATTGGTGACTGTTTTTATAATATTTATGTTTTGAATAATCCTAATTTTGATAATCTAACATGTATCATCGCTTAAACTAGTGACATCTGGTTTTGGCAGAGAAAACTTGGGAATGTGATTGAAAAGCTTTGTACACTTAAATTAGTGGACAGTCTGCTAAAGCTAAAGTTTTAAATGGATCACATCTGTGATGCTTGAAAATAGAATCTAATACCTTTCAAAGTCAAAGACATTTTAAGCAAAACCAAGCCCCTTCAAACAATCCATATGGATCTGTTTGGCCCTACCAAAATTGCCAGCATTGGTGGATAAAGATATGTATTTGATATAGTTTATGATTATTCTCTCTTCACATGGATAATGTTTTTTTATCATAAGCATTAATCATTCACTAATTTTGAGATATTTTGTGTAAAAGTACGAAGAGAAGCAGGATACTTCATCAATTATGTTCATAGCGATAATGGAGGAGAATTTGCAAACAAAGCTTTTGAGGATTATTGTTCTTAAAATGGTTAATCTCAAAACTTTGCCTCTCCTCGATCACTTCAACAAAATGGTGTCATCAAATAAAAAAGTTAGATCCCTCTCAGAGACTACAACAACTACGCTTCTTAAATAAAACTAACCTAATCACTTTTGGGCAGAGGCAGCGAGCACAACATGTGTCTTAACAAATGTCTCATTAGACCAATTCTTAAGAAGCGACGTTATGAACTGTGGAGAGGAAAGAATCCTAGAATCAACTATTTTTATATTTTAGATATAAGTGTCTCATCCACAATAATGACAAGAATAACTTGGAAAAATTTGATCTATGTAGTGACAAAGATATTTTTCTTGGTTTCTCTCCAACTAGTCGTGCCTATAAATCTTATAATAAAAGAACATTGTATTGAAGAATCTATACATATATTATTTGATGAATCAAATTCTATTTTTGTAAGTTTGAGTTCTGATAAGGAACATGTAAATAACTTTCAGCACAAAGCTTTTCCTGAGATAGCATCGGATCCAGTCGATGCTGAGCTGACTACGACTTTACCAGAGCTAGCTTTTATTTCTGAATCATAAAAAACAAATGCTCCAAGAGAATGGAGGCATAGTGCAAGTTTTCTAAATAAATTTATCATTGGAAATACAAATGATCAGATAGAACCAAGAGCTTTCCTAAGAAAACAAGCATCAGTAGCACTTGTATCTTAGATTAAACCTAAAAAGGTTGATGAGGGTTTCCAAAATGAATGATGGGTTCAAGCTATGAAACAATAGAAAGATTAGTTTGAACTAAATAAAGTCTAGAATCTGGTTGAAAGACCAAAAAGTTGCTTAGTTTCTTGAACTAGATGTGTCTATACAAATAGAGTGAACCAAGAAGGTAAGGTTATCCAAAATATAGCAAAGTTAGTAGCTCAAGGCTACTTCCAGTAGAAAGGTATTAACTACGTGAAACCTTTGCTCTAGTAGTAATGTTGGAATAAATTAAAGTTCTTTTAGATTTTGTTTCCTTTAAATGTTTTAAATTATATCATATAGATGTTAAAAGTGTTTTTCTAAATGGTTTCATTAATGAAGAGGTTTTTGTTAAACAACCTCTTGATTTTGAAGATCCGTCATATCCAAATCACATTTTTAAACTCTCAAATCCAGTCTAAGGTCTAAAATAATCTCCAAAAGCTTGGTATGAGATATTGAATACTTTTTTGTTAAATAATAACTTTAAGACAGGTAAAATACATACCACTTTTTTACTCAAAAATTGAATTTTATCTTTCTTATCGTACAATCTATGTGGATGCTATTATCTTTGGTAGTCCTAACACCTCTTTGTGTAAGAATTTTGCAAATCTTACACTGGGAGAATTTGAAATGAGTCTCATTGAGGGACTCACATTATTCTTGGGACTACAAATCAAGAAAACTCCCAAAGAGACCTTCATTATTCAAACCAAATACACAAAGGAGACGATTAAAATTTTTGGAATGGAAAAAAGAAAAATCTTTTGAAACTCCCATGAGACCCTGAACAAATCTCAACTTAAATACATCTAGAAAATATGTTGATCAAAAGAGTTACAAAGAGATGATTGGGTCTCTAATCTACTTGACTGTGAGTCGACTAGATATTATGTTTGGTATTTGAAAATGTGTGAGATTTCAGTTGTCTCCCAAAGAGTCTCATCTGACTATAGTAAAATAAATCATTCGCTATCTCATTAGAACTCAAAATATAAAATTGTGGACCCTTTAATCCTTAAAACTTTAATTTAAATGACTATTCAAATGTTGACTTTGCAGGTGATAAAAGTGATCATAAAATCATTAGTGGGACCTATTAAATTCTTAGGTATGCCTTAATTTTGGGGCAATACAAGAAACAAACATCAGTTACCTTATCAACCACCAAAGTTGAATACATTGCTATTGGTAACTTTGGTACATTGATATTGTGGATAATGCATCTATTACTTTACTTTGATTTAACATTTGAATCGATGCCTATTATATATAATAATACCAGTGCCATCTCTTGTCTAAATATATTGTGCATCATTCTAGGGCCAAGTATATATACATTAAACATTATTTCATTCATGATCATGTTGAAAATGGTGAAGTTTTGCTAAATTTTATTAATTTAGAAAATCAACTTGCAGGTATTTAAAAAAACTTTGTTGAAAGATTAATTTTGTTTTCTTTAAGAAAAACTTGGACTTATGTTCTTTAAAGAAAATTAAGTGCCATATATATTTTTACTCTATTTTTGTAATACCTCGTACTTTTTTTAGCTTAGTTTAGCTCCTAGTGCATGTATAAGAGGCTTAAAGCATGAAAATATAACTAAGTGTTGGGGACTTAGTATTATTTTTGGCCTCTTAACTTTGAGAATTTTTAAACAAGTCGTTCTGACCCCGAGACGTTAGTTTTTGTGCTAATTCAAGTTCAAAGGTGTAAGGAGCATGTGTAGGGAAAGTTTTGGATTTTTTAGATGAGGACTAGGTCATATTTGAATTTCGATTCCAGAAGCTCACCGCGATAGTATCACGTTGCACTGCCTATTGCGATGAGGTACCCATCGCATCACGCCACCCCTTTAATCAGCGTTCCAATTATGAATTTAAATCTCTAAGGGTCAATTAATTATTTTCCCCTTAACCTAATTCATAAAAACACAAAATTTAGCTTCAGTTAGGGCATTATTTACCCCTTTTTCTCCAATTTCCTCTGAAGAAACAAATATAAATCATTCCTAATATCATCAAATTCTATTTCTTTCTCTTCGAGAAAACCACGAACTCAAGCTTCCCAATTCAAGAACTTTTAACAAAGCTTTCAAGATTGTGTTTCTCTTCCAAGTGTAAAGATTAATGGTATGTTTGATGTTCATCTATGGTTTTCTTTCACCAAGAAGTCTAAGAATCCCTTTTTAAATGTTAAATTATGAGTTTTTCATGTTTTAAATGAATTATCTCCATGAATTACTTGTTATTTTGATTTCAAGATAAGATTACAATTATTTTCAAGTGGAATGGATTATAATATGTTTGGATGTTGAAGTTTCCATGTCATGTTCATGCAATTCAGGATAAATTCTCAAATTATGCTTGTTGTCATGTATTCATACTATCTCATGATGTTTAAAAGTATCCCCATGCTAAAACCTTAATCCCCATGTGTTTGATGAAATGCGAAAGAGAATGATTTTGTAGAATGATTCTTTGTTGTTATTTACATACAGTGTTGGGGCTATGAATACCCAATACTTAGTTATTTACATAGTCTCAGTATATTCAAAATGATTTCAGATATAATTTCAGTATCTTTAGAATTGTTTTAGACAAACCATGAGCATTATCAGTCAGTTAGTTATTATGATTAGTTTTTTATTCAGTTAAGCTTAGTTTAGTCCAGTAATTAGTGTCTTTTAGTTAGGAGTAGGATTCAACACTGAGCGAACCTAGGGATGGGGGATTATCTGTCAATTTGGACTGGTTCCTTAGTAGCAGTCCCTAAGTTCCAAAACTACATAGCCAGTGTAGGTTATGAGATGTCACCTGCCAGTTTAGGACTAATATTCTCTGAGAGGTCACTCGTTAGTTTAGGACTAACACTTTCTTTGGGTTTACCCTCCAGTTTAGGAATGACTCACAACTAGTATTAGTACCCGAGGCACGGTACTAGAACCCTTCAAACTAGGGTCACAGGTTGGACATCGATTAGCTCAGACTAGGGTATGTCAGTTAGATGATACCTCCCAGAGTTTCAGTTTTAGTATTCAGTATAGAATTCAGTTTAATTTTGATTGACCATAGCATACAGATTCCAGTTATCCAGTTATCAGATTTTAGTATTTCAGTTAATAGACTAATTCACTATTATTTTATATGCTTTGTCATGCATTCTCATAGCTTACAACTTTCACGCATATTATGCATCAGATATCTCATGTTATTCTGTTAGTTATTATCTCATGCTATTCAGTTAGTCAGTATTTCATGCATATGAACCTATGCATTTTAACCTAACCTCTTCTCATATACCTGTACATTTAAAGTACTGACTACATACTTTTTCTTTATGCTATGATGTCTTATATCATAGGTTTGGACACTTAGTATCTCGACCGTGCTTAGATAGTTCAGCATTACAGTTGCAGTAGCAATGGTGTGTCCTCATCTTTCGAGGAAAAGTTTATCTTTATTCAATATTTCAGTATTTACTATTTCAATCAGTGTAGAGTTAGTTGGGGGTTTGTCCCGTCAACTCTGTAGTCAGTCAGTTAAAGGTTTTTTATATATTCAGACAGTCAGTTAGTTAATTAGTTTTGTTAGTCGGACTTCAGTAATTTCATAGATTCATATCATACTTACTGATTTAGTTGTATTTTTAGTATTTAAAACATAATCGCATCATCAAATATTTTTCTACATATGTCTGTCATTATCAGTTACACTCAATGCTAATAATAGGTACCAGCACATGGGTTATCTTGTGGTCACTTATGACCGTAAGCACCGTGTGGCATCTAGGATGTATTCCTGGGGTGTTACAAACTTGGTATCAGAACTTAAGGTTTTACAGTGTCCTAGGGAGTTTGAAAAGCTACCTTGTGTATAGTCTTATGCATGGGTGTGAAGCACGCCAAACTTATGGACAAAAGGCTACACAATGTTTTAGAAAAAATTTCTCTTCTTTTAGTGTTCATATCATGTGAAAGAGCATTATCTTTACTTAAATTCACTTTCTCTTTAATTCTTCCTTTCGTTTATAGAGAATTTCTCCCATAAAGAACAACGAAAGAAGAAACGGGAATCATCCTGAACCTCCGCCTGTTTAGGAAGATCCCCTGAATGAGCATGTCTCTTATGCCAAATTAAATATTGCTTTCATTACCTTAGCTCATTTAGTAGATGCTCAGAACTGTCAAAAGGTTGTTGTCCTATCTAGACATATATTTTTTGCTCAACATATTGAGGAGGGAGCCTAGGGAATAATAGAGAGGGAGAGAAAGAGGTCCAGAATAGGTAGTTTTACGCCAAGGTTAGTGGGTGGCAACCATTCCCATTTACATAAAAAATTCTCAGCCCCAACTTCGCTTTCAGCCAGTGTGCCAGTGCTAAATTTTAGTAATGACAATCAAGATAGAGCACCAGGCTCTAAGTCACAAGGTAGTAGTAATGGTGTTCGTACTAATCGTCTTTATAGAGAATGTGGTAGGAATCATTATGGTATGTGTAATTCTGGTGGTGGTGTATGTTTTGGGTGTGGCAATCTAGGAAATAGAGTTAGGGAATGTCCTAAGGTTGGTCAGCAGAGTCAACACAATCGTCCTCCAGTTCCAGTTGGTCACCCGACTCAGCAGTGTGTCGTGTCCAGTGCCACAAGTGGTTAACCCTAGAATAGACTATATGCATTCCATTCCCGATAGGATTAGGAAAGTTCTCCCGATGTTGTTACAAGTACGTTACAAGTATTTCACCTTCATGTTTATGCTTTATTACACCCTAGAGCTTCGCTCTCCTTTGTAACCCCCTATATAGCTGTAAATTTTGGAGTTAGTCCCAAATCTTAGGCAAAACCATTCTCAGTGTCTCCCCTAGTAGGTGTCTCTATTTTAGTCAGGCAGGTATATAAAAACTATCCGATCACAATATCCCAGAAAGTCACCTCAGTTGATCTTGTGGAGATAGAGATAACTGATTTTGATGTCATTCTCAGCATGGATTGGCTCCACTCCTGCTATTCTTTAGTTGATTTCAGAAATAGAGCCATTCAGTTTTAGTTTCCTAATAAACTGGTCTGGGAATGGAGGGGTAGTACCTCAATGCTTAGGGGTCAGATGTGTTTTCAGATCCCTTCTCAAAATCTTGTGACAACATGTGATCTAGAGTTAGAGTATGAATTTAGAAGTTTAGAAGTAGTAAGGTGTGAATGGGATTGTTGGTTGTTAGAGGATTATGTATCCATAGGGCTAGCTATAAAAAAGGTGAATCTGTAGGCTTGAAATAAGGTCTGTATGAATTTAAGTTAAATTTGATTATGTGGGTGTGCTTATATAGTACCCTTGAGTTCTAAGTTTTAATGAGGCTAGTAAGATAGTAATTGATGTTTTTACCAATTTAGTTATAGGCTATAGGCTATTGATGTTGAATGTTCAGGTGTAAAGGTAATTCTCATAGTTAAGGGGGAAATGTAAGTTTAGAGATGTGATGTTTGTAGGTTATGATAAAAGTAGTATGGATCATTAAAGGTTAGGGTATATCCATGTTAAATATTAGAATATAAGTTTGAATCCTTGACGCTTGAGCTAATAGTAAAAAGTATCGAAAATTCTAAGTTAGTTAGTGTTTCAGTTATTGTATAATGATTGTTGAGGCTATAGAAAGCTAAGAATTATGTATCCGAAGGAAGTACTAGCAGTGGGACTTACATTATTTGGTGAAGTCTTTCAGGGTAAGTATAGTATTTATGTGTAATGTTATGTAGCAGATTCTAGAATAAAGTGATTGTAGTTCAGTTTAGAGTCATTTAAAAAGGGTTCCACAAACTTAGAGTGATGGTTTAAAACTTAGGGGGAGATTATAGAAAAAGAAACTATGTCAGGCTCTCAGATTCTATTAGTGGTGCCTGTATGTTGTAGAATAATAGTAAGGGAGGATGATGCCCAACCCCTTTTTTATTTCAGTGCAAGTTTTGTACTTTAGTTATCATGATATCTACTCATGGATTACATGTTAGCCCTATGATCATAGCTCATATTTGTGCACTTAAGAGAAAATCATTTACACTTCTAGTTCCTAGTTTAAGGAGTTCTAGTTTACCCAGCAGTCCAAATTATATTCCATGAATTTATGAACTCCAAACTCAGGTCATGCAACTCATGACTCATGTATTCATGTTTTGCAGTATGCTCAGTTCTCACGACTCATGCTACAATCCTAATGATAAGCGCAATTCAGATTAAGCCATGTATATCCTCAGTTTAGATGGTTTGATGAATTCATGCTCTGGATACTCTATTCTTCAGCCCTCAGTTAAGTGTTAATCTAAATATAGTGTTCCTTCATGCTTCAGGTCCTTATGTTCTAACCTTCAGTGACCTTTCTTTATGTCAAGATAGTGATGATGAACAGATGCTTAGGTGGGAGAGAGTAAACATTTATTGTTGATGAAAGATTATTTTATACTTGTTTTAGCTGAGGCTATAAGTGTGAAGTAAGGTTGAGGATGAGTTTTGGATATATGTCATGGTTAGTTGAAATTTTGTGTGTGTTTTATTGGTGTAGTGCATGGAAGTTGTTGATGATAGAGGTTTGGAGAATATGAGGAAGATGCTTTTATGGGTTTTTGTTTAGGAGTGCATAAGTGGTTATGATGATAAGCTTTAATTTCATGTTTTGATATATATGTGGATGAATGCACTGCGCGTTAGTAAATGTCTAGTAAGAGGTTGAATGTAGTTGATGAAGTGGTAATAATAATTATTCATGAGATGAGAAGTTGTGAAAATGCAGGGTGTACTAAGTTCATGATTCCGACTAGTATTTCAGTGTTATAGGTGCACTTTATAGATTCGAGTAGGCTTGAACATAGTTAGAGAATTCAGTTCTGCTTAGACTTCAGTAGTTATAGTTATCGATGCCCATGTGAATATTTTTAGTAGCCTCAAGTGAAGTGCAGTTTGAAGTGGAATGTATAGTTGAGTATAATATTTTAGTAAGATTTAGTCCGTATAGCCAGCAATTAAGTTTCGCAGTCAGATAGATGAGTTCCTATGTTTTCCATCTTTCGACCTAGTCTTACTATCTGAAGTTTCATGAGTATGGCCATATAAGAGGTAATTTGTTTGCATTCATGTAAATTGTGAATTCAGTTTGGTTCATGCATGAGTTTTAGGTTCCAGATATTCAGCCAAGATTCAGTTTGTAAGTGCCTCATGTATCATCTCAGTCTTTCCGTAGTATTTCAGCCAAGTTAGTATCACTTAGGTATGAACTATCTTAAGGGGGGGGGGATGTTATAATACCCCAAGTTTTCATGTATTAAAGCTCTCAACTTTTCTTCATGAAACCAGATCCAATCTGAGGCAGTGGTTACTTATAAGTTGACTCCCTCGTTCCTTTCTCGACCTTATAACTATCCTCATGTCATTGCATGCTTGCAAGGGATCAGTTCAGTTCATGTTATTAAGTTCCTCTATCATGTTTTAGATGTAGTCACGCAATCATGTTTTCAATTATGCTTGTTCAGTATTTAATTTTAGTTTTCCCAGTACTCTCAACTTAATCATTCTTATTTGTAGATGAATGTTCCCAAGGGGAACATATTGTAATACCCCATACTTTTCTTAGCTAAGATCAACTCCTAGTGCATGGATAAGAGGCTTAAAGCCTGAAAATTTAACTAAGTGTTGGGGACTTAGTATTATTTTTTTCCTATTAACTTCGAGGATTTTTAAATGAGTCTTCCTAACCCCGAGACATTAGTTTTTGAGTTAGTACATATTCAGGGGCATAAGGAGCATGTCTCAGGGAAGTTTCAAATTTTTTGGACAAGGATTGGGTCGTGTTTCGATTTCAATACCAGCAGCTCACTGCGATAGCATCGTGTCACACTGCTTATAGCAATAAGGTACCAATCGCGTTTCACCAAACCTTTAGTCGGTGTTCCAGTTATGAATTTTAATCTCTAAAGGGAATTTAAGTCTTTTCCCCTCAACCCAATTTGTAAAAGCATAAAATTTAGATTAAGTTAGGCATTATTCACCCACTTTTATCTAATTTATTCTTAATAAACAAACCCTAATCATACCCAAGATCATCAAATTCAATTCCTTTCTCTTCAAGAAATTCAAGAACTCAAGCTTCCCAATTCAAGAACTTTCAAGAATGCTTTCAAGATTCTGTTCCCTTCCAAATATAAAGGTTAAAGGTATATGTGATGTTCATTTATGGTTTTCTTCCACTATGTAGTCCAAGAATCCTTTTTAAATGTTAAATTATGAGTTTCTCATGTTTTAAATGAATTATGTCCATGAATTACTTGTTATTTTGATTTCAAGTTAAGATTACAATTATTTTCAAGTGGAAGAGATTATAATATGTTTGGATGTTGAAGTTCCCATGTCATGTTCATGCAATTCAAGATAAATCCTTAAATTATGGTTGTTGTCATGTATTCATGCTATCTCATCATGTTTAAAAGCATCCCCATGATAAATCCTTAATCCCCATGTGTTTGATGAAATGCCAAAGATAATGATTTTGTAGAATGATTCCCCACTATGGACTTTCAAAGATTTTGCATGCCTTTTTTGTTATTTACATCCAGTATTGGGGGATATGAATACCCGAAACATAGTTGTTTACATAGTCTCAATATATTCAGAATGATTTCAAATATAATTTTAGTGTCTTTAGAAGGATTTCAGACAAACCATGAGCATTATTAGTCAGTCAGTTATTATGATCAGTTGTTTGTATAGTTAAGCTTAGTTTTGTCCAGTAATTAGTGTCTTTCACTTAGTAGTAGTATTCAATATCAGGCGAACCTAGGGATGGGGACTCACCCGTCAGTTAGGACTGGCTCCTTAGTGGAAGTCCCTAAGTTCCATAACTATGTAGCTAGCGTAGGTTATGAGATGTTACCTGCTAGTTTAGGACTGAGTTTCTATGAGAGGTCGCCCGCCAGTTTAGGACTGACACTCCCTTTGGGGTTACTCACCTATTTTGGACTTACTTACAGCCAGTGTTAGTACCCATGGAACGGTACTCACACCCTTCAAACTGGGGTCAGGTTGGACCCCAATCAGCTCAGACTAGGGCATGTCAGTTTGATGATGCCTCCCTTAGTTTCAGTTTCAGTATTCAGTGTAGAATTCAGTTCAGGTTTCCTTGACCATAGCATACAGATTTTTAGTATCCAGTTATCTGATTTCAGTACTTCAGTTTATAGACAATTTCCGTATCATGTTATATGCTTGGCCATGCATTCTAATAGTTTACAGCTTTCACGCATATTATGCATCTGATATCTTATGTTATTCAGTTAGTCATTATCTCATGATATTCAGTTAGTCAGTATTTCATGCACATAGACCTATGCATTTTAGCCTAACCTCATCTTATATACCAGTACATTCAAAGTACTAACTTGCATACTCTTTCTTTTCGTGATGATGTCGTATATCATAGGTTCGGACGCTCAGTTTCCCAACCGCGCTTAGATAATTCTATATTACAACAACAGTAGGAGTGGTGAGTCCTCCTTTTTTGAGGATAAGTTTATCTTTATTCAATATTTTAGTTTTTCTCAATTCCAATCAGTATGGAGTTAGTTGGGGGTTTTTCCCATTAACTAAGCAGTCAGTTAGTTAGAGGCTTTTCAGACATTCAGGCAGTCAGTTAGTTAATAAGTTTTGTAGGTCAAACTTCAGTATTTTAATAGATGCTTTTCCGACTTATTGATTCAATTGTATTTTCAGTATTTAAAACCTTATGGCATTATCAAATATTTTTCCATATATGTCTGTCATTATTAGTTATACTCAATGCTCACAGTAGGTACCGACTTATGGGTTAGCTTGCGGTGACTTATGACCGTAGGCACCATGTGGCATCTAGGGTGCATTCCTAGGGCATTACAATTTTCGACCATTTTTTACCTTATGTACCTGACTTTCCTCAGTTATTACCCCTATATCCCTATGTTTTGACTCACACCCCTTTATTTTTTCCATAGTCACATCTTTTCTTACCTTTTTCTCTTCCCAATAACTTTATACCTCCCCTTCTAACCCATATCTTAAACTTTCACCTCTTTGCCTCCCTTTCATCAATATTAAAAACATGATTTTTCCTTCATGTAGTTCATACCCCTTCCTCATGCCTAAAACTTGTTCAATAGCTCACCCTCCTAAATATACCGTCTATTGTCTATCTAAAAATCAAGAGCCTATCCTCATCACCTGCTCCTTCAAAGAAGAGTTTTCCCATTCTCATCATTCTTCTTACCCCAAGAAGTGTGCCTATTCCAGTTCTCTTACTTCCTATAAAAAACCTCAGTCAAACTTTTTGGAAAATTTTCCTCCAGAAGACATGCATAAGTTCTGGACCTCTTCCCATCAAGAAAAGTTTGTTACTTTTTGGAGTCATTCAGTTGTTCTAGGATTTAGTTGTTGAACTTTAATAATTAAAGGATTCTTAGGGTAATGTAAGACCTCTTTTTAAGGACCAATATTTATTAATGGTATTTTGTCTTATTGGATAAGAAGTGTGTATGTATCCAATTCAGATGTTTTATGCTAATCTCTGTCTCTTAAAAGATAGTAGTAACATTGAGACCCTGGTGTTGGGAACACAAATCATTTTGAATGATTTCTTTTTTGAAAAAATGTCTGATACTAGTTCTCTGGAATTGTCCCTTTTATAAATAAAACTTGGCCCGAAAATCTTGATCTTAGTTTTGAGGAGTCTAAGGTTGTTATTCCTGAATCGAACACAAATTTGTCCAACTTTGGACCTCTGTCTTTGTTCTTTAAACACAATTGCTACTACTTTGATCCCTTGCGAAGGATCCTTGAGTAATGTTATTATTCGGGATGTGTTCATTTTGTACGACTTGTTTAAATAATAAAAAACAATGTCGATGTGATTTTGTGAGTACATGTTGGAGAGTGCAACTGACCTGCATACTTCAGTCAGTATGCCATTTGGTTTGTTAATTACTCACATCTTTCACTATTATTTAGTTGATCTTTCAAGTTATCCCATTGTTAAAGTCTCCACCACCTGACTCCAAAAACCTTTACTAGCATAGGATATGATTTCGTTGGGAATGAATGGTGCTAAAAAGAATCGATAAAGGCCAGGTCTGATCACCCTATAGTAAGTAAGACATTTTCTAAATGTAACTCTACCGTGTTGAGGGAAATAGAAGAAGATAGATTAAAATTTAAAGATTTTATAAGAGTCTATCTCTAAATTGGTGCAACTCAAGAAAGACACGAGCATAGATATGGGCAAGGTGCATATCGTTCTAGAAAGTATGAATAGGATAAAGTTAACATCTTCAACAAGTTGTTTAAGAAAATTGATTATACCAAGACTGAAGCTAATCCCTCCCACAATGAGCTCATTGTCTCTGTGCTAAACTTCTATTCAAACTTCTCAAAGATTGTGAAACTCTCTTATGAATGTTTTTGACATAATGTTCATAATACTTTTACCTATTTCCTTAAGAAACATTAAGCCAATTTTGGACAATAACTTTTTATTCAAAGAAGGCCTGCCTTTTTTTCTTTTGGATTGTATGAGGGACAAATAACTTCTCTCCTCTCCTAACAACTTGACTTTTTTTATGCTTTCCTTATTTAGATTACCTCCATTACTTGGTTCCTACTTACCTATTTTTGTTTTTTTGTGTTTGTTCTTGTTGACTATGCCAAAAGGGAGATATCTTCCTTTTAGTCTACTAGGTAATACTATGGCAACAGAAAGAACCAGCTATAAGTCATGGAGAGCTTTGTATGGTGATCATCATATAAAGAGTCAGCTACAAGTTAGGGAGAGCTTCATTATCAGACAAGTCAAATGATGTTTATTTTTTTATTATAAAAAAGGGAGATTTTTAGCCTCCTATATAATCACTTAATGTTTTAATAATGACAAACCAATAAAATAAACATGCAAGACCAAGTTTAGAAGATGATCAAACTCAGAAGATCTCAAGATAAAATGCAATCTATGGAGATCATGGATATATATAGAAAGAATCAAATCAAAGTACAAATAATATTGAAGGATCCTAAAACATGGAACCAAAAGATACTTATAAAAGAAGCAAACCTCAGAGATTAATCAAAACAGCGAATAAACATCAAGTAAAGATGACAAGATGACCAAATAAGGAAAAAGATCATATAAATTACATTGACATATCTGATATGGAAATGTATGCATGTGACTCCTCACTACGTCAAAGTAAATGACATATCATAATGCTTGGACATATTTGATATGGACACACTAACGATAAGATCCCGTTATCATGGACTCTATTTAAATCCTTATTGAAAGAAATCCTTTGGGTTTTTCTTTTAGAGAAAAAATGGAAAATCATGAAGACTATGTAAAGGCATCAAATAAAGTAGGTATACCACACAACTTCATAGAAAACTATTCCTCTGTCTCATCTTTTAGTATTCATAAAGCTTTGTAATTGCCAGTTTACAATTGTGACAAAAAAAAGATTGAGTCAATTTATTAGTTATACCAGTTGAGGTTGTGTCATAAAAACTGGATAAGATATTAAGATTCAAAACTTCTTCAACCATATTGTAACTCTTTCTTAACATCAGGCTCTATAGGAAATCCTTGAAGCCCAAGGGGGCTGGAATAGGAACCACACTAGTGATCCAAACCAATATAAAACTCTGTTATCTTCCTTACTTTTTCATTTATACTTTTGTGTTAATTTGGTTTTACTAAGTACACTAATTTTCAGGTGAGTTGACTGACAAGGCTGTATAGTCAACTCAAGAAAAAAATTCAATTCACCCCCTTAAATTTAAGAGTAAGTTAAAAGTGTCGACGATAGTTCAGCCATCACCTGTGACCATACCTATGGTTGAGGATTTTGTTTTGTTTGAGTATTTCATTTTATTCAGAGGTCTACTTCTATTGTAGTTTAGCATTATGTGACAGGGCTCCAGACTCTAGATATATTTATTACTCCTACTAGTCTCCTAGTGTTGATAAGATATTATTGGGGATCTCTCTATATCCAATGACTTTACCCTTTATGTCCATGGAAGGACAAAGTATATATGCATAGTTCATGAGGATAGATCCTCCTTGATTGGATAGAGATCATAGAGTTTATTCTTATATGTTCTTGCATTATTGCCGTGAAAGATTTCACCGGTTGGGCTTGGTGGATTCTAATGGAATACTCTTTACATCTTTTTAGTTCTTTAGGCCAGCTAGACAGTGGTGAAGGACTTGTGTAGAAAGTAGGCCAACTAGATGACCTTCTCTTTCATAGGATTAGTTTACTTAAGTATTTTTAGAGGAGCTTCTATGGAGATATAAGAGGTTTTATATTCAGAGGGCAGAGGGATTTGGTGATCATAGTGATATTCCTAGTGGAGACCAGGATCTTTATTATTATACTTGGATAGTATTAGCTTAGAGCGGTCGTTTGGGTTATTCAAGCCTATCTTAATAGGTTCCTACATCTTTGAGTTTTTTCTTATATGATTATTTTGTGCACTATAGGAGGGATGACCATATCTTAGACAAAGAGATGCTTCAATAATTGCTCGAGGAGATTTTAGATCCCAGTATACCATTAAGCAGGATGGACTCTACAGAGGAGTTTTTAGTGCAGTCACTATAAGTATGGTTTTTGGTACACCTTTATTATGCCTTAGTGGTGATTGATTGTGGTTCTATATTTTATTAGTTTTTTATTATTTAGCTTTGAGTCTTGGTATAATTCATAGATTTTTGCTAGACCTTTGTGTTGGCTACCCAGAGATATTTCATTAGTGTTGGGTCTGGTGTGCCAATCCTTTATTGGAAACTAATTCTTAGTATATAACTGTTGGTGAAATTTCTTTGATTATTGTGAATTTTGATGGTTTGATTATAGTGTTCTTGATGGTTGTGTTGTGAAGTAGTGGTGGATCATTATAAGCTTTTAGAATATTTTTAGAGTGTTGAATGGATCAGCCTAATGGTTTTGGAATCTCGAATTGTAGTGTACCAAGTGGTACTCATTAGTTATATACCCACTAATATCCTAGACTTAAGGTGTGCTTGATTTGAAAGGTTGGTGAGTAAAGATTTTTTTTTTGGTCAAGGAGAGATTTCAGGCATTCGAGTCTTGCAATTTGCTGCTTCCTTTGTATTTAACTTTTTATTTCTTAGATAAGCTATTTGGTATTGAGACACTCTCCGATTAGAATTTAGGGATTTCAATCATGAGGAATTTTTCTTTTGACTTGGGATGATTTTTGAATGGAAATTAGTACCTAGTGTGTAGCATTCCTTACTCTTGTAGCTAAGTAGCTTGGTGAAATATTTTTCTCATAATGTAATACCCCCGAGAATCCAAACCAATAGTAGAACCATGATTTAAGATCATTAGAAATATATTATAGAGGTTTGGTAGTTTTATGATCAAGGTTGATGTGTATTAACGCCTCAAATATGTCCTAGCTATAAAGCGAATCAAAACATCCCTTACCGATTAAATTCTTGAGAAGGATTTTGGTATAGTCAACTTCAAATGAACATACCTCTCGTTTTACTATGAATTTTTGATCTCATGACCCACCAAAATATATATAATTGAATTATCTTTCCAATGATATCAATTTCATTAAAATTTGAGGTCGGAGTAAAAGGTTATGACCATTGTACCAGAGAGCTATCAGCCTGCCAAAGTGCAACGGCCAAGCTGACGGGCCGCCAACTTTGTGATGGACCGTCAAGATAGGCCATCAAGTTTCAGTAGTGAGCTCGATTTTTGTCCCAAAACTGACGGTCCAAGTGGTGGTTCATCACCAAAGTGACGGTCCGTCACCCAGACCATCAACCCAGTCCGAAACAGTGCTGAAACATCGTTTTAATGAGATTTTTGGGTCCGTTTCCGCCCTTTTTAACACCAAATGACACTAAATCTAAACACATAACTTTTGATTCATCCTCAACACCAAAAATTAGGTTTTCTCTCAAGATTATCTCCCAAGAACAAGATTCAAGAACTTCTTCAAGAAAACTCAAGAATTAAAACATCACTATTCAAGAACCTTCAAGAAAAGCCTCCAAGAATATTCTCAAGGCTTGAAAACTCAACTTGTTCCATCGAATCAAGCCAAATAAGGTATGTGGAGTTTGAACAAGGATAATCCTTTCATCCTTGTGCCCAAAACTTTATTTTAATTACAAATTTACTGCAATTTATATGATTTCTCATGAAATCCAAGTTAGGGTTTATACCCATTATCATTATTTGCAAAATTATAAGATTTCCCATGATTTAGAAGTTGAATCACATGAGAATGTTTATATTTTTGTACATATCACGAAAATTTCCAAATTTAAAGATGATTATGAATGTTTTGTTATCAAGTATAAATTTTAAGGTGTTGAAATCATGAGATTCATATTATTCCAATATGTTGATTGAGATGATTGAAAGAATTTTTAAGATGATTGATAAGTATGAAGTTTAAATATGATTTTCATGCATTAAAGCTTTATATTATGAGTCCTAAATACAAGTGATGAGTTTATAAGGAGATTATGATCTCAAGTTTTATTGACAAGTTTTTATAAGTTCTTTCAAAAGAAAAGACTGATATTTTGAGATTTATGAAAGGTTGCTTTGAGGTAAAGTTGGGTTAGGAATCCACAAATGTTATTGATTCAAAGATTAGATATCTTTTATGAATTGGTCTTCATGATAGACCCGTGAGTTGATTGAGGTGGATTTCCTAACGCGTTCTGAGCTTGAGTCAGGAGTAGTATTTAGAACCGAGCGGAAAGTGTGGTACTTCCCTAGAAACTATATGCCACCATAGGATTGATATGATATTTGTGGGCCAGAGGCTGAGTTTGTGATCACTTAATTGAGGTTATACTCCCTAGCAAGAGTATAACGCTCCCGCTAATGTGGGGTTCCTTCATTAGGAGGGAAAAATATTGGACTCTATATAGC
Organism: Capsicum pubescens; assembly: GCA_030864215.1. Taxonomy (NCBI): domain Eukaryota; kingdom Viridiplantae; phylum Streptophyta; class Magnoliopsida; order Solanales; family Solanaceae; genus Capsicum; species Capsicum pubescens. Next base: position 36,434,735 of record CM061539.1, on the reverse strand, counting down.
TCACATGGTTTATGGAAGTTATAAGAAACTCCCAAGTCCATAAGAGTTCAAGTTTCTCGAGTCACCTAGTCGCTCTAAGTCCTGAGTTAAGGAGTTTTGAGTAAGTATAATGGCCCTCGAGATTTATATTACATGTTTTACTTTTAATGATTTATGAGACTTGTATTTCAGTTGTATTCCAGTCAAGTGGGACATTATTGTCAGCATACATGATTGTTTTTTATACAAATTGATGATATTGGTTGAATTATTGTATGCACCTTCACCTGTACCTCCACACACTCAGTACATTCCTAAGTGCTGACCCACATATATGTCTATGAGCTACATTATCTCATGATGTAGGTACAAGACTTAGTATGCATATTCAGATTCAGATAGTTCACAGCTTCCAGTAAGCAGGTGATGAGTCCTTTTGATCCAAGGGCTTGAGTTAGTTATATAGTTCAAGAAGCATTGTACTTTCCTAATTTAGTCATATTGTGTTGGGATAGTTGGGAGTCATGACTCAGCTACCGATAGTCAGTCCTAGTAGAGGCTTCATAGACAGTCAATAGAAGTTGATGTATTCAGTTTTAAATTTATCTGTAAAAGTTGAGTTAAAATCTTATAAATCCAATGTTGTATTCAGCAGTTTTGGAAAAGAGTTACATTCCGTATCATTCTATTAGATATATGCATTTTATTCAGTTGCTTTTGAGTTATGCCAGTTGAAGGGTTATCTTGGGGTCACTTGTGACCCTAAGTACCGTGTGTTGTCTCGGGACCCATTTTTGGGGCATTACAAACTTGGTATCAAAGAACAGAGTTCAAGTGTCCTAAGATGTCTGTGAAGCCGTGTCTAGTAGAGTCTTGCGGAACGGTATGGAGATGTTTGTACTTTTCTTTGAGAGGCTACAGTATATTTAAGATATATTTCCATTCTTTCAAGTCTTAGATCATGTTATAGAAGGGTTCTCTAAGAAACCTATACAAATTCTTATCTTACTCTATTCGAGCCATCCCGGCCTTACCCTCAAGGTATCAGAAATAGTCAAGCTCAAATATTTACTTCTAGAGCTTTCTCAAATAGTCTTCACAGATAGTTATGGGATTGTAAGTGAGCTAGAAAGTATCACATCAGTGCTTTGAGTTCTAAAGATTAAAGTGCTTTATTCATACTGATAAAAGTCGTGCGCTAAGCCCAAGTTAGATGTGCTTTCAGATTCCTCCTCAGAAATCCATAATGATAATCTGTACTTCCCTATTCATGTATCATTCTTGAGATAGCCTGATCAGTAATTCCAGTCCTTTCCCTGCTAATACTCTCAGACTTGCTAGCAAGAAGTTTCAGAAGTTTTACATGGCGGCTTGAGAGGAGCCTTTTAGTGTGTTATAAGCCCCTCAAGTTTAAAGTTATGTTCTCATTCTTATGAGTCGTTTAGTTAAGACAGAGTAAGATATGAATTCTTAGATTATCGAATATTGTTTGTTAAATTTCTATATCTTGTAATTTTGTTATCCTTGTGTTGTTGAAACTGAAAGACTAGTGAAGCCGTATGGGGCTCTTTCGATTCACTAGCATAGTTGCTTTGTTATTCATCTCAAATTCTTTTTCAAAATACAGAATCAAAGTCTAGTGAAGCCGTGTGAGGCCTATTTTGATTCTCTAGTGACTTGTTGGTCATCTTGTTATTCTCATGTTGGTTGGAACTAGGGGCCTAGAGGTGTAGTGGCAAGTTGGGTGGTAAGTATGATTTATTGAATATATGTATAGCCAAATCTTTTTGCATATGATTGAGTTAGTAATGAAGTGATATGTACTTGTGTGCCAGTTTAGTATAAGGAAGAGAAGGAGTTATTGGTTAAGGTAAATAATAGTTTTCTTAAAGTATAAAAAGGGTTGTTGACGATGTTTGTTATGCAAAAAAAGTATAGGCTATTGATGAGGGTACTTGGTGGATTAGTGTTGCTAATTTAGGCATTCCTAATATTGAAAGAGGAAGTTTAGTTGAGGCTTATAGAGCTATAAACTAAGTTTAGTTGTATATAAAGGGTAGATAGTAGTGATGTGTAGAAGGAGGACGTGTTAATGGATTATAAATAAGATAGGCCATATTATTATGATCAATTATTGTTGTTATGAGGTTTGAGTGGGATAGTGTTTATTGATGTTTTGTTTTATATTTTCCAAGTGATAATTGTGTGTGAGGTGGAGTTACAAGTCATGTTGAGCGCTAGGCATTAAGTTTGAACGATTGGTGGTCATGAAGGTGGATGTGAAGATTTCTTGGTTAATGGTATTAGTTATAGGGAAGTGATCTAATAGGCTTGAAAAGTGTATGCAAGAGCTTAAGTTTGGTTGATTGGTATCAAGTTTGATATTGTATCTAGGATGAGAATGTTTGCCCAAGGTGCTATTGGGCTGCACTATTTTTGAGGATCATTGCATGTGGTGTAGTTAGTAGTATCATGGAGTTTCTAGGTGGAGAAAGACTAGTTAGATAATGAATGATGTTCTTGATAGCTAAGTTAGGGAGTTATAATTGAAAATGTTGAGCCTTTTAAATTTGATTTTGATCCTCATGGTTTAGAAATATAAGTTTACAAGAGTGATGTTAGTAGGCTATGACAGAAGTAGTATGGTTCGTCAAAGGTTGGGAAGTATTCAAGTTAAGCGTTAGAATCTATGATTAAAATTTTAAAGTTGAGCTAATAGAAATAAGAGTTGAAAAAATAGATGGTGTGCGCTCTGACTATGGGATGCTCATGCAGATTTGAAGTTAGTAAGTGTTCAAGCATTATATGATGTCTATTGAGGCTATATAAAGATAGGGTGTAACTCAGAAGGTGGTGTTAGAAGTTCATTTTATGCTTTCAGGTGTAGACATTCGGGTTAAGTTCTATTATTCATGTGTATTGTTATATCCCAGACCCTAGAGTAAGGTGATTGCAGTTAGACTAAGGTTTATATAGTGGTTTATATAGTGATTCACAGCCTTAGAGTGATGGCTTAAATCTAAGGGGGATATGATAGAACAAGTAACCAAGCCAAGCTCTCAGATTCTAGTAGATGTACCAGTAAGTAGTAGAACAGCTATGAGGAAGGATGATGCTCAACCCATTCTTATTTCAGTATATTTTTTTTGTTATCCTAATACCTACTCAGGCCTTGCGTTTCAGTTCCATGATCATAATTCATGTTCATGCATATCATAGAGAACTATGTACTCTTCTAGTTCCTAAAATAAGGAGCAGTTGGAATCACATTCCATTAGTTATGAACTCTAAATTCAGGTCATGCAGCTCATGACTCATGTACTCAAGATTTACAGTGTGTTCAGTTCATGTATTCAAGCAATACTTTTAATGATTAGTGAAATTCAGATTTATATCATGCATGTCCTCAGGCTAGACCTCTTTTATAAGTTCATGATGTTAAAAACTCTATTCCTCAAGCCTCAGTTGAGTGTCAAGTGGTACATAGTATTTCTTCATTTTCAGATCCTCACGTTCCAATCTTTTAGTTACCTTTCCTTAATTAAGATAGTGGTGGTGAGTAGTTGTCTAGATAGGAGAGAGTAGATATTTCTTATCAATGATAGAAGGTGGCACACTTACTTTATCTAAGCGGTAATGAAATAAGGTAAAGGCTAAGTCTTTGATGATTGTCATGGTTAGTTGAAGTTTAATGTGTTATGATTGGGAAGATTGTTGTGTGTCTGTTTTATGCAGGTCTATAATATTGAGGTGAAGCTTTTTGTGTATGACTTGATTAGTTGAGAGTATTTTATATGTGTCTTCTTAAGGAGAGTTCATGGAAATTGCTTTTGATAGAGTTGTGTAGGATGTGAAGAAGAGACTTTATGAGTATTTAGTTGAGAATGCATATGTGGTTATGAAGATAGGCTTGAATGTCATGTTTGTATGCATGTGGATGAAAGTATTGCGCGTTAGTGAATGTCTAGTACTAGGTGGATTGGAGTTGTTGAAGTGGTAATGAGAATTACTCTTGAGATGAGAAGTTGTGAAAGTGTAGATGTGTGTAAGTTCATGATTCAGGATGGTGTTATGTGGCGAATCTTGTAATTCTAAGTTAGGCTTGAAGATGATGAAAGAGTTTAGTTCAAGGATATATGAGTAGATGGAAGTATCAGTGCCATGTGAGAATTATAAGTCGAATCGAGCAAGTATAGTATTGGAGAGGAATAGTATAGTTTAGAGAGTTCTTGAGATGTATAGTTGAGAATAAGAGGTTTCATTGCTTGAGGCCTAGTACTTCTATTCCGACTCGTGACTCATAGGTCTAAGTTCTAAGCTATGGAATTGTGGCGATTTTGCAATGTTTGATTCAGATATCTCATTTAGATCTGCCTAAAGTTCTTTGCTACCTCATATCTTTAGAACTCCCTAGAAGGATACTGAAGAAATCCTCCATTTGGGTATGAGTATCTAGTCATGATTCAGCTCATAAGTATTCAGTAAATGATCTTAAATTTTGAGTATCCCAACTCAGATAATGTGATATCCATTGTGTGATCCTAGTCCCACTTTCTTTTGAATTGTGACTACACAAACTATCACTCTGCAGTTCTATAAGTACGATCGCACCATGAGCGTGTCAAGTGAATTCTAAACTCTCAGCATGAATTATCTCCTTATAATAAGTAATGACAAGTCAACTTAGATTTAGTCGAAGATAATAGCGTTACTTCATTCAGTTCTTTTCCAGCCTCACATTCAACTATACAGCTACTTCCATAAGAATTCATGCACTCAAAAATCAGTTCAGTAGCTCATTATGTTCAGGATTTAGTGATTCCATTTATTTCAGTTATGCATGATAGCATATAGCCTCAAATCCATCAGTGTTTCCAACTTTATTAGCCACATTAAAGGAGGAATATTCCCAAGGGGGAGATAATGTAATACCCCTAAGAATCCAAACCAATAGTAGAACCATTCTTTAATCTCATTAGAAATAGATTATAGAGGTTTGGTAGTTTTATGATCAAGGTTGATGTGTATTAAGTACTCAAATATGTCCTATCTATCAAGCGAATAAAAACATCCCTTACCGATTGAATTCTTGAGAAGGATTTTAGTATAGTCAACTTCAAATGAATATAACTCTCATTATACTATGATTTTTTGCGTTCATGACCCACCAAAATATATATAATTGAATTATATTTCCAACGATACCAATTTCATTAAAATCTAAGGTCAGAGTAAAAAGTTATGATCATTTTATCAGAGAGCTGCCAGCCTGCCAAAGTGCGACGGCCAGGCTGACGGGCCGTCAACTTTGAGATGGACCGTCAAGATAGGCCGTCAACTTTCAGCAGTGAGCTCGATTTTTGTCCCAAAACTAAAGGTCTAAGTGGTGCTCCATCACCAATGTGACGATCCGTCACCCAGACCGTCAACCTAGTCTGAAACAGTGCTGAAACATCATTTTAATGAGATTTTTGGGTCCTCTTCCACCCTTGTTAACACCAAATGACACCAAATCAAAACACATAACTTCTCATTCATCCTCAACATCAAAAAATTGGGTTTCTCTTAATATTATCTCCCAAGAACAAGATTCAAGAACTTCTTGAAGAAAACTCAAGAATCAAAACATCACCATTCAAGAACTTTCAAGAAAAGCCTCCAAGAATATTCTCAAGGCTTCAAAACTCGACTTGTTCCATCGAATCAAGACAATTAAGGTATGCAGGGGTTTGAACAAGGATAATCCTTTCATCCTTGTACCCAAAACTTTATATTAATTACAAATTTACTGCAATTTATATGATTTCTCATGAAATCCAAGTTAAAGTTTATACCCATTATCATTATTTGCAAAATTATAAGATTTCACATGGTTTAGAAGTTGAATCACATGAGAATGTTTATATTTTGGTATATATAGAGGAAATTTCCAAATTTTAAGATGATTATGAATGTTTTCTTATCAAGTACGAATTTTGAGGTATTAAAATCATGAGATTCATATTATTCCAATATCTTGATTGAGATGATTGAAAGCATTTTTAAGATGATTAATGTGTATGAAGTTTAAATATGATTTTCATGCATTAAAGCTTTACATTATGAGTCCTAAATACAAGTTATGAGTTTATAAGGAGATTATGATCTCAAGTTTTGTTGACAAGTTTTTATAAGTTCTTTCAAAAACAAAGATTGATATTTTGAGATTTGTGAAAGATTGCTTTGGGCTAAAGTTGGGTTAGGAATCCACAAATGTTATTGATTCAAAGGTGAGATATCTTTTATGAATTGGTCTTCATGATAGACCCGTGAGTTGATTGAGGTGGACTTCCTAACGCGTTCTGAGATTGAGTCGGGAGTAGTATTTAGCACCGAGTGGGAAGTGTGGTACTTCCACAGAAACTATGTGCCACCGTAGGATTGATATGATATTTGTGGGCCAGAGGCCGAGTTTATTATCACTGAATTGAGGTTATACTCCCTAGCAAGATTATAATGCTCCCGCCAATGTGGGATTCTTCCTTGAGAGGACAAAACGTTGGACTCCATATAGCTCACATGGTTTATGTCGGTTATAAGAAACTCCCAAGTCCATAAGAGTTCAAGTTTCTCGAGTCACCCAGTCGCTCTAAATCTTGAGTGAAGGAGTTTTGAGTAAGTATAATGGCCCTCGAGATTTATATTACATTTTTTACTTTTCATGATTTATGAGACTTGTATTTCAGTTGCATTCTAGCCAAGTGGGCTATTATTATCAGCATACATGATTGCTTTTATACATATTGATGATATTAGCTGAATTATTGCATGCAACTGCACCCCCACACACTCAGTACATTTACAAGTGCTGACCCACATATATTTCTATGTGCTACATTGTCTCATGATGTAGGTACAAGACTTAGTGTGCACACTCAGATTCAGACAGTTCACAGCTTCCAGTCAGCAGGTGATGAGTACTTTTGATCCAAGGGCTTGAGTTAGTTATGTAGTTCAAGAAACATTGTACTTTCTTAATTAAGTTGTATTGATTTGAAATAGTTGGGAGTCATGACCCGGCTACCGATAGGCAGTACTAGTAGAGGCTTCATAGACAGTCAGTAGAAGTTGATGTATTCAGTTTCAAACTTGTCTGTGAAAGTTGAGTTAAAATCTTATAAATCCAATGTTGTATTAAGCAGTTTCAGAGAAGAGTTACATTCTGCATTATTCTATCAGATATATGCATTTTATTCAGTTGTTTTTGAGTTATGCCAGTAGAAGGGTTAGCTTGGGGTCACTTGTGACCTTAAGTACCGTGTGACATCTCGGGACCCATTTTTTGGGCATTACACATAAGCTTGGATTTGAGTATATATTTTATTCTTTGTGGATACTGTGTCAAGTAATACTAAATGGGAATTGAGAGGGTTTAAGTTGTACCTTTTTAGTGTATGCCTTTTGTATTAAGGAATATTGAATGAAAAGAGAGTTAAGGAAAAATTAAGGATGCTCACGCTTAAGGAAATTGGTTATGTTTAGAGTTTAACTATAGGTATGTGATATAAATTTGTAGTTCTATGTTATAGTTCATCAGTAGTTGTCCAGAGTCTAGCGGTAATTCATCCCGAACATTGATTGATATTTAGGCATTCGTCTTTGAGTTGTAGTGGTTGTTGCACTTCCTTTCTGGATTGATTTACTCTTGTGTGACAAGTTTCTTATGTGTGTGTAGTAGAGGTTTTTTGATGTGTCATGGTTTCGTGGAACTTTCAATGATTAAAGCTAGGATATTATGCAAGTACTTTGGTCTTTTTATTAAATATGATATTTTGTCGCTGTTTTGTAGGAAAATAGGGTAGAATGTGAGTATACCAAATAAAGAAAGAAAAAGCTTGAGAAAAGATGTTTCTGCATGGACAAATGAGTCGTTGTGTGATGCAACGACTTGTTGTTTAAGTCGTTGGGTGGCTAGTGCGCAAGTAATTAAAGGATGCTTAAGTAACCACTATGAAATACAGGATCAGACAATGAGTCATAGGGAAGATCATTCTTAGCAAATGAGAGTTAAAATCTTGAGAAAGTGCAAGACTGAGTATAGTGCATGAAACTGATGAGTCATATGGTTAGGCTATGACTCGTCCTGATGATAGTACTGAGCATATGTAGATAATATTATGAAATCAAAAAAATTCACTATAGAGATAACGAGTATGGCTACGACTCCTCAGGAGACGTAATGATTCACCACCAAAGAGCATTGAGGCTATGATACGAAGCTGATAATGATGAGTCACCAGTTTAAATGACTCATTTTTTGAGGCCTTACCACTGCTAACATTTTTTTCCTACTTCATTATGGATAGTAATTTTAGGTTTTGTTGTTTAGTTATAAATACCCTTTTTATGTTCTTGTATTAGTTTACACCCTCTTTATACTTGAATAATATATTGATTCTGAGATACGCTTTTCATCTTGTAATCCTTGTTCTTGTTTTTTACGATTGGATATTAATTTGAGATTCTAGTTTTTATGCTTAATTTATTTAAAGATTATTCATGTGATTTCTTTCATGAATTCTATGGGTGTTCTTGCAAACATGAGTGGATAAATCCTCTTAACTAATGTTGTGGGAACCCTGATGGAATAATGAAGTAGAAGAAGTGTGAAGTCTTTCTTGATTGATGTTCTTGCATTTATTGTGATTTTCTACAAAGATTACAATATTAATTTAAACCTATCAACCTTAGTTTAATTAATTTAAGATCCACAAGGAGATAGTTAATATGACATCCAAGACAAGGGTTAGTAATATGACCCTCGATGAGAATGAAAAGGTGATGAGTGAAATTCACCAAAGGTGATCAAAAGATAGTTGATGATACATAACTTGTCAGATTCTACATATAGGCATTGAGATAGTTTGATGAATCATGATAAGTTTACGAAGTTAGAAAGTCAGGAGGAAAACAATCCAAGTATTCATCTCATATTAATTTCAACCTCAAGTTATCAAGATTTTTATTACTGATATTGCCCGCAAAAAATCCCCCATTTACTTTTTGCACTTTCCGACTACTTCAACAAGTTTGTGATAGAGATTCTACCTGTTCTCTGTGGGTTTGACACTAACCTTTGTTGGGTTCTTTAATTGACAGAGACTGCATGATACTTTCTTGGGGTGTAATTTTGGGTGACATCAATTTTTGACATTGTTGTCGGGGAATATGGTTATAGATTGATTGATTAAGGTTGTTGGTTTTTATTTTTTTGTTCTTCTTGGGGCATATGCCACTATATACCCATTACTCAAAGTAAAGTCAATACTTGATCCCACTTGATTTTGAGCTTAAAAGAACCTTACAACAGAATTGTAATATGGAAGACCATGAGCGTGGGGTTTATGATGACCATAATATGATTCCTCTACCTCCCAATGGTGTACAATAAATGACCTCACCAACCATTTCTTGGTTATTAGCCAAATAAAATATACGGAGGTAAGCTTCCAAGAATATAGCTTAAGAGAAAAGAGTGAGATAGTAAGAAAAGCATCGAGCAACACTCGATAGAGATAGATAAAGAAGAGATAGAGTTCAATACTCTACTTTTAATTACTTACCAACATTTGATGATCTGTAGAAAGATTTGGGGTATGTTTAACCTATCGAGAAAGTAGATATCATTCCTCTTGAGTTAACTCAAGGTTTAAAGTTTGACATTAGGAGTGCATGATTCAGTTGCTTAATCTTATGGGTGTGTTTGTTGGTTTGTCAACTAATGAGGAAAACATGCACATCATGAATTTTGTTAAAATTTATTGTTTTTATATTTTACCTAGGGTGAGTCAGGAAGCTTTGAGACTTGAGTTATTCCCTTTCTCTTACAAGAGAAGGGATATTTTAGTTATGGAAACTTTCTCACGAGTCTGTTGATGAGTGGTCAATCTACCACTCAATTATACTTCCTATTTGTGCATATTACCATGTGCTGAATGAATAAGTGAGACATAATTTTTGATTAAATGCACTAATATTCATATCATGTAGGCACCAAGATGATAATATGGAAAGATGTGGATTGGAGCTAAAAAAGAACAAAAGGGAGAAAAGAAGTCCAGCTGAAGAACTAGAGAAAAACATGACCTAAGTTATCGCGATTGCGGCCCTCAGACCGCGGTCGTGGTCAGTCAAGATGGTCAATATACCATGATTGCATAAGATCTTACCGAGATCACCACATTGCTCATAATCACACAAATATGATAGAGTTTGCGTTTAATACAATTGCAGAGAAGCCTTAGCGATCACGGCCTAGCGAGATTAATGAGGCACTTTGGTCAAATGTCATAGCTAATCCAAATTTCCATATAAGAACTATGTTTGTTTTCATGGACAACACGAAAAGGGGAGAGAGAAAAAAGATTTGGAAAAATTTTTAGAACCCTAGATTTTGGGGAAAACACATCTTCCCTTAGTGTAATTAAAATTCCAAGAGAAAATTGGTGAACTTGAAGTGTGAATTGAAGGATTTATTTAATCTACATTGATATCGCTTCCATGAATGAAATATTTGGTAAATTTCTTCTCTTTCATTTCACGAGTAGCCAATTTCTCTAGTCTTAGGATTATGTTGAACTAAAGTGTTACTGGTGTGTGGGTATTGATGGTTTTATATGATTTTTAGTTGTTGATTATGGATTCCACCATTTGTTGAGTTCAATAGTTTGAATTTATGGGTGAAAACTCCAAATTTCCAAATGGGTTTGATGGGTGAAAACCCCAAACTCTTGAAAACCTTCATCATTCTTGAAGAGGGATGAGGGTGAGCCTTAAGGAACCCATGACAATTTCAAAATAAGGGTCATAGGGGGACAGGAAAATGGTGGAAAGTTTAGCATGTGATTTACTACCTTTAGCAATCTTAGAAATAAGTATAAAAGAAGGCTAGGTCTTGTTAAGGGCATTTTTCTAGAAATTGGGATGCCCGATTGAGGTTTTGGGTGATTATCATGGACACACTTTTAGGTGCTCGAAAGAATCAATGGGTGAAATCTTTGAGGTTTTATTGACAAACTAACCGCAAAGACTTTTGGCCTAGCCTATCTTGCATTTAACAACTAAGTTTTATGCTGAATTATCATGAATCTATGCACGTGTTGCCTACAGGTAGACATAATCACAATATTTTCTCTAACTTTGATGCAAAATCAAAAGTGTTATTGCGTCTTGTAGTGTGACTCAAGATTGATACAAACCAAATCATAACCCCCTCCCCCCACTATACATTACATATTTCTTTTTGTATTGACTTTAGGTATTTTTTGTAGTAATTAGAGCACCCATAGGACTTGAAGTTTAAATTTTACTCCTTATGGATTCGACCCCAACGTGAGTTGGTCTATTGACAATGACTGCCTTACCACTCAAATTTGGGAGTAAGTTAAGTGTTATCTTCCATTACTAATTAGAATGAGTTGCAAAAATAGTTCTTAGCCAGATTCTTCCCTCATTCTATAAGGCTAAAGTCAAAGGATGAGATCTATAATTGTAGGTAATTACATTAAGAGAATTCGTAAGATACATGGTTTAGGTTCAAGAAAAAGTGTATGATTGTTCCTAATTTCATAATTTCATGGAGGAATTAGCTGAGATATTCTATGGAGCCCTGAATACAAATACAAAAACTATTGATGATACTATTACTAGTGGGGCTTTCATGATTCTTCATTGGGAGTTTGCTATAGAAATTTTAGATTAAGTCTCTAATACCAACCGAGGGTGTTATACTTGGGAGGCTTAAAGAAGAGTTAGCCTTTATGCTATTGATCCTTCCAGTGAGTAGAGAGCTCTAGATAAGATAGTGGCTCAATTGGTTGCACAACAGAGGATAGAGATTGTACTACTTGCCAAAAAGTTTTCAAATATGAATGTTGAAAAGGTGAATATAGTGATCATGAGAGGTAAGTATACTTTACATGATGAGTATGTATCTGAAGAGAAAGTTATGTATATAGATAGAGAGATGGTGGTTTTCTGAGCCAAGGGTCAAGGGTCCAATTAGGACACTTTGAAATTGAGGTAAGGAAATCAAGGTTGAAACTATTATGAGGGTTAGTGTATGGATCAGAGTAGAGAAATGGTAACTGGAGGTGAAAAGATGATTATAAAGAGAAAAATGGTGTGTATTTTCTGCCAGGGAACCATGACACTGATTCAAGGATAGAATCATTACTTCCAAATCTGGTTAAGGGTTTAGAGAATCAAAAGAATTGGCTTAAGAAGATTAAAGCGGATATTTTAGGACTGAGCCATAATATAGAATCATATTCTACTGTCATTAAGTAGCTAGAGCACTAGTTTAGGAAGATGACTACTACTTTGAATTAGTGTCAACTGGGAACTCTTCCAAGGAACACCCTTAAAATTTGAAGAATGACTGTCACAACTTAGCCATCACCACTCGAAGTTGTTAGGTGACTATTGATCCTTCTTTGCCTATAGTTGTTGAGGAAAGGAAAGATGTTATTGATGATGATGATGCACCCAAAGCAGAATCTGAGAAGTTTGTGACTAATAGTAGGTGTAGATAAATGACTCAAGAAAGATAAATAAAAGAGGAAGGAAGTAGAGCTTGTCTCGAAAACCATCTATTAACTTTCCCACCTTTTCCTCAAAGATTAAAGAACGAATAAGAAGAAGCAAAATATAAAAAATTCATGTCGATGTTGAAAGAATTATTTGTGAATATCCCTCTCGTAGAAGAATTAGAGTAGGTTCCTGATTATGCAAAATTTATGTAGTATTTAGTGATGAAGAAGAAAATATTGAGTTTTGAGCCCACTGGTAATATGAACCATTGCAATGCTACTGCTTCCCGATCTTTGGTTGAAAAGAAAGAGGTTCTCAGAGCTTTCACTATTTATTTTACTATTAGGTCTCTAAATTTCTCACTGGCATTGTATGATTTGGGCACTAACATTAATCTGATGCCGCTAATTGTGTACAAGCAGTTGGGGTTGGGGTCACTTAAGCCAACGTCAAGAAAATTGTTGGTGACAAATAGGACTATAAAGAAGTTTGTCGGTATTTTGTGTGATGCCTTGGTAAAAGGTAGCTTTCTTCATATTCCCAGCTAATTTTATAATTCTGACTGAGAGGTGGATTTTGATGTCCCCATTATCTTAGGAAGGCCTTTGCTAGTCACGGCTAGGGAATTGGTTGACATAGAGATAGGATATGTAAAATTTAGAATCAATGATGAACAAGTTTTCTTTAATGTTAGTTAGTCGATGCGACTACCAAAGGATATGTGTGTGGTGTCTTTGATAGAGACTACTTGTAACAACTTGATTTTTGTTGATTTTTGTGTAATATTCATTTCTGTGTGATTTGACCATTTTACTCCTCCTCGTTATTGCTTTGTGTTATTTCTTGGGTGTGGCGATGATTTGCATAGTTTTGATGCATTTAAATGTAATTTATGTGAAATTATAGTTTTTACTAGTTATAAGGCTCTATAGTTGACTTCGGACAACATTTATTGATTTGCGCACGGGATGGAAAAACAACTTACACTGACAAATCCAAAATGTTTATCTAAGGTTTGTAGCATGTTTGGTGTGTTTTACGGCTTTTATATCTCATTTTCAACCTCAGTTTAGAAAGTTGTGAAATTAGATTTTGGGGGTCAACTTTGTGAAAAAGGTAATTTTTAAAAAATCTAATATCACAATTGAGTTTGGAGCATCAAATTTTATAGGGTAGCATAGTCCATTTGTATTATTGGGATTCCAAATGAATCTTAAGGGGTCCGTAGCTAATCCTAAGTCTCTAGCTAGCGCACCCACTTAAGAGGTATTTTGGTTGCTTAAACGACTAAGTTAAGCAGACGAGATATCGGTTACGTTACTCCTGTGTTGAATACACGACTATTGCTTTAGTGAAAACATGATCTCTTACGTGACACCCACTGACAGGAAAATTATCGCATAAGCGACACCTGGTCACTTAAGATATAGTCACTTAAGCTATCCGAAATTGCTTAAGCGATGCCTGGGTTAATTATATACCCTATTTTTCAAGGTTTACACCATTTTTTAGACTTGGATCTAGGAGATTGAGTTTTTGAGAATTTTCTTTAATTTGTAATCTTGGGTGAACTCTAAAAATCCTATCTCAAATACTTTTCTTTTATTTATCTCCAATCTTGTTTAAATGCATATTTAAAGATTGAATTTATGGATTTTGGCCTAGAAGGGCCAAATCATTATTTCGATTCAAACCTCAATTTCACTTTGTTTTAACATGCATATTCTCTTATGAGTCTTTTAGTCTTGGGAAATGTATTTTGGACAAAAAAATTGGTTTTACCCTTGTTTTTTCAAAAACCCATTTCGGGGGTCCGTTTTAACCAAAATTTGGAACTGGGTTATATGGATGTCTTTGTCTTTATTTTCACTCGTAGGATTGTGTTTGTATGTTTTAGTTGTTTTTGGATTCCTTCATGAGGGGAAATATTTGTGACAAAGGCTTATTCATTCATGTTCTGGCATTTGAGGTAGGTTATGGCTTAACTTTCTTCAGACTGGGTTGGGTAGATAACTTTGGTACAAAATCATGTTAAGGGTGTCTGAACTAATTATGAAAATTGCTATATTTATCATACTGTGCCCATGTGGTGTGCCTTATAATGATGTTAATTGGTGGTTTTTGAGACATTATTTACTTTGTGTGACTGTGTGGGGTCTTATATGATATTGTTGGTCTTGTGTATGTAATGTTAGTTATATCTTATTTCATGAAAAAGCCTAATGTGGTATCAATTGTATATATTGGTGTATTTTACCCTATTGGCATATGAATTATGTTGGATTTCATAGATGGTTGGAATATTGAGTGGATTTTGGTTCACATGGCTTGTATTTTGGTTGAATATGGAAATTCTTCTTTTGGTTGGTTGTGAGCATTACATATTCATATTACATACATTTCTGAAACATTGGTACCACCAGAAATATTTGAAACACTAGCTTTTTCTAACAAAAAATATGACATCTTTAAAATACTCTATTGATAGATGTGCCAGAGAAGAGATATGGATAAGGTATTAAATATGGATTGTATATGGGTTTACGAACCGTTCATGGGTCCTACCTCTTGAGCACAAACTTGTAGTTGTATACGAAGGTTGTGAGATGACCTCGTGCATCACATCATCATTATTATCATCATCATTATTGCATTTTAATATATACCTTATGCTTTGTTTATGTTTAGTATCATCCACAAAATAATATTTATCTATGTGTATTACTTTACTCATACAATCATGTGTGATATCCATATACCTGTGTCTCCTTGTTGTATTTGCATGTGGTATATGTGAACATTGTAAAATTATTATTGGATACGATGTGGGATATTGTTTGGGACATTTTCGGATTATAGGTGACGTGACCTATGTATTTTGTATGCTTTATTTTCTATTTTTCTCAGTTTGCCTATGATATCTACTGAGTACAAGTGGATCGTACTCACTTCTACTGTTCCCTTTTGTTGTAGATCCAAGTTGAGTATGCCTTACAATAGTTGATTCAGGCAGTACTTGGAGCATATTTAAGGTAGCTACTAATCTATGCATCTAGAGTTGACTTCTACCTTTCCTTAACTAGAATATGTCTTGATTGTATTCAGAGATAGAGCTTTGTTCCTATTTTGGGATATCATGTGTACATGGAGTTGTACTAGTTAGTTCTTACATTGTGAAACCAGGTTTTGGGTTATTATATGGTATCTTGACTATGTATTATTACTTTTACTATACATATGTGATTTGACTTTGTTCTAGGAGTATTGCCTTGGGTTTCCGTATTGAGTTCTTAATTCATCTCAGTTTGAGTGATACACATACTTGTTAAGGCTTGTCGTGGCAAGTGCCATCATGACTCTTAATTTTTGGGTCATGAAAAAATTATATCAGAGAAGTAAGATTCATTTCTCTCAATAGTGTAAGAATGAGGTGTCTAATTGAGTCTCACAGATTAGTTTGTAGACATCAGTATCTATCTTTGAGAGACTATAAGATGTCTTTTGGAAACTTTCCTTATTTTGTTCCCTATCATGCATATCTTTCATACCTTCCATTCTAAACTAATTTTCACTCTTTCTATTTAAGTGTACTTGGAGTTCCTAGAGCCTTGAGTATTGTACCTCTCTTTATACCAAAGTCTACGTTTGGTGTTCTTCTGGTTTCGAGTGTGGATACTTCAGTAGTACCTATATCTTCCTTTGGTACTCCACAGACTCCAAGTGTTGTTCCTCCTGCAGCACCTGCATTTGAGTATAGAAGTCCAAGATTAGGAGTTCAATATTCTTCTATTTTATCTCCTCACATGGGTTCTTAACCAGCTAGTTTTACTATGCCTCCTTTTATTTTGAGCACAATTATGTCTTTTAAGGATTAGAAGAGGTTTGAGAGATTCACTCGCTCAGTTCCTCCTAGGTTTAGTGGTGTTGTAGGCGTGGGTGCCTATGAGTTCTTGATTGACTATCATGAGAAATTGCATAACCTTGGTTTGCTTTAGTTGCATGGGGTTTCTTATACTAATTATCAGTTGAGAAATATAACCAGAGAATGGAAGAGGTCACTTGTTAGTTGCAGACCTCATAATTCTCTAAAGATTACTTTAGATCAGGTTATTGAGGCCATTTGTGATAGGTTTATGCCTTTTAGTCTAAGAGATTAGATGACAGATGAGATTGATTATTTGGAGCAGGGCACCATGACTGTTACGGAGTATGCGGCACACCTTATCTAGATATTCTTGTTCCAGTATTGCCAGGAATCTAAGGAGATTCAGAAGTTTGTGAATGGGTTAAATGTTACACTTCAACTAGCTATGTAATGACCCAGCAGGTAATTTTTCATATTTCTACTTATTTTTGCAGTTAGTGCTTTCCCATAGCTTCTCAAGTCATTTATGACATGCTGGGACTGACAGTTTGATTATCGGTCAGTTCATTTAGTTTTTAAAGACTATTTACTATTTAGAAGTCTTTGCTAGTTCTAAATGTCCATCGAGAAAAAGCTTTAGTGAAACAATCAGATGCAAATTTTGACTATGCCAACATCTTTGGAATATTGATTTTGTGCAAGGTAGAACTTTGGTTTTGGTCCTAATTGAATTATCTCAAATTTTGGCCCTTGAAAATTCCTTGAGCTTTGAGCTCACTGCTCTGGTTACAACTGGACACTATCAGTCGTAGGGTATCCTAACGAGTCATTAGGATGGTTCATAACTAAATCAATACATTTGTGGCTTGATTCTAATGTCACTACGGGTGGCTCACTAAAAGCCGTAAGGATATGTTATTAGTTGTTAGGTGTAATCTTAGGGTGTCCAGCGTAAGTTCCAAATTGGGCTCTATGTTGACAACGACTGGACCCTATGAGTCATAAGGTCCTATCATGATTCCCATGGCTAAGTCATAAGGTCAAAAGTGTTGGGTGCCTTGGTGGTACTTCCTTGGTTAGGACTCATGGTAACGAGTCTTAAGGAGTGGTTATGAGTCGACGGTTGACTCATAGTCAAAGACGACCCTTTTTCAGATTTTAAATTAATTGCATTCTAGATATTTCCCCTCTTACCCAACTTAGAACCCACAACTTATAGCCTTTTTAGGTATGATTATCACTTATAAACACATCAAAGTAACTTGGTAATACTCCCAAATCATCAAGGTCAAGAACACTTAGTTTTTTTATGAGGTTGATCACTTAGGGATTTCAAGGGTGATTTCTCTCAGTACATGTTACAATTTTAGGCATGTTACTCTTCACCCATTGTTAATTTTTTAAAACCATATGTTTTAAAGTATTATACATGTGATATTTATGTTGGTTTTGAAACAATGGTTGGTTTTTTTGAATGTTTATGAATTCAACAATGCTTTTCATGGTTTATATATGATTTCTATTCTTTAATTATGGTTTTGAACTTGTGGGTGCATAATTATAGTGAATGAACTGGGGAATTTTGATTTTTCCAAACTTGAGACTTTTGAAATGGTTATGTCCCCAATCCCATAACGTGAAATTGATTTTAATTATGAGAAATGTGGAAATTTATAAAATTGAACTAGTTTTGAACTATTACGTGATATAAAGAGGTATTTGAAATACAATGGTATGATTTAATGAACAAAGGGAGTCAGTGTCTCCCACCTTGTATTAATGAACAAAGAAAGTTGTTTTATCCAAGTTAATGTAAATTGTTTATGTATGTTATGGTTACCTTTCAAGTGTAGTTGGTATGACGATACAACAATGTGTGCCTTAATTTGGAATATGGCTAAATGAATGGAAATGTGTGATACTTGTCATAATTGGGATCTAATAAGAATTGTGTAGCTGAGTCATGATAATGGAGGTTTGATCGGCCGATACCAAAAACCGCATTTGCCTATGCGGGGGTCAAGGTGACCAGGGAGGTTTGATCCCCCTTGTTATTATTTCATGATTAGGGAGGTTCGAGTCCTTTATAAATAATTACATGATCGGGTTATTAATTCACCTTATTATATATTTGGAGGTTTGAGCCCTCCGTGTGTATATATATGAGATTATTCTCTGGTTTGATCGACCATTATATGATAGTTGAGATACACAATCTTGATTAAGGTGTTAAAGTGCATGCCAAGCCTTGCTCCTTATCCCATCATGACAAGGCCCTGGTTCGGATTGTGACGGAGGTGGTATCAGAGCCTAGGTTTGGTGTCATTGGGTTTCCAACAAAGACATGTCAATTAGAGTCTCGTTTATGGGTGTGTACCCAACTTGGAACCCACAACTTATAACCTCTTTTGAGTATCATTTTCCCTCATAAACACATCAAAGTAACTTCGTAATACTCCTAAATCCTCAAGGTCAGGAACACTTAGGGTTTTCAAGTTGCTGATCACTTAGGGCTTTCAAGGGTGATTTCTCTCCGTGCATCTTACTATTCCAGGCATGCTACGCTTTCCTCATTATTAATTTATCAAATGCATACATTTTAAAGTATTATCCATCTGATGTTTATGTTTGTTTAGAAACAAAGGTTAGGGGTTTGTAATGTTGATGAATTGAAAAATACTTCTCATGGTTCACATATCATTTTCATGCTTTAATTATGGTTTTGAACTTATGGGTGCATAGGTATGGTGTATGAAATAGGAAATTGTGATTTTCATAAAATTGTTACTTTTGAAATATATGAGGAGGTAGAGAGGCTATTTATAGGATGCAGAGGGGTAGGGTGACGGGGCCTGAAGAGATTCCGGTAGATTTTTGGAAGTATACTGGTGGGGGAGGTTTAAGGTAGTTAACTAATTTATTTAATGGGATTGTCAAGACTACGAGAATTCTTAAATCTTGGAGGTGGAGTATGATGATTCCATTGTATAAAAATAAAGGTGACATTCAGAGTTGCAACAACTATAGGGGTATTAGGTTGTTGAGTCACACTATGAAGATTTGGGAGAAGGTGGTTGAGCATAGATTGAGAAGGATCATGTCCATTTCAGAGAATCAGTTTGGATTTATGCCTAGTTGCTCGACGATAGAGGCAATCCACCTGGTGAAGAGATTGGTGGAGTAGTATAGGGAAAAGAAGATGGATTTGTACACAGTGTTCATCGACCTGGAGAAGGCATATGATAAAGTCCCTAGGGAGGTTCTTTGGAGATGCTTGGAGGTGAGAGAGGTCCTGATGGCATATATTAGAGCTATTAAGGAGATGTACAATGGAGGAAAGACTAGTTGAGAATGGTGGTAGGAGAAATAGAGAATTTTTCAATTGAGACAAGGTTGCATCATAGATCGACTCTTAGTCTATTCCTATTTGCATTGGTGATGGATGTGTTGACGCGGAGTATTCAAGGTAAGGTGCCTTGGTGTATGTTATTTAAAGATTATGTAGTGCTGATTGATGAGACTTGGGGGAGGGGGTGAATGAGAAATTGGAGGTTTGGAGTCAAACCCTTGAATCTAAAGGGTTTAAGTTGAGTAAGTCCAAGATGGAGTATATGGAATGCAAGTTTAGTGACTTAAGACAGGAGGACAAAGAGTGGTAAGGTTGGATTCCCAGGATGTTTGAAGAGGGATAGTTTTAAGTATCTTGCGTCTATGATTCAGGGGAATAAAGAGATTGATGAGGATGTCTCTAAATGTATTACAGCGGTTAGGATAAAGTGGAGGCTCGCCTCGGGAGTCTTGTTTGATAAGAAGGTGCTCCTTAAGTTTAAAGGCATATTCTATAGAGTGGCAATCCATTCGGCCATGGTCTATGGAGCGAAGTGTTGGTCAATCAAGAATCCCATATTAAAAAATTGAAGGTGGAAGAAATGAGAATGTTGTGTTGGATGTGTAGGATTACTAGAGGGGATAGAGTTAGGAATGAGACTATTCAGGAGAATGTGGGAGTGGGCTCGATTAAGGAGAAGATGCAGGAAGAAAGGCTGAGATGGTTTAGGCATGTGATGAGAAGGAGAACGGATGCCCCAATTCATAAGTGTGAGAGGCTAGCTTTGATGGATTTAAGAGGAGTAGAGTTAGGCCAAAGAAATATTGGAGGGAGGTAATTATGCATGACGTGGAGTAGCTTCATCTTACTGAGGACATGACCTTAGATAGGAAGGTGTGAAGGTCGTGGATAAGGGTAGAAGGCTAGTGTGAGTTTGTGGGTTGTAACAAGTAGTTAGGAGAGCTCTTGTGTAGCCGGGTTAATAATCCGAGGACTGTGTCCTTGGGCTGTGTGTGTATGTTACATTTAGGTGGGTGTCCTATTTTGTATTTCTTATTTCCTATTTCGTAGTTCGTATTGCATTTATTCCTCTTATTTTGTATTTCTCTGATTTCTATTTTTATTATTTCTTGTTCCTTATTTCTATTATGTCATCCATCCTGGTTCATGTTTATTTATGACCTTGTTTACTATTCTTGATCTTGAGCAGGGGATCTATCAGAAAAAACCTCTCTATTTCTTCGGAGGTAGTGGTATAGGCTGCGTTTATTCTACCATCCCCAGACCCCACTTTGCGGGAATACACTGGGTTATTATTGTTGTTGTTGTTACTTTTGAAATGGTTATGTTCCCCACCCTATAATGTGGAAATTAGTTTTAATTATAAGAACTGTGGGAATTTGTAAAATTTAACTAGTCTTGAACTTTTGCATGATATAAAAAGTTATTTGAAATACAATGGTATGATTTAATTAACAAAGGGAGTCAGTGTCTCCCACCTAGTATTAATAAACAAAGAGAGTTGTTTTCTCCAAGTTAATGGGAATTATTATGGCATGTTGTGGTTACCTTTTAAGCGTAGTTAATATGACGATACTATCAATGTGTGTCTTAATGTGGAATGAGGATAAAAGAATGGGATTGTGTTATATTGTTTTAATTGGGCACTAATAATAGTTGTGTAGCCGAGTCATGAAAGTGGAGGTCCGAGTGACCAATACTAGAAACTGCGTTTGCCAATGTGGGGTCAAGGTGACAAGGGAGGTTTGAATCCCCCTTGTTATTATTTCATGATTTGGGAGGTTCGAGTACCCCATAAATCATTACATGATCGGGTGATTAATTCACCTTAGTATATATTAGGAGGTTCAAGTCGCCCGTGTTCATATATATAAGATTATTCTTTGGATCATGCGGCTACACGCACTGGTGCCTAATCAGGGGTGAGAGTTGGGGCCCACTAGCCCATGGGTATTATTATATGATGATTGATCTACACAACCCAAGTTAAGGTTTTAAAGTGCAGTATAAACCTTGTTCCCTATCCTGGCATGAAATATATATATGTATATATAGATCTGTAATTGTATATGGTTATTGTGCATTGGTTGACTTAGTTTGAATTGACGACATTATATTATATTTATTGAAACGCCCTGTGCTCTGGTCCTTACAAGATTCTCGAGTCTAGAGCTTTCTTAGCATTATACAACCTACTATGCTAGTCGTATGGTGAGTGCATGGGTCAGATGACCTAACTCGTATATTGTCCAGTGTGTGGTGGGTGAGTTTTTGTTGTGGGTATGAGTTGGTGGTGATGAGTCATACGTTGAAGTACGATTATAAGGTCAAAATCAAATGTTAAATAGTGTGTCTAACCTTTAATTCTGTCTTAGATACAACTTAAAAGTACTAGTCATATGGGTACGATGGGAGCAAGGGGAGTCGTATGTTGGATAGTATGTGATGTCCAATATTCTGATCAAGCTACTAGTAGAGAGTACCACTCATGTGATTGGGTACGAGCGAGGGGTCCAAATCATAACCTACTACGGTGATTTTTATAGTTTAAGTTGGGGGTATTCTAGACATTTCCTCCCTTAACATATTTTGATCCCACGACTTAAAATACTCTTGGAACTTATTAATCCTTTATTTCTTAATCAAACACTCTCAACACACCAAAAATCTCTCCCAAGCTCTTGGGTCAAGAAAAGCTACGATTTTCTTCAAAGTGGTAAATTAAGGATCTAATGGATGTTTTCTCTCCGTCTTCCTTGTTGTCTGAGGCATGTTAGTCCTCCATCATTGTTAGTTCAAACTAAAAGCATGTTTTATTTAATTATTTTCATGGAATAATTTTGATATTGCTTTGGGTTTTGAAATATGTGTTGTTCTTGGTTGGATAATCTTTCCCATGTTTTCTTATAGTTTTCACGTTATAATATTGGTTTGAACATGTGGTTGCATGAGAATGGTTAATTGGTTCTTTGTTTTGGTTTTTGAAACTATATGCCCTCAACATATTTGTTAAAATGCCAATGAGAATGTTTTTTTCACAGAGTTTTACTTTTATTTAAAACCTTGCATTGCATAATATGGTAATCGAACCTAAATTGTTTTGATTGAATTAAATGTTTTGGGAAGGCCTTGGTGGCAATGGCTTTGGTTTAATTTGAAATCATGTGGGGTACATGGGAATTTCCTAAGTTATTGCTAATGACATTACTTTCAAGATATAGTCGGTATGACGATACCACTTCATAACGCTTTGGTAATTAACTCTTGGAATTGGTGGTTTGGTTATGTGCTAAAGGTTTTAATTGGGAAATAATGGTGAGGTGTGATAGATGACCATGAAGGTGTGAGTCCAATGGACTGATACTGGAAAC
The DNA here is from genome assembly GCA_030864215.1 of Capsicum pubescens. Taxonomy (NCBI): domain Eukaryota; kingdom Viridiplantae; phylum Streptophyta; class Magnoliopsida; order Solanales; family Solanaceae; genus Capsicum; species Capsicum pubescens. Next base: position 36,411,601 of record CM061539.1, on the reverse strand, counting down.
TCATGTTTGCCGGCATAAGGGTTGGTCATGGTGACCATATACTTGTGGGGTACATGGGAATCCCCAAAGTTATACATATATATATGTATTATGGAGGGAGAAGGGTACATGGGAATCCCCAACCCCAATAATATCTCTGGTTCGTGCAGCTACACGCACTGTGGCCCATTCAAGGGGTAACACTGGACCCATATAGACCGTGGGTGGTTATAGGAAGGTCAAGATACACAACCCAAGTTAAGGTTATAAATGCATGATAAACCCGTTTCCCTTTCCCGGCATGATATATATATGTATGAATGTGATTTCACTTGGTTATTTAATTGGTTTTAAATGTTAGCATTATTTTATCCTTATTCTTGTGTACTTTCTAGCATTCACCCATTAACTTGTCTTCTGGCGCTGTATCCCGACGCGATGCAGGAACCGGCTATACTACTCCTCCTGCTCAGTAATTGGATTCGGGTAAAGTTTTTTGACGGACTGAAGTGGTGAGCTACTATACTCCGGACGACTCTGTTTCATACTATGGATATCTTTTCATACTTTTGTTTCTTTCTTGCACTTTGGTTTTGGCTATTATTGTGCCCAAGCACACAAACAAGTGTATGTGGTATCACTAAGTAATACACTGTCCTTAAATAAAGCCGAATATCGATCCCTCAGAGACTTGTGTTAACAACTCAATTCTAGTTAACTATTGAGATAAAATTGGTGCAAACGTAACCAAAAGAGTTTTGAAAGTTTAAAATTAAAAGTGAACTAAAATAATGCAGAAAAGTAAAAACTCTGCTCAATCAACGGATAAAAACCCGGGGTTAATGCACTACAAACAATCATACTACACTATTTAACTTCATATGTTAGATTACTTATCTTTGTTGTTGATTTGTAGGGTTTATTGTATAATCATGGTCTCCCAAACTCTAACCTTCTTCCTAACTGGACATTACAACTACATCATTCAGTGGATTTGTAATAATCCATTTACATGAATTAAGATGTCATCCTACATGTGAACCAAGCAAGGCTTCTAGGTATATTCCTATCCTCGACGCTAATTCAAATTTCTTATTTTATAAAAGAATAAGAACCTTACTCTACTTATCCCCACGTCAAATCTTACTATTCCCTTTCCCGAGCTCACAAGGTCGAAAATATATGTATTCTAAGGTTAGGGAATCCTCAAAATATTGATAAAAAGTATAAATAAATAACCAAATATGATAAGCAATCCAAACCAAATCAATTCAAAGCATTTATAAACATATTTTTGGCCTTAACCTCGTAAGGGGGGCGTTTAGCATCAAATGGACATAATCGTAATCCAAATCATTGAATCCATATTAAAATCCATAAAAAAACTGAATTAAAGTGATATAAACCCTAATTGAAGTGTGTTCCAGCCCCTCCTTAAGCCTCCAAGATGTCCAAGGTGTCAAATAACAAGTACAAGAGTCCTATTTATAGGCCAAGGCTTTTGGTTGTGTGTGGAATGGGTGGTCCACCGCGATGGATGGTCCACTAGAGTAAGGGTCAAATCACAAGTATTGGTCAATTGGATTATGTTTCACATCTCTAGGATTGTCCAGGTGGATTATGGGTCGCTTTGCGGCCTCAACTCGAGGGCTCACTGGAAATGACATCTTTGGCTTCTTCACTCGTCCTATGCCTTTTTCCTTCCATCCCAAGATTTTTGGTGTTAGTTACCTTAAATTTAAATCTTTTTAAACATCCATATATCATAAGAATCAAATAAAAAAGAATCCTACATCACCATACACCACAGATTAGAGGTCAAAATAACACAATTACAAGAACGGTGAACTAGAAACTCAAACTATGACTACTCTTGCACACTTATCTTTAGCTTAGTGTTTTGACTCTAGGATTTGTTAAATTGAAATTTAAACATTATAAAAAAGTTTTTACACACATAATTACACAGTAATAACCTTAGTAACTCGTTAAACACGTTACAATCGATCGCGATTAACTAGAACAACACCTTGCTCATACTAGTAACGCTAGTTTTCTCGTTTGAACTCTAAGTGATCAATTTAAGTACAAAATTGTTTGAAAGAAATATTAAGCATTGTAATCACATACTTAAACACTTAGATGCTCAATTATATCATCATTGACACATTAAACACACAATCTGTCATCAAAACAAGGCTAAATAAGCTAGGATAACAAGACTAAGGCACATAATCCACCTCAGATCATCACCCCACACTTAAAGCCTTATTTGTACTCGAACAACTCTTTAATCCAAGCATAATAAGATTCAGTGACTCCACACTTCTAATAAAAGCCATACACTCAAGCTAGTACCACAATGACTTCACAGAATGCAAGTTTCTACACGAAGCATGTTACATACACAATTGATAGTTCAAGAAAACTACTCCAAAACATCCTAGCCTAAAGAATTGACTCATCCAATTGGAAAACTCACACATATTTTTAAATAAAATACATCATACAATTCACACAACTATCATAAAAAATGTACACACACAACAAGAGAGTTATCCATAAACACTCGCATAAAGGGAATTTATAACAGAATGGGTACAAGAATCAAGTTACACTCACTCAAACAAGGAATTCAAAAATTACACATAATTAACCATAGGCTTTCCCTTAGTGTAGTAATCAACTAATATAAGAATGTTAAGGCTTAATATCAAATAGGTCTTTATGGGTTGTAACGTAGGCTAAGGACGGGTAGGAACTATTCTGGCCAGTAATAGTGACTATCTTCCTTAAGCGCTTTAATACATCACATTATACAATTAAGACCAATCTCTAACAATCAACTTTCACCACTTCTATCCACCCATATCTTTTGTTTTGCCCCATATTGTTAAGATCATTTACATACTATATGGTCGGAGTATTCTATATATGCATCATTCAATTTTACCCTTCTTCACACCCATTTTACGTTACACACCCCTATAATATCCACCCTCAACTTAAGCAATTTCCTTAGTTAAGGCGCATAATATCCAAGGAGGACCAGCACCAAAACAGGTCGATTGTAACATAACTGGGCTAAAAATGGGACTTTCTTTAACACAAATTTGTCTAACTCCCAACCACAACACAATAATTTTTCTGAACAACAATAGATATTACTTAGGGGCTTTAGTTTCACCTTTCTCCTACTTTAATTGAAAACTCCTTAACTCTATTATTTTTCTAATAAAGTGCTTAGGAGCTTTGTATCAAATTAATGTCAATCAAAGAAGGGGATTAGGCTACATATGAGACTGCTAAAGAAAAAGTTAAAGGATCAATGGGGTTAACTAGGATTATGCACAAGGGTAGGTTTGGAAAAGGCTATAAACATGGCTATTAAAGAAATACCTATATCAAATCCTAAACCCACACTCTTTATTTTGCTTTGCATATACACTAGGCAATTTCTAGAATCACATACAAAAAGGAATATACAAACACCTCACACGTACATGGCACATGCTCAACTCAAGTATGATCATTATAGACTCTTAACTAAGAAATCATATGAATTCAATCATTAAGCCAACAAGTAGAAGAGTCATAATCATAAGACTATGAGTCTTAGAAGTAGTAGTTCACACAATCAACATGCTCTTTACAACTAAAACAACTTGCATATGGAATTCAAATATAGAACCAACAAGAATATCCCACTTATTCCTAACACAAAAAATTATAAAATTACTCCTAAAATGGGAATTTCCCTACCCCACACTTAAAAATATACTTTGTCCCCAAAGTATACTTTTAAAAAGTAGAGATAGAAAAACTCTTTGAGGCCTCTAGACCTAGCTAGTAGTATCTTTATATATTAAGAGGGTCCGAGGACCCTACGCTCAGTCTTCGCCATGCTTCTCAACTCAGGTTTTCTGGTACTCAGACTTCCTATCAATTTGACACAACAAAAGAAAAAATTAGTGAAGTAAAAGCTAAAAATACTAAAAATAAAATCTACCTTAAATTGGGTTGCCTCCCAAGCAGTGCCTGATGTTGTGTCGCGACACGACCTAATCTACGAGTTATCCATTTTTATTCATCCTTTTTATACGACTTAGAGGCCATGTTCTTAGTTATTTCTGACCTCTTGAGTGTGAAATCTCAAGGTCAACAACTTTCTTCATAATAACCATTTAAGGCTCATTAATCTGTATCATTTTAGGCTGGGTTTGTTGTGTCTTGGACTGCTCAATGAAGAAGTCCGAAGAGTTATTTTATGGAATAAAATCTACCACCCTATGTTTATATTCTACAATAACTGTAATCATGCATAAATCTTTGTAGTGGGATGGTGTTTTGAGCTGTTTGTTCACTTTATAAATTGCCTCTTCAGTATCCAACCTCATTGTTAACGTGCCTTCTCTCACATCTATCAATGATCCTCCTATTGCCAAAAATAGATATCTCAAGATGACTAAAACTCTTTCTTCTACCTAAAAATCTAACACAATAAACACAAAAATAATAATAAACTTACTATGATTGAGGTAACATTACTGGAGGGTTGGTATAAGGAAGGATATAACTGATTTTGTAGCTTGTTGCCTATGTTGCTAGTAGGTAAAGGTCGAGCATTTAAGACTTGGTGGTTTTCTTCAGAGGTTACCCATTCCTAATTAAACATGGGAATGGATCACTATGAACTTTGTGATGGGTTGCCTCATACTTCTCATGGTTCAAATGGTGTTTGGGTTAGCATGGACCGATTGACCAAATATGTTCATTTTATTTTGATTTATGTTTCCTTTAGGGATAAGAGGTTGTCCCTATTTATATTTATGAGATAGTTTATCTTTATGGTATGCCATTGTCTATGATCCCAGATTCAGGTTTGGTGTTCAAATCCCACATTTGGAAGACCTTTCAGAAAGAGTTGGGAACTCGAGTTGATCTTAACAACACTTTTCATCCCAAGCCAATGGTCAGTCAGAAAAAACTATTTAGGTTTTCAGAGAATATGCTCTGCATTTATGTGATGGACTTTGGTGTTTAGTGGGAGTAATATCCATCTTTGGTAGAGTTTGCGCATAATAGTAACCATTCTAGAATTGAGATGACTCCTTTTGAGGCTTTGTAAGAAAGATTTTGTCTCTCTCTAGAAGGTCAGTTTGCATTTTTTAAGATTAGACTTCGAGATACATAATTACATTATGATTCTTTTGATAGAGTTTGGGTCATTTAGGATAGACTTCGAGCATCTTAGAGTAGGAAGAAGTGTTATGCGGATCATAAAGTTTATATATTGCTATTCAGTGTTGGAGATCATGTCTTTGTTTATTTTTTGCCCATGAAGTGTGTGATGAGGTTTGGGGAAAGATACAAGATAGCCCTAGGTATATTGCACCTTTTGAGGTTCTTTGGACTATGAGATATGGCTTATGAGTTAGCATTACCCTCCAGGTTTATCAGTTGTTCATCAAGTTTTACAAGGTTGTATGCTTTGGTGTTATATTATTGATGAGTCTCATGTCGTTTATTGGGATTTAATTCAGTTTGATGATCGGTTTTCTTTTGTGAGGAGCATGTCTCCATTCTAGCCAGGGATGTCAGACAATTGCATTCTTGGGTGTTTATTGTGGTTAAGATAAAGTTGAAACATCGACCTATAGATGAGTCTACTAGGGAGGTTGAGTTTGATATGTGTGGTACTTATCCCCAGCTTTTTGCTTATTCTGGTATTTCCCTTACCTTTAGTTCGAGGATGAACTAGATTTTTAGTGGTGGATGATGTAATGACTTAATTTTTGATTATTTTTTTAATATATTCATTTTTGTATTTTTGGGATTTTGGATGAATCTCGAGCGATTCATGGGGACTTGAAATTCTCAAAGTATCCAGTTGGTGCACCCGCTTAAGCAACATATTTGTCGCTTTAGTAACCAAGATGAACAACAGAGATATCGCGTATGCGACTCCATGTTGTATAAGTGACTGTATCTTAAGTGACAATAGGATCCCTTACGTGAGACCCACAGATAGGCAAAGTATCCCATAAGCGACAACTGGCCACATGAGTGATGGTCGCTTCAGTAATTCAGTGATAACTTAAGCTATTCCTTGGTCATTTATATACCCCATTTTTGTTATTTTTACACTATTTTGAGACTTAAATCTTGGGGATTGAGTTTTTGAGCATTTTCTTCCATTTCTAAGCTTACGTAAGCTCCAAAACTTCTATTTCAACTACTATTCTTTGATTTTATCATTCAAATCATGTTTAGATGCAGATTTAAAGATGGAATTTTTGGATTTTGGCTCAGAAGGCCCGAATCATTTTTTATTTGATTCAAACACTAATTTCACTTTAATCTTGGGAATTATATTTTTGACAAAAATTCTGATTTTACCTTTCTTTTTTCAAAAATTCATTTTGGGGGTCCGTTTTGACCCTTATTCTTAAGTGGGAAATATGGGCGTGTCTTCCTTTTGATGTGTAGATTTTGTATTTGTATATTTTAGTTGATTTTGGGTCCCTTCGTTAGGGAAAATCTCGGTAATAAAGGCTTATTCATTTCAATTTTGGAATTCGAGGTAGGTTATGACTTAACTTTCTTAGACTGGGTTGGATGCTTAAAATTGGTGCAAAATCATGTTAAGTGTGTGGGAACTAATCATGAAAATGGTTATAATTATCGTGTCGTGCCCATGTAGGGGGCCTATAGTTTTTCAAATTGGGGGTTTTTGAGACATGATTTGTTATGTGTGACCTTGTGGGGTTTTATATGATATTGTTGGCCTTGTCTATATGATGTTATATCTTGTTTGATAAAAAGAACTAATATGGTATAAATGGTACATTTTGGTGTATTTCACTCTATTGGTATATGAATTATGTTGGATTTCATGGATAGTTGGAATATTGAGTGAAATTTGGCTCACGTGGTTGGTATATTGGTTGTGTAGGAAAATTGTCATTTTTGCTGGTTGTGAGCATTACATCCTTACATCATATACATTCATGAAACATTGGTACCATCATGGAAAACTAAAAATACTGGCTTTAACTGACAGAAAATATGACATTTTCAAAACCCTCTACTGTTGGATATGTCAGAGATAAGATTTAGATTTGCTAATGGTATTAGATATGTATTGTATATGGGTTGATGAAACCCCCATTGGTATTTCCTCGAGAACACATCTTGGTCAATTTCTATGAAGGTTGTATGATGACCTCGTGCATCACATCATCATCATCATTAACATCATTATTTTCAATATTGCATTTTAGTATATACGTTATGATTTCTTTATGTGTAGTATGTCCTTGATATGAAATTTGTCTATGTGTATTTCTTTGGTCATACCTATATGTGTGATATCTATATACTTGTGTCTCCTTGTTCTATTTATGTGTGGTATATGCAAATATTGTAGAACTATTAGTGGAGACGGTGTGTGCCACGGTTTAGGACATTCTCTTATTGTAGGTGGAATAACCTTAGTGTTTATTTTGTATGCTTTATTTTCTCATGCCCTTAGTGTGTCTTTTGTATTCTTTATTATTTTCTACTTTTCATAGTCAACATCTGATACCTACTGCACATAAGTTGACCATACTAACTCCTACTGTGCCCTTTTGGTGTAGATCTAGGTCTTAGTGCATCTCAGGGCAGTTGATTCAAGTGGTACTTGGAACCTATTTGAGGTAGCAGTTGATCTATGTATCCGAAGTTGACTTCTACCTTTTGTTATCTAGACTATGTCTTAATTGTGTTAAGAAATAGAGTTTCGTTCTTGTTTTGGGATATCTTTGTATTTTAACCTTTTATTGTACTCGTTAGTTCTTACACTTTGACACCAAGTTTTGGGATATTGTATGGTATCTTGAGTATGTATTTTTGCTTTTACTTTATATGTGTGGTTTGACTCCGTTCTAAGAGTCTTGCCTTGGATTTCGATATTGACTTCTTAATTCATATCAGTTTGGGTGATATGCTTACTAGTAAAGGCTTGTTGCATCAAGTGTCTTCATGACCCTCAATTTTTAGGCATGACACTGTTGAGGATGATGCAGTGAGGGTTCCTATTGAAGAGAGAGTTTGTAGTAGAGGAGTTTACGGCGGTCATCAGTACTTTGACAGTGACAACATTGATGAACATGATGAGATAGTGAGCACTCTTATTGGTAGAGGAACTTATACTTATACGCCAAAGAAGATAGATTTGGACTTGAAGAATAGAGTGACTCCACTAGCGCCACCATCAATTAAGGATCCGCCGTTCTTGGATTTGAAGGACCTCCCTTCACACTTACTTTATGCATTTTTGTTGCCAACAATACCCTGCCGATTATTATTGATGTAGATTTATTTGAAACACATATTGAGGCTTTGTTCTCTATGTTATAGATATTTGAGAGGTCTATTAGATGGACTATTACAAACATTTTTGGGATTCCACCTGGGATTTATACTCATAAGATTTAACATCAACCAGATTGTATGACTAGAATTAAGCATCAACATCATCTTAATCTACCTATGAAAGAGGTGGTGAAGAAGTAGATCATAAAATGGCTAGATACAAGTGTGGTTTACCCTATTACTAACAATAAGTGGGTAAGCCCCCATTCAACGTGTACCTAAGAAGGGTGGGATCACTGTGGTCCCTAATGAGAAGAATGAGTTAGTGCCTATGAGACTAGTTACAGGGTAGAGAGTGCATATGGATTGTAGAAAGCTGAACACTTGGACACAAAAGGACCACTTTACTGTGACATTCATCGACCATATGTTAGACAGTCTTACAGGAATAGGATGGTATTCTTTTCTTGACGATTATTCAGTGTATAGTCAGATTTCTATTGCCCGCGAAGGCCAAGAGAAGACCACTTTCATATGTCCATATACCTCGCTTGCATTCAAGAGGATGACTTTTGGACTGTGTAATGTCCCTGCCACCTTTCAGCGATGTATGATATCTATATTTTTTATATGGTGGTGGATACTGTTCATGTCTTCATGGACGATTTCCTAATTGTTGGAGACTCTTTTGATTATTGTCTGGCCCATTTAGCTAATGCACTACAGAGATGTGAGAAGTGTAACCTTTTTTTCAATTGGGAAAAATATCACTTTATGGTGAAATAGGGGATCATTCTGGGCCACAAGATTACCTCCATTGATTTTAGTTAAAGGTATTAGAAGTTTCTTGGGACATGCAGGGGTTTATAGGCATTTTATCAAGGGCTTCTCTAAAACTGCTAATCAATTATGCAAACCCTTAGATACGTAGGTGAAATTCGTGTTTGGTGATGCTTGTCTCAAGGCTTTTGGGTGCCTTAAGGAGTGGTCGATTTGGGTTCCTATCATTGTGTCTCCAGATTGGATCATGCCTTTTGAGGTGATGCATGATGCCAGTGGTATGGGCTTTGGATCTTTTTAAGGACAACGGCATGAGAAGATTCTTCACCTAACATATTATGCCAGCAAAACACTCAACCCTGTACATAAAAATTCACTTATGAGAGTTCCTTAGGGTAGTGTTTTCTATTGAGAAATTCTTGTCCTATTTTATAGGGACCAAAGTCATTGTTCATTCTGACCATGCATTTTTGAGGTATCTTATGTGGAATAAAGATGTAAATCGAGGTTGATTCATTGGGTACTATTGCTGTAAGAATTTGACTATGAGGTGAAGGACTAGAAGGGTAATAAAAACCATGTTGCAGACCATCTATCCTACCTAAAATAGGAGGCAATGCTCAAATTAGGGTACGAGCTTGAAATTGATGATACTTTTCTAGATGAGTTGGTCTTGGCAATGATTTATCCCAAAAGACTTATTGCTTAACCAAAGAAAGCGGTTTATGCATGAGGTACGAAAGGTTTTATGGGATTAGATTTCTTATTTTGTGTGTGTAGATGGTGTGATTCGGAGATGTATTCCCGAAGTTTAGATGATGCACATTATTGAGGCCTGCCACTCGTCTATAGTTGGGAGTCACCATGGTGGTACTCCTATGGACCATAAAAACTAGCAGTGTGGTTACTATTGGACGACTATTTATAAATATTCACATCACTATGATCGTTCCTGTGACCAATGGTTGCGCTAAGAAAATATGTTGCAGAAGCATGAGCTCCAAATGGCACCTATTCTTGAGCTTGAGTTGTTTGATTTGTGGGGAATTGATTTCATGAGTTTGTTTGTAATTTTGTATGGTATGAAGTACAAATTGGTGGCAATTTTCTATGCTTCTAAATGGGTGAAAGTGGTTGCACTTCTCCATAATGAAGGTCACAGTGTCAAAACATTTTTAAAGAAGAATATATTCTCTTAGTTTGGTGCTCCACGTGCTATCATTAGTGATCATCGGTCCAAGATAAATGGGCCAGACAATAATCCTACCTCCACACAAAGCTAATACAAAACTATCATGGGTGTCATCATAAGCAAAGAGGTAGTATAAAAGGAATCAAGAGTAAAGGCATACACGGATGAAGACAAAGCATTCAAGAACATACACATTTATCCTTTCAAACAAATAGATAATTTGGCATCCACAAGTTGGGGTTCACTTAACCTAAGCACAAGTGTGTCAAGCAAGGATGCACATTTAGAAGCATTACCCAAAGAAGATAATGATATTTTTTCTCTTGAGTCAATTTTCAAGGAACAATTATTGTAACACCCTGATTTTCTGAACCATAATGCTACACAGTGCTCATGACCCAAAAGGACCACAAGCTAACCCATGACTGATATTTGTACCTGTATACTACATAAAATACTGAATAATGCGGAATCATGCACTGAAAGGCCATAAGGTTAAATACTGAACATAACATGGATGAGATAACATCTGTGGGGTAATACAATACCTAAAAGAAAACTGTAAACAATGAAGACTGAAACATAATAGTCTGCATCTTGTCTAAAAGCCTCTACTATCTGAATAATCTGAATAAAAATTTGATGGGACATGTCCCCAACTAACTCCAACTAATAACTAATCAATGAAATAGTGGATAAATAATCATATCCTCGAAGGATGAGGACTCACTTCTATTCTGATGGCTGAGATTGGAATCTACTGCTGATCTGGAACTCGTATATCAGAACCTATGGTGTAACATAAAATGAAAGCACCATAGCACAAATTCGTCAGTATAATAGAATGTACTGAGTATACATGTGAGGTAGGCTAATGCAAGAGTTAATATGCATGAATAATGCTAGCTGAATGTCTAACATGAATGCGAGAATGCATATATAAATACGTAATTATAACTGACACTGTGATATTGTGAATACTGAATATGAATACTGATGACATGACATACTAATAACTGATATAATGAATAGCATAAATAGTTGTATCTGAATGTAGCTGATAACATGGGTGACTGTATCTGACAGTCCAGAATCTTATGGAACTATCTGAGTTCCTTACTGTATCTGATTCGATTGTATTTGACAGTTTTGAATCTGAAGAACTATCTGAGTTCTTTTACTGAGACAGGTACTGAAATAGTGGGAGGTAGTATTTAACCGACATTCCTCTGATACACTATTATGGCTGAGTTGGGGTCCAATCTGTAACCCCAATTGGAAGGGTGTCAATACCGCGCCACTGGTAAGGACAAGCCGTGGGCGACCCGTATCTAATAGTGTCCCCAAAAGAGAATGGTAAGTCCCTTATCTGACTGTGCTTATCCACCTCACCAACCCTCATCGGATAGTGTTGATGTCTCAACCTATGCTGGCTACATAGTTCTGGAACACAAGGATGACTTCGAAGGATCAAACCCTCATCTGATAGTGTGTATCCCCATCCTTGGTTTCACTCGGTGCTAATTCCTACTCCCATATGAATGGACACTGAACATGATTTATTGAACTGAACATTAGCTGAGTTACTAAGTTTCATTGACTGACGTAATACTACTGATATTTGACAACTGAATGAGTCATGAGATCATGGAGATTTTTCCTGATTCATAAGACTATCTAAAGTCTAAGTATTCATAGCTTGAATGAGAGTATCATGAAAACATGGCATGGCTCTAGGTACACAGCTAATGTTTTGGGTACAAGTACACCCAGGACTCGATGGAAGGAAACTGACAAAGCATGACTTACTTGAATATATAATAATCATCATAATACATTTACTGAAACATTTCATCAAACATGTGATTGGCATAAGCTTGTGCGTACATGGGAATTTCATGATATCATGTTAATTAGACACTTTCCCTTCATCTACGCATTTAACCAAACACATAGTAGGCATAGAATGTGTGAAAAACATAGTTGTGTGCCTAGAGCTATGTCATGTTTTCACAATAATCTCAGTCAAGCTATAATCTATAGAGCTCAGTCAGCCATGTGACTCAAGAAACCTCAAAAATCTCATGATCCTAATTAACTCTCAGATAATAGTACGACTCCGTCAGTCAACGGAAGTCAGTTAATCTGTCCATGTACAGTCAGTTGAATCATGTTTTGTCTCTTCAGATGGGAGTAGAACCTAAGGATGGGAACTCACCTGTATATGAGGGTGTGATTCTTAGCAATCATCTTTGCATTCCAGAACTATGTAGTCATCATAGGCTAAGACATCACAGCCTGTTATATGAGAGTAGATGAGGTGGCTTAACCTGTTATATGAGGGTTCCCACCGTTCTCACTAGAGTTACCTGTTATATGAGGGTTGCTCACATGTTGTCCTTACCAGTGGCACGGTATTGACACCCTTCCAGTCAGGGCAGAGATTGGAGCCCATCTTAGCCATAATGGCACATATGGGGCTTGTCAGTTAAACAACTACCTCCCACAGTTTTAGTATCAGTCTCAGTAAAGGAACTCAGATAGTTCTTCAGATATCAGTATACTAGGACTGTTAGATACTGTCAAATTCAGTTATAGCATGGAACTCAGAGAGTTCAACCAGATTTGGGGTTGTTAGATACAGTCATCTATGTTATCAAAACTACGGTTCCAGCCATGTATTAGCATACATATTTAGCCATCACGTACTCATGATCTTAGTTACTATGTATGTATATTTGTACTCTTACGGTCATATCAGTCAGTCAGTAGTATTATTCATGCATGTAAACCCTTTGCATTAGCCTACCTCGCTCGTATACTCAGTACTCCAGCTGTACTGACGCATTTGCTCCATGGTGATTTCTTTTCATGTTACACCATATGTTCAGAGGCACGAGTCCCAGACCAGCAGTAGCAGTCGCATTCAGCATACAGAGTTTCAGTGAGTCCTCTTCATTCGAGGATAATATGATTTGATTTATTCATTATTATTTTAGCCAGTTATCAGTTTTACGGAGTTAGTTGGAGACATGTTCCTTCAACTCCTTATTTTAGATAGTACTTAGAGTCTTTCGAATTTACGCTCAGATTTAGCTTTCATATTTAGTTTTCAGTTGTTTTGGGTATTTTTCACCCATATGGATGTTTTATTATTTTAGTTGAACCTTATGGCCTATTGTGCATGTTTTCCACATTATTATGTCATGAATTGTAGTATACAAGTTCAAATATCAGTCATGGGTTAGCTTGTGTTCCCTCGGGGTCATAATCACCATGTAGCATTCCGGTTTAAATAATTGGGGCGTTACACTTCAGCATGATTTGATATGGGTCATTGTGGATAAAATAACCAAGTCATCTTCTTTCTTACCAGGTCATACTTTGTACTCAGCAGAGGATTATGCCATGTTTTATATTAGGGAGTTGGTTAAGTTGTACAGGATTCTGTTGTCTATTATTTTAGATAGAGGTACTCAGTTTACCTCTCACTTTTGGAAGGCCTTTCAAAAGGGTCTTGGTACTCAAGTTTACCTCAGTATAACTTTTCATCCACAGACAGATGGTCAGGTAGAGAAGACCATTCAAACCTTAGAAGACATGTTTAGGGAATGTCTTATTGACTTTAAAGGTAGTTAGGATGACCACTTATCTTTGATTGAGTTTTCTTACTACAACAGTTATCACTCCAGTATTCAGATGTCTCCATTTGAGGCTCTCTATGGAAGGAAATATATATATCCTATTGGTTGGTTTGAAGTAGGTAAGGCTGTATTGATAGGGCCAGATCTAGTGTTTGAGGCAATAGAGAAATTTCAGTTGATTTGAGAAAGGTTGAAAATAGCCCAAAGTCATCAGAAATCTTATGCAGATATGAGGAGAAGTGATCTTGAATTTGAAGTTGGTGATTTTGTTTATTTACAAATTTCACCTATGAAGGAAGTGAAGGTATTTGGCAAGAAAGGGAAACTCAATCCCTGATATATTGGCCATTATAGAATCTTGAGCCATTTTGGGAAGGTAGCTTATGAGCATAAGTGCATCCGGTGTTCCATGTTTCATTATTAAAGAAATGCATTGGTGATTCAGCTATAGTTGTTCCTTTGGAAGATATGGACATTAAGGATAGCCTTTACTACGAGGAAGTCCCAGTTAAGATCATTGATCGTTAGATTCATAGTCTAAGGAATAAAGAAGTTCCCTTGGTTAAAGTCCTTTAGTGGAATTAGTCTGTTGAGGGAGCTACTTAGGAAGCAGAAGCAGATATGCGAACCAAGTACCCTCATTTTTCTTCGCAAACTCAGATTTATCTTGAGGTAATAATTGTTCTTTAGTTTGATTCTTTTTTGTTCTGTGTTCCATCTATGTAACCATTCTCATGTAATTACATGCATTCGCGAAACCAGTTCAGTTCATGTATCATATTTCAGACTCAGTTAGGTAATTAGATACCAAGTCATTCATGTTCAGTATATGATCTCAGTTGCCTTAATACAGTACTCTTAGTCTAACCAATCTCATTTGAGGATGAATGTTCCCAAGGAAGAGATATTATAATACCCCGTATTATTTTTGGCTCAATTCAGCTTTTAGTTGCATGCGTAAGAGGTCCAAGACCTGAAAATTTCACCAAGTGTTGGGGACTTAGTCATTTTCAAGACCCCTAAACTTTAAAGATTTTTATTTTTGTCTTCCCAACCCCGAGATGTTAGTTTTTGAGTTAATTCATGATCATGGTTGTAAAAAGTATGCCCAGGAGGAGTTTCAGGATTTATGGACAAGGTTTGGGGCATGTTTGGATCACAAAACTAGTGGGTCACCGCGATAAGCCCGCTTCACAGTATTTGTCCCGACCTCATGCTGACTGCATCACAGTGAGGTACTCCTTTGATCACGATAAGACCATATTGCGGTGAGGATGTTGCATACAGTTCTTGATTTAAATGATTGTGGGTCAATTAGGTCTTTTCCCCCTCAACCAAAATCATCCATAACATGATTTGGGGCACCTTTTAGGGCATTAATTACCCTTCTTCTCAAAATCACTCTCAAGAAAATGCTCCTCCTTCTCCAAGAACAAATTCAATTCCTTTTCCCCCAAGTAATCAAGAATTCAAGCTCCCCAAGTTCAAGAACCTTCAAGAAAGCATCAAGAATATGGTTTCTTTCCCAAGTTATGAAGCTTAAGGTATGTGCGGTGTTCATTCATGGGTCCCTTTCACCCATGGAGCCCAAAACCCCTTTTTAACTTAAAGTATGGATTTTTCTCTTATTATGGAGTTTTTGTATGTTCAAGATGGTTTAAGTTCATGTCTTTCCTTAGTAATTGAACTCGATTCCTGTCCATGTATGGTTCCATGAAAAGTCAAGTTATCCCATGTTTTAAGTTTTAATCTCCCATGTTATATTCAAGTGAATTTCATGTTATATTATTGAGTCATGATCTTAATTATGTAACTATGATATTTTCCTATATTTTAAGAAATTCCCATGTTCAAGTTAATGATTCTCAATGTTTGATGAAATGTCTATGTTTTGGGATTTTTGAACCATGATTTCATACTTCAGTTTAAGCCTTAATACTGTATTTTGATCATTCAGCACTGGCGGGTTATGAACACCCGATACCTATGTGTTTTACATGACGTCAGATCTTTCAAGTAATAAATCAGTGAAACCATAAGTCTTGTTATTTACTCAGATATTTATGATCATGAAGAGCACTATCAGTTATGTACTAATGTTTAGCTTAACTTAGTTCAGTACCATTGTCTGTTCCGTTGGGAGTAGGATTTAGCACCGAGCGAATGCAGGGTAGGTGGTTTTCCCGTCAGTTAGGCAGGGTCGTTAGTAGTAGTCCCTATATTCTAGAACTACGTAGCCAACTTAGGATAAGAGGGGTCACCCTTTAGTTTAGGCTTGACTTTCTCTCAGGGGTCACCCATCAGTTTAAGCTTAACACTCTAGTCCTTTGGGACATCAGCATTATAGATCCATATCATCAGTTATATGTTAGTACCTGTGGCACAGTATTGACACCCTTCCAACTGTGGTTATAGTTTGGACCTCGATTAGCTCAGATTGGGGTGTGTCGGTTACATGATACCTCCCACACTCTCAGTGCAATATTTAGTGTATCTTATCTGAGGTTTGCTTGATCAAGTGTACAAATTTTCAGTTATTTTGTTATACAATTTTCAGTCTTTCAGATTACAGGTTATCTCAATAACATATTTATACCTTGTCTTGCATTCTCAGATATTTTATGTTCATGCATTCATGCTCAGTTATTTCATACATTTCAGCCAGTACTCATCTCATATACCAGTACATTCAAAGTACTGACCATATAGTTTTCTTTGCGCTAAGTTATCTTATAACATAGGTTCGGATGCTCAGTTTTCCAACTGTTCTTAGAAATCTTAGCGTTACTCAGCAGCAGTAGTGGTGAGTCCTCATCCATCGACAACATGATATGTTTATCTCAGTTATTTCAATACTTCTTTATGTTCAATTTGTCCAAGTTAGTTGGGGGTTTGTACCATCAACTCCTCATGATATTTAGAGGCTTTCGGACAATCAGTAAGTTATTTCAGTATTAACAGTTGTTTTAGATAGACAGTTTGGTTTTTAGTATTTTATTAATTATTTTAGATATGCTTTACTTCGTATTCATTACCCAGTTTTACAGTACCTTATCAGTGCATCTTCCGCTCATGTGCTACATTACAGTATTACTCAGTGCTCATACAAGGTACTACTTCAGGGGTTAGCTTGTGGTCACTTGTGACCGTAAGAATCGTTGTCGCAACAAGGTGATACAAGCTCAATGGGTTCCATGCCTTTGGGATCAATGCTTCAAGGATCACATCATCAGATCCAAGACTTGGTAATTTTAGGGGATCTAACATATGAATAGAGGATAGCTTGTAAAGAAGCTATATTTGATGATATCCTTTAAATAAAGAATGGGCTATACCTTATTTGGATGATAGCTTGGGCTTTGAGAGAGTATGTGCGCTCATTGCATTGTTTTGGCTCTTGGATCACTTTTGGTCCCAAGTTGCATTTCGGGTCACGTTTGGGCCCAAGTTGTAATAAAGGCCTTTTGGCCTATAAATAGCTAGGACCTTCTTCATTTTTAGGAAGTTGATGAATGATGATGAATTGAGATACACTTGTGCGTATTTTCATTGAAACTTGTTTGGAGTTTCTTTGGTTTTCTAGAAACATAGTTGCTCGGGATCCATTTTTGTTGTGTCTTTGTAAGAGGTTGGTGTTGTCTGTAATTGATGGGAAGGTTTAGGTTTTAATATACCCTTGGTTGTCCTCTTGTTATCGACTTATGTCAATCTATCTATCTTTTACTTTATCGTTCCATTTCTTCCATTTCATTTTTTATGCTTTCGTATTAAGTGTTCTCCTTTGTTTTTGTGTTATTTTTATTTTTGTATTTTCTTCTCGTATCATTTGGTATCACAACCAAGGTTGATTTCGTTTCCACAAAGTCAATCTTGGGTCTCATTGTGTTGAAAATAATAAATCCCAAATTTTTTTTACTATTCACATTTTTGTCTTTGGGCTAAATTTTGGGAAAATTACTCGGATTAGTCACTATTGGGCTTTTATTACCACTTAAAGCCTAATTTTTAATTAATTACAATTCATAGCCCCCTCTTGTCTATTAATTATTCCTAATTACAATTCATATCCTTTTTCATGTATTTTCTCTCTTTTTCTATTTTCTATTATTCTCTTCTTTTTTTATTTTTTCAATTTTTCTTTTCTTTTTTTGTTACTTTCTCTTTATTTTTCCTTTTTTTTATTTTTTATTCTTTTTTTTTTCCTTTTCATTTTTCTCTTCTTCTTTTTTTTTTTTGAATATTTTCTCCTTCTTTTTCTCTAATTTTTCTCCTTTTTTCTTTTCAATTTCTCTCCTTTTCATTTGTGCGAACTAGGAAACACAAATACAAGTGTGAACTATAAAATACAAATACAAATGCGAACTATAACATACAAATACAAGTGCGAACTATAAAATATAAATTCAAAATGCAAACAATAACATATAAATACAAGTGTGAACTATAAAATACAAATACAAATGTGAACTATAATATATAAATACAAGTGTGAACTATCCTTTGTATTTTTTAATTATTGAAAAGGAACGATTGATTTTCTTTCTATGAATACTTGTTTGTATTTATTGATACTAGTTGTATTTATTTATACAAATAAATACAACTCAAATTTTTATACAAATACAATATATACAAATACGTATTGTATTTGTATTTGTAAAATCATTTGTTTCATTTATTTGTCGTTGTATTTGTATCAAGTGATATTTGTTTATTTACAAATATGAATGATAATTTTGATATACAAATACAAAATGGTACATTTGTATCAAATGATACATTACATATTTATATATTTTAGAATCACGAAAATAAAATCAATGCACTTACTTGTTTGTATACAAATGCAAATGATAAATTGTACATAATCACGGCTAAATACAATATGCAATCAACTTATAAATACAAATACAAAATAATTTCTTAAAGATAAAAAGGTAATGAAGAAAATAGAATACAAATACAAATATAATCCAAATATAATCTAAATATACAAACACAATAAAACCATAATATAAATATAATCCAATATAATATGCAATCTATTATAAAATACAAATACAAAATAGTTCTTTAAAATACAAGTGAAGTATATAAAATATATATGATGGCGCAAACTAACAAATACAAATACAAGTGTGAACTATTAAATACAAATACAAATGTGAACTATAAAATATAAATACAAGTGCGAACTTTAAAATAAAAATACAAATACAGTTGTATCAATAAATACAAAAATATAAATGGCGGTGTGACTACAAATACGATAAACAATTGTGGTATTTACATTATCATTCATGACATGTGCTCGACTAGTCATATATTTCGAAAAAAAATATATATATATAAAATAGAACAAAAATAATAATAAAGAAAATAAGTACAAAAAGACAATAAAAAAAAACAAAGAAGAAAAAAAAGAAGAAAGAGAAATAGAAGCTAGAGATTAAAGAGAGAAAAAAAACAAAAATACAAAAAGAAAGAAATGAAAAAATAAAAGTAAGAAACAATAGAAAAAAGAACAAGAAAAAACACAAAAAATAAAAAATATAAAAAAAAATAATGGTAGTGTTAGACAAGAAAATATTCAGTTCAACGAGATATGTGTGATTGGGATTTTTTTTTAAAATATTGAATTCTATTTTTGGTGTGACTAAACAGGGACTGTATTCATATTTTATATGAATACATACTATCTGTAAAACCGAATACAGTGGGCATAAATCGAATACAGTGGCTATAAACGATAATTATGTAAAATGTGGCTATGGAAGATGGGTTTTATAGCAAAATACTTCTATTTTTGAAAGATTCCCTTAAATTTTTAGTCTTTTGTTTTGTTTTTTTTCTTGTGTTTTAGTGTTATATTCTTGTTCCCTTACACCATTAGAGTCTAAACCTTGAATTTGAGCACAATCGAAGCTAAAACGAAGGATCTACCATTGTTGAGAAGCTCAAGTTTGAAGGTTGAAAGTGGGTGTTAAAATATGAAATTTTTGGTTGAGAATTTTAAAAATATGAATCTTGGAATGTGTTTATAAGGTTGAAAACAACCTTGGTTCAAAATTTCATCGCATTCCGATCAACGGTTTAAGAGTTAGAGATTTTTGAAGTTTTTGGTGTTCTTGTGTGTTCTTGGAGAAATTCAAATCTTCGAGAAGAATTGTCTTCAAAAAGTTGTTGTTTGATCCTCAAAAGTGAAGAAAAAGGTGTACAAAAGTGTTTGTACAAGCACCTTTTTGAAAATCCATGAGAATATTTCAAAGAAGAGGACAAAGGGGGACCACAAGAGGACAACAACGGTACTTTAAGTGAGCTGGTGGCTGACCTGCATTTGGACTGCCTTTGACTTGAGTTTGGGATGCTTCCACACATCCATATCAGGTCCAACCAGTAATGGAACATCCTCCTTCGCCCAACCTGCTCCAAGGGTGCACCCAGCCTACTCCCACTCATTAAAACAATCCGCTTGGCCTTGACATGCACCCAAGGTGCGCCTAGGCTGCCCAAGTACATCTCCAACACACCTCCTCACCTTTTGAACACATTATCAACTTCAAAAACTCCTCTAAATCAGGTTTAATTCCATTAATTTCATCTATTAATTCCTCTTTTCATTTCGTTGATTCTTGATACTAATAAACAACTAAATCATAATCAACGTAGTTGTTTAATTAGTTCTTGATTTGTTCTTCTTGTGTATCAATTTCTTGTGTCTTTTCCTTTGTTTTCTTAGTTTAACTCTTGAATTCAAGTCTTTATGCATTATATTTCTTGTTCATTTTGTCATTTTGATTTGTTCCTTTCTTATTTTGATTCTTGAATTCGAGTTTTATTTCTTAGCTGAGTCGTGCATTACCATGGACCCGGGAGTTGAGGTTAAACCTATTCTAATCCAGGACCAATTTTATACATTTTGGGAAGCCATCATGGGTTTGCAACAAGAAGTGAATTATTGGAAGGAGGATTGGTCGCGCATGAAAAGGAAGGTGGAATAGGTGACATGTCCTACTCCTCAAAACCCACCACATGTATCCCTACCCCTACAATTCCACCAAATAATACCCCAAACCTTTCCCCAAGCTCCCCAAAACCAAGTGTTAAACTACCAAGAGCACCAAAAACCACTCCTAATCCAATGTGACCTAGACAATTCAAACATTGAGCCTTTGTTACTCACTAACCAAGATACTAGCATTTTGCCTGGTATTATTTCTCCTCTTGTACAGGATCATGAATCATCACCTTTAAAGGAGAAGATAAGGAGAGTGCCTCATGAATATATGCTTAAAGGTTTAACCAAATTTTTAGCAAATGATTCCAAACTGAAAGGTGCAACGAAAAGTTGTTAAAAGAGTTGGATTTGATGAAAAATCCTCTACAATAAAGGGAGGATGATACAATCTTAATGGGCTCTACTCCTTTGGTATCGATGCTTCATAGATCACATCTACAGATCCAATACCTGGTCATTTTAGGGTATCCAATATGTGAATGAAGGATAGCTTGGAAAGAAGCTATATTTGATGATATCCTCTTAGGAAGGAATAGGTGACACCATATTTGGATGATAGCTTGGGCTTTGAGAGAGTATGAGGGCCCATTTTATTATTTTGGATCTTGGGTCACTTTTGGGCCCAAGTTTTATTTAGGGTCACTTTTAAGCCCACGATGTAATAAAGGCCTTTTGTCCTATAAATAGCTAGGACCTTCTTAGTTTTTTGGAAGTTGATGAT
Organism: Capsicum pubescens; assembly: GCA_030864215.1. Classification (NCBI taxonomy): domain Eukaryota; kingdom Viridiplantae; phylum Streptophyta; class Magnoliopsida; order Solanales; family Solanaceae; genus Capsicum; species Capsicum pubescens. Next base: position 36,389,909 of record CM061539.1, on the reverse strand, counting down.
GAATTGAGATACACTTGTGAGTGTTTTTGTTGAAACTTGTTGGGAGTTTCTTTGGTTGTCTAGAAACGTGGGTGCTCGGGATTCATTTCCATTGTCTCCTCATAAGAGGTTGGTGTTATTGGAAATTTATAGGAAGTTCTAGGGCTTAGTATACCTTTGGTTGTCCTCTCGTTATTGACTTATGCCAATCTATGTTTCTTTTACTTTATCATTCCATTTCTTCCTTTTCTTATTTTGTACTTTTGTTTTTAGTGTATTCCTTTATTTTCGTGTCATTTTCATTTGTGTATTTTATTCTTGTATCACTAGGGGGTAGCCTAGGTTCGTGACATGAGTAGCATGGAATGCATGCTTCAAATCTCCTTCTTGTTCTTAGAGCTCCTCAATTTGATAGTAAAGTGCATTTAGCTCAGTCATCTATTTATTTCTCTCACTTTAAACTATTCTTAATAGATAGTGAAATTCTTGGCTATTTACCTCTCTCATTCCATAAAGGCTTCCACTTTAGCATGAAGCCTAGCCTGGGTGTGTATCAGTTGGGCCTTTTCATTTTCGAACTCATCCTGTTGTTTCCCAATTGCCACTTTAGTGATACCCAAATCTTTTAGCCTTTTTTATGCTGATTAATCTGCTTCCTAATTCTTTCTCCAATTAACCACATACCTCAAATCTTTCTTCAGAATTTGTAGAGATAACTCATAGTCCCTTTCTACCTCTTCACGAGTCTTGATAATTCTTTCTCTATATTCAACTTTTTGCTCATCCAACCTTTTCTAAAACTCATATCCCACCTCAAGATGGGCTTGTCTGACTCTAGCTTGAACCTCTGAATCCCTATCCCATTTTTTTTTCTAGAACCCTCGTGCCCATTTGAACCACTTTTTCTTTATCACGATATTCTACCATTTCACTCAACTCGAATGTTATACTCCCTTACCAAAACTTTAGTATCTCATCGCTATCAAAAAGAAAACCTAGTGGAGTATCATACATGAACTCACCTATGTTCTTTATTTGAGAAAACTTTTTAAATCAGCCTAATTAGGGCATTATTCAAAGTGTCACACAAGATTGGACCCATCTAAGACCAATCATCACCAAATAAGGATGGTATGAGGACATAAAAATGATATCATATGTTAGAAACCAGTATTAAGTCTTGATAATCTGATCGTTAGTAAGCTTAGAGACCTTCTCCTTTAGAGCCTTGATCTCAATTGGGAGTTTACTTTTAATGGCACTTTCCTCATAAGAAGTTGCATAATGGTGAGAATAAAAATGTTCCAGGAACCATATTTGCAAAAAAATATTGCACCCTTAAAAGTAGTTGACACTTCTTTTGCACTTGGCGTAATTACCCTCCAGGTTATTTCCTTGATTTGTATCCATTTTTGGCATTTTGATCTTTCCTACGGCGGTTACAAGTCATTTATTATTTGTCGGAATTGTCTCTTTAGTGGTCGGATAGTTCATTTGGATTTTATGCTCAATTCCTTATTTTAGAGCATTTGATGTTTAAGAATTGATCTCCCACCAAAACTCCCAATAGATGACCTCGGATGAGAATTTTGATAGCTTCATTAGCTCCAAAATATTGATTTTTTTCTAGGTGGACTCTTGGTTTGGGTCCTAAGGTGCCCTGTTACATTTCGACCTATTGGTCAAAAATTAAGAAATTAAAAATTGGGTGTGGGACCCATATTTCTTTGAATCAACCTTGGATGGAAAACCAATTGTGCCATTGAGTTTAGAACATTAAATTTGGTATGGTTACATAGTTTGGTTGTGTATATGGGATTCGATTCTGAGGGCTTGGAAGAAACTTTGAAGATTTTCCAAGTTTCAGCAGTCATCTGATGCCACTACTATCGCAAGACAAGGGATGTAATCGCAGTACCCTTGGCAGGAAAAATAGTGCAATCATGGTGAATGTGTGTGATCGCAACTCATGTGTTCAATTTTAATAAGCTATGATCGCAGGTCCCGATCCACGATAGCAGGACCCGAGGAACTATTATGGGTATAAATAGGCCCTTATGTTGTGATTTTGCTCATTCTCCACCCGTTTTTGGAGAGCTAAAAACCCTATATGTGAAATAAAGTGGGATTGAAGCTTGTAGATGATTTAGGGAACTTGGTCAATAATTATTCCGTGATTTCCCTTCAAATTTCATGGTAAGATTTCTTTGATTTCTTGATAAATTCTTATAAATTAGGGATTTGAATTCCTAAATTTTGAGGGTTGATTTAAGACATGATTTTTACTCCATTTGTTCTTAACTTTTGAACACAACTTCCTTGTCCTTCAAGGGACCTCGTGACGAGTTCAATTTTTTATTCTATTTATAGGCCTCGCGAGCTGATTCTTGACCTTATATTTGACTCAACCCATTATTATGCAATATGGATGTCATTTGACTTCTAAATGATGTATAGATTGTGGTTTTGATAACGTAGAATTATTTTGATATTGTGGAGTAAAGACAGACGTTTGGTGAATGATTCAAGGATTTGCAATTTGACATCTAGGTAGGCTTTTATCTACTTTTCTTTACTAGATGATGTGTTATATATATATTTCATGGGAATGTGAATGTTAAGATTAATTATGGGATGATACGGGAACAAAGACTTCAAGATCTTTCACAAGGAGCCAAGCTCAGGAATTACAAATCTTTCAAGGCTTATTCATGAATATGGACGTGTGTGACCATGTTTTGAGTCCCTCCAAGGGATTTCACATTTTGAAGTATGAAGAGATGGAACCCGCGACTTTGGAGTGTTAAATTCATTATGGGTGTTTAAGTAATTTCATGCATGGGTCACTTTTGGGCTGATTTTATACTAGATATAAATAGCTACTTAGGTTATTTTCTCTTTAGCTTATCTTGATATTGAATGAACATTGATCTTGAAAAGAGTGTTGGTGAAACTAGGGTTGAATGTTTTCTTACAAAAGGGGGTTTTTGAGTCTATTGATTCCTGGGTCCACGTAAGAGATTGGTGTTCGATTCTATGAGTTTTAGGGGTCTTTGAGTTTGATACACTTATTGGTTGTTACTTCTTTATAGTCTCTTATGTCAATTTATCTATCTTTACTTTCTTGCATTATTTGCGGTTTTTGCTTCCTTAGGTAGATTTCAATCTTTCATATCATGATCCGTATCATTTGGTATCAAGTCGAGCTTGATTTCATTCCTACGAAATCAATCTTGGGTTTTCTATCTCAAAAAGCACAAAAAAGTTATTCCAATTTTACCTCTAGTTCGAGAGTTTAGGTCTTGGATTTTTTGTGACTTTTGTGTGTTTCTAGTGTTAGATCCTTGTTCCCTAGCACTAATAAAGTCTAGATCTTGAATTTGAGTTATTTCTGGGTTGATTTGAGTCATCCACCATTATTGAGTTTGAGTTGAAGAAACTTGAAGGTGGGTTTCTCAAATTTGGAAGGTTGTTTTGAGATTTGGACTTGAAAATATGTTGGTGGTGATTGGGAGAGCAACGTGAGATTGGGGAATATAAAATCATCAAATTCCGAGGTCATATGCTTAAGGGTCAACTTTGAATGTTCTTGGTATTCTTCATAATCTTCATATATTGTTAAAGAAGAACATTCAAAAAGTGGTTGTTTGATCCAAAAAGAAGGTGACAGAAGGTGTGGAACTTGTTTGTCTCAAAGAATATTCCAAGTCTTTCAAAGAAGATAGAGACAAAAATCATCAAAAGGGGAATATTCTCAAAGAAGAAGACAAAGAAAAGTATAAGGGGGGCACCACAAGCAAATTCAAACTCTCTTGAGCTTAAAAGATGAATTGAAAGGCTCCAATCCTTTGATTTCCCTCCCAAAGACGATTTCCACACCTCTAAGGTGAAGTTTGAACAAAATTAAAATTGGAAATAAGAAATCTCCTAAAATTTCAACCACATGTAATGTCAAATTTGGGGAAGCCATATTATCAACCATCCAAATTACTTAGGCTTAAATTTAGATTTTAAAGTTTCTTTTCTTTGACTCTTTGGTTTCTTTTCTTGATTCTATTGATAAATAACAACTAGCAATCACCTACTTAGTTGTGAATTAGTTTTGAATCCATTTTTTTCGTTTTCATATTTATTTGTATGCTTTTTTTGTTTTTGATTCGTTGTAACTTCATGGATCAAGTCCGTACTAGATTTCTTTGAGTAATTCAAACAAAAATCCCTTCCGAGCAAGAGTAAATATCATCCCTCAACTTCTCAAGGATTACAAACCAACATTCAACACTTGTGAAACCAAGTGTGAGGTAAGCAAGGTGTGTAGAGTTTTGAGGATACCTTTATTTTGAGATAATGAGTTTGTTATTTGTGTTGGTGTCTTTTTTTCTTAGGTACAATGACAACGGAAGGAGCAACTTCTCAAACCATGGACAACAATGCTAATACTTGTCCACTCTTGAAGCTATCAACCGTAGACTTGAAAGGCTACAAACGGAGGTGGCAATAATCAAAGGGGATATGTCGTCAATGAAAGCGGATTTGTCTACTATAAGTGGGAGGTTGGATCATGTAGAAAGTCAAAGGAACTCCCGACCCTCTTATCCTCAACCATGTTTCTTTAAGTGGACATGCTCAAAACACTTCTACTACCATTACCCCGAAAAGCTTCCACCAAATGTTTATCCCACCAAGACCTCCACAAAATCCCACCACCCAAACTACCACTTATCCTCAAAGCTGAAATCCCAATAGACCACTTCATCCTCAATTCAACCAAAGCCAACAAGAAGAACTTGGAAGCCAAATGCCACCCAAAACCCAATTCCTCCATTCTAAGACCCACTTAACCAAATGCCTCAACCTTCACCAAATCCAATTCCCCCATTCCAAGCTCCAATTAACCAAAATCAACTTGTCCATGTAGAGGAATATGGTAGAGAGAAACAACAAAAGGAATATGGAGCCTAAGATGATGCCTACATAATGGAAGAAGAGATGAGAGGTAGACATATGGATTAAAGGAGATTTTAGGGTCAAAGAGGAAGAGTTGGTCCAATGCCTTATGCTTGAGAAAATACAGGAAACCACACCTAAGACCGAGAAGTGGGTATCAATTCAATCAAGGTTGGTCTTCCAATTTTCAAAGGTGAGAGTGATCCCGAAGTTTATTTTACATGGGAGTCCTCTTGTGAAAGAATCTTCCAAGTTATTGATCACACTGAAGAAAAGAAAAGTTGCTATGCCATATCTCACTTCGAAGGATATGCCAACATATGGTGGGAGTATACCAAAGGGTTTGGGACTATGATGAATGAAAGATCACCTCCTCTATGGTACATATTGAAGGGTTTTATGAGGCAAAGACAATTACTAGAGAGATATATACATGAGCTCCTTGCCAAGTTATACAACATCAGGCAAGGAAGCAAGGGTGTCATGGCTTACTATGATGAGTTCCAATAATTGATTTTAAAGCTTGATCATCAAGGAGAGCAAGTAAACCACATCATACGCTTCAAGGTTGGGTTGAACAAAGATATCTCCTCATGCATGATTCTTCACAAGTTTGAGACCATAAATGGTAGATTCCAAGCGGCATTAGAAATTGAAAGAGAGATTAAGAAGAAAGCGGTCTACAAATTAAAGGGTCATCAGTTATCTTCGGGTTGGCACAAGAACAAAGAATTGGCTCAATCATCCTCGGGTTGACACAAGAACAAAGATCACTAATCTAATGACAAGCAACCCATATCCAAGGATGTCCCAAAGTATCTTCCAAGAAATGAAGGTAACAAGTATCTTACTTCCAAATCTAAGGAATTCCAATGCTTTAAGTGTCAAGGGTGGGGACATAAGGCAAATAAATATCCCAGCCGGAGAAATATGATCCTTAGGGAGGGGAAATTATACTATCTTGCAGAAGAGGTGGGATTAGAATTAGATGATAATGATGAAAAGTCTCAAGATGGAGAGAAATTAGAAGAAGATATTCAAGAGGCGGGAGATGAAGAAGTCACTTGGCTTCAAAGTGGTGAGCTTAAAGTACCTAACTTTATGGTAAGACGATTCATGGTTAGTAAGGATTTGGATGATCCTAGTCAAAGGAAAAATCTTTTCCATACCAAATGCCTTATTAAAAGAGGTGTGTGATCCATGATCATTAATAGTGGAAGTTGTACTAATGTTGCTAGTGCCACTATGGTTGTTTTTTGGAAACTTCCCACTATTACACATGCAAGTTCTTACAAACTCCAATGGTTGAATGAATGTGGAGAGTTGAAGGTAACTCAGTAAGTTGTGATTTGGTTCAAGGTACAAAACTACCAAGATAAGGTGATTTGTGATGTGATCCCTATGAAAGCTTGTCACTTATTATTGGGAAGGACATGGAAATATGATCGATCCACTAAGCATGATGGAAGAACCAACCCATACTCTCTTGAATTCAATGGCTGAAAGTTCACACTCCACCCTATCTCGCCGCCATAAGTGAATGAAGTCCATCAATAATTGAGGGAGTTAAAAAAGAAAGAGAAGAAGGAGAGAGAAAGGAAAGCCAAGGGGAGGGAAGGTAAACAAGGAGAGGAAATAATGCAATCAAAGGGAAAGAATCCTATGGTGATGTTGGCTAGGAAGAAGGATCTCTACAAGGAGCATGATAGTAAAACACCCATGCTTCTCTTAGCCCATGTTTTTAGTACTAACCCCTCTACTTCTTCTATCCCCCAATCAATATCCTTTATTTTGCAGAAATTTAAAGATGTGTTCCCAAAGGAACTCCTACAAGGGTTACCCCCACTTTGGGGAATTGAGCATCAAATAGACTTTGTGTCAGGTTCTCAATTGCCTAATAAACCGGGATACCAAAGTAACCCTATGGATACCAAAGAACTTCAAAAGTAAGTTGAGAAACTCCTCAACAAGGGATACATCAAAGAAAGCATGAGTCCATGTGCAGTTCCAGTCTTGTTGGTGCCAAATAAAGATAGAACATAGTGTATGTGTATGGACTATCGAGACATCAATAAGATAACGGTAAAGTATCATCACCCTATTCCCCGGTTGGATGATATTATTGATAAATTTAATGGTTCATATGTGTTTTCAAAAATTGATCCTAGGAGTGTCTATTATCAAATAAGAATGAAGCCTAGTGATGAACGGAATACCACCTTCCAGATCAAGTTTGGTCTATATGAATGGATGGTCATTCCATTCAGCCTCACTAATGCTCCTAGTACTTTTATGTGGTTAATGAATCATGTGATGAAACCATTCATTGGAAAGTTTGTTATGGTGTATTTTGATGATGTCCTTATTTATAGAAAATCCCTTGCTTAGCATATTTTATATTTGCAAAGTATGTTTGAAGTCCTTAGAAAGGAGAAGTTGTATGCTAATCTTGAAAAGTTCTCTTTTGGTGTGAATGAAGTTGTGTTTTTGGGATTTATTGTAAACTCAACAGGAGTTGAGGTGGATGAATCTAAGATAGACGCTATAAAGAATTGGCCAACTCAAAAATCCCTTGGTGAAGTTTGAAGCTTCCATAGGTTGACTAGTTTTTATAGGCAGTTTGTCAAATAATTTAGTACCATCGCTGCTCCCTTAAACGAGGTCATCAAAAAGGATGAACATTTTTCGTGGGATAAAAACCAAACCAAAGCATTTAAAACCTTGAAGGCTATGCTTATTTCCTCCCCTTTATTCCAATTACACAACATTGACATGATGTTAGAAATTGAATATTATGCAAGTAAAGTAGGAATACGTGTTGTATTAATGTAAGATCTTAAACCTATTTCCTATTTTAGTGAGAACCTCAAGGGCGCAACTTTAAATTATTCCACTTATGATCTAGAGTTTTATGCCATAATTTGTTCTTTGGGTAATTGGCAACATTACTTGTGGCCCAAAGAATTTATGATCCGAATGGACCATGAATCTTTGAAATATCTTAGGGACCAAGGTATGCTAAACAAATATCATACAAAGTGGATTGAGTTCCTAGAAACCTTTCCTTATGTTATTTAATACAAAAAAAGGGAAATGTGCTTGCCAATGCATTATCTAGGAAACATGTGATCATTTCTACCTTATCTTCCAAGTTGATAGGATTTGAGAGCCTTAAGATAATGTATCCTGAGGAGCCCATATTTTCCCCTATCTTTTAGGATTGTGAGGAGTGGGGTAGGGAAAAGTAGCTTAAGGATAGGGTTTCCACTCCCTATTCCAAGTTTGATGGGTATTTGTTCAAAGATAGAAGGTTGTGTTTGCCCTCTAGTTCTTGGTGTGAATTATTTATGAGAGAGTCACATGATGGTGGTTTTATGGGATACTTTGGGGTTGAAAAGACCCTCGAGATCTTTGAGGAACAATTCTATTAGCCCAAGATGCACAATGATGTTGCTTGGATTTGTGGCTAATGTATGGATTGTAGGTGTGCCAAATCACGCCTCCTCCCTTATGGATTATATACCCTACTACCCACTTCCCTACACCTTTAGATTAACATATCTATGGACTTTGTTTTGGGTCTGCCAAGGACAAGGAGAGTTGGAGATAACATTTTTGTGGTGGTTGACTAGTTCTCTAAGATGGCCCACTTCATCCCATGTTATAAAAGTGAGTATGCATCTAGTGTAGCCTCTTTGTTTATTGAGCATGTTATTAAACTACATGGGATCCCTCGGACCATTGTTAGTGATAGGGACTCCAAGTTCCTTAGTCACTTTTAAAAGTCAATGTAAGTAGGCTTGGTGCAAAATTGCTATTCTCAACTTCTTGCCACCCACAAACTAATGGCCAAATGAAAGTAGTAAATAGGACATTGGGTTCTATGCTATGCTCCATGGTTAAAGGTAAGATGAGTTCTTGGGAGGATCACCTACCCCTATTCGAGTTTGCTTATAATCGTGTTATCTATTTGACTACCGATATGACTCCCTTTAAGTGTGTGTACAACCTAAACTCTTACCCCTTTAGATCTAACTCCCTTGTCTTTGGATCTTGTATTGAGTTTAGATGGAAACAAAAGAGTGGTAGCCATGTAGATGTTGCATGAAAAAAGTAAGAATCTACCTTGAGAAGAGAAACCAAGAAGTTGCTAAGAGGGCCAACAAGGGGAAAAAAAGTCTTGTTCTAGAACCGGGTGATTGAGTGTGGGTGCACCTAAGAAAGGACTGGTTTCCAACACAAAAGAAGGCAAAGTTGATGCCTAGGGATGATGTCCCCTTTCAATGGATTGAAATGATCAATGATAATGCATATAAGATTGATCTTCCTCTGGAATACCAAGTACACAACACATTTAATGTGTGTGACCTCTCACCCTTTGACACCATTGAGGGTGATAAAGTTATGAATTTGTGGTCAAATTCCTTTCAAGATGGAGAGGATGATACGGGCACAAAGAATTCAAGATCGCTCACAAGGAGCCAAGCTTGGGAATTGCAAATTCTTCAAGGATTATTCATGAAGATGGACATGTGTGACCATATTTTGAGTCCTTCCAATGTATTTCATATTTTGATGTATGAAGAGGTGGAACCCACAGCTTACGACTGTTAAATTCATTAAGGGTGTTTTAGTAATTTCATGCATGGGTCACTTTTAGGCTCATTTTGTACTAGACCATAAATATCTACTTGTTAGGTTATTTTCTCTTTACCTTATCTTTATATTGAATGAACATTGCTCTTGAAAAGAGTGTTGGTGAAACTAGGGTTGAATGTTTGCTTAAAATTTGGTTTTTTGAGGTTATTGATTCCCTATTGGGTCCACATAAGAAATTTGTGTCCGATTCTACAAGTTTTAGGGGTCTTTGAGTTTGATACACTCGTTGGTTCTTACTTCTTCGTAGTCTTTTATGTCTATTTATCTATCTTTACTTTCTTGCATTGTTTGCAATTTTTGCTTTCTTAGGAAGATTTCTATATTTCGTAACTTGATCTATATCATGGGTAGAACACTGTGACTTAGTCTTGATTATTGATGTTTGGGGATTAGGTGGGTGAGTTGACCCATAAGTTTAAATGATTATTACATTTTTAGGATCCTATTGCCTTCTTCATAGATGGGGATAGTTTGTAGAATGATGGTGCTATTATTCTAGATTTGGGATGTAGCTTAAGTTTTGGAAGCGTGATTAGTATGAATATCCTTATGTGGACTATTTAGTGACATTGAAATTGTAATTTAGATAGAGTTGAATTGATTGCTCATGTGATAGGTGGAATTTATATATTAAGGATAATTATGTCTTATGTAATATCTATAAATCAATTTAGATACCTTAGCCTAGTTTGAGGTATAAATTGCCTAAATATGGAATTCGAGGATTTGAAGTGGGTTCTTCCGGCGCACCTTAGGCCAAGACTAGCATTAGCCCTTTTGGACTTACTAATGCATGTTAGACATAGTTGAGACTATTGAGTCATGAGGTTACTACATGACTTGGTGAATGATGATGGTTTTTCCAAAATTATAATTAATGCCTTGTAGCTATGATATGGATTACAAATTAGATTTATGATTTGGTCTATCGACAAGCTTTATATTATTGGCATAGACATAATTTTGATATATGGATTTTAGATATGAGATGGATTATTTATTCTATGGCTAATAGATATAATGTGTCCTATAGATGTGATATGCCTTATAGATATAATGTGGCCTATGGATGTGATATGCCTCATAGATATGATTTAAAGCCTCTAGATATGATATTCCTTATGAATATGATATGGCGTATATATATAATATGGACTATAGATGTGATATGCCTTATAGATATAATGTGATCTACAGATGTGACATACCTCATAGATATAATTTATGGCCTATAGCTATGATATGCCTTATAGATATGATTATAGTCTATAGATATGATATGCCTTATGGATAAGATTTGGCTTATAGATATAATATACCTCATAGATATGCTATGGATTATACAAATGAGATGACTTATAGATATGATATGAATTTTGAAAATGTATGTTGTCCTAAGGCAGTGATTATGTTGTAATAATTCCAAACATATTATTGGGCCCAAGGTTATGTTATGATATCGGTTAGACATCCAAGAAGTGTTTATTCTTGTAAAGAAAGTGGTTGTGGTTTATAGATATATTGATGCTTATGGTTCCATTATTTGAATACTAGTGATGAGATGCATAGATTCAGTACATTCATGATCTTTAAATCAGTAAATGTTACAATTCCAACAAAACTATGATTTTATTACTATTTTTCCTAAATAAGGGATAAAGCCCACTTTTCACCTTATAATGGATTTCTTCATAATAATGATTGACTATCTTAATGAATAACCTATGTGTAAAGATATTGAAAATCATGTTTTATAGATCTGACCAAGGCAAATTCAGGTCTATGATTCTTATACTACTATTTACTTTAATTGAGAGAGAATCCAACCCTTTCTATACTTTTATAATGATTTAGTCCTGAATTTTAACCTGGGTAATAGATTTATAGATTTACACTCTTTTAGCCACAACTTAAGTCTATGCATCTGTTATATATATATATATATATATATATATATTTACATATATACTTTTCTCTGGTATTGGACAAAGAAGGATGGTGGTATTGATGATATGAATTTAGGTAAAACTCAATGATAGATTATAGTATTGATGTGATATATATATATATATGTCGATGATATGCTTATATATCCATAAAGGCCGGAGGATAATTATCATGATATGATTATATACCCGTAGGGCCAGAGGATAATTATGATGATATGATTATATACCCAACAAGACCGAAGGATGATTATGATGATATGCTTATATACCCAGTAAGGCTGGAGGATGATTATGATGATAAGCTTATATACCTGACAAGTTTAGAGGATGATGATGGTTATGATTATGATGATTATGATATTGATTATACTTATCTATTCGAGTCCAGATACATATTATTATACTTGGATCAGTAATGGTATTGTTGATTCTGTTGGATTCATCCTTGCACGTGCATTGACGATCACCACTATACGCCTATATTGATAAACCTTATAGGTTGTTTCATAGGTATGAGTGATGAATATGAATTGTGGTGTGTTATATGTTGATTGAACCTTCTAAGCCTTGGGTGGTAGGGGTTCATGTAAGGATCGATAAGGTATTGGTTGTCCGGTCTAGCCGGTTACTCGTGTTGTCATTGCTATTATTATTATAATTGTTATAATCATTGGTATGGCTATTTGTGGCAGCTTTGTTAATGATCCAGTATTGTGACTCGAGGTATGATTTTGTCTCTTTTATATAACTATTATATTATTCTTCTTGATTACCTCATGATTAGACGTATGGATTAGAAATCTTAAGTATACTAGTACTAGTCCCTTCTGTCTTAAAATCCTAGTTGGATTATGTGGGTTGTACCACGAGTTAACCCTGATATTATATATATATTTGTATACTTAGCTATATATTGCTATGACATTACCGTATATCCCTTCCTTCATTTATTCAGATTGTATATTTCTTCCTTGGCCAGTGATATACGGTATAGTTATGAGGTTTTTGAGTATGGAGGGAATAGGATAGTTCAGTCTTGATGCATCCTAAGCCGTATTATGTTAGTTTTTGATATGAGTATGATAGTTTACCCTTGCTATCTCACTAGCTTTATTATGTAGGTTCTAGATATTTGAGTTTAGACTTTGTTTCTATTTATGTTGTTTATGTCTGTATTATCTTTGGATCTTAGTCGATAATTGCTTACTGAGTACCATGTGTTTGGTACTCATACTACATTTTTACAGCCTGCAGATCATAGTATGGGTTATTATCGTTATGGTACGCATCATGAGAAGCAGCCATGGTTTAGAGACATAGAGTGAGCTCCTAATGTTTAGAGTATTACTTTCCTCCATCTTATGTACTAGACTAGCCTGTATGTTGTATTTAGAGATAGTTGTATATGTATATTTATTTAGTACCTCATTTGTATCCTTCTTATGTTAGATGCTCTTGTATTAATTCCACTAGTTTTTTGGATTAACTTATGTATGCTAGTATTTTATTACATTTATTCCACATTCTTTCCTTTATTCTTTTGGTAATCTATTACTAGCAATTTTGGACTAAGGGATTGGCCTACTTACTAATGGGTTATAAGTAGGTACCATCATGACCTATGAAATTGGATCGTGCAAAATTGGTATCAAAGCCTAGGTCCACCGGTGTATTAGTATAAGAGCTAAGTTTTTAGTAGAGTCATATAGATCAGTACAGAGATATCTATAACCTATCTTTGAGAGGCTATAGGGTCTTCTTTGGAAATTCATATCTTGACTCTATGTCGTGTGTCTGTATTGCTATGAGCCTCGAAAACATTCTTTGACTCTATTTTTTCCCAAATAGATGGTGTAAGATTATCGATAGATGCAAAAAAGACTTTAACATATTTTTAGAGCTTTAGCATAGCATTAGACTAAAGAGTCAGAGATGGATATCAAAGATCTTTAGGGTCATCCAAATAATTTAGGGCTAGCTCAGGCCTTGGTAGATGTCGTGACTACTTAAGCCCTTTGAGGTTCAGCATTAGGGTTCCTGAGTCTAATTGTGGATACCTCACAGCCAAGGATGACATTCGATTCATCAATCAGTTCTCAGAACAGAGATGTGTCTATTAGTGTTCATCAGGATTCTTTATTAGTTTTTGACAATGATATTGGGCTTTTTGAGTGCTCCCAGGCATATTTCAATGCTATATCATTCAGAGCAGGACATGCTGCATAGATTTATTATAGGATTAGCATTTCCACTCCATTCAACATTAAGGCACTTGATAGCAGTTGGGTCCTCCTTTTCCCAGGTTGTTGATCAAGTGAGGGCCATGGAAAGAGCATGTATTGAGTCTTATGGAGGTGGTGATAAGAGACCATGCCATCAGTAAAGTGCTATTGGTATTTTATCTGAGAGTGAAGATCCTTTCGGTGGAATTTAGTTTCACCTGCAGCCTATCAGTTTATACAAGTATCATTTCAGACTATGGGTGGCTCTCAGATTAGTCATGGTGATTACAACAGGTAGAGTTCCCATCAAACATTGTAGAGTTTTTGATCTGAAACTTCAGGATATAGCGACCATTTTAGATTAAAAGGGCAGTATCTCAAAGTATTCTATGATCTTGTCTTGGTTATAACAAGATGGGACATTAGTTTAGAGAGTGCCCCAGACGTGAATTGATTGTTTAGACAAAGTTAGCATGTATTTCCCGCCAGCCTAAAGTTCTTGAGGTAGGTTATGATAGCAGAAAGGATGATCATGTTAGTAGACAGTTCTTTCAGCGTTAGTCTGCAAGCTATTTGGGCTTAGTTTCTTTCTTTCACTAGGTTAGGGCTTCAGGAGTATGCTACAACTAAAGATATATCGTTCACTGGTCTAGAAAGTGTCCTCAGCATAGGATTGCTAGTTATTCAGCTCATTCAGATCAGCCTTGTGATGTTCTTGTACCTTCAGTTAAAGATGGTGCACTTAGCACTGCAGTTGATGATTCAGTCAGTCTATTCGAGTTTGGACCCTTTCATATTTATTCTCTCCCATCAGGCATGTGATTGTAGATTTCACCATTATAGGTGTGCTTTTATTTCCTGTATTTACCTTTTAATTTGTATGTATTGAGGTTTATGTACCCATCGATGATATATGCCTTGATGAGTTTAGATTAGTTGTTGCGTACTTTGTTATTAAATTCATGGTTATATGACTACCTTCGTGGTTTATTTCTTTTAGTAATGGATGAAGTATATTTGTACTAAGGTTTTTGTATACGTGCCTAGTTATTGAATTCACAGTTATATGACTACCTCAGTGGTTTATTTCTTTTAGTAATGGATGGAGTATATTTGTACTGATATTTTCTCCCTATGGGTGTAGCATTTGGGTTCGAGTCCCATTTACCTTGGCATATTAGACTTATTATAGCCCTTGAGTGTTACTTTCTATTGATGATCATTCGTGGCACCGCCTATCAGTATATTGATGTTTATATTATTGTTGTGCTTGCTGCCATTGCTTGATGTTAGTGATCCTCGATGGGTAGCTTTTTAAACTAGTGTTATCTAGTTAGAATCTCATTCCTTATGGTCTTATTCGTTGACTCGGGCAGCTATAGCCTGATATGATGATTTCTTTTCTATAGTGAGGTGAGGTTAGTTATTTTTCTCTTTTGTTGGCTATGCTAGATTGACTGTAAAGTGGACTATGGTATTAAAGGTAAATTAATCTGTTGTGTCTCTATTGTGATTCTAGAGTTGACAATTTAATTATATTTCCCGATATTGAGTTTGGGATTCTTAGAATTTCCTCCTAGGGTGTGAAGGTATTTGCATTAGATATCCTTCCCTATGTAGACCATTTTTGAAATTGACCAGTTTAGGGTCTATTTTTTGCTTGCGGCTATTTTATCTCCCTATAGTGAGTTTGATATTGATATTGAGATGTTGTGGATTCATCTCTTAGATTTGATGGATTTTTTTCCTGGTGATGATTTGTTCTTGGTACTAGTGTAGAGATTGGATGCTCCTTTCTTATCGTAATATGGTTCTTGTCTAAAGTGGAGTGAGAGAGTTAGAGGTAGGTGATCTTTCCTGTGAGCGCTTCTTGAGTTTGTAAATTAGAAATTTTTTATCTTGAGTTATTGGTTTATTTTTTTATAGTGGTCTTGACCTCAACATAAGTGTTATGCTTTGTACTTCCTTCCTCGATGAGGTAACCATGATTTATGGTTTATTTCTTTTAGTAATTGATGAGTAGATCCTTATTGATATTTTCTCCCAATGGGTCCAATATTTGGGCTTGAGTCCCTTTTACCTTAGCATATTGGCCTTATTATAGCCCTTGAGTGGTACTTGTTATTGATGTCTATTTGTGGTACCACCTATTTAGTATATTGATGTTTATATTGTTGTTATGCTTGCTACCATTGCTTGATATTAGTCATCCTCACTATGTAGCTTTTTAGACTAGTGTTATCTAGTTAGAATTCCATTCCTTATGGTTCTTATTCATCGGCTCAGGCAGTTATAACCCGATATGATGGTTTCTTTTCTATAGTGAGGTGAGGTTAGTTGTTTTCCTCTTTTGTTTGCTATGCTAGATTGATTGTAGAGTGGACTATGGTATTAGAGGTATTTTGACCTTCTGTGGATCTATTATGATTCTAGAGTTGACAATTTAATTATATTACCCATTTTTAAGTTTGGGATTCTTAGAATTTCCTCCTGGGTAGTGAAGGTTTTTAGATTAGATATCCTTCCTTATGTATACCATTTTTGAAATTGACCAGTTTAGGGTCCATTCTTCGCTTGTGGCTATTTCATCGACCAATAGTGGTTTTGATATTGATATCGAGATGTCTTGGATTCAACTTTTAGATTTAATGGATTTGTCTCCTCGTGATGATTTTCTCTTGACACTAGTGCAGAGATTGGACACTCTTTTCATATCATGATATGTTTCTTGTCTAAAGTTGAGTTAAAGAGTTAAAGGTAGGTGATATTTCATGTGATCACTTCTTGAGTTGGTAAATCATTTTTTTTCTCTTAAGTTGTTGGTTTATTTTTAGGTAGTGGTCTTGAACTCGGTATAGGTGTCAGGCTTAGTACTTCCTTCCTCGATGAGGTGATTCATGGTTTTTTGAATTATGATTGTCATACTTAGGTAGATTCAGGAAATCCCCATTTCAGAGCTTTTTCAGCCTAATAAGATTTGGTGTAGTGCTTCTCCTTGATGATATTTTCCTATGAGTATTCTTTCCCGAGATGGAGTATAGGACTTATTAGTTTTTGGCTAAAGTTGTATCTCTTTAAGTTTCTAAAGTTTTTACTATTACTAGCGTGAGTTATAGCCTTAGGGAGTTCTTGATATGCTTGATAGTCCATGTCCTCCAGTAGATATGTAGTTGATTTCTTGTGTTTCAGCTAGTGATTTACCCTCTATTGCGATTTTGTTTTACAACTATGTATTAATTTTGCCTTAGCATAATTTAGCATGGATATGTCAAATTTGGATATTAAGGTCGATTTGAGTAGTGGACATTAGACTTATTCGCTCAGTTTTTAAGTTGACGTCTGGGAATGGTGATTTGGAAGTTATGATAGATTTGGAGTATGAATACCTTCCTATCTTCAGGTTTGGTTTGGGTATTTGAGATCGACCAATTCAACTTTGGTGTTGAGATTTTAGCTTGGAGCTATAGAGCTTAAGTACAACTTTCGTTTTAGATTTGTCTTAGTTAAGATTTCATTTATAGGTTGGTTGAGCCTACTTCATGGATACCTATTTGGTCTTCTCAACTTTGGATGAATTATAGTTGACAGGTGTTCAGATAATATCCCATTGACCCGGTATTGGTTCCTTCAGCTTTGACCTCTGATCTTCAGTTTTCTTTGAGATTCTCAAATGATATACTCAACAAGAAGTAGTATACTTGGGTTGATTCAGTTTAGATTTATTTTTTTATTGATGGAATATCCTGGAACAGATCGTTCAGTGGTAAGTATTTGTGTCTTGGACTCCTACATTTTATTTTTGAGGATTATTCGGACAATTTGTAGCATTGTCTTAGATTATTGCCCTCGATTATCTATGTTGCGAGCCTAGGTAGCTCTGTATAGGCTTATTTTTATATTTGTTGTATGGACTTTCAGTAGAACAATTTTGGTTCTTTGTGTGGTCTATGATGTGTTTGCGTAGATAGAACTCAAGTGATTTTCCTCCAGGTTTGGTGTGGATAGCAGATGTGGATTGGAAAAAGAAAGTTAATATAGATTTGGTCGTAAGACTCATGCCTTGGTTTGCTTTTGGCTTGGATGAGACTTTGTTTATTTGTGCGGGTATCGAGATGGTATCACTGTGTCATTATTTAGATTTGGATGCATCGGCCTTCTTCGATTTGGTTGGAGACCAATTAGTGGTGGAGGTTGAGTTTTGGCTATTTGGAAGTAAAGTGAGAGAGCTAGTTGAAAAAGAGATACCTGTGGCAAAATCTGGTAGAAGTGTTCTCCCCTCTTATAGGTTATTTGGGAAGTCATGCTTGAAGCATGCGGGCCCAGTACCTCATTCTTTTGTACTTTTGTGATCTTCATATCTGTTGACTTTCGCGAACGAAAGTCCTTTTAGTAGTGGATATTGTAATGGCCCTCCAGGTCATTTCCTTGATTTTTATGCTTTTTTTGCATTTTGACCTTTCCCACAGCGGCTATAGGTCATTTACGGCTTGACAAAACTGTTGGTTTGGTGATGGGATGGTTTGTTTAGATTTTAGGCTCGTTTTCCTATTTAGAGCTTTCGTTATTTAGGATTTGGTATCGGATAAAACTTCTTAGCAGATGACCTCTGATGGGAATTTTGATAGCGCTATCAACTCTAAAATGATAATTTTAGGCTAGGTGGTCTCTTGGTTCCGGTCCCAAGGCACCCGGACTCATTTCGACCTATAGGTCAGAAAGTTAAGAAATTGGAAATTGGATGCGGGACCCATATTTCATTGAAATTACCTCGGATGGAAAATTTGATTATGCATGGTTACATAGTTTGTTTGCCTATATGAGATTCCGGATGAATCTTGAGGGCTTGGTGAAAATTATCCAAGTTTCAGTTGTCATTTGGTGCCACTGCTATCGCAAGCCAGCGGCCGCGATCGCGGTATCTTTGGAAGGCAAAATAGAATGACTGTGGTGAAGTGTGCGATCGCAACTCGCATGTTCAGTTTTAGTATGCTGCGATCATAGGTCCTGGGTTACGATAGCGGGACTCGAGGACCTGGTATGGGTATAAATAGGTCCTTATGTCATGATTTTTCTTATTCTCCACCCATTTCTTGAGAGCTAAGAACCCTAGATGCGAGATAAAGTAGGATTGAAGCTTGTAGATAATTTGGGGAGCTTGATTATCAATTATTCTGTGATTTCCCTCCGAATTCATGGTAAGGTTCCTTCGATTTATTGATAAATTCTTAGAAATTAGGGCTTTGAATTCCCA
This sequence comes from Capsicum pubescens, assembly GCA_030864215.1. Taxonomy (NCBI): domain Eukaryota; kingdom Viridiplantae; phylum Streptophyta; class Magnoliopsida; order Solanales; family Solanaceae; genus Capsicum; species Capsicum pubescens. Next base: position 36,370,902 of record CM061539.1, on the reverse strand, counting down.
AACTTTAAGGCCCGATTTGTGCTCTGTTTGTGCTCAACTTTTGAACACAAATTCCTTGTCCTTCGAGGGACCTTTTGACAGGTTTAATTTTGGATTCCCTTTACGCGCCCCACGGGCTTGTTGGGCCTGTTCTTGACCTAAAATTTGACCCGACTTGTTAGATAGAAATATGGGTTTTATTTGACTCCTAATGACACATAGATTACAGTTTCGATAATGTAGAGACATTTTGAGATTGTGGAGTGAAAATGGACGTTTGATGAATGATTCAAGGATTTGTTGTTTGGCATTGAGGTAGGCTTCTGTCTTATTTTCTTCACAAGATGATGTGTTTTATATATTTCATGTGAGTGTGAATGTTAAGATTTATTATGGGTAGAATACCATGACTTACTCTTGATTATTGAGGTTTGGGGATTAGGTGGGTGAATTGACCCATAAGGTAAAATTCTTATTACACTTTTAGGATTCTATTTCCATCTTTATAGATAGGTCTAATTCGTAGAATGATGGTGCTATTATGCTAGATTTTGGATGTAGCATAAGTGTTGTAAGTGTGATTGGTATGAATATTCTTATTTGGGCTATTTAGCAATTTTGAAACCGTAATTTAGGAGGAGTTGATTTGATTGCTCATGTTTTAGGTAAAATTCCTATATTAGGTCTAATTATGACTTATGTACCATCTATAAGTCAATTTAGATACCTTAGCCTAGTCTAGGGTAGAAATTTCCTAAATATGGAATTCTAGGATTTGAAGTGGGTTCTTCTGGCACACCTTAGACCAAGACTGATGTTAGCCCTTGTGGACTTATTTACACATGTTAGACATAGTTGAGACTATTGCGCCTTTAGTATGAGGTTACTTCATGACTTGGTGAATGATGATGGTTTTTTCCAAATTATGATTAATGTCTTGTACCTATAATATGGCTTTCGAATTTGATTTATGATTTGGTCTATCGATATACTTAATAATGTAGGAATAAACATAATTTTGATATATGGCCTATAGACATGAGATTCCTTATAGATATGTTATGGCTTATAGATATAATGTGACCTATAGATGTGATATGCCTTATAAATATAATGTGGCCTGTAGATGTGATATGCCTTATAGATATGATTTATAGCCTTAAGATATGATATGCCTTATGGATACGATATGACTTGTAGATATAATGTGGCCTATAGATGTCATATGCCTTATAGATATAATATGGCCTATAGATGTGACATACCTCATAGATGTGATTTATAGCTTCTCAATATGATATGCCTTGTGGATACGATATGACTTATAAATATAATATGCCTTATAGATATGCTATGGCTTATAGATATGGGATGGCTTTTGGATTTGATTATTGATATGGGTTCCGAAAATATATGTGGGCCTAAGGCTATCATTATGCTATTGTAATTATTCTGGACACATTATTGTGCCCAAGTCTGTGTTATGATATCGGTTGAACATCTGGAAAGTGTTTATCCTTGTAAAGGATGTGGTTGTAGTTTATAGATATATTGATGCTTATGGTTCCATTTTTAAATACTGGTGATGACATGCATAGATTTGGTACATTCATGATCATCAAATCGGTAAATGAGACGATTCCAACTAAAATATGATTTTACTACTATTTTTCCTAAGTAGGGGTTAAAGCCCATTTTCACCTTAAAAATGAATTTCTTCATAACAATAATTATTTGTCTTAATGAATAAGCTATGTGTAAAGAGATTGAAAATAATGATTTAAAGATTTGACCGAGGAAGATTCTAATCTATGATTTTGATAATACTATTTACTTCGGCCGTGAGAGATTTCGACCCTTTCTAAACTTTTATAATGATTTAGTCCCGAAGTTTAATCGGGCAATGGATTTATGGATTTCACTCTTTTTAAACCCGGCTAAAATTCGTGCACCTATTATATATCTATATACACATCTCTCCGGTATGGGACGGAGGAAGATGTTAGTATTAATGATATGAATTTTGGGTAAAATCCGATGATAAATTATAGTATCGATGTTATATATATGTGTTGATGATATGCTTATTTACCAAGAAAAGCCGGAGGATGATTATGATAATATTCTTATATAGACGGCAAGGTTAGAGGATGATTACGATGATATGCTTATATAACCGACAAAGTCGAAGGCTGATTATGATGATATGCTTATATACTCGTAAAGGCCCAAGGATAATTATGATGATATGCTTATATACCCAAAAAGGACGGTTGATAATTATGATGATATGCTTATATACCAGACAAGGCTAGAGGATGATTATGTTGATATGCTTATATACCCGGCAAGGCCGGAGGATGATTAGGATGATGATGGTTATGATGTTTATGATTATGATATTGATTATACTTTCTGGTTCATGTTCGGATATATATTATGTTAATTAGACCAATTATAGTACTGTGGATTCTGTTGCATTCATCTTTGCCTGCGCATTTCCTATCACCAGTATGCTATATCTCTTTGCCTTATAAGGGGTTGCATAGGTATGGGTGATGAGTATGACTTGTGGTGTGTTGTATGTTTGCTTAAAACTTTTGTGCCTGGGTTGGTGGGGTTTTGTGAAAGGCTCGATTAGGTATTAGTTGTCTCGCCTATCCGGTTACTCACGTTGTTGTTGCTATTGTTATTATTATTGTTATCATCACTGTTATGGCAATGATCGGATATTAAGACTCGAGGTATAATTCTGGATTTTTTATCTAATAATTATATTATTATGCATGATTACCTTACTGTTATGCATGACTACTAGTACTAGTCCCTGCTATGTTTATGAGGTCTTAAGATGCTAGTCTGATGATGTAGGTTATACCATGAGTTGAACCTGATTTTATGTATATATATATGTAGCTATATATATATATATATATTTATATGTACTTATGGCATTACCGTGTATCCCATCCTTCATTTATTTAGATTGTATATTCCTACTTTGGCCTTGTATACTTAAATATATCTTCCTTTTGCTCTTATCTCATTTATTGTCTAGTGATATACAGTATAGTGATGAGATTTCTAGAATGGTTGGAATAGGATAGTTCATCCTTAGACGTATTATGTTATTTCTTGGATATGAGTAGGATAGTTTGCCCTGACTATCTCACTAGCTTTATTATGTAGTTGCTGGACATTTGGGTTTAGACTCTATTTATATTTATATGTTTTATATATTTGCATTATCTTTGGAGTTCAATCTATAGTTACCTACTGAGTACCATGTGTTTGGTACTCATACTATACTTTTGCACCCAACAAATCATAGTATGGGTTACCGCCAGTGTGGCGTGCGTCGTACAGAGCAACCATGGTTCAGAGACATAGAGTGAGATCCTGACACTCGGAGTATTATTTTCTTCCCTCTTATGTACTAGACTAGTCTCTATGTTGTATTTAAAGATGATTGTATTTGTATATTTATGTAGTACCTCATTTGTATCCTTCTCATGTTAGAAGCTCTTATACTGATTCCACTAGGTTTTGGGATTAACTTGTGTATGCTAGTCTTTTATTACATCTATTCCACATTCTCCTCCATTCTTTAGGTAGTCTATTATTAGAAGTTTCGGACTATGGGATTGGCTTGCCTAATGCTGGATTATAGTAGGCTCTATCCTGGCCTGAGAAATTGGGTCGTAACACTTGATTAGTTCATGAAAGATGACTCCAAGAATCATGGGTACGAGAGTGGGGTTATCCATCATGGTTAAAGCTTTCACTACTCTAGGAAAACAAATATCAATGTTATCACCGCGCTCCGAAAAAACTAAACGTCCCAAGAATGCGACCATGAAAGTAAAGCAAATGTGTTCCTTCCATTTTTGTAGGTCCTTTTTGTTGTTCAATTGACCTCGATACTTCTTAAATCCTTCCTCTCAACCAAACCTATCAAAACAAAAATTCTAAGGAAATCCAGCCTTCCTCCAAACTTGTTATTTTCATTTGATTGATTTTCATTAACATCAAAAACTTAATCCCATCTACGTCCTTAGGGGACTATAGGTCTCTTCTTTGAAGATCAAAACATCAGAGATTGGATCATATCCCCATGCATCTTGCTAATTCCTCTAGAGTTGGGGTCATCTCAAAGTTTAAGAAATGATACACATTGTTATGCCGATCCCAAGCATCAATCAATGCCTCAAATACATTTCTTCTAGGATTGATCTCCATCATATGCACAAGATGCCCGAAATAATTTTTCACAATCCTCTGACCATGCCCCTCCATTTCACTCCACCATTGCCACAAAAGTAGGGGTTTCTGATCGACAATCATGAATTTCGGCATTCTCTTGACCCTAGGCCTTTTCTCGCATGTTGCTCTTATTGGTGGATTAATTTTACATCTTTTGAGAGAGAAAAGAGACAAAAGAAAAATGTTAACACCTACCGAGACACAGATTATTTGAAGTAAGAAGAGATGCATAAAATCAAAGAATTTTAAAGAGACAGTAAAAATAAAAATATTTGATCATGATTAGATCCTACATGACTACTTTAGTATAAAATATACATATATAAATATATAGAAATATAAAGACGAACCCAAAAGGGTTGCCTACGTATCACACCAAATTATGAGCATCAAACTCGTGTAGTTCATGATGTTAAAAGACATAATTTGACTTTTCTTGAGATTTTGCATCAAACAAATTTGTTTAAATGAAAGAAAAATCTTCTCTTTTTCTTAACCTAATGATCATCTTAAAGCCGGTCAACATGCAAAAGCCTTCTAAATAAATACATTTCAAATAACACATAAAGAAGAATATGATAGTCTTTATAATAATTACTTGACTTAGACAGACCCGCTCCTGTGCTGAGTCTTGCAAGGTCAAATGAGTTTCAGCTCTAGTAAGTTTACTCTAATGTGCATAGGTGTCAAGACTGGCTTATCCGAGAGGACAACTCAAATCGGGGAGGGGCAGTTTACTGATAGTAGAACTATTCCTGTTCCACTGGTGATCCATCCCGCCTAACATGTGAGACTAATATTCCTTAAATCAGGAGCACAGCCGAACACTGGTTCATTTCAAATAGAAGGTATTGTGGAGCGTAGCTGAAGACACAATAAATTATGGTAGGTATATTCAGAGACTCAAAGGGATTCCCAAGAGAAGACAATTATATTGCAATTCAAATACTATCAAAGCAGTAAGCAAGTAGATAAACAGAAAATTTAAGCAATAAATACAATATCAAAAATTAAATAAAGCCAAACAAGTCAATATAAAAGCTCTGGTATCCTCAGATGAGTCGCCATATGTCACATCCCTATTTTCACCCCAACCTCGCTAAGAGTTGTTAGTTAGAGAAAAATGAAATTTTTCAATTAAAGTGATGTTTTGAATAGGGATTATTTATTTTCTAGAGTCGACACATGGAATTGAGTTTTGGTGTTGTAAGTCACCTTATTGAATCCCTAATCAAACGAAAATGGCTCTTTATTTTTTGCGAAAATAGAAGAATGGGTAAGGAATTCTATTGACTGAGAAAAAGTTATTAGGCATTCCTCGTGTCTCATGGTTCTAGCATGGCCGCTTTATCAATTTATCTCTGGCTTAAATTTATTCTTGAATAAATTATATTTGACTAATTACTTTTTTTACCTAAGGATTATGAGAAAAATTGTTATTTATGTCTTCGTTTGAGGAGCATAACCACACACAAAGCTTTGTAATTACAATAGTTGACCAAGGAGTGTAACACACACATGATCAACCTCAATATATTAAATTAAATTCATTCTTACGAATTATTCTCTCATTTTCTAAAGAAGTGAATATATTAGCTTAGACATACTTTTTTAAAAAAAACTAGTTAATATAAAAACCTTAAAAATAACGTAACTTTTTAATTTTAATGTCATATTTTAATATATGGTTGATAAGTAGAATATGTATCTATAACCTATAATATATTAAAAGTGTGAAGACCGTTAGAAAAGTGATTTGGACTGTTTGCCCTTAATAGATAAAATCATTTTTTCACATCATATTTATTATATAATTATATTTATAATATTAATTCCTAAAATATATATAACTAAGGATTCCTAATATATAATAAAATAAAATATAATATCTATAAACTACTAAAATATATGGTAATTTCCCCCCCCCCCCCCGCCGCCCCGCCCCGCCCTCCTCATATTTTCCATATTTCACGTAAATAGAACTCTAACTACAATTATGATCCGAAAAGAAAAACAATAAAAACTACCCTAAATGATTTGTTTAGTTAAAAGCATAATATAGTATCTTAAATATTTTAATAGCATAATTGATTGTTACTTTTTCCAAAAGAAAAATAACCTTTTTCTATATTTAAAGAATCCCTTTCATAGAAGAAAAGAATTTGAACTTCTATAAATTTATTATTATTACTTTCACATCAACGTAGAGATATTATTCTCCCAATATTACAGTTTTCTTTATAATAGTCATATGTAGATTTAATTTATTACAAATTATGTTTTTTTACTTTCTCTTTGTTATCGTCGTTCAAGATTTCTTTGTTTCTTAATGATATAAAGAAAAAATAAATAATAAATATTTTTTTTATTATTTATCTTTCTCTATTTTTATCTATTTGTGTTGTAGGAATATCTAGTTTCTCAACAGCATATAATCAGGTATTTCAGATATATTTTCTAGATCTATTTTACCACACAAGTTATTCGCACCCCCTACAATTGGTATCAGAGCCTATTATATTTAAAGTTACCGAAGTAGTATATATGTGGATTTATTTTGATTAATTTATTAATTATGACTGACTTATTTGATAAAACTAAATTTAGATGAATAAAGTACAAAAATATAAAGAATTAAAGCAAATAATATCTAAAAAACGTAAAGAATTACAAATAAGGATAGAAAGATTACAATATAACATAATTGCCGGAGTTAGTAAAAACTCAATAAATGCACAAAAAGAAGAAATATCAAATTTAGAATAAACAATAGATAGTCTAGAATATACATACCAATATGATCTATTAACAATTAAATACAAATGAACAAAGAAGAATTTATAATAGATGAAAAAATATATGAAAACCATGAAGGATTAAAAATAAAAATAGTATTTTCTAATCTAGGAAGAAGGTATAAAAAAATAAGTGAACATTTATATTTAATGTTAGAAAAAGAAGAATTAAAATTAGAAGATAAATTGACAGCTATGGTAAGAATAAAAAAAGAAAATGAAGAAATACAAAAAATAAAACAACAAACTACAAAAGAAATACAAAAAATAGAAGAAACTAAAAATAGTAGGATTGTTGAATTAGAAAAAGAACTACAAATGCTAAAAGATTTGTATGAAAAAAGACAGAAAGAAAAACAAGAAAAAGATATAGAACAAAAATTATTAAACGAGATAAATCAATTTAAAGAAAAATTAGAAATAAATACAATAGACATTGAAGAAACAGATAATTATGATTCAGAAGATAGTGAAACATATACAGAAATCTTAACAAATACAAAAAATTTAGAAATCAATGAAAAACAAGAAGTAATTAATGAAGAAAACTTAGAAAATAGAAACACAGAAATAAATACTCTTGATAAAAAAGAAGATGAAAATATAATACCTAGAACATCAGAAATAAGAAAACCTACATATTATAAGAATAAGTTTAAAATATATAATCTAAAAGATGAATATGACAACTGGACACCAAAACAAATAGTTAATAAAAATTATAACTTTTTAAACTTAGATTGTGTAATAGATACAGAAAAAATAATACAATTATGGATAGGATATATGACAAAACAATTATTAGATAATAATATAAACGTAACAGATGCACCAGAATATATAGAAAGAACACTAATAAAAACAGTGAAATTATGGTTTTCAAATTTAACTGAAAATAGCAAGAAGGTATTAAGAACTGATAAACCTACAGAAGGAACATCATCAACAACTACAACTAAATTAACACCTATAGAATTATTAAAAAAATATGAAATAGCTCTAAAAGACGAATTTAGTAGCATGACAACAACAGAAGACGAACAAAATGAAGAGAAAGATACAAATAGGAATTTAATGTTAAAATTAGCAATATGTAATATGTGTTACATAGATGAGTATACTTGCGCATTTAAAGAATATTATTATAAAGAAACATATAATACAGAAGAAAGTAAAGAAATAAGAAAATTATATTTTAATAAATTACCTGAACCATTTAGTTCAAAAATAATAAAAAGTTGGAATGAAGCAAAAATAGTAGATACTCTAGGAGCAAGAATAAATTTTTTACAACAATAGTATAGAAACCTATGTGAAAAATATAGAGAATAAATAAAAATGGAAAAAACATTAATAAGAAATTTAGCATGTTGCAAAAATAAAATAGCACCTCAATTTGGATGCGAAGAAAGATATTATAAGAAAAGAAAAAAAACATAAGAAATATAAGAAATACAAAAAATCAAAATATAAATATAAGAAACTAAGAAAAAAATATTATGTAAAAAATTATAAACATAAAAGACCATATAGGAAAAAGAAATCTATAAAAGAATATACTTGTTATAATTGTGGAAAATCAGGACATTTAGCTAGAGATTGTAAATTACCTAAAAACCCAAAAAATAAACAAATATCAGAAATAAAAATAGAAAATACAGAATATATGCAGATAGATTATATAGATTATGAATTAGAAAGTGAAGATAGTATATATATGAAATTTCAGAGAATGAAACAGATAATGAAATAGATAGTGAATTAGATGAATTAAATGACTGAAGAAGATATAAGAATAAACCAAATAACTGAAGAAGATATAAAAATAATAACAAAAGAAGAATATTTAAATGAAGAAGGAACATATCAAAAAATAATATTTGATAGTCATATATTTGATGAAATAAAATGAAAAGAATTAGATTTAAGTGTAGAAAAAATATTTAAAATACCAACAATAAAAAACATATTTAGTAGAAGAAAAGAAGAATACTACGTAGTAAGCCAAAAAGAACATGTAATAGACTGTAGATATGCAAAAGGTAAAGCTAGTATACCACAAGTAATAAAAAGGATAATTAATAAAGAAATAAACGATATAAAAAGTAGAGACCCAATAAAATATGTACACCTTGGAGGTATAGAGATATTAATAAAAGCATATTTTAGAGAAGGAATAGATACACCAATAGAATTATACCTAGCAGATGATAGAATTATAAAACCTATAGAAAAAAGTATAATAACTGCCATTAAAGGAAATTTAATATACCAAAAATTTAAATTTATAATAAGTGTGAATTATTCAGTAGCAATAACAGATAAAAATATAGATAAATCATTAGTATTATATTGAAAAATATCAGGAATAGAACTAACCCCAGGAAGTAAAAGATTTATAGCAAGATGTAAAAATCTATATGTATTAACAACAAAACATAAAATAACGGGAAAAAATAAAATTAACAAAATACAAATAGAAAGTCCTTTTGAACAATTTGTAAAAACAATTGATAATAATGATTATAGATATAGAAGAAAAATTAGAAATAATAAATGATAGAATAAGCACAACAAAAAGAATAGCTTATGAAAAACCAGAATCATCAAGTTCATCAAAAAGAACAAGTTATGAAACAAGTTCAATAACTAATTTAAACCAATATTACATAACAGGAACAATAAATGAAAAAGAATATTTAATACTCTTAAATACAAGAAGAAAATTATATAGCAAGATATCTAATAAAAAATGAGGAAATAAAATCTAACAATAATATATGCCCAGATCTACCAAGAAGCTTAATAAACACTAAAAATATAGCAGAAAAAGAAATAACAATAGGAGTTAGAAAAATAAAAATAGAATTTGAAATAAAGGAAGAAATGCAAAAAACAGATATAATATTAGCAATAAAATGGATAGAACAAGTAAAACTATATAATATAGAGCATACACAATTATCTATAACATATAACAGAGAGAAATTATTATTAAGAAGAGCTTTAACGTGCTATGAAAACATATGTATTAATGAAGATAGTAGTAGAAGGGTATTACAGTAGATATTATACGCCTATGATAGACACAGGAGCAGAAGCTAATTTATGTAGATATAATTGTTTACCAAAATGTAAATGGGATCAATTAAAGACACCAATAATAGTTAAAGGATTTAATAACGAAGGATGCTTAATTACTTATAAAGCTAAGAATGTAAAAACACAAGTATGGGATAAAATATTAACAATAGAAGAAATCTATAATTATGAGCTAACATCAAAAGATATACTTTTAGGAATGCCGTTTTTAGATAAATTATACCCACATATAATAACTAGAATGGATTGGTGGTTTACAACACCATGTAAACAGAAAGTAAGAGCAAAAAGAGTTACTAATAAAATAAGAAAGAAAACAGATTGGATAGAAGGAAGTGAAATAATTACACAAAAATTAGAAAATATAAAAAATACTAAAGATACAATAGAATTGGTCGTATTTTCAATAAATAAAAAGGAAATAACTATATTTTCAATAAGTAAGATAGAAATAATTAAGAAAAAAATTAGAACAATTATATAGTGAAGACCCATTAAAAGGATGGAAAAAACATTAAACCACTATAAAAATTGAATTAATAGATAAAAATAGCATAATAACTCAAAAATCATTAACATATAATTTTGACGATTTAAAAGAATTTAAAATGCACATAGAAGAATTATTAGAAAAACAATATATACAAAAAAGTAATAGTAAACATAATAGCCCAGCATTTATAGTAAATTAACATAGTGAACAAAAAAGAGGAAAAAGTAGAATGGTTATTGATTATAGAAATTTAAATGCAAAAACTATGACATATAATTACCCAATACCAAATAAGATATTAAAAATAAGACAAATACAAGGATATAATTACTTTAGTAAATTTGATTGTAAATCAGGATTTTACCATTTAAAGTTAGAAGAAGAATCTAAGGAATTAACCGCATTTACGGTACCACAAGGATTTTATGAATGGAATGTACTACCATTTGGATATAAAAATGCACCAGGTAGATATCAACATTTTATGGATAGTTGTTTTAAACAATTGCCTAATTGTATAGTATATATAGATGATATACTATTATATACAAAACCAAAGAAGAACATTTAAAATTATTAGAACAATTTACGGATATTATAAAAAATCGGGAATAAGTTTAAGTGAAAAGAAAGCTGAAATTATGAAAAATCAGATAGAATTTTTAGGAATACAAATAGATAAAAGTGGAGTAAAAATGCAACAACATATAGTACAAAAAATAATAAATTCAAAAGAAGAATTAGATACAAAAAAGAAATTACAATCATTTTTAGGATTAGTAAACCAAGTAAGAGAATATATACCAAAATTAGCAGCAAACCTAAAACCTTTACAAAAAAAATTAAAAAAGGATGTAGAATATAATTACAATGAAGAAGATAAAAAAAACAAGTTCAAAAAATAAAAATACTTTGTAAAGAATTACAAAAATTACAATTTCCAGACGAAAATAGAAAATTTATATATATATTAGAAGCAGATGCTAGTGAATGTAGTTATGGTGGAGTACTTAAATATAGATATGAAGAAGAAAAATTAGAACACCATTGTAGATACTACTCAGGTACGTTTACTGAAACAGAAATAAAATGGGAAATAAATAGAAAAGAATTATGTTCATTATATAAATGTTTATTAGCATTTGAGCCATATATTGTATATAACAAGTTTATTGTACGAACAGATAATACACAGGTACGTTGGTGGCTAACAAAGAAAATACAAAATTCAGTTACAACAAAAGAGATTCGGAGACTAGTCTTGAATAAATTAAATTTCACATTTACAATTGAAGTAATTAGTACTAACAAAAATGTTATTGCAGATTACATATCAAGACAAAGCTACACAGACTGAAATAATAGAAGAGGATACTCTAGAAAAGATATTCAACACCCTAACTACGCTTTCAATGAAAGTGGACAGTATGGGTAATGAAATAGAAAAGCTAAAGACTAATGAAGTTAAACTGAAGTCTGAAGCTACAAGTCAGCTAACTCAGCAGTGTGCAAAGCTATGTCGATCGAAAGACATTAAAATTCCAGAGCTAGAAGTAGACGTTGGGATACTCTATAAAACCCATAACGTTTATCAATCTACTTCTGCAGGTACAAGCAAAGGATTTAGGAAAAATACAAATATGAACCTAAACAGGCTATTTGATAAACTATTTATTCCAAATACACCAAAAGATCCTATGTTCATACCCCCACAAATTACCACATACTGAGATAGTTTAAACCAAGACAAAAAGACCTACAACTATACAACCCAAACATACATAAAAAATATTTACAAAATACAAACATTCTTAAATACCAACCCCAGAGCTATAAACATCCAAGAACCACATACGAATTACATAACCCAGAAGCTAACCGGATACAATAAGCTAATTGCTTTACTCAAAACCAAACCATGTCTAGTTAAAACCTGTTACAAATATGAACTACTTAGTTCCATATATACCCAAGACGGAAATGAAATATCCACTATACCAGAAATATATGAGTTATTTAATATTTTTAAAAGAATAACCAAAGGTAACCTATTTTTTATAAAATTTTACACAACACCAGCAGAGATATTGTATGATGAAGTTAAATCACCTATACAAGTTGTAAAAATAGGAATGACCCGAGATATGATTATACCAGAAGATATTACTCAATAACCAGAAATACCTCGAATTGAGATACCAAATTTTTATGCAAATAAGAGAATTATTAGACTATCCACGATTCTTCAAGAGTTAGAAAACACGTATCGCAATAGAAATCCTATATAGAGTTATTATTCAAGAGGTAATTTAATAGTATACTCAAATTCAAAGGAACTACGAGAAGCAGATATGGAAGACGTTAGGCAATAGATCTTGACGTTACTCAATCCAGAGAAAAAACCTATTGCCAGAGCCATTAGATAAAAAATTATTTCGAAAGAATTATTAACCAGATATTGCAAGTTAATTGGACATTAATATCCAGATCATCAATGTTCAAAATGTAATGGAAAAGATAATATTGTCCCAGAAGTTCAACTGGAATAGAAGAAGATAAAAGCGATAGTTGGAAGATGCAAGATATGAAGCAATAATGGAGATACAGAGCAATAAAAAGAAGATAGATATAACAACAAAGGAAAATCAACCACGGATATAGAAAAGAAGACAAAGTTATTAAAGATTTGAAAAGGACATATGACTTATAGTTTTCAACATGTGAATTAGCTTTTGATTTCTTTTACGTAAAAGACATTGTATAGTTAGTCTTTACTAGGTTAGGTACCATTATTAGCCTACTATAGGCTTTTTGACCTTTCTTTCCAGGAATAGTATGTAGATACACGTAAACTTAGAACAGTGTAAAATATTCGATTTCGGTGTTATAAATGGAAGAGCATTCGTTCAGATGAAGGTAAGCCTTCATGAGTTAAAGCAAAAAACTCTCTCTCGTCTACAACAAATATTTTGCTTATTTATTAAAAAAAAAATAGGTATATTTTAATGAAAAATTTATGGAGGAACAAAGCTTAGAATTACCAAACCTATCAAAACAGGTATATTCATTTACTATTATGAATAGCTAAATTCATAAATTCCTAACAATCATGATATGATAAAATAAGTTCATGTTAGTTGCTTTATAGTAGAATTATTCGAAAAATAGCATGTTAAGAAGTTTATTAGCAAAGTGGAAAAGGAGAAAAATCCCTAAGAACTATGCCATCCTAAAGGTGAAACCAGTAAGGAAAGACAACCGTGATAGGGGAGTAACCAGAGTAGAGGCATTGTTTAAGGGAAAAGTATCCAGATTACCATGCTAATAGTGACCGAAGAATATGTTATTTAAGAATAATCTAGTATATAGCAATCTAAAGTGATCATATTTTGCAATGTGCATGATTGAAGGGAATATTTTGAAAATAGCAATTTTATGAAAAATGGATAATTATTTATCTGACAAAATGGTAGATAAATTTAAAATACTCGTTTTATATGTACTTAAGGATATAGAAATAGTAGATATAAGAAAAATCATATTGGAAAAAATATTTGATAGATATTTATGACTTGAATTAATTATATACCACACCTACCGAACTACTCTTATAAATACTTACATACCAAACCCACACATTAACTATGATAAATTATGTATATTTAGAATTTTGGAAAATAGATATAAAATATATACAATTTCTTAGTAAAAATATAGAAGAATTAATGAGATTAAAACAAACAACTAAAAAATATTATAATAAAGTATTTAACCAATTTTAAATGATAGATAATCTTAAAATCTTAATCTTATATATACTTAGAGATATAGAAATTATAGACATTAAGAGAATAATATTAGAAAAAGTATTAGACTACGAAATTGAAACTATAAATTGGATAGAAACAGTTATACCTGGATAATTACCCAGATGGATATTATTCAGATTAAGAAATGCTAGACTATATTAGAAAAACTACAGAAAATCAAGATAATCTAAATGAGGAAATTAATTATAGAAACCGAATTAGAAAAATAATGGAGAATCTAAAAGAAAAATTAATACGGATAGAAGAAGCCCTAGAAAATTTAGGAAAATGTACATGTGATAGTTTATATAATTTAAAAAACTCGCTACGAGAAGAACAACACAAGATAATAAATAGCATTGAAAATCTAGAATTAGATATACATTACAGTACAATTAGAATAAATTATTATACAGAAATTTATAACTCTGAATTACTACAGGATAAAATGATAGACTATGAATATTTAAAATATTGGAGACAAAATATGGATGAAATAATATTATTAGAAAAACTTATGAAAGATAATCTAATTGGATATTTTGAAACAAAAGATATAGAATATTTAGAATACCTTCAAAATAATATAGAAGAATTACAAAAACTAAGGGAAAAAAAATAAAGAATACTATAGTAAAGCATTTAACCAATTACCATATAATCACCCCCAAGATATGAATATCGATAAAACTAACATAAATAAACTCAAAATACAAATAAAAATAAAAATATTTAGAGAAGTTAAGAAATATCCACGCACAAATAAAAATAGATCCATTGAATTTATAATAGATCTATTTTACCACACAAGTTATCCGCAACCCCTTCCTCTCTTTTTTGCCTTTCGCCTTTTTTTCCAAGTATTGTTCTTTTTTTTTCTCTTCTAAGGATTGCTAAGAATGTTGGTCTTTTATTTTCCTTTCACTCGTGTACTTTGTGTGTAATGTTTCTTTTTTTTTCGTTCCTCTGTTTTTTTCTTTTATAATGTTTTCTTCTCCTATATTTTTTCTGATCCAATTTACGATTCTTCATCGCACCTACTTTATTATTACGATCGATTTATGAGTCACAATGGCACCTACTTTATTATGCCAGTAGGTAAGCCAAATCATAGCTCGGAACAATATGCAATGGGTTAACTTGGTTGAAAATAGCCTAAAATCTGGAATTCAACAATGTAAAGCTTATGACAATAATAAGGCAATCCAAATAGTCTCAAATATAATAAGAACATCAACAACCATCCCACAACATATTAATGTCAGTACAAGAGCTATTCCAAAGGAAACATAAGTATTGAAATAGTCAAATACAATCTGCCTAAAAAATAAAAGATTAAACATAGATAATAGAAGAAAAAAGGCAACTCCGACTCCTAGAGCTCACCCTATCTCCAAAATCTACTCAGCACAAACATCACATCAGCGGTGGCTACTATTACCTGATCTGCACCAAAAAGGTACAGAAGTGTAGTGTAAGTACTAAAACCACAGATACTCAGTAGGTATCATAGGACAACTAAGCTAAATCATGATATAAATACATTAAAATATAGGATAAAATAACCTAAGTCAAGGTAAAAGAAAAAAACCTGAAAACACGCTCCAACACTATTGCACAAAAATAAATAAATAGATACGGAATAGCAGCATAAAGATAACACAACTATAACAATAAAATTATCCCCCATAAGCCAATAAGTGCGAAAAAGTAAATAACCCAGTACGGACCGCCATAAGCTCGAAGAGAGCAATCAAGAAAAGTAGATACCCATAAATTCATAACTTTACCGATTATCATCTATAATCATCAAACCATCTATACCATATCGTATCATACCCAACGCTCAATGATGGACTTGAATTAGAACTCATATCATTATTATCATAACATCCTCAATAGTATCATCATCATAACATCCTTTGCTAGACTTGAACCAGAACTCATATTATCAATATCATCATTAATTATCGAACATGAACCCAAACTCATATTTATAAATCGTATCAATGAACCATACCAATAGACTACCTCAATAAACTATATCAAATAACCATATCAATAAACCATCCCTATACTCATATCTATACATCATGTCAACAATCATATCCATGAGTCATACTATAAACCACGTCCATAAACCATACCGATACCATATCTATTAAGTTATGTCAATAACAATATCATATGTATAGTCCATATCAATAATCATATCTATAGGCCATATCAATAATCTATAAGTCATATCAATAAAACCCTCGAGTTTTATGTGAAATTAGCATCAACTTCCAATACCCAACTAGCATAATCATAAAATATTCAATCTTCTCAAAGTCCCAACGTAATCATTAATAAGGGTATGACATATGAATAAAGGTATAAAAAGTTAACACAAGTTTTGACCTAAGGTAGGTCGGAGGGGCCCACTTCTAATCTCTCAAATTCATTTATAGGTAAATTCTACCTTGAACTAGGCTAAAGTATCTAAATTCATTTCTAAATAATCCATATCTAACCCTAAGATAGAAATTCATCCCAAACGTGAACAATCTAAATCATTAGCAAATAAGGAAATTCCACCTAACTTGAGCAACTAAGGTAATTTCACCTAGATTACTATTCCAAGATAGCCTATATAGTCCCAAATAAGACTAGCCATATCAATCATGCTTACAAAACCTAAGTCCCATTCCATATCTAGCATAATATCATAATTATACAACAAATTACCTCAATCTATGAAGAAGGTAAACCTAGCCTACCTAAACGCCGAAGAAAAGCATGAAAAATCTAGTAAACCATCGATTTTCCCTTCCAAGAAGCTTCCTCAAGATGCCATGCTATCAAAATCACAATCTACTCATCAATACAAAAATAATGATATACGTATTGTACTACTGTGTTTTGGATCAAAAATTATGTAAAACCCCCATGGGGCATGTTTATGGAATCATACATTCAAAACTGTCACAATGTCCCACTATGCTAAAAAAATATTTACCCTCAAGAATGGGTGAATTTCAAGCTCTGATGGTTCTACAATTAATCCACCAAGATTTTAGGGTTTTTAGAAAAAGATGGAGAATGAAACCACGAAATTAATGGAAGCTTGCAGCTAATTCGAAGAAGAAATGCATAAATTAACCTCACCAAAGCTCCAAAATCACCCACAAATAATTCTCCCATGTTTTCCCACTTTAGGCTTCAATATTCATGAGAATAGATGAAAAATGGATAAAATGAAGCTAAGTGGGATTTCATACCCTTCCCAGATCCATGGGTGTCTCTTAAGTGGACATCAGGTCGCTTAAGCGACACTTCGCTTATGCGACCAAGTGTCGCTTAAGCGATACTTGCTGCTATAGAATTTTTTGCTTAAGAGATCTTGATATCGCTTAAAAAGCATACATTTATGCGATATGTGCCTCACTTAGAGATATCAGTGGGTCAAGCCTGGTCTCTTATGTGACCGGTTTGTCACATACACGATGCACCAACACCAACTGAGACTTGAAATTTTTCCAAGTCTCCGCCAACCCATTGTGTTTCATTCGGAATATCGTATAAGCAAAAAAACTATGCTACCCTATAAAATTCAAAATTTTGGAATCAATGGCGCCTTCAAAAATTCCATATAAGGTTGTTTTGATGAAAAATAGGTCCTACACCCACTTATTATTTTTTATCTTCTGGCCAATTGCCCCAAAATGAGTCTAAAAGCCTCAAGACCCAAACCAAGGGTTCACCTAGCCTAAAGTTGATGTTCTGGAGTTGTTGAAATTATTAGAATTGTCATAAAAGGTCATTTAACTGAGGTTTTTTTTCCAGTAGCTTATTTGAACCAACGAAGACTTTAAATCAGAAAATTAGCTCTAAAACCTAAACGAACTGCGCGGTAATTGAACTGTCAGTTCTTAGAAAGTCATTAATTACTTAGGGCATCTGTAGGAAAGCTCAAAATGATAAAAATGAGAAGAAATATAGAAAATGACCTAGAGGTTCACTGCAATATCCACTACTAAAAGGACTTTCGTTAGCGAAAGTAAACGATTAGGATGTACCTGAAGCCTCGAACAGGTAAGGATACTGGGTATGCATCTTATTCTCAATCTCCTAAGTAGCCTCTTCTATTGGGTGGTGCCTTCATTGAACCTTAACAGCTAGAATCTCTATGGTGTTTGGCTGCCTAATATCACTAGCCAATATGAGCATCGACTCCTTGATAAAGGTTAATCGCTTATCCAACTGAACTGAGTCCCATCTAAGCACATGATATGGATCAAGAATATATCGTTGCAACATAGGAACATGGAAAACAAGATGGAAAACAACAAAATATGGGGGTAAGTCTAACTAATAAGCCACCTCACCAACTGTGCGAAGAATTGCAAAGGGTCCAACATATTTGGGGATGAGCTTTCCTTTCCCCTCGAACCTTATCACCCTATTTTGTAGGCAATACCCAGAGGACTACCCGATCATTAACTCTATATCTCAAGGAAAAAAGTCTACGATATGTATAAGCTTTCTACCTACTCTGGGCTTCTCTCAACCAATCCTGAATCACCCTAACTCTATTCGACAACTCCTGAAGCAAGTCAGTACCACATGGCCTAATGTGGAAGGTCCCAAACCTCCCAATCAAAGAACGACATCTCCTACCATATAAATCCTCAAAAGGCACCATCTCAATACTCAAATGGTAGGTTCTATTATATATGGACTCTACTAAATCTAAGTGTTGCTACCACAAACCTCAAAAATCCATAACACGGGCTTGAAGAATATCATAAAGAACCTGAATAGTTCGCTCTGACTTCTCGTTGATTTAAGGATGGAAGGTTACACTAAGATCCAAAAGCACCCAACTCCTCCTAAAAAGCTCTCCAAAATCAAGAAGTGAACACTGAACCTCAGTCTAAAATGATGAATATAGGCATACCATGCAAACAGATTATGTAACTAACATAGATGAGAGCCAACCTCTTGGTAGTGAAGGACATCTAAATAGGAATAAAATGAGTCCACTTGGTCAAACAATCCATAACAACCCAAATACCATCAGAACCAAAAGAAGTATGAGGTAAACCACTAAGAAAGTCCATGGTAATCCACTCCTATTTCTACTCAGGAATATGCAAACCTCTAAATCAAGCCACTAAGTCTCTGCTCCTCGGCCTTTACCTATTGAGAATGTAGGCAACGAGACACAAAGTCTGCCACATCTCTCTTCATACCACTCTACTAATAATATTGTCACAAATCTCTATACAACTTAGTTGTACCAGGAAGAATAGAATATCTAAAGCTGTGAGCCTCACATAATATCAATTGAATTAAGATGTCAACCCTCAAAATAAAATTGAAGCTATCAAATCTCAAAACACCCTCTGAATCTACGTTAGCCATCATGGAATCAACACTCAACACCTGATCAGGAATAATGCAAAGCCTCTTATACTTAAATTGATGAAGCCAAATTTTCTTAAGTAGCAAAGACCTTACCTCAACACTAGCAGAAATCCTCCTAGGGTCTGAAATATCAAGTCCCAAACTTAATTTGGATAATGACTCAATGTTCCATGCCAACAATCTTTGAGAAACTGAAATACAAGATAATCTACCCATACTTACTGCCTTCTGGCTTAAGGCATCTACCACCATATTTGCCTTACCTGAATGATAAAATATAGAGATATTTAATCCTTAAGCAACTCCATCCATCTATGTTGTCCAGAATTAAGCTCTCTCTTGGTCATAAGATGTCGAAGACAATGATAACCTATGAAGATGTCATAATACACACCATAAATATAATGCCTCCAAATCTTAATCAAAAAATCTACAGTCGCCAACTCCAAATCATGAGAGGGGTAGTTGTGCTCGTGCACCTTTAGCTGCCTCGATGCATAAGCAATAACTAAATTGTACTACATCAATATACAACCCAAACCAATATCAGAAGCATTAAAATACATGGTGAACCCCTCACCATTAATAGGAAGAGCCAAGATAAGAGCCGAAGTAAGAAATCCCTTAAGCTTTCCAAAGATCGACTCACACTCCTTGGACCATTGGAAAAGAACCTTTTTTTGAGTCAATTTGGTCATTGGTGCTGCAATGGTAGAAAAACTATTAACTAACTATCTATAGTAATGATAATACGAACCTCAAATAGAGAAGTAGGTGTAATACCCCATGATTTTTCCTAGCTTAAACTCATCCCAAAAATAAGTAAGGAGTAGCTTCTAGAATGAGTGATGTTTATTTCATATGGAATTATTTATATTTGGACTTTCCATGACATAGGAAATTGAATTATCTTTCCAATGATATAAGATTCACCTAAATCCAATAACCAGATAAGAAGTTATGGCTATTTAAAGTTCCAGTCGAAAAACACTGTCATTTAGACCCTTAGCGCACCGCCGAGTAGTGTCAAATCTCAATTTTCATTTTCTAGTGGCCCTCCGTAATATTGGTGTATTGCAGAGATGGAAAGTTTCCCATTTGTCAATTTCCAGAGGTCCAGCGCGATAATAGCGAATCGTGCCATGTGCCAAAATGGCATTCAAAAGGGGCATTGCGATGACTTCGTGTTGTGTAGTCTGTCCAATTTAAAGTTGTCATTTTCCAGTGAGCCACCATGATAGTGGAGCGATGCGGTGGCCACCCAGATCGGGAAAATGTACGTTTTTCAATTCTGTTTAAAAGCTTAAAGGGGGCATTTTGGTAAATTACCCAACCCCTAATCCATCCAAAAATAGAAGATTTATCATATTTGAGAGAACTTTATGCTCCATTCATCATTCTCTCTTAAATAAAATCCTAAGGCTCATACTTTCTCTCCAAGAAACTCAAGAATTCCTCTATTAACTCTCCAAGATAAGTTAAGATTGAGGATTCCCAATACAAGAACACTAAGAATTCATCTCCAAAGCATCCATAGGAATCCAAGATTCGAGCCTTTCATCAAAGATCATCAATTAAGGTATGTAGGGTTTGAACAAGGATAATTCTTACATCCTTGTGCCCAAAACTTTATTTTATTTACAAATTTACAGCAACTTATATGATTTTCCATAAAATTCAAGTTAGGGTTTATACCCATTGTCATTCTTTGCAAGATTATGAGATTTTGCATGATTTAGAAGTTGAAATACATGATCATGTTTATGTTTCCATGCATATTACTGAAATTTCCAAATTTTAAGATGATTTATGAATGTTTACATTACCAAGTATGAATTTTGAGATGTTTTAACATGAGATTGATGCTTGGGTTACTAGACCTCATTTAAAGATTGTTGTTTCAAGATTGTTTATGCTATAAGTACCCCATGACTAGATTATTTTTAGATTTTAGATAAAGAATCCTCTTTATTACAGAAGACTTGAGATTTAAATAGAAGCAAAGCATAGTTGGCTTTCTGTGAAACTTTGTGTAAATTTTAAAGTGGATTTCTTAATATTTTAAGCATAAGATTGGGAGTAGTATTTAGCACCGAGATGGGTAAGTTACTACGATTTCATGCCCCAGAACTACGAGCCATTGTAGGTGCAGATTATCAGATTATTCCCACTTCTAAATGGATGACTCATATTGTAGTTACACAGATTAGAATGTTCTATTTTGATGGCCAAGGTTGAACTGCCCTGCTAATGGAGGACAATCGTAGGACTCCATGGATGCTCACATGGTGTATTTTCGGTTAGAAGAACCTCCTAAAATATGTCCCCTATTCTTAAAATAGTTTATTGATTTGAAGCCTTAAGATATAGATGATAAGTTTTCAGACTTCACTTAGCCTATATCATTTGAGAAATAGATCAGCACTACAGATTTCAGAACTAAGTGTGATGACTCATAATATTTAGATTACATATTTTATTATTCATGCTTTGCTTCCAGATTTTAGATTATTCAAGCGTAAGTGAGTCATTTACATTTAGTATGCATGATTTTATAAATTGTGATGTTATTGTTTACTTATTGCATGCACCCCCGTATACTCAGTACATCATGAAAGTACTGATCCATACATATGTCTATGTGCTACATTGTCTCATAATGTTGGTTCAGGTGCTTAGTCTCAGCAACGTGATTAATTTTTGAGCATGTCTTCTACATTCCTACAGTTGGTGAGTCCTTATAGTTCAGGGACTTAGTTTCTTACACTTTTAGTTTAGTAGCAGATGTTTCTCATTTTATTTTTAGATAGTTTGAGTTAGCTGGGGCCTGTCCTAGTGACTCTCTAGATTTAGATAGTAGAGGCTTGTCGAACTACTAGTTTCAGTGTTAGACTTTTGATTTAGTATTCAAATTTTCAGAATTATCTTACCAAGATTTATGAGATTCCTATGTTTTAGACAAGACTTCTGGGATCTATTATCTTTTCATAACTGTATTTCCCTATTTTGAGATTCAGATTTAGAAAAGGAAGCCAGGGTTAGCTCAGGACTACTTGTAGTCCGAAGCACCGTGTGGTATTGCGGGAATCAGATTTTGGGGCATTACAAACTTGATATCAGAGCCTAAGGTTTAGAGAGTCCTAGGGAGTCAGACAAGCCGCATTACATAGAGTCTTGATCATCACTGTGAAGCACACCACATCTATGAGAAAGAGGCTATGGAGCATTTTAGAAAATCATCACTTTTTTCATGATCTATCGTGCATTCATTATCTCTATCTGCTTCTAACCATGCTTTCACGTAATAGAAAATTCCTCCCCATCAAGCTAATTCCCTCAAATATGATAACCAACCACCTTAGCCCATAAATCCTTTGAATAAGAATATGTCACATGCAGTGTTTTGGGCTGCCTCTCAGGCGCTAGACCAAGCTATGACAACTAATATTCAGGTCAATCGTGAGGATGCAGTCCTACCTCGATAGGATGGGGATTTAGCTGCAGCTAGAATTCAAGATTTTATGAGAATGAACCCGCTAGAATTCTTTAGGTAGAAAGGAGGAGAGGACCCATAGTTATATCTTGATGAAGTGAAGAAAATCACTCAAATTATGCATATTTATGAAGAGGAGAGTGTAGAATTGGCATCCTATAGGCTGCAGGATATTGCTTATGATTGGGTAGTGATATGGAAGAAGAGTAGAGGGGAGAATGCAACTCCTATGACTTGGTAGATATTTCAGGATGCGTTCTTAGAAAACTTCTTCCCACTTGAGATGAGAGAAGCTAACATAGAAAAGTTCATGAACCTGAGGCAGGTCTCTATGATAGTGAAGGAGTACTTCCTCAAGTTTAACTAGTTGTCTAAGTATGCCCTTGATTAGATGGCTGACCCTAGGTCAAACATGAGTAAGTTTATGACCGGTGTGTCTGGGATGGTAGTTAAGGAGTGTAGGACTTTGATTCTCAATAGAGACATGGATCTTTCTAGATTGATGATGCATGCTCAGCAGATTGAGGTAGAAAAGGGGAAGGAAAGTAAAAGAGAAAATAAGAGGGCTAGAAAGGGCAGTTTGATCATGGTCAGAATAGGTCTGGAGAAGGATAATATTTTTAGTTTTAGAATCGTTCATCTATGCCTGACCTTCTTCGTCCAGTGCTCCTACTCTAAGAAACAGGCAAGAACAGTAGGGTAAGTCCTCTATGTCCAGATCTCAGAATAGTGTGAGTAATAGGCCTAATCAATCCCCATGTTCTAATTGCAGCAAGAATCATGGAGGTAAATGTTTGTGGGTTCAGAAAGGTTGTTATGGTTGTGGCTAGGAGGGTCACAAAATCAAATAGTGTCTGTATGCTAGGCGGGGAAATAGATATGTTTGTTCCTAGATTTAGGCTAATAGTTTACCAGCTCCTTTAGGTCACCCATCCTCTCCCCAGGATGCATCATCTAGTACCGATGGCGGTCAGCACCAGAATTGGTTTTATGCTTTGCTATCCCGCCAGGAACGGGATGATTCCCTAGATGTTGTACTGGTATTATTTATGTCTTTCATTTTAATGTTTATATATTGTTAGACCCTAGGTCGAGCTTCTCTTATGTGACCCCATTAGTTGCTGTGAATTTTGAGATAAGTTCTGAAAAGATCCCTAAGCCTTTCTTGGTTTATACCCCTATAGGTGAGTCAGTTGTTACCAAACAAATTTATAAAAGTATCTTATCACTATTCTTCATTAAGTCATATTAGCATACCTGATATATTGGCTCCATTTTTATTATGCATCTATAGATTGTCGCACTGGAGTAGTGAAATTTCAGTTCCCAGATGAGCCAATCTTTGAGTGGTCGGGTAATTTAGTGTCTCCCAAGAGTCATTCATATCCTATCTTAAGGATAGAAAGTTGATATCCAAAGGTTACATTTATCATCTAGTTCAAGTTAAAGACACCAAGTCTGAGACTCCAACAATTCAATCCGTCCACATTTTCAATGAGTTTCCAGATGTTTTTCCAGAAGATCTCCCAGAGGTACCTCCCATAGGGAAATAAAATTTGGTATTGACTTTTTCTCAAATACTCAACCTATTTCTGAACCTCCCTAGCATATGGCTCCAGTAGATCTTAAGGAGTTGAAGAAGCAACTCAAAGATCTTTTAGATAAAGGTTTCATAAGGCTTAGTGTTTCTCCATGGGGCACTCCCGTCCTATTTGTGCGAAAGAAAGATGTTTCTTTACGTATGTTCATTGACTATCGTCATCTGAATAAAGTTACAGTAAAAAACAAATGTCCTCTTCCTAGAATTGATGACCTATTTGATTAACTTCAAGGTGCAAGCTATTTCTCAAACATGGTCTTTTGAATTTCTAGTTATGTCTTTCGGGCTAACCAATGCTCCAACAGCTTTCAGGGACCTCATGAATCAAGTGTTCAAACAGTATCTAGACATGTTTGTCATAGTATTCATAGATAATATCCTTGTGTACTAGCGTAGCGAGGATGACTATGCAAACCATCTTAGAACTGTCTTGCAAACTCTTAGAGATCACCAATTATTCAACAAATTCAGCAAGTGCGAATTTTGGCTAAGGTCAGTAGCCTTTCTTGGTCATATTTTTTCTACCGACGACATTAGAGTCGACCCCCAAAAGACAAAAGTTGTAAGGAATTGGCCTAGACCCATCTCTCCATCAGACATTAGGAGTTTTTTTGGGTCTAGCGAGTTATTACCACCATTTTGTTGAAGGTTTCTCTTTTATCACATCCCCTATGTCTAGATTTACCCAAAAGAAAGTTAAGTTCCAATGGTCAGATTCCTACGAGAAGAGTTTTCAGAAGTTGAAGACTCGACTCACTTCAGCCCTAGTGTTAGCATTACCTGATGGTACAGATGGTTTTGTGGTGTATTATGATGTCTCTCAAGTTGGTTTGGGTTGTGTGTTGATGTAGAGAGGTAAGGTCATAGCCTATGCCTCTAGACAGTTGAAGCCTCATAAAAAAAATTACCCAACCCATGATCTGCAATTAGCTACTGTGGTATTTGCTTTGAAGATCTGGAGACACTATCTACATAGTGTTCATGTTGATGTATTCATATACCACAAAAGCTTGCAGTATGTTTTTACTCAAAGTGAGTTGAATCTCTGTTAGAGAAGGTGGTTAGAG
This sequence comes from Capsicum pubescens, assembly GCA_030864215.1. NCBI lineage: Eukaryota > Viridiplantae > Streptophyta > Magnoliopsida > Solanales > Solanaceae > Capsicum > Capsicum pubescens. The sequence goes on along the minus strand of CM061539.1, from coordinate 36,344,889 downwards.
TTGCTGAAAGACTATGATATGAGTGTGTTTTACCATCCAAGCAAGGCCAATATAGTGGAAGACGCCCTTAGTAGTCTGTCTATGGGCAGTGTTGCTAATGTGGAGAATAATAAGAAAGAGTTAGCTCGAGAATTTTATCATTTGGATAGATTAGGTATTAGGTTGGTTGATTCAACTGAAGGTAATGTTTGGGTTCAGAGTAGTTCTGAATCTTCTCTAGTTTTGGAAGTAAAGGAGAAGCAAGATATGGATTATAGTTTGGTCAAACTGAAAGAGTCAGTTAAAGATCAAAAGGTAGATGTTTTCTCTCAAGAAGGAGATGGTGTGTTGAGACACCAAAGTACATTGTGTGTGCCATGTCTTGATGATTTGAGGCAGTGGATTATGGTGGAAGCACATGGTGCACGATATTCTATTCATCTAGGTGATACCAAGATGTACCGCGACTTGTAGGAGATCTATTGGTGGAATGGTATAAAGAGAGATATAGAGGAGTTTGTAGCTAAGTGTGCAACTTGTCAATAGGTTAAGGTAGAGCACCAAAGATCTGGTGGTACATTGCAAGAGTTTGGTATCCCCACTTAGAAGTGGGAAGAAGTGAATATGGATTTACTGACTGGTTTACCCTGATAGCATCGTCATCGTGATTCGATATAGGTTATTGTAGATAGATTGACTAAGTCAGCGCATTCTTTCCAGTTCACATGTCCTATACAGCTGAGGATTATGCTAAGTTTTATATCCGAGAGTTATTTAGATTGCATGGGGTTCCCTTGTCTATCATCTCAGATAGGGGTACTCAGTTTACTTCCCAGTTTTGGAAAGCCTTTCAGAAGGGTCTAGGTACCTAAGTCCATCTTAGTTCAGCTTTCCACCCTCAGACAGATGGTCAAGCAGAGAGGACCATCCAAACTCTAGAAGATATGTTGAGGGCATACGCTCTTGATTTCAAGGGTAGTTGGGATAAGAATTTGTCATTGATTGAGTTTGCTTATAATAACAACTATCATTCTAGCATTCAGATGTCTTCGTTTGAGGATCTTTATGAGAGGAGACGTAGATCACCCATAGGTTGGTTTGAAGTGGGTGAGGACGCTTTTCTTGGGCCTAACGTAGTGTTTGAAGAAGGTATGGAAAAAGTTAAGTTGATTAGAGAAAGATTGAAAATAGCCTACGCAGATGTGAGAAGAAGGGACCTTAAGTTTGAAGTTGGTGATTTTGTGTATTTGAAGATTTCACCCTTGAAAGGGGTGAAGAGATTTGGTAAGAAGGGGAAGCTTTATCCCCGGTATGTTGGCCCTTATAGAATTTTGAGTCGTGTTGGGAAAGTAGCTTATGAGGTTGAGTTGCCCACAGACTTGTCAGCCATTCATCCTGTATTCCATGTCTCTATGCTTAAGAAGAGCATCGGTGACTCCACCGTTGCAGTTCCTTTAGAAAGCTCAGATATTCCGAACAACGTTTTGTACAAAGAGATTCCAGTTGAGATTTTAGACCATCAGATGCCGTAGACTAAGGAACAAAGATGTTTCCTTGGTCAACGTTCTTTGGCGGAATCAGTCGGTTGAGGGTACTACTTGGGAAACTTAAGTAGACATGCAAACCAAGTACCCTCACCTATTCTTCGCAAAATCAAATCTAGCCAAAGGTACTACTCTTCCTTAATCCAGTTCTTTTCTAATCATACATTAAGCTATATAGTTGTCCTCATGTAAGTTAATGCACTAATAGAATTACTAAGAAGCTTATAATGATTTAGATTCAGTTGCTTAGTTCACATAAGTTGTGCATGCTCTCTTATTCTCTTAGATTCCTCTGAAATATCAACTTAACTAGCCATATTCAGGGATGAATGTTCCCAAGGGGGAAATATTGTAATACCCCGCAATTTTTCCTAGCTTAAACTCATCCCGAAAATGAGCAAAGAGTAGCTTCTAGAATGAGTGATGTTTATTTCGTGAGGAATTCTTTAGAATTGGACTATCCATTTCATAGGAAATTGAATTATCTTTCCAACGATATATGATTCATCAAAATCCGATAACCGGGTAAGAAGTTATGGCTATTTAAAGTTCCAGTCGCAAAACACCATCATTTAGACCCTTAGCGCTCCGCAGAGCAGTGTCAAATCCCAATTGTCATTTTCCAGTGGCCCTCCACGATATTTATGTGTAGTGGAGAGGCCCAATTTCCCAATTGTCAATTTCCAGAGGTCCAGCGTGATAATGGCATGTCGCGCTATGTGCCAAAATAGCACTCCAAAGGGTCACCGCGATGACTCCACGTCTCGGAGTCGGCCCAGTTTCCAGTTGTCATTTTCTAGTGAGCAACCGTGAAAGTGGCACATCGCAGTGGCCACACAGATTCGTAAAATATACGTTTTTCAGTTACGTTTAAAAGCTTAAAGAGCGCATTTTGGTAAATTATCCAACCCCTAATCCATCCAAAAATAGAAGATTTATCATATTTGAGAGCACTTTTGCTCCATTCATCATTCTCTCTTAGGAAAAACCCTAAGGCTCATACTTCCTCTCCAAGAAACTCAAGAATTCCTCCATTAACTCTCCAAGATAAGTTAAGATTGAGGATTCCCAATACAAGAACAGTAAGAATTCATCTCCAAAGCATCCATCGGAATCCAAGATTCGAGCCTTTCATCAAAGATCATCAATTAAGGTATTTGGGGTTTGAACAAGGATAATTCTTTCATCCTTGTTCCCAAAACATTATTTTATTTACAAATTTACAGCAAATTAAATGATTTTCCATGTTATTCAAGTCAGGGTATATACCCATTATCATTCTTTGCAAGATTATGAGATTTTCCATGATTAAGAAGTTGAAATACATTATCATGTTTATGTTTCCATGCATATTGCTGAAATTTTCAGATTTTAAGATGATTTATGAATGTTTACATTACCAAGTATGAATTTTGAGATGTTTTAACATGAGATTGATGCTTGGGTCACTAGACCTCATTTAAAGATTGTTGTTTCAAGATTGTTTGTGCTATAAGCACCCCATGACTAGATTATTTTCAGATTTTAGGTAAAGAATCCACTTTATTTCAGAAGACTTGAGATTTAAAGAGAAGCAAAGCATAGTTGGCTTTCTATGACTTTTGCGTAAATTTTAAAGTGGATTTCTTAAGATTTTGAGCATGAGATTGGGAGTAGTATTTAGCACCAAAATGGGTAAGTTACTAAGGTTTCATACCCAAGAACTACATGCCACCGTAGGTACAGATTATCAGATTATTCCCACTTCTATGTGGATGACTCAAATTGTGATCACACAGATTAGAATGTTCTCTTCCGATGGCAAGGGTAGAGCATCCCTACCTAACGGGGTCCAGTCGTGGGACTCCATGGATGCTCACATGGTGTATTGTCGGTTAGAAGAACCTCCCAAAAGATGTCCCCCATTCTTAAAACAGTTTATTGATTTGAAGCCTTAAGATATACAGGATAAGTTTTTAGACTTCACTTAGCCTACGTGATTTGATAAATAGGATAGAACTACAAATTTTAGAACTAAGTATGATGACTCACAAGATTTAGATTACATGTTTTATTATTCAAGCCTAAGTGAGTTATTTACATTTAGTATGTATGATTTTATAAATTGTGATGATATTGTTTACTTATTGCATGCACCCCCATATACTCAGTGCATCATCAAAGTACTGATCCACATATATGTATATGTGCTACATTGTCTCATAATGTAGGTTCAAGTGCTCAGTCTCAGCAGCGTGATTGATTTTCGGGCATCTCTTCTACATTCCTGCAGTTGGTGAGTCCTCATAGTTCAGGGACTTAGTTGCTTACACTTTCAGTTTAGTAGCATATGTTTCTTATTTTATATTCAGACAGTTTGAGTCAGCTGAGGCCTGTCCCAGTGACTCTCTAGATTCAGATAGTAGAGGCTTGTCGGACTACTAGTTTCAGTGTTAGACTTTTTATTCAGTATTTAGATTTTTAGCATTGCCTTACCAAGATTTATGATATTCCTATGTTTTAGACAAGACTTCCGCTCAGCACCTGCAAGTTTGTTCACAAGAATAAAATTGTGCAGACATGTGTGCCAGTTGTACTATACCATCAACATCCAGGGACCTGGTCCCTTGCAGTTAGCTGCTCATCATCAAAACTACATATAGAATTTTTCCCATTTTTGATGATAACAAACAACCATATAACTTTGAGCACATCCATCACATTTAATTAGTGTGATTACCACTCTAAAGATGAATGTTCCCCTATCATCATTCTTCCACCATCATGCAACATAGGGACCTAGTCCCTTATTGTCATTTGCAGCAAAAACTCCTGTTTTCTTTCCCTTGTGCATTTTCATACTTCCCCCTATCAATATGACTTCCTACATTCATCAATTCAACACATCACTTATTTCCCCTATCAACATACCATTCAAATCTGCAATATAATTCACTTGGTACCCGGTCCTTACTTCATGAACTTAGTAGTCTCCCTTTTGGCATCATTGAAAAGTGAGTACAGTAAACTAAGAGTAAAATAAGCTCAAATAAGTTAACTCATGGACATTGGAGAAACACTAACATTAAGAATAACTTTGCAATTTAAAGGGAACAAATGTAACACAAAAAGCAAAAATTCATTTATAAGTAGAGGATAGGTATCATAGTAGTGCATAATTTTAATGTTCTAGGGAAAAAACCACTGGAATCAAGAAGGATAAATGAGTGAAGGACTGGGAAAGAGATTTTGAAGGAGTAGGATCAGGTTTTTGTTAGATGCCTTATCTTTGCGTTCAGGATAAGGACCTCATCAGTTAAGATTGACACCTTCTTCTTCAGTTCAACATTCACATTTTTTAGTATTTCAGTGTCACAGGGGTTTTTTTGAAGAGATGCTGAATTGTCACCTAGAACTTGTTGATTTCTTCATCCTTGGTGGCTAGGTTGAACTTTAGTTCCTCTATTTCCTTACTGAGCTCCCTTTGATAAATGCTACCTGATTTGACACATTTAGTCTTAACCAATATTTTCATCTCAAGTATTTGAACAACAGATCCTTGGGTTGTAGAGTCACAGATAATGCCATAATAATCAAGTATTTTGTTCAACCAATATCCATAAGGTATGCCATTCTTTTTTTTTCAAGAACCACTTTGTGAATATGTTCCATTATCAATGTAGGTAGATTAATGAACTCAAAGAAACTAAGGCATTCCATCACATATAAATCAGTGGTTGAGGCCATGTTTCTCTTTTGTGACCTAGGCAGAATTACCTTGTTCACAAAATCAAAAATTAATTGAAACTCACTCGTGAATGAGTTCTAATTTACTGCAGCCACATATTTCTCTTTGACCTTGGATGCATTTGCTAAGAATTCTATTGAAGGCATCTGCTTAGAGATAGTTCTCACCCCATATATAGGAACTTACAACATTCTTCCTAGTGTTTTCTTATTTAGCTTTATTTCCTTTCTTGGACCTGTGCAGTCAAATTCATCCCATATTCTAAGAATTCTAAAGTGAAATAGAATTCCCTAACTTTCTCATAAAAAATAATGGAATATAACCTTCCATGAGATGCATCCATCTTTGATGTTTAACCAGTTCAACTAATTCTGCCATACCAGGTTCTATTAGCATATTTGAATCAAAATTTCCTCCAGTTAACACCTTTTGATACTTCAAGAACCTATTTCTAACTTTCATAGATACAAACTTACTTTTCTCCCCATTCTTTTCCTAGAATAAGTGATCACAGATTCTCTTTCAGCTACTTTTCTATTCTTGGGACCAGGTCCCTCAAGAGTCAGCTACTTCTTAGTAAAACTTCCAGACCATTTTACAAAAATTCTTAGTGTTTTATTGAAATTGATTTTCTTGTGATCAACTATGCTCTGTCTTGGTCTATTTGACCACAACTAAAGGTTTACAGCAGCCCAGGTTTCATCCATCATAACATCATCAAAATAATTTTGTGGATTCGAGGATGATTCTTCATAAACAGGTTGAATGGTGAAGGAGTTAAGCTTTGGAAGAGTAGAAGAAGAAGGATATTTTTCAAGAAGGTTTAGGAAGGGATTTTTCATAATGCTAAGCTTAAAATCCTTTGAAGGACATGAAAATGGCAGACCTGCAGCCATCAAGAAGGTTTTTTTCTTAGAAGGGCTATTTGGGATTTGGATTTATATTTTTGATAAGACAGGAAGTGGGTGTAACATGATATAAGTAATAATGAGCATAAGGAAGGGTTTTCTAGGGGAACAAGATATGATCAATTTAAGACTTTTTGGTGACTCATCTTCTCTTTTAGAATACGATAACTCTTTCTGACACAAAGCCGGGGAGGACACACTTTTTTCTTGATAGAACAGACAAAATTTGCACATACATGATACTAACTTGATGTAAAACCCCACAAAATCCTAAGCTTAATTCAGTCCTTTAGGCTTGTCAAGGGGTCTCAGACTTAGAATATTTTAGCTAAGTACTCAGACTTAGTGTCATTTTAACCTAGAAGGTTGGCAATCTTATTTTGCAACCTTTATATCTATTAAATATTGATGTTTAGGTTGATTGATGATCAGGAATGTTTGTAGGTGTTTCCAGACAAGTTTTGGATTTTTTGGACTTCGTTTGAAGATCGTTTGGAATCCCAAAACAATGAATCAATGCGAGCTTTGCGCACCACATCTACTATCACATTGAGTACTATTTTCCCCTTCTATCAGCATCCAATTCCAGTAAATCGATGCAAACATGGTGCAATGCATTGGCTATCACATCAATGCCATCGACGCGCCGCGTCGGTTTGAGCGTCGGTAACCCAGTTTTCAATTATTAAAAGACCAAATTCTTGGGGTATTTAGGTTTTTTTTCCTCGACCCTCAGCCCCCAAAACACAAAATTAAACTCCCTATAGAGCAAATATAGTCATTCTTTCTTAAATTTGCTCAAGAACAAAATCCTGGAAGATCCAATTTCAAATCAAAAACTCAAGATTCAACCATAAGCTTTCATAAATTCTTCAACAAAGGTATGTGAAGTGTTCATCCAAGGGTTCCTTCCACCCTTGGAGTCCAAGAATCTCTTTTTAACTTCAAGTAATTGATTTTATGATTTCCGTGGTTGGAATTAAAGTGTATCCATGATTGCTATTTTGATTAAGTTCCTAATTAATGATTATATATATATATATATATATATATATATATCATGTGAAATTAATCATTATGTGTGTAGATTCATGTGAAACTATGATAAACCCTTGACTTGTGAAATTAGAGATGAATTATGATTCTCACTGATTGTTCAATACTATGTGCATATACTATGCTCACCAAGTGTTTGATAAATTGTCCATGTGAACTATTAAGAGAATGAAATCATGTCAAGTTAGCTTATGTGGAAATTATATCATGCAAGTGTTTGTCAAAATTCCCCAATAAATGAATGATGATCAAGTTCATAGTTTACATGTTTCATGTTATGCCATGTCTCTTAATTTATGCTATCGAGTCCTCGGGTTACTTATACATGATAATTTAGTTGATTACCTAGAGCCATGGTCAGTCATAGAATAGTATCAGTCACTACACGATTAATAGTACTCTCAATCAGTTATAGAACTTAAGAAAACTCAATAGAATCCATATTAGTCCAGTCTAATTCAGTATCTAGTTCAGACCTCAGTAAACTTAGTCAGCTAATAGAATTCAGTAGTATTTCATCAGTCAATGAAACTCAGTGAACTCAGTTTATTTTAGCAAAACAGTAATCTCAGTAACCGTTTAGTCAAGCCTAGTACATACTAGAAATTAGTTTAGCGTCTATTTAGTTAGGAGTAGGATTCAGCACTGAGTTAACCAAGGGATGGGGCCATTCTCGTCAGCAGAGGGTTTAACCCTTAGCAGCAATCCCTGCGTTATAGAACTATGTAGCCATCATAGGTTGAGGTATCTTTTTGCCAAACATTATGAGGGTTGATATTTCTCATCCGAGTTGTCCTGCCAGCGAGGGTGGACAACAGAGCTTCTTGTTAGAGAGGGTTAACTTACAGCTTGTCCTTACCCATGACACGGTATTGACACCCTTCTAACTGGGTTATAGGTTAGACCCTAAATTATTTAGCAAAGGGGAATGTCGGTTAGATGATTACCTCCCACAGTCTTAGTTCCAGTCTCAGTCTCAGTTTCAGTCTCAGTGTCAGAATAAAACTCAGTTCAGTTCTACAGATCCAGGACTATCAGATGTAGTCACTCAGCTCAGTATGGAACTTAGTATGATGCCACAGTATTCAGAACTATCAGATACAGTTATTTAAAAAACCAGTAATACAATATTTGTAAATTCAAATATTAGTTATTAGTATTCCGATTTAGTACCCAGTATTAGCACGATCTCAGTTACAGTCTATGTATTCATGCATGTACTTTTACTCAATAATACTTATGTTATTCAGTTATTATTATGCATGCATATGAACCCATGTATATCAGCCTACCTCACTTAGCATACCAGTACATTCAAAGTACTGACGCATGTTTTTCTTTGCACAATGATGTCTTATATCATAGGTTCAGATGCACGGGCTCCAGAGCACCCTTAGCAGTTCAGATTCTCAGTTTTCAAAGTAGTGGTGAGTCCTCATAGTTCGAGGACATGCTTATTATTTGAAGTACTTCAGTGTTATTTTATAGATAGAGTTAGTTGGGGGGCTTATCCCATCAACTCCATAGTTTAGACAGTTAGAGGCTTTTATGACTAGAGTACTTTTAGACAGTTGTTTAGTTTTTTCAGTACTTATATTATATTTTGGTATTTTGATACTGCATTCAGATTTATTTAAAGATTTGAACCTTATGACATATGTTTTTGCCTATTTCCGCATAATTACAGTATTTATTACTCAGTTATTACAGCAGGTACCAGTCATCGGTTAGCTTGTGGTCCTTCGAGATTATGATCATTGTGTAGCATCTGGGATACAGACTCGGGGCATTACAAACTTGGTATCAAAGCCTAAGGTTCAACAGTGTCCTAGGAAGCCTGAAAGCCACATCTAGTAGAGTCTTGTGCATGGGTGTGGTATGCACCACACTTATGGACAAGAGGCTATGAGATGTTTTAGGAAAAGTCTCCCTTCTTTCAGTATTCATGTCGTGCAAGTAAGCATGAGCTCCAGTTGCACTCTCTTTCTAATCCTATCTTCACTTCTGTTTTTAGAATATGCCTCCAAAGAGGACTCAAGAAGAGGAACGGGAGATCAGTCAGCCCTTCAGCCCATCCATCTAGATCCTTTGGGCGAGAATATCTCCCATGCGGATTTCATAGTATCCTTCACCACCCTAGCTCATTCTGTGGCAGCCCAGAATGAATTTCCAGCTGTAGTTCCAGCCAACCCAGTGGCCAATACTACTGCTGCTAAGATTCAGAACTTCACCTGAATGAACCCTCCATCATTTTTGGGGTCTAAGTCAGATGAGAAACCTCAGGAATTTTTTTATCAGGTCTAGAAAGTTATCGATATCATAGGGGTGACTGCTGTTGAGAGCACTGAGTTGGCCGCATATTAGTTATAGGATGTGGCTCACTCATAGTTCAATCAGTGGAAGAAATAAAGGGCAGCAGATGCAGGGCCCATAGAATGGAAGGAGTTTGTAGTTGCTTTTCTTGATAGGTTCTTCCCGCTAGAGTTGAGGGAAGCAAAGGTTTTGGAGTTTATAAACCTAAAACAGGGAAATATGATAGTGCAGGAGTATTCTCTCAAGTTTACTCAGTTAGCCAGATATGCCCGGCATGTTGTAAAAGATAGCAGAGCGAAGATGAGTAAGCTTGTGTTAGGAGTGTCTCACAGCATGGTCAAGGAGTGTAGGACCGTAATGCTTATTAAAGAGATGGGCATAGCCAGGATCATGGTCCATGCTCAGTAGATAGATGAGGCCAAGAATAAAGAAAAGGAGAGAGAGAATAAGAAAGCGAGAATAGGTAGTTTTAATTTCACTTAGCCTAAGTTAGAGGGTGGGAATTGTTCTCAGTTTTACCCAAAATCCTCAGTTCTAGCTCCTTCCTCAGCCAGTGCTCCAGTGCTAAAATTCAGAGATGGCATCTGAGATAGGGCATCAGGCCCTAAACCCCAGGGCAGTGTTAGTAGTGCCCGATCCAATCCCCTTTGCCAGAAGTATGATAGAAACCACCAGGGTATCTACAGAGCTAGCAACGATATATGTTTTGGATATGGCAAACCAGGCCACAGAGTTAGACAGTGTCCTCAGGTTGGTTCGTAGAGTCAGCATAACCGTCCCCCAAACATACTCTATGCTCTTCAGCCCCGACAGGATCAGGAAAGTTCTCCTGGTGTGGTCACTGGTACATTATAAGGTTTCCATTTGCATGTTTACTCTTTGCTAGATCCAGGAGATTCTTTGTCTTTTGTTACTTTATATATAGAAGTTAATTTTGGATTCAGTCCTGAAATTCTAGCAGAGCCTTTCTCAGTTTCTACCCCAGTGGGTAAACTTATCATAGCCCGAAGGGTATGCGGGAACTGTTCGGTTGTGATATCTCAGAAAGTCACTTCAACAAATTTAGTCAAATTAGAGATGAATGATTTCGATGTCATTCTAGGCATTGATTGGCTTCATTCCTACTTTGCCTTAGTTGACTGCAAAAATAGAATGGTCCAGTTTCAGTTTCTTAATGAACCTATCCTAGAGTGGAAGGAAAGTACTTCAGCACTTAAGGGTCAAGTTATTTCTTACCTTCGGGCTAAAAAGGTGATATCTAAAGGATGTGTCTACCATCTCGTTGGAGTCCAGTACTCTAGTTCAGAAACCCCTACTCTTGAATCAGTATCAGTAGTATGTGAATTCCCAAATATTTTTCCCGAAGATCTTCCCGGAGTTCCTCCCGAAAGGGAAATTAAATTTGGAATTGATCTTCTCCTGGATACTCATCCCATATCTATCCCGCCATACAGGATGGCTCCATCAAAACTCAAAGAATTAAAGGAACAATTAAAGGATCTCTTAGATAAGGGATTCATCAGACCTAGTGTATCCCCGTGGGGCACACCAGTTTTATTCGTGCGTAAGAAAGATAGTTCCCTCAGAATATGCATAGATTACCATTAGTTAAAAAAAGTTATGGTCAAGAACAAGTATCCACTGTCCAGAATTAATGACTTGTTTGATCAACTTCAGGGTGCCAGTTATTTCTCTAAGATAGACATCAAATCAGGCTATCATCAACTCAGAGTCAGGGAAAGTGACATCCTTAAAACAGCTTTCTAAACTCAGTACGGTCACTTCAAATTTTTAGTCATGTCCTTTGGTCTTACCAATGCCTTAGTAGCCTTCATGGACTTGATGAACCGTGTGTTCAAGCAGTACTTGGATATGTTCATCATAGTCTTCATAGATGACATTCTTGTTTACTCCTGTAGTTAACACGATCATGCAAACCATCTTAGAATAGTATTGCAGACTCTTAGAAACCATCAGCTATTCGCTAAATTCAGTAAGTGCGAATTTTAGCTAAGGTCAGTAGAATTCCTTGGCCATATATTTTCTGGTGATGGCATTAAAGTTGATCCCTAAAAGACTGAAGAAGTGAGAAACTATCCCAGGCCCATCTCTCCATCAGATATCAGGAGTTTCTTGGTTTGGCTGGCTATTACCGATGGTTTATTAAGGGATTTATGTCCATTGCGTCCTCTATATTCAGATTTACTTAGAAGAAATTCAAGTTCCAGTGAGAAAAGTTTTTAGAAATTGAAGACTCAACTCACCACAGCTCCAGTGTTGACCCTACTAAATGGTTCCAATGGTTTTGTTATGTACTGTGACGCTTCCAAAGTTGGATTGGGTTATGTTTTGATATAGAGAGGTAAGGTCATAGATTATACCTCTAGACAGCTTAATCCCCATAAGAAGAACAATCCTACTCATGATCTTAAGTTAGCAGCAGTAATTTTTTCCTTAAAGATTTTAAGGTATTACTTGTATGGTGTGCATGTTGATGTATTCACTGATCATAAGAGCCTGCAGTATGTGTTCTCTCAGAAATACCTCAACCTCTGTCAGAGAAGGTGGCTGGAATTGTTAAAAGACTATGACATGAGTGTTTGGTATCATCCGGGCAAGGCCAATGTAGTGGCTGACACTCTCAGTAGAATGTCTATGGGTGGTGTTGCCCATGTTAAGAACAGTAAAAAGAAGTTAGACCAGGAAGTTCATCAGCTAGCCTGACTAGGTGTTCGCTTAGTCGATTCAGCAGAAGGTAGTTTGTGGGTGCAAAGTAGCTCAGAATCATCCTTAGTTTCTGAAGTGAAGGAAAAGCAGGATAGGGATCCCAGTCTAGTCCAGTTGAAGGAATCAGTCAGAAATCAGAAAGTAGAGGTTTTCTCCCAAGGGGGAGATGGTATTTTGCATTGTCAGGGTCGTCTGTGTGTGCCAGGTGTAGATGGCTTAAGGTAATGAATTCTTGTAAAGACGCATGGTGCGCGTTACTCTATTCATTTAGGGGCCACAAAGATGTACCGTGATTTGTGGGAGATCTATTAGTGGAGTGGGATGAAAAAAGACATTGCAGAGTTTGTGGCTAAGTGCTCAACATATCACCTTGTTAAGATTAAGCATCAAAAGCCTAGTAGGTCCATGTAGGAGTTCAGTATTCCCACCTGGAAATGGGAAGAAGTGAACATGTACTTTATGATGGGGTTTCCGCATACTCGTCGTCAGCATGATTCAGTTTGGGTCATTGTAGATAGGATAACCAAATCAGCTTATTTCCTTCGAATTCATACCTCCTATTAAGCCGAGTATTACGCCAAACTCTATATCAGGGATTTGGTCAGATTGCATGGTGTTCCATTATCCATTATCTCAGATAGACGTACCCAGTTTACCTCTCATTTATGGAAAGCATTCCAAAAGGGTCTTGGTGTTCGAGTTCATCTCAGTATAGCCTTTCATCCTCAGACAAATGGTCAAGCAGAAAGGACCATTCAGACCTTAGATGATATGCTGCGAGCATTTGTGATAGACTTTAAAGGTAGTTGGGATGACCACTTGCCTTTGGTTATGTTCGCATATAACAACAGTTATCACTCCAATATTCAGATGGCTCCATTTGAGGTACTTTATGGGAGGAGATGTAGATCTCCCATCGGTTGGTTTGAAGTGGGTGAGGCTATAGTGGTAGGGCCTAACTTGGTGTTTGAACCTTAGAGAAGGTCCAGTTGATTAGGCAAAGGCTTAAGATAACTCAGAGCTGGTAGAAATTGTACACAGATATGCGTAGAAAGGATCTCGAGTTCAAGATTGGTGACTAAGTGTACTTAAAGATCTCTCCTATGAAAGGAGTGAAGTGTTTTGGTAATAAAGGGAAACTCATTCCCCGATATGTCGGTCCTTACCAAATCCTCAAACATTTTGAAAAGGTAGATTACGAGCTTGTGTTACCTTCAGATTTATCCTCAATTTATCCAGTGTTCCATGTCTCCTTGGTAAATAAATGCATAGGTGACCCATCAGTCGTAGTCCCTATTGAGGGCGTAGATATTTAGAACAGTCTCTCTTATAAAGACATCCCAGTTGAAATCCTTGACTATCGGATTCGCAAATTGAGGAACAAAAAAGTTTCTCTAGTCAAAGTTCTTTGGTAGAATCAATCCGTTAAGGGAGATACTGGGGAAGCGGAAGCAGACATGCAAACCAAGTATCCTTATCTATTCTTCGCTATTCTAGACTTAGCTCAAGGTAATAATTTCCTAAGCTTAATCAGTTTTATATTCAGATTTCAGTTACAAACTTGGTAGCGGTTACCATTGCATGTTCAGTTATACGTTCATAATCCAGTTCAGTCATGTATCCATGCATCAGATATGCATGTTCAGTACATAAATTCAGTTTATCAGTAATCCTAGTCATGCATTCATGAATCATGTTAAGTTATATCCAGACATCAGATATGCATGTTCAGTATGATAATTCAGAATACCAGTAATATCAATCATATAATCATGTTCCAGATATTCATGCCCAATAAATAAGTCAGTCTCTCAGTATTCTCAGCCTCAGCAGTATCATTCGAGGATGAATGTTCCCAAAGGGGAGATAATGTAAGATCCCAAAAAAGTCTAAGCTTAATTCAGTCCTTTAGGCTTGTCATGGGGTCCCAGACTTAGAATATTTTATCTAAGTACTCAGACTTAGTGTCATTTTAACCTACAAAGGTTGGAAATCTTATTTCATGACCTTTACGTCCATTAAATGTTGATTTTTAGGTTTATTATTGATCAGGAATGTCTGTAGGTGTTTTCGGAAAAGTTTTGAATTTTTCAGACATCGTTCGAAGCTCCTTTGGAATCAAAAAACAGTGAATCAACGTGATCTTAGAACCCCCGCATTGGCTATCATATTGATTACTATTTTTCCCAGCTACCAGCGTCCAATTCCAGTGAATCGATACGAATATGGCGTGATGCATTGGCTATCGCGCCAATGACATCGACGCACCGCGTCGACCTGCGCATTGATAACAAAGTTTTCAATCATTAAAAGACTGCGTTCTTGGGGGTATTTAGGTCTATTTCCTTCAACCCTCAGCCCCCAAAGCACGAAATTAAACTCCCTATAGAGCAAATATAGTCATTCTTTCTCAAATTTGCTCAAGAACAAAACCCTAGAAGATCCAATTTCAAATCAAAAACTCAAGATTTAACCATAAGCTTTCAAAAATTCTTCAACAAAGGCATGTGAAGTGTTCATCCAAGGGTTCCTTCCACCCTTGGAGTCCTAGAATCTATTTTGAACTTCAAGTAATTGATTTTATGATTTTTGTGGTTGGAATTAAAGTGTATCCATAATTGCTATTTGGTTTAACTTCCTAATTCATGATTATATATATATATATATATATCTTATGTGAAACTGATCATTATGTTTGTAGATTCATGTGAATCCATGATAAACCCTTGACTTGTGAAATTAGAGATGAATTATGATGCTCTCTTGTTGTTTAATATTATATGTATATACTATGCTCACCAAGTGTTAGATAAATTGTCCATGTGAACTATTAAGAGAATGAAATCATGTAAAGTTAGCTTATGTTCAAGTTATATCATGCAAGTGTTTGTCAAAATGCCCCAATGAATTAATGATGATCAAGTTCATAGTTTACATGTTTCATGTTATACCATGTCTCTTACTTTATGCTATCGAGTTCTAGGGGTACTTGTACCCAACATATTAGCTGATTACCTAGATTCATGGTCAGTCATAGAATAGTATCAATAACGACATGATCATTAGTACTCTCAGTCAGTTACAGAACTCAAGAAAATGCAGTAGAATCTATGTAAGTCCAGTCTAATTTTGTATCTAGTTCAGACCTCAGTAAACTTAATCAGCTAAGAGAATTTAGTAGTATTCCTTCAGTCAATGGAACTCAGTTCAGTTCAGCTAAATAGTAATTTTAGTAACCGTTCAATCCAGCCTAGTACAGACAAGATATCAGTTTAACGTCTACTCAGTTGGGTGTAGGATTCATCACCGAGTTAACCCTAGGATGGGGGCATTCCTGTCAGCAAAGGGTTTGACCCTTAGCATCAATCCCTGTATTACAGAACTACGTAGCCAGCATAGGTTGAGGTATTTTTCTGCCAGACAGTATGTAGGTTGATATTTCTCATTTGAGTTATCCTGCCAGTGAGGGTTGATGAAAGAGCTTCCTGTTAGAGAGAGTTAACTCATAGCTTGTCCTTATCTGTGGAATGGTATTGACACCCTTCCATCTGGGGTTACAGGTTGGACCCCAAATCAGTTAGAGAAGGGGCATGTCAGTTAGATGATTACCTCCCATAGTCTCATTCCAGTCTCAACCTCAGAATAAAACTCAGTTCAGTTTTACAAGTCCAGGACTATCAGATGTAGTCACTTAGCACAGTATGAAACTCAGTATGGTTCAACAATATTCAGAACTATTAGATACAATCATTTAGAAAATCATTAATACAGTATTCATAAATTCAGATATTGGTTATCAGTATTCTGATTCAGTACCCAGTATTAGCACAATCTTAGTTACAGTCTATGTATTCATGTATGTACTCTAACTCAGTCATACTTATGTTATTTAGTTATTATTATGCATGCATATGAACCCATGAATATCAATCTACCTCACTAAGCATACCAGTGCATTCAAAGTACTGACGCATGCTTTTATTTGCGCTATGATATTTTATATCTTAGGTTCAGATGCACGGGCTCCAGAGCACCCTTAGCAGCTCAGATTCTCATCTTTTAGAGTAGTGATGAGTCCTTATAGTTCGAGGACATGCTTATTATTTACAGTACTTCAGTCTTATTTTAGTAGATGGAGTTAGTTGGGGTTTTGTCCCATCAACTCCATAATTCAGACGGTTAGAGCCTTTTCAGACTAGAGTATTTTGAGATAGTTGTTTAGTTTTTTTAGTACTTATATTTAGTTTTGGTATTTTGATACCACATTAGGATTTATTTACAAATTTGAACCTTATGGCATATGATTCCGCCTATTTCCACATAATTATAGTATTTATTACTCAGTTATTGCAGCAGGTACCATTCATGGGTTAGCTTGTGGTCTTTTAGGATTATGAGCACTGTGTAGCATTCGGGGTACAGACTCGGGGTGTTACACCTGAGAGATGGGACCAGGTCCCTCTCTAGTTTGAATGAATCTTCAACACTGTGCTTGTCACATTTTTCCACCTCCAAAGTTACTCCCATGGGTTTATACCTGCAAAGGCATGGTACTGATTTAGAACAATATGCCCCTAATTTACCAAGGATACCTTCCTCCTGAACATAGCCAAATTTTAGAATGGAAGACTCTCCATCTAGTACATCAGGTTGATTTGATCAATCTCAGCTACATCTTGTTAGATTTATTTCACCACATCATACCATGACTTATTCTGGAAATAGGTTTGAATACCAGGTCTCAA
Source organism: Capsicum pubescens (assembly GCA_030864215.1). Lineage (NCBI taxonomy): Eukaryota > Viridiplantae > Streptophyta > Magnoliopsida > Solanales > Solanaceae > Capsicum > Capsicum pubescens. Next base: position 36,327,890 of record CM061539.1, on the reverse strand, counting down.
ACTTGACTATATTCACAAGGCTGAAGCTTTTTTATCTGAGATGAGTTTCTTAGGGATACGATCCCTAACAATTCTAACATAACCATTTCTTATTGGTCCTTTACTTGAGCTAGGATCAGTGACTAGCATTCTTAATTAACATCATTCTCATCTGAACCTTTCATCCTTTCACCATCATCAACATGAATAAATTCTTTAATTTCTGAGACTTTACTACCAATAGGGATTAATAGCTTTTCTGGCTGATCAAGAACTCCATGCACTTCATACCTTGAGAATTTCAGCTCTATTTTTCCAGGGACCATGTCCTTTATAATCAATTATTTCACCTAGGATACTTCCATCTTTCAGAATCTTAAGAGAGATAATACAGTCAGGCCTTTCAATATTGACCTTTTTGATCACTCACTTTTAATGACATTCCTAACTGTAATTCTCTTCCTCCTACCCCACACCATGATCACTTGTCAGATTTGGGAACCCACTTGAGTCTGAGTTTCCAGTAGTAGGACAATAGAGTGATCCAATCCTTCTTCCATCTAGGTAGAGAGTTTATTTTCATAATTTTTTTAAGCTTGAAACCCATATAATGTGCATTCTCATGCTGAATGTATCTGAAACTATTCATTCTAGCTCTAATCCAGCTCTAACAATTTTCTTTTGTGTGCCATCTCTTCCACAATGAGTACATAGAGGCTTGTGGACCTTGTTCTTAGCTTCATGGGAAACCTTTCCTTGAGACCCACGAAGTTGGGTTCCTTCTTGATAACCAATACCCTTCCCATTATTAGCACCTTGATTAGTTAAGTTAAAAAGGATCTGAGAGGATGTAGTTCATTATAGGGTTTTTTTAAGGTCTTCCTTTAGACGGACTAGGTCCCCTCTAACTCCTCATTCATATAGAGTGCATACATAAGATGCTTTTAGGAATCCTCAATTTTTTCTTCAATCTCAACCTGAAACTTTGGTGCTTCTTTCTTTCCTTTACTCTCTCAAGTATTTACTTTCTCTAGTTGACTCACCAAGCATGGATTTTTAATTTTGAGCTTAGCTACCTGTTGCTCCGTTTAAGATATCTGAAGAGACAAAGCTATCAATTCCATCTCCTGATCTTCTATCTTTCCTTCTAGAGCATTATTTTTTTCTTTATCACAAGCACTATTAACTTTCTGCAATTGATTAACTAAGATTAAATATTTAGATTTCAGCTTTGCAACCAGTTCCTGAGTTTCTGATATCTAGAGGGTTAGAGTTATCAACTCAAGCTCTTGACTTTTTACCTTTTCTTCTCGAGCATCTTTTTCATTAGTCATTTCACACATGGAGTCAATCAACACATTGGCAAGACTTTTTAATTTTCTAGTAGAGTAATTCTCTGAGTTTTATTTAATATCAGAAAGTGTTACCTTATTTTCTTCTTCATCTTTAGTGTTTTCCATAAAACCAAATAAGGAATCAAAGGTCACTTTCTTATCCTCCACTTTTATCATGGAAAAATCTTCCCACTTCCCATCTTCCTCAGATTCACAAGATAAATCTCCCCATATTTCTAGAGCCTGCCTTATTGCATAATCAACTGCAGTCTTTTTACTTAATTTTACAAGGACCTGGTCTATGTTCTTCCCTTTGTCGCCACCAATCTTGAGATATTCCTGATTGTCAAATTTTTGCATTAGACAATCCTTAATGAAGTGGTCAGGACTTCTACCTTTGTGACAAAGCTCCACAGTTCCTCTCTTTTTGCTGCTACTTACACTTCTTTGAAATTAGCCACTAATCTTTATAGATCTCATAATTCTTTTTTCTAAATAGGCAACATCCGGGTCTTCTTCATTGGAGTCTTATTTTAGTGCCCTCAATACCAGAGATTTTTCCCTATTTTCTTCCTCCTTCTCTTATCCTTACTGCTTCTTGACTTCATGAGTCTTTAAATTTCTAATAAGCTCTTCCATAGTGAGATTTTTTTGGTTCCTTTCCTAAGTAATAGCATCTACTTTGCTTTCCCAGGATTTTGGTAGAACCCCAAGAATCTTCCTCATTTGATTATACATCGGAATCACTTCTCCTAGGTAGTGTAGCTCATTTGTGATGGAAGTGAATCTTGTATGCATATCCTGTATTGTATCTCCTTCTTTCATAGTGAAGATTTCATACTGGGTAGTCAGCATATCAACTTTGGAATCTTTCACATTAGTGGTTCCCTCATGATCAGTCCTCAAGAAATCCCAGATCTCTTTTGCATTTTCACAAATTGAGATCCTATTGTATTCATCAGGACCTATGCCACATACTAACAGTTTCTTGTCCTTGTAGTTCTTCCTAATTCTTTTCCTGTCTTCTTCATTGAATTCCCTCCTATATTTAGTAACGATTCTTGTAACATCTCCTTCTTTGACTTTTTTAACAGGTACATGGAGACCCTTAAGAATTATATCCATCAATTCACTATCCTTAGCCATGTTGAAGTCAAGCATCCTTTTTTTCCACCACTTATAATACTGCCCATTGAATCTTGGTGGTCTGGTGGTAGATTGCCCTTCTTCTAGATCAGGTGGAGAAGCCATGCTAGCCAAGACACTCTCGGTGTGAACCTTTTAGTTACCTTTCTCTGATAGCAATTGTTGAACCCTTGGTGGTTGCACCAATAAGTGAGGGATCATGTCCCTTAAAGTCAATCACCGACAATTAAATAATAGAGTGCAGAAAAACCAAACACAGTGCAGGAAAGAAACAACACACAAGATTTAACGTGGAAACCTCCTTGCTCAAGGGAGGAAAATCATGGCTTGCCCTCATAAGAACAAACGAAATCCACTATAATCAAACTCTTGATTACAAACTCGATTTCTGCCTTACTCTAGGCTCCTTTCGTTTGTAATAACTCTACTACAAGATCATTATGGCAACTCTACAAAGGACCCACTACATTGATTAACTCTAATCGATATCAAACTTAGGCAACTCTACCTAAGCCCTTTTAAGCATCTACAAAGCAAGACATTACTCTTATAGCATGAGTAACTATTTTGCAAATCAACACTCAAGAACACTCACCCACTCTTTAAGCATACTATAAATTTAAGAACATGAGCAATGCTTGAGAAATCTTGAAATGGAGTTTTTGTTGCCTCTCTTCACTCTTTAGATTTGTGCAAAAATTGATTAATAAAGAAGTTTTTTTTCTTTTATAGATGAGTGATGATTAGGGTTGAAATCTCATTAGACCAGGTGTCCTATTCAGTACAAGCAGAACCTGCAAGTTTTTTACACAAGAGGAAAAAATTATATAGACACACGTGCCAGTTGTACTGTACCATGAATATCCAGGGACCTGGTCCCTTGAAGTTAGCTTCTCATCATCTAAACTACATATAGCACCACTATTATATTTCATCCCCTTAATGTGTTGACTTTAATACCCATGAATACACTCGATCTCCTTAATACCCATATGATCGGCACCTTTTCCATAAGGTTTTTGTCCATAACAACAAAATTTTTAAGTCCCATATAACCCACTTGCTAAGGAAGATTATACAAGAGAGCATGGGCAAAGAGACAACTTCACCCCAATTAGAGAATCATACGCAAGCTTGTTACGAAAATTTTACATAATTGAGATTGACCCAACGTATCATGTTATTCAATTTAAATCCAAATACAAAAGGTTTTGACCGAAATATAAGGTGTGAATATAATTATAACACTCAACGCCATAATATAAAAAATTATTGGATATTGAAGAGAAATACTGAGAAGTTGATCAAAAGTAAAACAACTGTTATACAAAAGAAGGAGACCAAATATCACTAACAATCCACTTCCCGGTCACAATAATACACATGTCATAAGGATAATTTGTGATGATAGAGATCATATACAAACAAGCCGAGAAGTAATGAAAATTGTTACCTCAAAAGAAAATTTGAGCAAAACAATAAAGTCCATATAAAGAGAACTATTAATTGTGAAAGGAGCAAGTTCTGTTACAAGACTTGAAGGCTCTAGAAAGTTGGTATTATATGTTCTGACAAAGCCAAAGGAAATATTGGTAGAAGGGACAAAATTATATGTTTCGAGTGGTTCTACAAGGTTCAACAAAAAACAAAGCAGTATGGGAAAATTGACCGAGCCAGTTGTCTTAATCCATATAGCATAATTTCTAGTGACAAACTTAGAAACCATCGCATAGAATTATAACAAAACCACTATAACTTATAAAGGAAAAGATATCATTGAAGAGACAAATGAAAAAATGGGTTTAACTTGATTGGGAAGATGTTATGCTCCAGAAAAATTAAGAAGATCTAAATAGTCTAAAGATAATCAAGGGCGAGTGAACAGACTGAGGAATTCCTCAAGAAGGTAAATGTTCAGGACTATTCCATTGTTGATCAGTTAAGGAAAACCCAGCTCAAATATTATTGTTATCCTTCCTGATATATTCTAAAGAATACTATCAAGAATTGATTAGACTTTTGAATAAAGCATATGTCCCAAAAGAAACTACAGTGTGTTAATTGGAAAGGATGGTTCACAGTATAATTGAGGTAAATAGAATCACTTTCATAATGATGAGTTACTTACAGAAGGGTTCGGTCACAATGAGGCTTTGCATCTAACTATCAAATATAAAGGGCATTATATAAAATGGGTAATGATTGATGGAGGTTTAGGTGTGGATATTTTCCCCTTCTTTACTTTGCAAAGTTTGAAAGTTAGCATATATAGAATATGATATAATAATGTGTGTGTTTTGGATTTTAATAGTGCAAAACGAGATGAATTTGGTGAGATTGATCTTATTTTAATGATTGGACCAGTTGAGTTTGGGATCACCTTTCAAGTAATAGACATGAACACTTCCTATAACCTACTTTTAGGAAGACTATTGATTCATATGGCCAAAGTCATACCATCTACTTTACACAAGGTGGTTGAGTTTGAACATGATAAACATTAAATAATTATTCACAGAAAAGATTATCTATCCATACATTGAGATCCTTTTGTACCTTGTATTAAGCCAAAAAAAGGTTTTGAATCATTTTCTTATCAGGGCGTTGAAACTGTGATTGCTGATCAATTTGTGAAAGGCTGGTGTGTTATAGAAATATAGCACTTTCGATGCTTATAACTATGAAAATATGCAGGTTTCTTAGGTTATTTAGTTAGATATGATGTGTTTTTGGTATGTTTTGCAAGAAACTAGGTTTTTGATACGAAGTTCAAGAAAAAAATGAAAATAGAGTTTTTAGCTACTTAATAATTTTTGGGGCATTTGTGACACTTTCTGGATGTACGTGATCAAAGAGTGTGTTGAAACTTGAAGTTTGGAATCTTGGTTACAGGATTTGGCACGTCTGGAACTTACCTATGTCTACATGTGGACCACGTGTAGCACATGTGGTCTATATGTTACAAAGGTAAGTACCAAAATTAAAGATCCAAAGAGTGAAAGAGTTGAAAAAGAACTTTTTCCACTTACCTATGTCGACATGCGAGCCACATATAGAACATGTGGGCCACATGTGAGTAAGGTAAGTGCCAAAAGTCCAAAATCCAGAGAGAAGACAGTGTAGGAAATTTTTCTGGAACCTACCCATGTCTACAAGTGCCCAGGGTCAGGTCGCATATGGCACCACCCAAGGACAGGCCGCATATAGATAAAGGTACGTGGCCACTGACCATTTTTCTTTTTTTTTCGTCTAGGCTTTGATTTTTAGGGTTATCTCATGTACAATAAATACCCTTTATTTGTTTTTAGTAGAAGTTACGCACTCTTGATACTTACAAACATATTTTGATTTTGAGATTTAATTTAAGTACTGGAATTCTCTTGCATTGATTTTGGTTGATTAATTCAGTAAAATTTTTGGGTTTTCAATTGTGATTATTGTGATTATATCTTATTATTTCAATTATGAATGTTGTTGATTCTTTCACAAGCATGAGCAACTAAAAACTCCTAGCTATGGTTGTGGAAACCCTAGCAAATTGACAAAGTGGGGGAAGTGTTACATTGTTTTGAACTGATATCCACGCATGCATTGTATTATATTTACTTTAATAGTTATCTCAGCAGTTGAAAACATTAGGATCCCATCTATATTATTTCTACTTACTCCAATAGTGGAGGAGTGACTAGGAAAAGATAATTACAATAGTAATTTGAAGTTTAACTATTGATCCACGCTACTAGGTATTATTTAAGTAAGATGGTTAACTATCATCTATAACTAGATACTCAAAAGATAATATTAACTGGGATCTAGGATAAAGGTTAGTAAGACGCCATCTTGATACTCAAAGGTAAAGGGTAAAAGTTGTCAACTAGTCCAAAAGACGGTCGGTGGTACGTAACTTATCAAATTCTGCATGTAAGGTATCAGGTTGGTTCAATAAAGCACGATAAGCCTACGGAGTTAAGAATCCAGGAGGAACACAATCCTAGTGTTCACCAATGATTGATTACAACTAAAGTTAATATTTGATATTGATACTACAAAACCCCATTTACTTTTTCAGTTTTGCTTATTGATTACAACAGCTGAAAGCCATAATTCCACATATTTCCTTGGGGATTCGACCCTAATCTTTGTTGGGTTACTATATTTGGCAGCGACTGTATAATCTTTAGATTGAAGGTGTAGCTTGGGAATTATCAAAGGTATTCTTATTCAGAGGCCTTATCTATCTTCTGCTTCAATCGTGTAACTAACCAAATACTACAAAATGGTTATGAACCCATAAAAGGATTAGAGGTTTTGTTGCAAGTAATTATAGATCCTATCTATCCATGTGGTAACTAGAATACTTTTGGGTTGGGTTTCAAACCAACAAAAACAAATAGTAAAATAGGTGAAAGAGTAGAAAAATAAGGTTTGGAAATTGCCAAAGCCAATTCCACACATTCGCCAATCTTTTACTAAATCTCATAATGAAGAGAATCAAGATCTAACTGTTAATAAGGATGTGGATGAAATGTTTCAAGGTCTTAAGGAAATATTTTATGAAGTAAAAATGGTTCAGATGGATGTAGGCATTAGTTGTGTAGACGTGCAATTTGTCAGTCCAAATATTAAGCTCACTAACTTGGAATCCACTCCTCCCCCACAAAAAAGAAGTCTTGGAAGTTTATTTGTTATTTTTTCTCTTCTTATATATTTGGATTATTCTCAGGGTTGTAATCCAATTAGTTTATTTGCTTTGCTTTGATGTTAACCCTTATATCCTATCCAATTTAATAAAATGAAATTCTAGTTTCCTAGTAAGTTCTGTCTTTTTTTTCTTATTAATTCTTATCTTTTATTCTATTTTGATTACGTTCATATATCCCTTTCATAACTTGACATACATGTGTAGTTCACATCTAGATCCTAAAAAGTTATCTAATCTCAAAAAAACAAATAAGAGATAGATGAATACAATGAAGATAAAGTTTATAAGGAGATAAAAAGAGGATTGGATCAATTTGAGGATAAGCCCAAGCCTAGTTAATAAAGTTGAGGCAATAAATTTGGGAATCGATAAGGAAATCAAAAAAATAAAGATAAGTATTCATGTAGAACAAAATATCATGGACATCATTATTACGATTTTTAAATATAAAAATATTTTTGCTCTATCTTATGAAGATATGTCGGGCTTGAGCATTAATTTGGTAGTCCACAAACTTCCCGCGTACCCTGATTTCCTGCAAATCCAGCAAAAGAAATGAAATTTTAAAATTGATATGGGTGTTAAAATTAAAGAGGAAATCATGAAGCAATTGTGTGCAAATGTGATCAGGGTTGGCCAGTACACCACATGGTTGGCCAATGTTGTACCAGTGCCAAAAAAAATGGTAAGACTAGAGTTTGTGTTGATTATAGGGACTTGAACAAAGCAAGCCCCAAAGAAAACTTTCCATTACCCAATATTTATATCCTAGTTTGTAATTGTGCCAAATTGATATTCACTCTTTTGTGGATTTTATGTGAGGTATCACCTAATTTTGATGGATGAAATAGATGTATAAAAGACAACTTTCACTGCCCCGCGGGTACTTACTACTATAGGGTCATGCCATTTAGTTTTAAAAATGCAGGAGCTATGTATATTAGAGCTATGACTACTTTCTTTCATGGCATAATGCATAAAGAAGTTGAGGTATATGTTGATGATATTATTATCAAATCCAAAATTCAAGTCAATCATGTATGTGATTTAAGAAAATTCTTTACAAGGTTGCAAAAGTATAATCCAACCAAGTGTGAATTTGGAGTTCCGTTGGTGAATCTCCTGGGTTTTATAGTTAGTCAAAGAGGCATCAAACTAGACTCCTCTAAGATAAAGGCCATTCTTGAATTGCCATCTCCTAAAGAATAAAACTAAAGCCATGAGTTTTCTTAGGAGGTTGACTTATATAAGTAGGTTCATCACTCAGCTCACCATTTTATGTGAACTGATATTTAAGTTGTTGAAAAGAATGTTTCTACCAAATGGACAAATGAGTGTTAAGAATCATTTGATAAGATTAAAGAATATTTGGCAAATCCTCCAATATTGGTCCTACCAGAACCTGGTAGGCCTTTATTTTTATTCCTATCAATGATGGATTCTTTGGTTGTGTTTTAGGACAACATGATATCACAAGAAAAAGGAACAAGTGATCTATTATTGAGAAAGAAATTCACAAGTTATAAGGTAAAATACACTCTTTTAGAAAATACATGTTGTTCCCTAACTTGGGTTTCCTAGAAATTGAAGCATTATCTCTCATCCTACACAACCTACCTCATATCTCGAATGGATCCTTTAAAGTATATCTTTCAAAAACCTATGCCTACAAAAAGATTGGAAAAATCATAGATTTTCCTTATAGAGTTTGACATTGTGTATGTCACTCACACTTCTATGAAGGCACAAACACTGGCTGGTTATTTGGTAGAAAACTTAGTAGATAATGACTATGAGCCTTTACGAACTTACTTTCCTAATGAAGAAATTAATTCAATTGAGAAATAAGTTCAACATGATAGTCATGTATGGAAATTATAGTTTGATGGGATTGTCAATATCAAGGGTGTGGGGATTGGAGTAGTTCTTATCTCACCAATCAGGCATTATCATCTTACAATAGGACGACTTCAATTATTTTGTACCAATAACACAATAGACTATGAAGCTTGCATCATGGGTTTAAATATGATGATAAATCTAGATGTACATGAGTTAGTGGTTTTGGGAGATTCCGACTTGCTCATTTGACAAGTTCAAGGTGAATAGGAAACTAGAGATATCAAACTCATTTCGTTCAAATAGTGTTTAGAGAACCTTAGAAAATGGTTCAAGTCTATTGAGTTTAGACATATTCCCAGATTTCATAATGAGTTGGTTGATACTTTGGCTAGACATATTCCCAGATTTCATAATGAGTTGGTTGATGCTCTGGCCACCTTATCTTCAATGCTTCCATGTCAGGAAAATACACATATCGACCCATTGGAGATAAAAATTAGAGATCAGGATGGTTATTGAAATACAATTGAACCAGGTCCAGATTATGAGCCACGGTACATGATATCAAGCAATTCCTGAACATAAACGACTATCCAATACACATCAATATTGTAACAACCTGATTTTCTAGAACCGGAACGTCACATGGTGCTCATGATCCAGAAGGACCACAAGCTAACCCACTACTGATATTTGTATTGAGCACTGCAGAATATCTGTAATAAATGTGAAAAACTGGCAAAAACTGGCCATAAGGTTCAAAACGTCTAGAATACTCAAAACTGAAAACTGAATACTGATACATTTGTCCGAAAAGCCTCTAAACTGCCTGAACTGTGGAGTTGATGGGACATGTCCCCAACTAACTCCATCTACTAAAAATAAACAAAACTTGATGCAATAATAAACTAAGGATCATCCTCAAATAAAGAGGACTCACTGCTACGTCTACTGCTGTTGACTGGGACTGAGCTGCTAAGGGTACTCTAGATCTCGTGCCTCTGTACCTATGGTGTCAAATAAAACACCATAGTGAAAATGCGTCAATACGGGAATGTACTAAGTATGAAGATAAGGTAAGGATAAATGTAAGGGCTTATGCATGAACAATTACATAACTGAATAATCATGAGAATACAGAATGAGAACACATGCATGAATGCACAAACCATCACTGAAATTATCGTGGCTCAAAATACTGAAACTCGAATACTGCTTTACTAACATCTAAACTCACTACTAATACTGAGATATTGAATAACTGAATCTCCTGATATCGATAACTGAGTACTGAAGTTGAGATCAGTCTTATCTAGCTAGTGATCTCAAAAACTGATGATACTAAAACTGATTAACTGAATCTACATATATCAATAACTGAACTCTGATCTTGATACTCTCGACTGACTGAATATGAGATCAAACCTCTCTAATGGGTGATCCCTTAATCTACGATCAATGATAAGAAATGATCAAGTCTGAGATTAAACCTTCTAGCGGAAGATCTTTTAATCTTATAATGAGATCACTCAACTAAATCTGAGACTGAGACTAAGCCTATCTAACGGGTGATCTCTGGACCTGATAATGATATTACTCACCTGAATCTGAGATTGAGATCAAGTCTATCTAACGGGTGATCTCTAGATTTGATAATGAGATTACTCAACTGAATCTGAGACTGAGATCAAGCCTATCTAACGGGTGATCTCTGGATCTGATAATAAGATTACTCAACTAAATCTGAGACTGATATCAAGCCTATCTAACGGGAGATCTCTAGATCTGATAATGAGATTACTCAACTGAATCTGAGATTAAGATCAAGCCTATCTAACTAGTGATCTCTAGATCTAATAATACTGATACTGAATAACTTCATGTGGGACTATGCATTTCTAGCGGGTGGCCCATGAATCAATGGAACTATCTGAGTTCCTCACTAAGATAAATAATTGTATCTAACAGTCCTGATTTCTGAGTTCTTTTCTGAAGACTGATACTGAAACAGTAACCATAAGAGTGCTCACTTAAATGATATGCCCAGAATATGAACTGGTGGGGTCCAACCTATAACCCCAGCGGGAAGGGTGTCAATACTATGCCATGGGTAAAGACCTCTCTGGTCAAGCCTCTCTAACGGGTGACCCTCGCAGGAAGTCAAGCCTAAGGAATTATAATAGTCAAGCCTATCTAGCGGGTGACAAGCCTTTTCTAATGGGTGACTCCTGCATCCTACGTTAGCTACGCAGTTCTGGAGTTTAGGGATTGCTCCTAACTACTTTGTCTCTCTAACGGGGAGCCGTTATCCCTGCACTCGCGCGGTGCTAGCTCCTACTCCTAACTGAAAGACTCTGAACTGATTCTTAACTTAAACTGAACTGAATCTGATACTGATCATATTTCTCGAATAATTTGACTGAGTTAGTCTGAATTTACTTGGTTCTGTATCTGACAGAATACTACTGAATCTCATTATCTGACTGATGATACTGAGTTCTGGACTGAATATTCAAATACTACTAGATCTGAGTTGTGTATAGAACTGAGGCTAGAATACTAGTGATACTGTGATTATCGAGATTTCTGAGATTTCTTAAGTCCTGTAACTATCTGAGAGTACAGGGTTTTATAACTCACTGGGTTCTTAGAATTGTGGCTCGACTGAGATTATCATGAAAACTGACACTGCTCTAGACTGCAGCTAAATTGTAGGGTATAAATACTCCCAGGACTCAATAACATAAAAGTAAAGCATAACCATTCTTGAATTATCAAGACCATGGACATTCATTCACCATCACAATTACTAAAGCATTTCTTCAAGCATTTAGAAATCATAAACATGTGATAGTATAGGGAGACATGCTATTGGCTCATACTCCATTCAACAAGGTCTTGCATCAAACACATAGCATGTATTAAAGTCTTAGTATGTATCGAAGAGCACATAATTAGGAAATTTCATGCTATCGTGTCACAGTTCATTCATTAAGGCTTTTCAACAAACACTTGGCATTCATGGGCTTGTAAAAAATTGGGGATTTCTAGTCAACATGCTATAATGTCTCTAATTCCTTCACATAAGCATTTTATTAAACATATGGGGAGCATGCTTTGCTTATTCAACAATTTCTTCACTTAATGACAAGAACACATCACTTAACAAGCAACTTAAAGAGGGTTTATCATGAATATCACATGAATATCACATACTAGGGTCAAAGCTTGAAAACCTTGCAAACAAACATGAATCAAAACTCAATAAGAGCATGAAATCAATTTCAACATACATGAATCATGAAAACCCATAAATATAAGATCTTTGAATTTTGGAAAAGGGTTCTTGAGCTTATTAGATTAAAGGGACCCAAGAATCAAAATCTACCTTAGGAAACTCTTTCTTGAAGGCTCTTGGAGTGATTCTTGATTTCTTAATTTCTCTTGATTTTTTTTGAAGAAGAAAGAAGGGTTTTGATTTGTAGGAAACCCTAGTTTTTGATGTTGAAGATGAGAAATGAAGTTGTGAGCCTTGATCGGATATAAATAGGGGCTAAAAAGAGTGGGAAAATACCCAAAAAGCCCTATTAAAAATGTCTTTAAAATGCTGAATTAGAGGCTGCGACGGTCGAATGATGGTCCGTCGCTTAGTCTGACGGTCCGTCGGATCGTCCGTCGCACATCGGTTAGAAAAATAATACACTGACTCAATACGAAGGTCTTAACGATGGTCCATCACAGCCTTGATGGTCCATCGGATGGTCTACCGCACGTTGGCCAGGATGAGGTCACACTGCCTCAGTGGTGAAAGTCCCAGCGACGGTCCGTCGCAGCCTAGACGGTCCGTCGTCCTAGACGTTGCACTTGGGCCAAGAAAGGGAGTCACTTCCTTGGTTGAGGCAGGCTGGGCGAGGGTCCGTCGCAAGCTCGACGGTCCGTCAACCCGGCCGTCGCACCTGGGCGGTTTCGACTGCTTTCAGTAAAACGGCCATAACTTCCTAGTTTGATGCCGAATTTTGATGAAATTGGTATCAAAGGAAAACTTATTCAATGATCTACATGACAAAAATTTTATATTATGTAAATTCTATGCGGTTAAAAATATTTCTCACTTGGGAAGAAACTTTTCAATCTTTTAGGGATGGATTTACACTCCACTAAACACACTCTAAGGCTCAAATTATGAGAGAATTTTGCGGGGTCATACAATATGTCCCCCTTGGAAACATTCATCCTCGAATGTCTCTTGATAGGCTAATAATACTAATCAACTAAGCTTACTCAAGGAACGAGAGCATCTAAAACATGATCATGCAACTGGAACTACTGATATACTGAGCTCTCATACTGGACATGCATATCTGATGCATGGAATACTCGGCTGAAGCTACTCATAAGCTGAATTCTCATAATAGACATGCATATCTGATGCATGGACTCATAACTGAGTTGATCTCAAGAATACATGACTGAATATACTGAAAATCTGAACTCTTTCTACTGAACATGCATATCTAATGCATGAATGTCTAACTGAACTGACTCTCGAAAGCATGAATGGCTATGCAATGATAACTGATTTTAACTTCATAAGGAGAGTTTGAACATACAAATAAATAAGTCTAAGGACATGAAAGCATTGCAATATCATGGGGTATCTCCCCCTTAGGACTCTATGTCTCTCTCAACATACTTCGCTAAAATATCGGGGCGGTGCACGGGGCACCTACAAACTGATCATGATTGACCGACTGAGATCTAAAACTAATGCATGACCCATGCTGACATATAAGATCAAAATAGGAGAAAAGGATCTAACAATTCATATCATAAAGATGAAGAACTCATAACATACCCGAATCTATATCAGGGAACCTTTCCTGATCATGGTGGGTCTGAAGCGCATAGAGTCTGTTATATCACTGGCCACTATTGGCACCGGAAGGGGAACTCTGCTGATGAAACTCTCTACCCCTCTGAGCTAGCAATCTACATTCTCGTATTTTATGGCCTGGATTACCACACCCAAAGCACACATCACTACCGGCTCTACACACACCTAGGTGGCTCTTAACACACGCTCCATAAAGTGGATAGGTACGAACACCACAAGCACTACTCTGGGCTTTGGGGTCTGGCGCCCCATCATGACTGACACACCCGAACTCTGGTATGGGTACACTAGATGAGTATGGAGCTAGGACTGAAAATCTCTAGCTATGTTGAGAACGGTTACCACCCTGGGACCCTGTCTAAGAGAAACTATGACTACCTACTCTGGCTTTCTTACTCACTCTCTCTCTTTCTTTTATCTTATCTACCTTAATCTACTATGCGTGTATCATCAGTCTAGAAAGGTCTATATCTCTATTGAGCATAGCATCCCTACACTCTTTCAACACTAACCTGGATACACCAGTCACAAACTTACTCATACTCGTTCTAGGGTCAGCAATCAAGTCAGGGGCATACTTAGCTAACAGGTTAAACTTAAGAAAATACTCTTTCACTGTCATAGAGCCTTTCCTTAGTTTCATAAACTCTTCTACCTTTGATTCTCTCATCTCTAGAGGGAAAAACTTATCTAGAAAGGCATCCTAAAACTCCTGCCAAGTCACGGGAGTTGCATCCTCCCCTCTGCTCTTCTTTCACATCACTATCCAATCATGAGCAATATCCTTCAGCCTATAGGATGCTAACTCTACACTCCCATTCTTAGAAACATGAATAATCTGGGTAATCTTCCTCACCTCCTCAAGATAAAGATGGGGGTCCTCACCTGCTACTGACCCAAAGAATTCTGGAGGGCTCATTCTCATGAAATCCCTAATTTTATCTGTGGCTGAACCCCATTCTTGCTGAGGTAGGGACACAGCCTGATGGTTCCCCTGAACATTAGTCATAGCTTGGGCTAGCACCTGAAAAGCTTTTCGAAACTCTGCATGTGACACATTCTCATTCTCAAGATCTACTGGCTAAGGTAGCTGGTCACAAACCCTAGAGGCATTATCTCTATGAGGAGGCATACTCTGTAAATGGAAGAAAGAAGTGGATTAGACTGAGGATCACCTTAAGCTCATGCTCACTCGCACGACATGAACATTGAAAGAAGGGAAATTGCTCCTTAAAATATCTTATAGCCTCTTGTACATAAATGTGGCGCGCAACACACCCATGCATAAGACTCTATTAGATACGGATTTTTAGACTCCCTAGGACACTATTGAACCTTAGGCTCTGATACCAAGTTTGTAATGACCTGATTTTCTAGAATCGAAATGTCACACGGTGCTCATGATCTCGAAGGACCACAAGCTAACCCTCTACTGATATCTGTACTGAGCACTACAGAATATCTATAATAAATACAGAAAACTGGCAAAAATTGTCCATAAGGTTCACAACATCTAGAATACTCAAAACTAAAAACTGAATACAGATACATCTATTCGAAAAGCCTCTAAACTATCTGAACTGTAGAGTTGATGGGACATGTTCCCAACTAACTTCGTCTACTGGAAATAAACAAAACTTGATGCAATAATAAACTAAGGATCATCCGTGAATGAAGAGGACTCACTGCTACATCTACTGCTGCTGACTGGGACTGAGCTGCTAAGGGTACTCTTGATCTCATGCCTCTGGACCTATGGTGTCAAATAAAACACCATAACGCAAATGCGTCAGTACAAAAAGGTACTGAGTATAAAGATGAGGTAAGGCTAAATGCAAGGGCTTATGTATGAACAATTACTTAACTAAATAATCATGAAAGTACTGAATGAGAACACATGCATGAATGCACAAATCATAACTGAAATCATCGTGACTCAAAATACTGAAACTCGGATACTTCTTTACTAATATCTAAACTCACAACTAATACTGAGATACTGAATAAATAAATCTCCTGATATCGATAACTAAGTACTAAAGTTGAAATAAGTCTTATCAAGCGAGTGATCTCAAAAACTGAGGATACTAAAACAGATTAACTGAATCTACTTATATCAATAACTGAACTTTGAGCTTGCTACTCTCGACTTACTGAATCTGACATCAAACTTCTCTAACGGGTGATCCCTTAATCTACGATCAATGATAAGAAATGATCACATCTGATATCAAAACTATCTAGCGAAAGATCTCCGAATCTGATATTGACATCACTCAACTGAATCAGAGACTGAGATCAAACCTATCTAATAGGTGATCTCTAGATCTAATAATGAGATTACTCAACTGAATCTGAGATTGATGTCAAGCCTATCTAACGTGTGATCTCTGGATCTAATAATGAGATTACTCAACTGAATCTGAGACTGAGATCAAGTCTATCTAATGGGTGATCTTTGGATCTAATAATGAGATTACTTAACTAAATCTGATACTGAGATCAAGCCTATCTAATGGGTGATCTATGGATTTGATAATGAGATTACTCAACTGAATCTGAGACTGAGATCAAGCCTATCTAATGGGTGATCTCTGGATCTGATAATACGGATACTGAATAACTTCATGTGTGACCATGCCTATCTAGCGGGTGGCCCATGAATCAATGGAACTATCTGAGTTCTTCACTCAGATAAATGACTGTATCTAACAGTCCTGATTTCTGAGTTATTTTCTGAAGTCTGATACTAAAACTATAACCATAGGAGTGCTCACTTAACCGACATGCCCCGAATCTGAACTGGTGGGGTCCAACCTGTAACCTCAGCTGGAAGGGTGTCAATACTATGCCACGGGTAAAGACGTCTCTAGTTAAGCCTTTCTAATGGGTGACCCTCGCAGGAAGTCAAGCCTAAGGCAGTATAGTAGTCAAGACTATCTAGCGGGTGACAAGCCTTTTCTAACGGGTGACTCCTGCATCCTACGCTGGCTATGAAGTTCTGGAGTTTAGGGATTGCTCCTAAAGACTCTATCTCTCTAACGGGGAGCCGTCATCCCTTCACTCGCTTGGTGCTAGCTCCTACTCCCAACTGAAAGACTCTGACCTGATTCTTAACTTAAACTGAACTGAATCTGATACTGATGATATTTCTCTAATGATCTGACTGAGTTAATCTGAATTCACTTGGTTTCGTATCTGACAGAATACTACTGAATCTTGTTATCTGACTTATGATACTGAGTTTTGGACTGAATATTCAAATACTACTAGATCTGAGTTACGTACAGAACTGAGGCTAGAATACTAGCGATACTGAGATTACCGAGATTTCTGAGATTTCTTAAGTACTGTAACTGTATGAAAGTACAGGAATTTATAACTCACTGGGTTTTGATAATCGTGGCTCTATTGAGATTATCGTGAAAACTGACATGGCTCTAGACTGCAGCCAAATTGTAGGTTATAAATACCCCTAGGACTCGATAACATAAAAGTAAAGCATAACCATTCTTGAATTATCAAGACCATGGACATTCATTCACCATCACAATTACTAAAGCATCTATTCAAGCATTTAGAAATCATAAACATGTGATAGTATAGGGAGACATGTTATTGGCTCATACTCCATTCAACAAGGTCTTGCATCAAACACTTTTCATGTATTAAAGTTTTAGCATGTATCGAAGAGCACATAATTGGAAAATACATGCTATCATGTCATAATTCATTCACTAAGGCTTTTCAACAAACACTTTCCATGCATTGGCTTTTACATAATTGGGGATTTCTAGTCAACATGCTATAATGGCTCTAATTCCTTCAAATAAGCATTTTATCAAACATATGGGGAGCATGCTTTGCTTATTCAACAATTTCTTCACTTAATTGACATGAACACATCACTTAACAAGCAACTTGAAGAGGGTTTATCATGAATATCACATACTAGGGTCAAAGCTTGAAAACCTTACAAACAAACATGAATCAAAACTCAATAATAGCATGAACATCAATTTCAACACACATAAATCATGAAAACCCATAAACCTAAGATATTTGAATTTTTTAAAAGGGTTTTTGAGTTTCTTGGATGAAAGGGACCCAAGAATCAACATCTACATACCTTAGGAAACTCTTTCTTGATGGCTCTTGGAGAGATTCTTGATTTCTCTTGATTTTTCTTGAAGAAGAAAGAAGGGTGTTGATTTGTAGGAAACCCTAGTTTTTGAAGTTGAAGATGAGAAATAAAGTTGTGAACCTTGATCGGATATAAATAGGGGCTGAAAAGAGTCGGAAAATACCCAAAAAGCCTTTTTAAAAATGTCTTAAAAATGTTGAATCGGGGACTGCAACGGTCGAACCAACGGTCCATCGCTTAGTGTGACGGTCCGTCGGATCATCCGTCGCACATCGGTCAACAAAATAATACACTGCCTCGATGTGATGGTCTCAGCGATGGTCCATCGCGGCCTTGACGGTCCTTCGGATCATCCATCGCATGTTGGCCAGAATGAGGTCCCACTACCTCAGCGGCGACAGTCCCAGCGACGGTCTGTCGCAGCCTTGATGGTCCATCATCCTGGATATCGCACTTGGTCCATGAAAGGGATTCACTACCTTGGTTGTGATGGGCTGGGTGAAGGTCCATCGCAAGATCGATGGTCCGTCAACCCAGCGGTCATACTTGAGCGGTTTCGGCTGCTTTCAGTAAAATGGCCATAACTTCCTCGTCCGATGCTTGATTTTGACGAAATTGGTATCGATGAAAAGATTATTCAATTCTCTACAAGAAAAAAAATTTATATTAGGGAAATTATATGTGGTTAAAAATATTTCTCACTTGGGAAGACACACTTTTCAATCTTTTAGGGACGGATTTACACTCCACTGAACATGTTCTAAGGCTCAGACTACAAGAGAATTTTTTGGGGTCTTACAAATGTAGATCAAAAGAGAACCATTAGGTAACTTTCTAATGGTTTCTTTCAAAATAGGGAGATTGTGTACAAGCAAACTCCAGACTTAAACATATTGAGATGTGTTAGTATTCAGGCAGCTGAAATAATCATAAATAAGGTACATTCAAGGGTATGTGTCATGCACATGAGTGGCTATGTTTTAGCAAAATATATTGTTCTTCTAGCATACTACAGGTTAACCATGGAGCGAGATTCCTTCTACTTTGTTTCCAAGTGTCACCAGTGCCAAATCCATAGTGACTTAATTCTCTTACCCCCTTTAGAGTTGCATCCTATGACCACTCCTTGGCCTTTTATTTCTTGGGGAATGGATGTTATTGGTCCAATTAAACCAAAAGCTTATAATGGGCATCGATGCATACTAGTTGATACTGATTACTTCACTAAGTGGGTAGAAGCTACTACTTTCAAATCAGTCACAAAGAAAGAAGTAGTAGACTTTGTTCATTCCCATATCATATATCATTTTGGTATACCGAAGACCATTATCATAGATAATTCAACCAATATTAATAGTTATTTAATTAAAGAGCTCTGCGAGTAATTTAAAATTATGCATCATCATTCTACCCCTTATCGACCCAAAGAAAATGGAGTTGTTGAAGCAACAAATAAGAACATAAAAAATATTCTTAGTAGAATGGTCCAAGGAACCAGAAGTGGCATAAAAATTACCTTTTGTTTATTTAGGATATCGTACAACTATTCATACATCTGTTGGCGTAATTCCTTACTTATTAGTTTGTAGGATAGAGGTTGTGATACCCGCAGAAGTTGAAATTCCCTCATTTTGAACCATTATTAAAGCTGAGATTGACGATACTAAATGGGTTAAGTCAAGATTAGAACAATTTTTATTGATATATGAAAAAAATTTAATAGCATTTTTTTTGCCAGTTATATCGGCAGAGGATGGTACTAGCTTACAATAAGAAGGTGGTACATTCTAGAAAATTTGAGGTCAGCCAACTTGTTATGAAACACATCCTTCCCCACCAGAAGAGGTTAAAGAAAAATTTTCTCGAAATTGTCATTGACAATAATTGTTAAACAAGTATTATCAAATGAAGCTTTGCAACTTGTATATATAGAGGGGAAAACAACAGAGGTAGCTATCAATGTTGAATCGGTAAAAAGATACTATATTTGACACTTTTATGCTTAGTATTCTCAAATTAGTATGACGAAACACCATTAATCTTCTTAACTAAATGCCATTAATCCCTCACTTGCCCTTTGAGCTTTATTTACATTTCATTGCTTCCCCTCTTTGGAACCAAAAAAAGACAAAAAAATAAAAACAAACAAAAAACAATATATATATGTGTGTGTGTGTGTGTTTCTGTATGTGTCTATGTGTGTGTCTGTTAACTGAACTATGTTCAACCTGATTCCTAAAAGATACGTAGGAAACCCTATTTTAGATTTTGGTCTGACCACACAAAAATTATCATATTTCTCGATATTTAAAGAAATTGGGGCATAATTTTAACTTTCATTATTTTCATCATTTTTTAACTTTTCATGATATGGTTCCTAAGTTGTACTTCATTCTAAAATCTTTTTTCCTTTATCCCTTTAAGATCTTCTAATCAATTTTTTAGAATGTAAAGCCTTGTGTACTTTAAAAGTGTAAATGTTGCTCCCAAGTGCACACACAAGTGTACATGATTTCACCAAGTAATAGAGTGGTCTTTTAAAAGACAAGTATCGATCCCTCAAATACTTATGTTAACAACTATCCCAGACTAGTCAAACTATTAAGATTAACTCAGTGCATACCACAAGATTGTTTGTGAGCGAACTTTAAAATGCGGTAAATTAAAGGTTCTTGAACAACAATGGAGAAAATCCAAGGTTAAGCTAATACAAACAATCATATTACATTGTAGAACTTCATTGATTAGGTTAATTAACTTGGTTGTTGGTTCATAGGTTCTATACTATGACTATGGCCTTTCGAACCTCTAATCTATTATCTAACCTATCCCACAACTATATCGTTGAGTGGGGATCCAAGAACTAAGTCAAATACATTCATATTTAATCTCATACTTCAACCAAATAGAGAACATAGGTATATTACTATCCTAAATGCATAGTATAACTTTATTCTATTAGAAGATTATAATTCTATTCTATCTATGCCACGATCTATCCTTTCGTTCCTTCTCCCGGGTTCATAAGATGATTATACATATATTCTTAAGGGTCATAGATCCTTAAAATAATTATAACAAGGATAAATAATAAAATAATAGTGATAAACAACCAAAACCAAGCTAATTCATAGAAACAATACTCATGTTCTTAGCCTTAACCCAGGAAAAGGGAGTATAGACAATCATGGATTTAACCGTAATCACAATGAATGAATACATGTTAAAATACATAAGCAAACCAAAGTAATTGAAGAAAAACCCTAATTGAAGTGTTATCTAGCCTCCATTCAAGTCCCAAAGTCGTCCAAGGTATGAAACATAACAACTAAGTGTCCTATTTATACTTGGAACAACAATTGCCGTTTTTGACATAAGGGCGTGCCACGCCAATATCATTCCATCTAGGCAGCGTGGTGATGTGCTATATAAATATAGAACTTACGATGCTTAAACTTGGATAATATGCATGTACTTAAGGTTATTTTGTACTTACTCAAAAAGAGGAGTAGTGACTAGGAAAAGATAACTGCAATAGTAATTTAAGGTTTAACTGTCGATCCATGCTACTAGGTATTATCTAAGTAAAATGGTTAGATGTCATCTAATAACTAGAGACCCAAAAGGTAATAGTTACTTCAGATTAAGATAAGGGTTAGTAAAGCAGCATCCTAAGACTCAAAAGATAAAGGGTGAAATCCATTTGCTCATAAAAAAGACTATTGTTGGTACATAACTTATCAGATTCCACATGCGAGGCATTGGAATAGTTTGACAATGCACTATAAGTCTATTGAGTTGAGAAGCTAGGGGGAACACAAACCTAGTGTTCGTCTTAGATTGTTTACAACTAAGAGCAACCAATTCTTTTCTTTTTTTTAATTTCAACAAATCCCCTCTTTTGCTTTCCCGCACAGCTTGGTGATTTTAACAAGTTCGAGAAGGATTTCTGGCCTATTCCCTGTGGGATTGACACAACCTAGTTGGGTTACTATAGTTGACAGTGACCGCTTTATCCTTCAATTGGAGGCATATTTTGGGCGTTATCACATGGCACGAAAAAAATATGGAGGGCTACTAGAATTTGAAATGAACAATATTTCCAAGGGCATGTCATGGCCTTATCGCGGAACCTAGGTTACGTAGAACTCCAAGGACTTCAGAACTCCCAACTTTGCCAAGCTTTGTCTCATGCTTTTGTCCATCAATTCCAAGCTTAGTGGTGTTGTTTCCACTTGTTTTCCATCTTGTACATCAACAGTATATCATTATGATCAACTCCCCAAGATTACTACAAAGTAAATCACAACATATTAGAGCATAAAACAACATACAATTCAAGACAATGAACTAGTAAAGACCCTACCTCAAACTAAGAGTACTAGATTTTGTCCCTTGATTCTTAACTTGGTGTTTTGACTATAAATTCACTATGAACATTAAATTTACATAACATAAAACTTAGATGCTCATTTATACCAAGAATTACTCATTTAGCACAAGAGAATTCCTATAAACTAAGCTAAATAAGCACGGATAATAACCCTGAGGTGCATAAATCAACCTCAAATCATCAGCCTACACTTAAAGCTTTGTTTGTCCTACAACAACTCTTCACTCTAAGCATCATAATTAAGTAAGACTCCGCACTTATACATTCGAGCTAGCACTACAATGACTATACAGAAAATAAGTTTCTACCTTAAGCATGTTAAACATAAGTGAAAGCTCAAGAACACTACTTCAAAACATCCTAACCTCTAGGATTGACTCACCAAGTTGGCAAACTCATGCATATTACTCAATCATAGAGATCATACAATTAACCCAACTATCATCAAACATGTTCCCTCATACAAATAGAGTTACCCATATCTACTCACAGCGATGCAATATCATACAAATGGGTATAAGAATCAAATTACACTCACTCTCAAAAAAATTCACAAGTTACACAAGATGAACCATAGGTTTGCCCTTAGTTTAGTACTCAACTAATATATGAATGTTAGGACTTAGAGTGAAATAGGTCTTTAAGGGTTGTAATGTAGGCTAAGGGAAGGTTAGAAAATATTTGGCTAAAAATAGTGATTAACTTCCCTAAGCTCTTTAATCCATCACATGAAAATTAAGATCAATCTATTAACAATCAATTTTCCCCACTTCTATCACACCCATTCTTTTTTTTTCATATCATTAAACCAGTTAGATATAACATGTAGGGAGTATTCTTCATCAACTCAAGATCAAATTTGTGTATAATATCTCTCTTTTCATCACACAACTCCCACTCACAACATATATCAATTTTGCAACACCAATAGCTACTTTTTGGGGCCTCACTTTCACCTTTTTTCTTATTATTCTCGCACTTCTTCACTTAATTAATTTTCAACTAAATTTCTTAAGAGCTTGGGATTAAATTAAGGTCAAACCAAATAAAGGGGATAGGCTACATACGAGGCTCCCGATAAAATTGGCTGAAGGATCAATGGGACTAATTAGAATTATGCACAAGGGTAGATAAAAGTAGGTATAAAACATGGCTATCAAAGAAACACCTATATCATCTCCTAAACCCACAGTCTTTATTTTTCTTTGCACACACACCAAGCAAGTTCTAGACATCAAATGTAACTAGGAATACACAAAACCTCACTTCACACATGGCACATGCTACACTCAAGTAGGATCATCATAGACTCTCAACCATGTACAAGAGCTTAAGAGTCTCAAAAGTAGTAATTAACACAAACAACATGCTTTTACACACAAAACCCAATTGCATCATGCAATCACACATATCACCACCAAGAGCATCTCAGTTACCTAATCACAAAAATTTTAAAATTACTCCTAAAAAGAAAAAGGATGTTGGGTTCAAGGGGCGCCCTCATGGAAAATAATTGAAAAGAATAACCACGGAGTGGTTGAAGTTTACGCCTAAACAATTGACACCCACAAACTAAAAACTAAAAGGCAAAATCTTTTTTTACTTTTTTTCAAATTTAAGCAAATTTAACCCAAAAAAACTAATAAACAACTAAAAATTAGACCCTTCAGCATCACTTCACCCAAAACTATGAGAATTTCCCCACCCCACACTTAAAAATCTATTTTGTCCCCAAATTAAACTCAAAAGTAGAGACAGAAATACTCCTTAAATCCTCTAGGCCTATCTAGCGACATATTTCAACATCAAGAGGGTCTGGGGACCCCACACTTAGTGTTTTCCATGCTTCTTAGCTCGGGTCTCTAGTACTTAGACTTTCCATCAACATGTGACTCAACAAAAATAAAAACTACGTGAAGTAAAAAAAACTAAAAATACTAAAAATAAACACCTACATTAACTTGGGTTACCTCCCAAGAAGTTCCTAATTTAGTGTCACGGCATGACCCAAGATCACTATTCAGTCGAATTCCTTCATCATCTTTATCCTACTTGGAGGCCATCTTCTTATTCATTTCTGACCTCTTGAGTGTGTACTCTAAAGGTCAATAGATTTCTCAATAATATCATTTTTAGGATCATCAATCATCATCACTTCGAGCTTAGGTGGTGGCTCGGGTAACTCAATGAGATTGTTTGAAGAGGTCTTTGGTTGTGCACTTTCTACCACCCCACACTTATCCACTTCTGTCACTATAATCATACATAAATATTTGTAGTGGGAAGGTAAATTAAGAGGCTTATAAACTCTAATAACCACATCATTGTCATCAAATATCATTGTGAGAGTGCCCTCTCTCACATTTATCAACGCTCTTCCCGTGTCGAAGAATGGACATCCCAAAATAATTGGTGCCCTATATTCTGTATCATAATCCAAAATAATAAAATCATCAAGAATTACAAACTTACTAACCTTTATAAGGACATTCTTAATTTTGCCATTGGGTTTCACTATGGTCTTGTTTGTCAGTTGCAGCAACATAGATTATGGTCTTGGATTACCCAACTAAAGAGTGTTGAACAAGGACAGAGGCATTAAATTTATACTCACCCCCAAATCACTGAAGGAATGGACCACTTCACCATCATCAATCTGTATAGGGAGGTGAAACTCCCTGGGTTCTTAAGATTCGTAGGCATCTTTTTCATTACCACAGAGTTACACTCCTCTATTAATGCCATCGTCTCAATATTCTGCAGCTTCTCCTTGTTAATCACCGCATCCTTTAAAGTACTTGGTGTACTTGAGCATTCCCTGCAAAACATCTAACATAGGTAAATTAATGTGAAGTTCTCTGAATATGTCAAAGAACTTCTTGAAACAAGCATCCTTTTCTTGCCTTTTTGAACCGTGGGGGGAATGGTGGTGGTGGTCTTTCAGCAACATGCTCAGCAGCCTTAGTTTTTTAGTACTTAGACTTCCTTAAATTTTTAGCAAATTTGTGTACAACTGGTTGAGGAACAAGCTCTGCATCTACCTTCTTATTTGTCTTTGGAGGTCTACAATTCAACTCTTTACCACTCCTCAACGTGATATCCATTACACGTTTTGAAGGTTCATTATCACTTGGCAAACTACCTTGAGGCCTAGAATTCTATGCTTGTTATAATAACCCCAAATGTTGCTCCAATAGTTCTTGTGTAATTTGCTGAGTTTTTATATCAGCAGCCATCTTTTCTTGATTAACCAAGATTTTTTATAGTGTTTCCTCAATGTTACTGGCTGGTTTGTTGTACTGTTGCTGCTGAAACTATTGCTGGTGGTTGTTTACCCAAGAATAAATAGGATGAGTCTTCCACTTTTGGTTGTAGGGGGTTGCATAATTTGGATTTTGAGCATTTCCCAGAAAATTAATGGATTCAGTATTTGCACCACACAAGTCTATAGAGTGGCCACTATTGCCACAAATCTCACACTATATCCGAGCTTGTTGCACCGCATTTACCTGGCCCTGAGGCTGCTACAAACCCAACTTACTGAATTGATTCATCATTTGATTATCCATAGCTAAAATTTAGGTAGCTAAGGCTGTTATGCTATTTTCTTCGATCATACTCCCAACTTTTTTCACTAAGTTCCTTAAGGTATCTCCACGCCAATCCATATTTCCTTGTGCAATATAGTTCAACAAGGTGTATAGCTCATCATATGTCTTTTCTAAAGCGTAACCACCTACAGCTGAATCTAGAAAAAATTTGGTGTTATGGTCAAGTACCTCAACAAAGGTATGAGGTAGTATCTCATTGGACTGCTGGTGATGCATAGAGTCCTAAATAAAAGATTTAAACCTCTCCCAAGCATGATACAGGTTCTCATCTCACCTCTGCTTGAAGTTTAAAATATCACTACAAAGTCTCATAGTCTTGCCAGATAAGAAGAATCGGATGAGGAACTTTCGATCTAGGTCATCCAAGTTGTGATTGAACCTGCCGTCTCAACATTCAACCACTCTTTTGCTTCCCCCAAAAGTGAAAAGGGGGAGAGTGTCAGCCTCATGTAATCTATTGACATACTCATAGAGATGAGTGTGTCACTATCTCTAGAAAGTTTTGCAGGTGGACTTGTGGATCTTCATGTGATAGCCCGATGAATTTTCCACTACTGTACAAGAGCTGCACCATGTTCTGCTTCAGTTCAAAACTACCTCCAGGAGTTGGTCTTCTAATGGCAGAGGTCATATTGGTCGTAAATGGGATTTCCACTTTGCGAACTATCCTGGGGGATGTGGATCCTCAACCATGGGAGCAGAAATGTCTTGTTCCCTATAAATTTATGGGATACGGTAGAGAAAGACTTTTTCTCTCCTTTTATTAATGTAAGAATTGCTCGCGCTCGGGCTCTAGCTCAACCAATTATCGGTCCTTTGCCAACTGTCTAACTTTTTAACCTATTGACTGCAAATTTAGAAACCAATACCAAGTGAAAAAAACAAAGAAATCAAAAAGGTAAAACTAAAACTATGACGGTTTCCAAATTACAAGTCCATAGCAACGGCGCCAAAAAACTTATTGTGCCCAAGCACACACGCAAGTCTACGTGGTCTCACCAAGTAATATAGTGGAATTTTACAATCCAAGTATCGATCCCTTATAGACTTATGTTAACAACTATCCCAGACTAGTCCAACTATTTAGATTAATTTAGTGTTAACGTAATAACAAGACTGTTTGTGAGTAAACTTAACAATGCGGTAAATTAAAGGTTATTGAACAATAATGGAGAGAAACCAGGGTTAAGGCACTACAAAAAATCATATTACGTTATAGAACTTTATTGGTTAGGTTAATTATCTTGGTTGTTTGTCCACGGGTTCTATACTATGACTATGGCCTTTCAAACCTCTAACCAATTATCTAACTTAGCCCCCACAACTACATCATTGAGAGGGATGCGAGAACTAAGTCAAATACATTCATATTTCATCTCGTACTTGAACCAAATATAGAACATAGGTATATTCCTATCCTAAATTCAAATTATAACTTCGTTCTATTAGAAGATTACAATTCTATTCTATCTATCCCACGTTTTATCCTCTTGTTCCTCCTCCCGGGTTCAAAAGATGATTATACATTTATTATAATGGTAGAGAATCATTAAAATAGTTATAAAAAGTATAAATAAATAACCAATAGTGATAAACAACCAAAACCAAGTCAATTCATAACAACAATACTCATATTCTTGGCTTTAACCCTAGAAAAAAGGGTTTAGCCGATCATGGACCTAACCGTAATTACAATGAATGAATACATGTTAAAATTCATACACAAACCAAATTAATGGAATAAAAATCCTAATATAAGTGTTATCCATCCTCCCTTCAAGTACCAAGGTGTGAATTCACTAACTTGGTGTTTTGACTCTAAATTCACTATGAACATACTTTGAACATTAAATTTGGTTTGTCCCTTTATTCTTAACTTGGTGTTTTGACTCTAAATTCACTATGAACACACTTTGAACATTAAATTTACATAATATAACACTTATATGATTATTTTTAGCAACAATTACTCATTTATCACAAGAGAAGTCCTCTAAACTAAGCTAAATAAGCCTGGATAACAACCCTAAGGTGCATAAATCCACCTCAGATTAGCAAATTGTGAAAAAAAATAAGAGAGTCTTATAGGTGAAAACCCTCATGTATACCATAAGATGATGGTACATGAGAGAAATAAAATGATAGTTGGATAGGTGAAAACCCTCATGGGCACCTTAAGGCAATAAAAATTTGAGAAAAACAAAATGAGTTGGGAAAAATCCAAAAAGGATACCATTGGTTGAATGAGGTTTTTATCCTGGTATGATAAAGGTAAAAAAGGATGATTTGATTCTGGATTGAAAGGTGCAACCTACTTCGAGATTAGAAAGTTTTGACAGATCAAACGTCTATTCCAAAATGCATTCACGTTTCATTGAAGTCAATATATACCCCCCAGATAAGCTTTTTTCTCTTCTTCCCATAAGGGATAATTTTTATTAAACATAATTCTTTTATTTTTATTCTTGTCTTTTCATTATTTTGTCTCGATACACTCTTTGAGTCCCTTTCTATACAGTCTTCTGTCAATTGTTACAATAAAGAAAGACCACAAAATTGACTATGATTTTCAGTGGAACTAAGCAAAGACTTTTGGGTGTGCACCATATTTACAAGGGAAAAAAGCCATTTGAGATAAATTTTGATAAGTGCAATGCCTGAAAATAAAATATAAAACAGTATGGACCACCATACCAGACCTCACTTTGTGGGAATATATTAGGTATATTGTTGTTGTATGGACCACCATAGGTATGGTATGATTTGAAAGATGAAGGTTGAATCTCTCCAACTAATTTTTTGAATTAACTGACAAAACCAACTGAATGGACGTTGGGCAGAAATAAAGAAAATCTTCAAAGGATTCAAGGACACAAACCAAACACCAATTTCAAAACTCCCATCTTTGTTTGAATAGGGATAAAGTAGTTTTGAGATATTCGTGGGAAAAGACAAGCACCATAAAGTGAAGTTTTCTTAAATCTTTACTCTTCGTTACACCCCTATCATTCTGAATTTGCATCAATAGGGAATCAAAAACCCTATTAAAAATAATAATAATATCAAACCTCTGACATTCAAACTGAGGCATTTTTTTTCTAAAAAAAAATATATCTTGTCTTCATACACTCCCTAGTAGCACTTTAGGTCACAAAAGTTTTTTCCTTCATTAAATCTTCATAGGGTACAACACTCTCTAATTGCATTTTAGGTCATAAAAATTCTTATTTTTCTTCGTTGAACCTTCATAGGGTACAACACTCCCTAGTTGCATTTTAAGTTATAAAATTCCTATTTCTTTTCTTCTTTAAGTCCTTACAGGATATGACATCCCCTGATCGTCATCTTAGGAAACATTATTCCCTAGTTTATTCTTTAAGTCTTCATAGGGTACGACATTCCTAGTTGCTACTTTAGGGAACAAAATCTCTTATTTTTTCCCTTAAGTCGTCACAGGGTATAACATCACAATTTTCCATTTTAGGAAACAAATATCCTATTTTCTTCTTAAGTCTTCATAGGGTACGATATTCCCTAGTTGCCATTTTAGGAAATAAAATATCATAATCTTCTTCCTTAAGTCTTCATACGGTATGAAATTCCCTAGTTGCCAGTATAGGAAACAAAATCCTATAGTTTTTCTTCTTTAACTTTTCATAGGGTATGATATTCCTTGTCACATTTTAAGAAATAAAATTTCTTAATTTTCTTTTTCAAGCCCCACGGGGTACAACAACCTCTAATCGCATTTTAAGAAGCAAAGACCCTAATACTTTTATATGCAGTCGCACGGTATAACATCCCTTGATTGCATTATTAAGAACAAGAATTTTATTTTATTTTCGTACCTAGATTAGATTTCTAGAATTTTCATCTTTTTAATTGAACTAATTAGTTTGTAGTTTTTCTAATAAATCACAAAATTTTCCTAGTGCAAACTAGGGAAGAAAAATTTTATTCTTCTTTGTTTTTTTTAATAGCTTGCAGGTTTTTCTGTAAAGCAAAGATTTGATGTCCATGAATGAAATTTTATCTATGTTTAAGTAGAGAAGAATGTTCAATCTCAAAGATAGTTAGAGTCAACTTTGCATATGTAGGGGCCCAACACCTTAAGAGCCATCATCTTCTTAGCTTCTGATCAAGAGAATAAGCATCCAAGAATATTCTATTAACTATCATTTGGAGGAGTGTCAATGACTTAATCCAAGTTTCAAGTTCAAGTCTCAAATCCTAACTTCAAGATTAAATTTTGAGATCAAGAAATCCACCAGAAGAAGGTGAGGCGATGACTGAAAACCCAAAAGGAAGATCTGAAGCAAGAGAATCAAGACAAGTGGAATGGACATGATCTTGTTATTTTTCTTCCTAGTTTAATCTTGTTCTCTGATGTAATAAAAGGAGCCATAGATCGAAACCTCGACAAGATCTCACTCGACTCTCCAACTCATCCTTTCATCTCTACACCTATTTGTAACTACACGTGAACTGATTCTCTTATATCCCGAGATATGTAGGCTTTCCAAAGCCAGTGATCGGTCACACCTCTTTCCTATTATATATTTTTCTACTTCTGAATAAATGATTAGGTCAAAAATTAGCCATGTTTTTCACTTTTTTGCTTGAAAACTCTCTATGTACCCAAACAAATAGGGAAATTTTGTGAACACTTAATTTTTAGCCAAACCTAAAGTTGAATATGTTGTAATACTTAAATATTTCATGTAGACTTAAATAAATCATTTTAATTTTCATATTACCTTACTTTAAAAAAATTCAAAACTACAAAAATAGAGTCACGGTTTAAGATAAGTTCTATTGTATTTTTTATTTTTATTTTCACTTTCATTTTTATTTTAAAGAAGTAAATTTACATTATATATATATAAATTTAGGTTTTCATAAATAAGCTAATAATTTTAATAGTTTTCTTAGTCTAACATAGTTTTTACTAGTCTTATAACTGTCTAAATATTTTATTAGTATAAAAATATTAAGCTAATATTTTATCTATCTATCTTTTTTTAAAAGAAAAAAAAAGAATAAAGGCAAATCCTAAACTACCCTAACCTCCTCCCAATTTCCCACTTTCACTTAACCTCCACAACTCCCTCCCATATACAACACACAGAACATGCACACACTACACAATATATAACCATACCAGCATACCAAATGGCAGAAGAAAAAAGAGAGAAAAAATAACTTTTATGAAAAAAAAAAAACACTGGAGAAACTTGAATAGAAAAGACAGAAAGATATGAGAAGAAAACATTAGAAAAGAAAAAAGAGGAGGAACCAAAAGAAAAAAAAAAAACACTACACACAGGAATGAAAGGGAAAGAAAAGACCGACATTCTTAGCAATACTTAGAAGAGAAAAAAAGAACAATAATTGAATAGAAAAGACGAGAGGTAAAAAGAAAAGAGAGAATACGAAAATGGAGAAAACAATAGAACACATAAATATACTCGAGTTTGTGAGTAGAGTTTAATTCTCGTTCGGTTCGGCCACAGAGTTCATCATTTTTATATCTTCTTCAGTCATTTAATTCATCGAATTCACTATCTATTTCATAATCTGTTTCATTCTCTAAAATTTCATATATACTGTCGTCACTTTCTAATTCGTAATCTATTTAATCTATCTGCATATATTCTGTATTTTTTATTTTTATTTCTGATATTTGTTTATTTTTTGGGTTTTTAGGTAATTTACAATCTCTAGCTAAATGTCCTATTTTTCCGCAATTATAACAAGTACATTCCTTTATAGATTTTTTTTTCCTATATGGTCTTTTATGTTTATAATTTTTTACATAATATCTTTTTCTTGGTTTCTTATACTTATATTTTGATTTTTTGTATTTCTTATATTTCTTATGTCTTTTTCTTTTCTTATAATATCTTTCTTCGCATCCAAATTGAGGTGCTATTTTATTTTTGCAACATGCTAAATTTCTTATTAATGTTTTTTCCATTTTTATTTCTTCTCTGTATTTTTCACATAGTCTTCTATACCATTGTTGTAAAAAATTTATTCTTGCTCCTAGAGTATCTACTGTTTTTGTTTCATCCCAACTTTTTATTATTTTTGAACTAAATGGTTCAGGTAATTTACTAAAATATAATTTTCTTATTTCTTTACTTTCTTTTGTATTATATGCTCTTTTATAATAATATTCTTTAAATGCGCAAGTATATTCATCTATGTAGCACATATTACCTATTGCTAATTTTAACATTAAATTCTTATTTGTATCTTTCTCTTTATTTTGTTCTTCTTCTGTTGTTGTCATGCTACTAAATTCGTCTTTTATAGCTGTTTCATATTTTTTTAATAATTCTATAGGTGTTAATTTTGTTGATGATGCTCCTTCTGTGGGTTTGTCAGTTCTTAATATTCTTTAACTATTTTCAATTAGATTTAAAAACCATAATTTCACTGTTCCTATTTGTGTTCTTTCTATATATTCTGGTGCATCTATTATACTTATATTATTATCTAATAATTGTTTTGTCATATATCCTATCCATAATTGTATTATTTTTTCTGTATCTATTACGCAATCTAAGTCTAAAAAGTTATAATTTTTATTAACTATTTGTTTTGGTGTTCATTTGTCATATTCATTCTTTAGATTATATCTTTTAAACTTATTCTTATAATATGTAGGTTTCTTTATTTCTGATGTTCTAGGTATTATATTTTCATCTTCTTTTTTATCAAGAGTATTTATTTCTGTATTGATATTTTCTAAGTTTTCTTCATTAATTACTTCTTGTTTTTCATTGATTTCCAAATTTTTTGTATTTGTTAATATTTTTGTATATGTTTCACTATCTTCTGAATCATAATTATCTGTCTCTTCTTCCTCTATATTATTTATTTCTAATTCTTTGTTTTTTATTTCTTTATTATTTATTTCTAATTTTTATTTAAATTGATTTATCTCGTTTAATAATTTTTGTTCTTTATCTTTTTCTTTCTGTCTTTTTTCATACAGATCTTTTAACATTTGTAGTTCTTTTTCTAATTCAGCAATCCTACTATTTTTAGTTTCTTCTATTTTTCGTATTTCTTCTATAGTTTGTTGTTTTATTTTTTCTATTTTCTTTTTTCTATCTATTTCTTCGTTTTCCCTTTCTATTCTTACCATAGCTGTCAATTTATCTTCTAATTTTAATTCTTCTTTTTCTAATATTAAATATAAATGTTCACCTATTTTTTTATATTTTCTTCCTAGATTAGAAAATACTATTTTTATTTTTAATCCTTCGTGATTTTCATATATTTTTTCATCTATTATAAATTCTTCTTTGTTCATTTTATTGTAAATAGTTCATGTTGATATATATATTCTAAACTATCTATTTGTGATTCTAAATTTGATATTTCATCTTTTTGTGCATTTATTCAGTTTTTACTGACTCCGGCAAATATATTATAACATAATCTATCTATTCTTATTTTTAATTCTTTACGTTTTTCAGAAATTATTTGTTTTAGTTCTTTGTATTTTTGTATTTTATTCATTTAAACCATATTTATAGTATTTTGGTGGCTATCTAAATCTGATTTTATCATAATTAGATGGTATGTGTCTCATTCTTCTAGATTTTAAATAGATTATTAATTTTTCTTCAATACTAGATATTAAGGTAATTAGGTAGTCTAGTCTTTATGGGTGTTCTTTTGTTTTATTTAGACTTATATATTCTGAATAATTACTAATTAAAGATTCTTTAATTTTTCTAAAAGCTTCTCTTTTTTAAATGGTCTTCTCATAATTAATCAACATAAACTAATCTCAAGTAAATGCAATCTAAATTCAAACATGTATGCTACTTCTGTATTTTTTAAATAACTGGGCTCTGATACCATTTGTAGGGGGTGCGGATTAGGTGCGATAACTTCACTAGATAATAAATACGTAGATATTTATTTTTATATAATGTATTTTATGAATATTATTGATTGGAATAATTTTCATTTTTATCTTCTTGACTTAAGATGTTTTATTAATTCATATTCTAGATTAGATATTATCGTAATTAATTATCTAGTGTTTTAGGATCCTCGTTAGTATTATGTAACCTTTTGTATTCTAGGTATAAACTATATAGTTGAGTTTCTATTTCTTTTAATGATTTATTCTTTTCGTAAGATGTATTCATTAATTCGTGTAGTTTATTATTTTATCCTTTTGAAATTTTAGCAATTTCTATGTAGTATTTTATTCTAACTTTGCTATATTCAATGCGTAGGTTTATGTTCTTTATCTGATTTACTAGTATTTGTTGTTCATGTATAGGTAATTTTCCATCTGTATTAAATAATTTTTCGTATGTATTAAATAAATTATTACATGTATCTTCTTTTTCTAAGGTTAATTTTATTTTAAGTAATTTTTCTTCTAGTTGTCTTTTTTCTATTTCAAGTTGATTTCTGTAATTAACTTCTTCATATATCCAATTTTTCCTTTCTCTAATTTTTTTTTATATATTCTAACATTTATTTATTCTGAATAATATCCATCTGAATTTAAGTAATATTGATGTTCATAATATATGCGTAAGTTTTCTATACTGTTTAATAATTCTTCCTCTTCATAATCTTGTAATGTTTCCCATATTATTTTCTTTATGTCTATAATTTCTATATCTCTAAGTATATATAAAACAAGTATTTTAATATCATCTGTCATGTTTTTTCATAATATTTTCTACTTGTTTGTTTTAGTCTAAGTAATTCTTGCATATTTTCATTAAGAAATTCTATATATTTTATATCTTTAGTTTCCATGTATTTGTCTAAATTTGTTTTTATCTGTTTTTCTATTAACTGTATGTCTCTCATATCTTTTTTCAAAAATTCTAGATATATGTAATTTATCATGGTAAGTATTTGTAAGAGTAGTTAGGTAGGTATGGTATGTAATTTATTCTAGTCATATAATATTTACCAAATGCTTTTTCTAATATGATTTTTCTTATATCTACAACTTTTATATCCTTAAGTGCATACAAAATAAGTATTTTAAATTTATCTACCATTGTGTCAGATAAATAACTATTCATTTTCATAAAATTGTTATTTTCAAAATATTACCTTCAATCATATACATAACAATATATGGTCATCTTAGATTACTATTTGCTAGATTATTCTTAAATAACATGTTCTTCGGTCACTATTAGCATGGTAATCTGGATATTTTCCCTTAAACAGCGCCTCTACTCTGGTTACTCCCCACCACGGCTTTTTGCCTTATTGGTTTCACCTGTAGGATGGCATAGTTCTTAGGGATTTTTCTCCTTTTCTACTTTGCTAATAAACTTCTTAACATATTATTCTTCGAATAATTCTACTATAAAGTAACTAACATGAATTAATTTTATCATACCATGATTGTTGGGAATTATAAGTTTAGCTATTCATAATCATAAATAGATATACTTGTTCGGGTAGGTTTGATATTTCTAAACTTTGTTTCTCCATAGATTTTTCCATTGAAATATACCTATTTTTAATAACTAAGCAAAATATTTGTTGTAGACAAGAGAGTATTTGAGTGTGCTTCAACGCATGAAGGCTTGCCCTTTCTGCTGCCTTCTATGCGTCTATTTATAATGAGAGTATTTACATGATTCTAAAAGAAACAAAAAACTTTACACGTTTCTCTATTTTTTCTTAAGATAATAAATGAAAAGAAAAAGTTAAAAAAGACTTGCAAAAGTCAAAAAAGGTAGGCTACCTAACATATACATATCTTTCTGAAAGTTAATTTTTTCTTTACATGTTCCTTTCTTCCTTTATTGTTTTGTCTACTCTTGCTGCTCCGTCTTCTTTTATCTTTTTATCGTATCTGTTGATTTTTTTATCTTCTTTCCAGCTGTCATGCTTATCTTCTTGATTTTATTCTAGGTGGACTTCTGGGATAATATTATCTTCTCCATTACATCTCGAACATTGATGGTC
This sequence comes from Capsicum pubescens, assembly GCA_030864215.1. NCBI lineage: Eukaryota > Viridiplantae > Streptophyta > Magnoliopsida > Solanales > Solanaceae > Capsicum > Capsicum pubescens. The sequence continues at coordinate 36,291,867 of CM061539.1, read as the reverse complement.
TGGATATTTGTGTCCAATTAGCTTGCAGTATCTTGTCAATAATCCATCTGAAATAAATCCTCTCTTAATTGCTCTTGCAGTAGATTATTTTTCTGGGTTAAGTAATGTCATTATCCATTGTCTAACATCTTCCATATCTGTTTGTCGTAGTTCTTTTGAATTTGAATAAATTATCTGATGATCTCTTGAATAATAGCTCCATATTTACAGCCAGATGTAAAAATCTATATGTATTAACAACAAAACATAAAATAATTGGAAAAAATAAAATTAATAAAATACAAATAGAAAGCCCTTTTGAACAATTCGTAAAAACAATTGATAATAATGATTATAGTTACAGAAATATGGACATAGAAGAAGATCTAGAAATAATAAATGATAGAATAAGTACATCAAAAAGAACAGCTTATGATAAACCGGAATCATCAAGCTCATCAAAAAGAACAAGTTATGAAACAAGTTCAATGAATAATTCAAACCAATATTACATAACAGGAAAGGTAAATGAAAAAGAATATTTAATACTCTTAAATACAGGACAAGAAGAAAATTATATAGCAAAATATCTAGTAAAAAATGAGAAAATAAAAACTGACAATAATATATGCCCAGATCTACCAAGAAGTTTAATAAATACTAAAAATATAGCAGAAAAAATAATAATAATAGGAATAAGAAAAATAAAAATAGAATTTGAAGTAAAAGAAGAAATGCAAAAACCAGACATAATATTAGGAATAAAATTGCTAGAACAAGTAAAATCCATATAATATAGAACATACAAAATTAACCATAACATATAACAGAGAGAAATTATTCTTAAGAAGAGCTTTAACATAAAATGAAAATATATGTATTAATGAAGATAGTAGTAGAAGGATATTACAGTAGATATTATACGCTTATGATAGATACAGGAGCAGAAGCTAATTTATGTAGATATAATTGTTTACCAGAAAGTAAATGGGATAAATTAAAAACACCAATAATAGGTAAAGGATTTAATAACGAAGGAAGCTTAATTACTTATAAAGCTAAGAATGTAAAAACACAAGTATGGGATAAAATATTAACAATAGAAGAAATCTATAATTATGAGCTAACATCAAAAGATATACTTTTAGAAATGCCGTTTTTAGATAAATTGTACCCTCATATAATAACTAGAACAGATTGGTGGTTTACAACACCATGTAAACAGAAAGTAAGAGCAAAAAGAGTTATTAATAAAATAAGAAAGAAAACTGATTGGATAAAAGGAAGTGAAAAAATTACACGAAAATTGGAAAATATAAAAAATACTGAAGATACAATAGAACTAGTCGTATTTTCAATAAATAAAAAGGAGATAACTATATTTTCAATAAATAAGATAGAAACAATTAAGAAAAAATTAGAACAATTATATAGTGAAGATCCATTAAAAGGATGGGAAAAACATAAAACCATTATAAAAATTGAATTAATAGATAAAAATAGCATAATAACTCAGAAACCATTAACATATAATTTTGATGATCTGAAAGAATTTAAAATGCATATAGAAGAATTATTAGAAAAACAATATATACAAAAAAGTAATAGTAAACATAATAGCCCAGCATTTATAGTAAATAAACATAGTGAACAAAAAAGAGGAAAAAGTAGGATGGTTATTGATTATAGAAATTTAAATGCAAAAACGATGACTTATAATTACCCAATACCAAATAAGATATTAAAAATAAGACAAATACAAGGATATAATTATTTTAGTAAATTTGATTTTAAATCAGGATTTTACCATCTAAAGTTAGAAGAAGAATCTAAGGAATTAACTGCATTTACGGTACCACAAGGATTTTATGAATGAAATGAATTACAATTGAAGTAATTAGTACTAACAAAAACGTTATTGCAGATTATATATCAAGACAAAGGTACACAGACTGATATAATAGAAGACAATGCATTAGAAAAGATACTCAAAACCCTAACTACGCTTTCAATGAAAGTGGACAGTATGGGTAATGAAATAGAAAAGCTAAAGACTAATGAAGATAAACTGAAGTCTTAAGCTACAAATCAGCTAACTCAGCAGTGTGCAGAGCTTTGTTGATCGGAAGACATTACAATTCCAGATCTAGAAGGAGACGTTGGGACACTCCATAAAACCCATAATGTTTGTCAATCTACAATTGCAGGTACAAGCAGAGGAGTTAGTAGACAAAGATATCAAAATATGAATATGAATAAGATATTTGAGAAATCATTCATACAAAAAACACAAAAAGACCCCTTGTTCATACCCCCACAAATTACCACATACCGAGATAGCCTGAACCAAGATAAAAAAGTTTATAATTATGCAGCCCAAAAATTCATAGAAAATATTTACAGAGTACAAGCTTTCCTAAACCTTAACCCCAGAGCCACAACTATCAAAGAACCAAACACAAACTATATAACCCAAAAATTAAAAGGTTACAACAAGCTAATTGCACTACCCAAAACCAACCCAAGCTTAATAAAAACTTGTTTTGGCTATGGATTATTAAACATCATAGATACCCAAGACGGAGAAGAACTAGCAGCTATGGAAGAATTACATAAAATATTCACCACCTATAAAAGAATAACCAAAGGAAATCTATTTTATATAAAATATTATACTGCACCAGCAGAGATATTATACGACGAAATAAAACCAGTTATACAAGTTGTAAAAATAGGATTAACCAGAGATATGATTATACCAGAAGATATTGTGCAGCAGCCAGAGATATCCAGAAATGAAATACTTGATTTCTACGCAAATAAACGACTTATTGGGCTAGCTACAATTATTCAAGAATTAGCAAATAATTATACCAATGGAAATCCAATATGGAGCTACTATTCAAGAGATCATCAGATAATTTATTCAAATTCAAAAGAACTACGACAAGCAGATATGAAAGATGTTAGACAATGGATAATGACATTACTTAACCCAGAAAAATAATCTACTGCAAGAGCAATTAAAAGAGGATTTATTTCAGATGGATTATTGACAAGATACTGCAAGCTAATTGGACACAAATATCCAGACCATCAATGTTCGAGATGTAATGGAGAAGATAATATTATCCCAGAAGTCCACCTAGAATAAAATCAAGAAGATAAGCATGACAGCTGGAAAGAAGATAAAAAAATCAACAGATACGATAAAAAGATAAAAGAAGACGGAGCAACAAGAGTAGACAAAACAATAAAGGAAGAAAGCAGCATGTAAAGAAAAAATTAACTTTCAGAAAGATATGTATATGTTAGGTAGCCTACCTTTTTTGACTTTTGCAAGTCTTTTTTAACTTTTTCTTTTCATTTATTAGCTTAAGAAAAAATAGAGAAACGTGTAAAGTTTTTTGTTTCTTTTAGAATCATGTAAATAATCTCATTATAAATAGACGCATAGAAGGCAGCAGAAAGGGCAAGCCTTCATGCGTTGAAGCACACTCAAATACTCTCTTGTCTACAACAAATATTTTTCTTAGTTATTAAAAATAGGTATATTTCAATGGAAAAATCTATGGAGAAACAAAGTTTAGAAATATCAAACCTACCCGAACAAGTATATCTATTTATGATTATGAATAGCTAAACTCATAATTCCCAACAATCATGGTATGATAAAATTAATTCATGTTAGTTACTTTATAGTAGAATTATTCGAAGAATAATATGTTAAGAAGTTTATTAGCAAAGTAGAAAAGGAGAAAAATCCCTAAGAACTATGCCATCCTACAGGTGAAACCAATAAGGCAAAAAGCCGTGGTGGGGAGTAACCAGAGTAGAGGCGCTGTTTAAGGGAAAATATCCAGATTACCATGCTAATAGTGACCGAAGAACATGTTATTTAAGAATAATCTAGCAAATAGTAATCTAAGATGACCATATTTTGTTATGTATATGATTGAAGGGAATATTTTGAAAATAGCAATTTTATGAAAATGAATAGTTATTTATCTGACACAATGGTAGATAAATTTAAAATACTTATTTTGTATGGACTTAAGGATATAAAAGTTGTAGATATAAGAAAAATCATATTAGAAAAAGCATTTGGTAAATATTATATGACTAGAATAAATTACATACCATACCTACCTAACTACTCTTACAAATACTTACCATGATAAATTACATATATCTAGAATTTTTGAAAAAAGATATGAGAAACATACAGTTAATAGAAAAACAGATAAAAACAAATTTAGACAAATACATGGAAACTAAAGATATAAAATATATAGAATTTCTTAATGAAAATATGCAAGAATTACTTAGACTAAAACAAACAAGTAGAAAATATTATGAAAAAACATGACAGATGATATTAAAATACTTGTTTTATATATACTTAGAGATATAGAAATTATAGACATAAAGAAAATAATATGGGAAAAATTACAAGATTATGAAGAGGAAGAATTATTAAATAGTATAGAAAACTTACGCATATATTATGAACATCAATATTACTTAGATTCATATGGATATTATTCAGAATAAATAAATGTTAGAATATATAAAAAAAAATTAGAGAAAGGAAAAATTGGATATATGAAGAAGTTAATTACAGAAATCAACTTGAAATAGAAAAAAGACAACTAGTAGAAAAATTACTTTAAATAAAATTAACCTTAGAAAAAGAAGATACAGGTAATAATTTATTTAATACATACGAAAAATTATTTAATACAGATGGAAAATTACCTATACATGAACCACAAATACTAGTAAATCAGATAAAGAACATAAACCTACGCATTGAATATAGCAAAGTTAGAATAAAATACTACACATAAATTGCTAAAATTTCAAAAGGATAAAATAATAAACTACACGAATTAATGAATACATCTTACGAAAAGAATAAATCATTAAAAGAAATAGAAACTCAACTATATAGTTTATACCTAGAACACAAAAGGTTACATAATACTAACGAGGATCCTAAAACACTAGATAATTTAATTACGATAATATCTAATCTTGAATATGAATTAATAAAATATCTTAAGTCAAGAAGATAAAAATAAAAATTATTCACTTCACTAGATAATAAATACGTAGGTATTTATTTTTATATAATGTATTTTATGAATATTATTGATTGGAATAATTTTTATTTTTATCTTCTTGACTTAAGATGTTTTATTAATTCATATTCTAGATTAGATATTATCGTAATTAAATTATCAAGTGTTTTAGGATCCTCGTTAGTATTATGTAACCTTTTGTATTCTAGGTATAAACTATATAGTTGAGTTTCTATTTCTTTTAATGATTTATTCTTTTCGTAAGATATATTCATTAATTCGTGTAGTTTATTATTTTATCCTTTTGAAATTTTAGCAATTTCTGTGTAGTATTTTACTCTAACTTTGCTATATTCAATGCGTAGGTTTATGTTCTTTATCTGATTTACTAGTATTTGTTGTTCATGTATAGGTAATTTTCCATCTGTATTAAATAATTTTTCGTATGTATTAAATAAATTATTACCTGTATCTTCTTTTTCTAAGGTTAATTTTATTTTAAGTAATTTTTCTTCTAGTTGTCTTTTTTCTATTTCAAGTTGATTTCTGTAATTAACTTCTTCATATATCCAATTTTTCCTTTCTCTAATTTTTTTTTATATATTCTAACATTTATTTATTCTGAATAATATCCATCTGAATTTAAGTAATATTGATGTTCATAATATATGCGTAAGTTTTCTATACTGTTTAATAATTCTTCCTCTTCATAATCTTGTAATGTTTCCCATATTATTTTCTTTATGTCTATAATTTTTATATCTCTAAGTATATATAAAACAAGTATTTTAATATCATCTGTCATGTTTTTTCATAATATTTTCTAGTTGTTTGTTTTAGTCTAAGTAATTCTTGAATATTTTCATTAAGAAATTCTATATATTTTATATCTTTAGTTTCCATGTATTTGTCTAAATTTGTTTTTATCTATTTTTCTATTAACTGTATGTTTCTCATATCTTTTTCCAAAAATTCTAGATATATGTAATTTATCATGGTGAGTATTTGTAAGAGTAGTTAGGTAGGTATGGTATGTAATTTATTCTAGTCATATAATATTTACCAAATGCTTTTTCTAATATGATTTTTCTTATATCTACTACTTTTATATCCTTAAGTGCATACAAAATAAGTATTTTAAATTTATCTACCATTGTGTCAGATAAATAATTATTCATTTACATAAAATTGTCATTTTCAAAATATTTCCTTCAATCATGTACTTAACAAAATATGGTCATCTTAGATTACTATTTACTAGATTATTCTTACATAATATGTTCTTCGGTCACTATTAGCATGGTAATCTGGATATTTTCCCTTAAACAGCGCCTCTACTCTGGTTACTCCCCACTGCCTCATTGGTTTCACCTTTAGGATGACATTGTTCTTAGGGATTTTTCTCCGTTTCCACTTTGCTAATAAACTTCTTAACATATTATTCTTCGAATAATTCTACTATAAAGTAACTAACATGAATTTATTTTATCATACCATGATTGTTGGGAATTATGAATTTAGCTATTCATAATCATAAATAAATATACCTGTTCGGGTAGATTTGATATTTCTAAGCTTTGTTCCTCCATAGATTTTTCCATTGAAATATACCTGTTTTTAATAACTAAGCAAAATATTTGTTGTAGACAAGAGAGTATTTGAGTGTGCTTCAACGCATGAAGGCTTGCCCTTTTTCTGTTGCCTTCTATGCCTCTATTTATAATGAGAGTATTTTCATGATTCTAAAAGAAACAAAAAACTTTACACGTTTCTCTATTGTTTCTTAAGCTAATAAATGAAAAGAAAAGGTTAAAAAAGACTTGCAAAAGTAAAAAAAGGTAGGCTACCTAACATATACATATCTTTCTGAAAGTTAATTTTTTTTTTCTTTACATGTTGCTTTCTTCCTTTATTGTTTTGTCTACTCTTGCTGCTCCGTCTTCTTTTATCTTTTTGTCGTATCTGTTGATTTTTTTATCTTCTTTCCAGCTGGCATGCTTATCTTCTTGATTTTATTCTAGGTGGACTTCTGGGATAATATTATCTTCTCCATTACATCTCGAACATTGATGGTCTGGATATTTGTGTCCAATTAGCTTGCAGTATCTTGTCAATAATCCGTCTGAAATAAATCCTCTCTTAATTGTTCTTGTAGTAGATTATTTTTCTGGGTTAAGTAATGTCATTATCCATTGTCTAACATCTTCCATATCTGCTTGTCGTAGTTCTTTTGAATTTGAATAAATCATCTGATGATCTCTTGAATAATAGCTCCATATTGTGTTTCCATTGGTATAATTATTTGCTAATTCTTGAATAATTGTAGCTAGCCTAATAAGTCATTTATTTGCGTAGAAATCAGGTATTTCATTTCTGGATATCTCTGGCTGCTGCACAATATCTTCTGGTATAATCATATCTCTGGTTAATCCTATTTTTACAACTTGTATAACTGGTTTTATTTCGTCGTATAATATCTCTGCTGGTGCAGTATAACATTTTATATAAAATAGATTTCCTTTGGTTATACTTTTATAGATGGTGAATATTTTATGTAATTCTTCCATAGCTGCTAGTTCTTCTCCGTCTTGGGTATATATGGTGTTTAATAATCCATAGCCAAAACAAGTTTTTATTAAGCTTGGGTTGGTTTTGGGTAGTGCGTTTAGCTTGTTGTAACCTTGTAATTTTTGGGTTATATAGTTTGTGTTTGGTTCTTTGATAGCTGTGGCTCTGGGGTTAAGGTTTAGGAAAGCTTGTACTCTGTAAATATTTTCTATGTATTTTTGGGTTGTATAATTATAAACTTTTTTATCTTGGTTCAGACTATCTCGGTATTTGGTAATTTGAAGGGGTATAACAAGGGGTCTTTTTGTGTTTTTGGTATGAATGGTTTCTCAAATATCTTATTCATATTCATATTTTGATATCTTTGTCTACTAACTCCTCTACTTGTTCCTGCAATTGTAGATTGATAAACATTATGGGTTTTATGGAGTGTCCCAATGTCTCCTTCTAGCTCTGGAATTTTGATGTCTTCCGATCGACATAGCTCTGCCAACTGCTGAGTTAGCTGGTTTGTAGCTTTAGACTTTAGTTTATCTTCATTAGTCTTTAGCTTGTCTATTTCATTACCCATACTGTCCACTTTCATTAAAAGCGTAATTAGGGTTTGGAGTATCTTTTCTAATGCATTATCTTCTATTATATCAGTCTGTGTAGCTTTGTCTTGATATGTAATCTGCAATAACGTTTTTTTTAGTACTAATTACTTCAATTGTAAATGTAAAATTTAATATATTCAAGACTAATCTCCGAATTTCTTTTGTTGTAACTGAATTTTGTATTTTCTTTATTAGCCACCAGCGTACCTGTGTATTATCTGTTCGTACAATAAACTTGTTATATACAATATATGACTCAAATGCTAATAAACATTTATATAATGAGCATAATTCTTTTCTATTTATTTCCTATTTTATTTCTGTTTCATTAAACGTTCCTGAATAGTATATACAATGGTGTTCTAATTTTTCTGCTTCATATCTGTATTTAAGTACTCCTCCATAACTACATTCACTAGCATCTGCTTCTACTATATATATAAATTTTCTATTTTCATCTAGAAATTGTAATTTTGGTAATTCTTTACAAAGTATTTTTATTTTCTGAACTTGTTTTTTATCTTCTTCGTTATAATTATATTCTACTTCCTTTTTTAATTTTTTCTGTAAGGGCTTTAGATTTTCTTCTAATTTTGGTATATATTCTCTTACTTGGTTCACTAATCCTAAGAATGATTGTAATTTCTTTTTTGTATCTAATTCTTCTTTTGAATTTATTATTTTTTGTACTATATGTTGTTGCATTTTTACTCCACTTTTATCTATTTGTATTTCTAAAAATTCTATCTGATTTTTCATAATTTTAGCTTTATTTTTACTTAAACTTATTCCCGATTTTTCTATTATATCCGTAAATTGTTCCAATAATTTTAAATGTTCTTCTTTAGTCTTTGTATATATAATAGTATATCGTCTATGTATACTATACAATTAGGTAGTTGTTTAAAATAACTATCCATAAAATGTTGATATCTACCTGGTGCATTTTTATATCCAAATGGTAATACATACCATTCATAAAATCCTTGTGGTACCGTAAATGCGGTTAATTCCTTAGATTCTTCTTCTAACTTTAGATGGTAAAATCCTGATTTACAATCAAATTTACTAAAATAATTATATCTTTGTATTTGTCTTATTTTTAATATCTTATTTGGTATTGGGTAATTATAAGTCATCGTTTTTGCATTTAAATTTCTATAATCAATAACCATCCTACTTTTTCCTCTTTTTTGTTCACTATGTTTATTTACTATAAATGCTGGGCTATTATGTTTACTATTACTTTTTTGTATATATTATTTTTCTAATAATTCTTCTATATGCATTGTAAATTCTTTCAAATCATCAAAATTATATGTTAACAGTTTCTGAGTTATTATGCTATTTTTATCTATTAATTCAATTTTTATAGTGGTTTTATGTTTTTCCCATCCTTTTAATGGATCTTCACTATATAATTGTTCTAATTTTTTCTTAATTATTTCTATCTTATTTATTGAGAATATAGTTATCTCCTTTTTATTTATTGAAAATACGACCAGTTCTATTGTATCTTTAGTATTTTTTATATTTTCCATTTTTTGTGTAATTTTTTCACTTCCTTTTATCCAAACAGTTTTCTTTCTTATTTTATTAATAACTCTTTTTGCTCTTACTTTCTGTTTACATGGTGTTGTAAACCACCAATCTGTTCTAGTTATTATATGAGGGTATAATTTATCTAAAAACGGCATTCCTAATAGTATATCTTTTGATGTTAGCTCATAATTATAGATTTCTTCTATTGTTAATATTTTATCCCATACTTGTGTTTTTACATTCTTAGCTTTATAAGTAATTAAGCTTCCTTCGTTATTAAATCCTTTAACTATTATTGGTGTTTTTAATTTATCCTATTTACTTTCTGGTAAACAATTATATCTACATAAATTAGCTTCTGCTCCTGTATCTATCATAGGCGTATAATATCTACTGTAATATCCTTCTACTACTATCTTCATTAATACATATATTTTCATTTTATGTTAAAGCTCTTCTTAAGAATAATTTCTCTCTGTTATATGTTATGGTTAATCGTGTATGTTCTATATTATATGGTTTTACTTGTTCTAGCTATTTTATTCCTAATATTATGTCTGTTTTTTGCATTTCTTCTTTTACTTCAAATTCTATTTTTATTTTTCTTATTCCTATTATTATTTCTTTTTCTACTATATTTTTAGTATTTATTAAACTTCTTGGTAGATCTGGGCATATATTATTGTTAGTTTTTATTTCCTCATTTTTTACTAGATATTTTGCTATATAATTTTCTTCTTGTCCTGTATTTAAGAGTATTAAATATTCTTTTTCTTTTACCTTTCCTGTTATGTAATATTGGTTTGAATTATCCATTGAACTTGTTTCATAACTTGTTCTTTTTGATGAGCTTGATGATTCTGATTTATCATAAGCTGTTCTTTTTGTTGTACTTATTCTATCATTTATTATTTCTAGATCTTCTTCTGTGTCTATATTTCTGTAACTATAATCATTATTATCAATTGTTTTTACGAATTGTTCAAAAGGGCTTTCTATTTGTATTTTATTAATTTTATTTTTTCCAGCTATTTTATGTTTTGTTGTTAATACATATAGATTTTTACATCTTTCCGTAAATATTTTACTTCCTGGGGTTAATTCTATTCCTGATATTTTCCAATATAATACTAATGATTTGTCTATATTTTTATCCGTTACTGCAACTGAATAATTCACACTTATTATAAATCTAAGTTTTTGGTATATTAAATTTTTCTTTTATGGCAGTTATTATACTTTTTTCTATAGGTTTTATAATTCTATCATCTGCTAAATATAATTCTATTGGTGTATCTATTCCTTCTCTAAAACATGCTTTTATTAATATTTCTGTACCTCCAATGTGTACATATTTTATTGGGTCTCTACTTTTTATATCGTTTATCTCTTTATTAATTATTCTTTTTGTTACTAGTGGTATACTAGCTTTACCTTTTGCATATCTGCAGTCTATTACATGTTCCTTTTGGCTTACTACATAATATTCTTTCTTTTTTCTAGTAAATATATTTTTTATTGTTGGTATTTTAAATATTTTTTCTACACTTAAGTCTAACTCTTTTCCTTTTATTTCATCAAATACATTGTTATCAAATATTATTTTTTGATTTGTTCCTTCGTCATCTAAATATTCTTCTTTTGTTATTATTTTTATATCTTCTTCAGTCATTTAGTTCATCTAATTCACTATCTTTTTCATTATCTGTTTCATTCTCTAAAATTTCATATATACTGTCTTCGCTTTCTAATTCGTAATCTATATAATCTATCTGCATATATTATGTATTTTCTATTTTTATTTCTGATATTTGTTTATTTTTTGGGTTTTTATCTCTAGCTAAATGTCCTATTTTTCCGCAATTATAACAAGTACATTCCTTTATAGATTTCTTTTTCCTATATGGTATTTTATGTTTATAATTTTTTACATAATATCTTTTTCTTGGTTTCTTATACTTATATTTTGATTTTTTGTATTTCTTATATTTCTTATGTCTTTTTCTTTTCTTATAATATCTTTCTTCGCATCCAAATTGAGGTGATATTTTATCTTTGCAACATGCTAAATTTCTTATTAATGTTTTTTCCATTTTTATTTCTTCTCTGTATTTTTCACATAGTCTTCTATACCATTGTTGTAAAAATTTTATTCTTGCTCCTAGAGTATCTATTATTTTTGTTTCATCCCAACTTTTTATTATTTTTGAACTAAATGGTTCAGGTAATTTACTAATATATAATTTTCTTATTTCTTTACTTTCTTCTGTATTATATGCTCCTTTATAATAATATTCTTTAAATGCGCAAGTATATTCATCTATGTAGCACATATTACATATTGCTAATTTTAACATTAAATTCCTATTTGTATCTTTCTCTTCATTTTGTTCTTCTTCTTTTGTTGTCATGCTACTAAATTCGTCTTTTATAGCTGTTTCATATTTTTTTAATAATTCTATAGGTGTTAATTTTGTTGATGATGTTCCTTCTGTTGGTTTGTCAGTTCTTAATATTCTTTTCCTATTTTCAGTTAGATTTAAAAACCATAATTTCACTGTTCTTATTAGTGTTCTTTCTATATATTCTGGTGCATCTATTATACTTATATTATTATCTAATAATTGTTTTGTCATATATCCTATCCATAATTGTATTGTTTTTTCTGTATCTATTACGCAATCTAAGTCTAAAAAGTTATAATTTTTATTAACTATTTGTTTTGGTGTCCATTTGTCATATTCATTCTTTAGATTATATCTTTTAAACTTATTCTTATAATATGTAGGTTTCTTTATTTCTGATGTTCTAGGTATTATATTTTCATCTTCTTTTTTATCAAGAGTATTTATTTCTGTGTTGATATTTTCTAAGTTTTCTTCATTAATTACTTCTTGTTTTTCATTGATTTCCAATTTTTTTGTATTTGTTAATATTTCTGTATATGTTTCACTATCTTCTGAATTATAATTATCTGTCTCTTCTACCTCTATATTATTTATTTCTAATTCTTTGTTTTTTATTTTTTTATTTTTTATTTCTAATTTTTCTTTAAATTGATTTATCTCGTTTAATAATTTTTGTTCTTTATCTTTTTTTTTCTTTTTCTTTCTGTCCTTTTTCATACAGATCTTTTAACATTTGTAGTTCTTTTCCTAATTCAGCAATCCTACTATTTTTAGTTTATTTTATTTTTCGTATTTCTTCTGTAGTTTGTTGTTTTACTTTTTCTATTTCCTTTTTTCTATCTATTTCTTCGTTTTCCCTTTCTATTCTTACCATAGCTGTCAATTTATCTTCTAATTTTAATTCTTCTTTTTCTAACATTAAATATAAATGTTCACTTATTTTCTTATATCTTCTTCCTAGATTAGAAAATACTATTTTTATTTTTAATCCTTCGTGATTTTCATATTTTTTTTCATCTATTATAAATTCTTCTTTGTTCATTTTATTGTAAATAGTTCATGTTGATATATATATTCTAAACTATCTATTTGTGATTCTAAATTTGATATTTCATCTTTTTGTTCATTTATTGAGTTTTTACTAACTCCGGCAAATACATTATAACTTAATCTTTCTATTCTTATTTTTAATTCTTTACGTTTTTCAGAAATAATTTGTTTTAGTTCTTAGTATTTTTGTATTTTATTCATTTAAACCATATTTATAGTATCTTGGTGGATATCTAAATCTGATTTTATCATAATTAGGTGGTATGTGTCTCATTCTTCTAGGTTTTTAATGGATTATTAATTTTGCTTCAATACTAGATATTAAGGTAATTAGGTAGTCTAGTCTTTGTGGGTTTTCTTTTGTTTTATTTAGACTTATATATTCTGAATAATTACTAATTAAAGATTCTTTAATTTTTCTAAAAGCTTCTCTGTTTTTAAATGGTCTTCTCATAATTAGTCTATATAAATTAATTTCATGTAAATCCAATATAAATTCAACATGTATGCTACCAATTAATTTCGGCACTTTATTTCTATTTACAGGTTCTTGTTTACTTCTTCCTCTAATTATTTTAATTATAAAGAAATTTTAAAGTCTCATTGATTATTGTATGTTACTTGCTTACGATTATATTTAAGAAAGTCCTGTTGATATGATGTTTGTAATTGACTAAGTGTATACATATTTTTGTTTGAATATATTTAGTCAATATAGATTTTCATGGTTAGTTATTTATTCAAGTTAAAGAAGTTAAGGATCATATATTAAATATGTCATAAGTTTCACACTCAAGAAAGTTGCTAGCTTTATTTATTCATATATATACATATATATATATATATATATACATATATATATATATATACATATATATATATATACATATATATATATATACATATATGTGTCTAGCTACTAAAGATGGGAAACAACCTATCATGCGACGAAAGTGGCATGTATCATCTTATTTAAGCATGGTAGAGTAGATTTTATTTTTGTTTATGCAAATTCCATGAAGTTGTGGTTCTATGAGGAGTGTTGATTGAAAATTAAAAAGGAAGGTGTAAAATTATTGTGTTTCGAACTGAGCATGGGAGTGTGAAGGACTTAAAAATTGGTCTCAGGTACCGCGATTGAGGCCCATGTAATAGTAATAGCGGTAGCCTAGTGTATGTGATCACGAAAATTGAACCACGATCGCGACCAATGTAATTTAAAAGACCATCCGACTGCCATTTCTCCCCCCACATCCTTTCAAAATTCACTCAAATTTTCCCTAAATTTTAATTGTACATTGAGTGTCCAAGAGTGTATTCCAATCAATTTTCATCATCTAACTCGGTATGTGGTCTTAACTCTTTTGCTTTTATGTGTTTATAGGCTTTAATTTTTTTTTTTATAGGAGTAGGCCTAAAATAGTGTTTCTAATGCTAAATCCATGTACGTTTTAAGTTATTGTTGTGGTTATCTGTTGTAGTTGGTGTACACATCGACGGGGAAGTCTTGAGTACACAAACTTTGGCAATTAAAAGGCCAAATTTAGTGTGTACACCACGTGCTTGATTAAATTCTAGATTAATTTCTTATTATTTTGAGGGCATGATCTAACATGTGGGGGGTTAAGTTCTATTGAAATGATGATTTTTTGATTGGTGGGACTCAAATTTGGTTTAAAATTTTGTATTTGGTACTGTTGCAAAACTTTTTAAAAATGGTCTTAGTTACCGTGATCACGGTTATCGGGACCGCAGTAGCAGTCTGGGTTTCCTGATGGCCATAACTCAAAGAAGTTCAATTTCTGACCAAAATTTCTGCGATTTCATTTCGTACCCCAAATCTCACTATGGCATCACCCAATAAGCTTATCTTAACAAATGAATATGATTTAGTGTGTGAATTCTGATGATCGTCATTGTTGTATTGATCATAGGTATTTGGCCGCAAAAATGAGAGTCTTCAGCCATACTAGATTCATGGTTGTGGAATTCCACAACCTTTACTATAGTAAGATTTCAAGGAAAAAAATACTCCCAAAAAGAGGTATTTGCTTAGATAAACTGGAGGAGAAACTCCTAGGATTCCATGCCAGACTTACTACTATCGGGAGGATGCGCTCTACCCCATACCCCAGCTATGCTAATCAACAATGGGTGCTCGATTTCTACAGTAACCTTAGAGTAGTCTTTCTCACCAACCCAATGATGATAATTTAGGGAAATAAAGTGCATTTTGGAGCAGAGCAGATCAATGAAGTATACGAGCTCCTAGATGCATACATTGATCATTTCCAGGCAAAAGGGTGTGACCTAGGGACCTGGATGAAAATCATATTATGCCTAGGTAGAGAAGTTCCCTGGGCTGCCACAAAAATGGGTATCTCTATGATCGAATTCACAGTAGAGACCAGACTTTGGTTGACTATCATTTGCAGCAGGGTATCACCATGCACAAACATGACTACTGTCACAGACTTGCGAGCTAGGATGATGGATTGGATACTATCTGACATTACTCTAGACGTGGGAGAAATTATGATTTCAAAGTTGAGGCACTTCACGAATCGGGGGGTACACTTCTTTTTTTTCCCTTCAATTATTATTAAGCTTTGCAAGAGGGCAAAAGTGGAGGAATATGCTGTAGATAATTATGTACAAATAGGCCCTTACATTTTTCCACTCAAAATCTGAGGTGAGGGATCACCTGGTCAGAGAAAGAAGAGAAAAATCAACTTAGGAAAATTGACAGTAGAAGAGATAGAGTTGTGCAGACCATCTACTGTTAGACCTCTGAAAGACATCGGTGTAGATATTAGGGTCATCAGGGAGATGGTTTCAGGATTGCCTCAAGGATTGGGAGAGTCATTCACTGCTCTCCACTCATATGTAGCTCAACCAAATTATGAAGTATACCTGGAGGAATAGAAGAAGTAGGAAGAAATGGTTGCCAGATTGGAGAGAGCCTATTCATCCTTGGCAAAATAGCACAGGGAACTCAAGGAGTAGTACAAAAAGATGGTAAAGTGATAGAAGAAGAAAGATAAATTCTTCACTAATATATAGAGAAGGGTGAAGGGCATCTTCAAGGTGCTCAAGATCAGGGAAAGACTGCCTTCACTGAGGGTCGAGAATAATGATGAGGCCTTCTCTGAGTGGTCTGATATTGATAATGCTAGAGATGATGCAGAGTCAATAGGAGAGTGAATCTCTTGATGCTATTTCAGGGAGCCCTCCTATCTTTTTCTTGTGTTTTTATTGATCATGTAGTAGGAATACTACTAGATTTATAGTTGGGGGTGCCTAGCCTTGGATTATTATTGTTTTGATGGATTTTTGGATGTTTTTATAATATTTTGATGACATTGGGGATGGTTTTTATTTTGTTTTTGTATTTCTACATTTTGACGTTCTGATGGTGCCCATATTTCATGGATTAGTCATTTTATTTTTGCTTTTATATTTTCTGTTTTACTTCAGTTTTATTTTTGATTATGGTGATATCCAATGATCTTTTCCCTATGATAGATTGATGACATTCTTAAGGAAAAAGCTTCATGATTTGGTTTTGATCCATGGATGTAGGAGAATTCAGAGTACCCATAGCATTAAGACCAAAAATGTAAGGAAAGTCTGAGTACTTGTGGAATTGTGGATTTGGGATTTCACATATGCCATTGGCAAAGTCCGAGTACCTTTCTAGTTTGTTTTCCCATAGTAAGCCAAAATGTGAGACAAAGGCTTGGATTTTGGTCATGGTTAGCAAATTATGCATAGTTCAAATGCGAATCAAACACTCCCCTCCATTTAAAATATTTCAAAAAATCAAGGGCATGGACTTGAGCAACCTTGTAAAAAACTTTTTCATTTTTTGTGACTCTAAAATTTTTGGCTTGTACATTTTGATAGATCTCTATTTTCAAACGTGAGGGGCAATTTATCCTCTGTGGAGAGTCCACATGTCATATACGGTGAGTTTATTTGTCTGAATCTCATGTTTACTTTTGTCATCTAGAACTTTCCCCATTAGTCTCTCAAGGCTATGTTTTGATTGTATTTGGTTGGTAAGATGATCTTAGGCCATCTTGGTGACATTGGAAACCCACTTAGCCTAAAAAGACTACCCGTGCATAGATATTATCCCTAGTCACCCACTTTGAGCTATTGGACCTTTCTTTGCCAAACACATTACAAGCCGTGAGCCCTTCAACTTTTATACCTATTTTGAACCATACTGTAATACCCCAAAAGTTTAGACATTTTTAGTATTATACTTCGAACTCTAGAGTAATAAATTTTAGTTCTTTGGTAGTGCTATGATTAAGGTTGATGTATATTAAGGCCTCAAAAGTGTCCTAGCTAATAGATGAATCAAAACATTTCCTTACCGATTGAATTCTTGAGAAGGATATTGGTATAGTCAGGTTCAAACGAACATATCTCTTGTTATGCTATGAATATCTGACTTAATTACCCACCATCAGATATATAATTGAATTATGTTTCCAACGATATCAATTTTTCCTAAATCCGATATCGGAGCAAGGAGTTGTGCCCATTTTACTCCGTCATGTCAGGCTGGGAAACTGAGTGACAACATTCGTGACAAGCCGTCACGCCCGTGACGGCCTATCACCAATGTCGTCAGCCCTGGGTAGATTTTCACCCCCAGTGATAAGATTTTGTGACAAGCCGTCATGCCCGTAATGGCCTATAACCAATGTCGTCAACCTTAACCAGAAAACCAAGATTTCACCTTTTTGTGACGACAATTCGTGACGACCTATCACCAGTATGACGGTTTTTCATGAATGTCGTCAACTATTTTTCCCAGCAATTGAGGGACGTTTTAGTAAGGGTATTTTGGTCTTTTACCTTCACTTCCCACGACTTATAACCCTCAAGGAGTGTATTATCTTCCATTCTCTTTAGTTAAACATCTCAAAAAGCTCTCGCATACACTCTCAACCACAAGATTAGGGTTTTCTCTTAAGATCATCTCCTCAAGTGCAAGACTAAGGAATTCTTCAAGAACCTTCAGAAACATTAGATCTCTTTCAAGATTTAATCACTAAGGTATGCGTAGTGTTCATCCATGGGTCCCTTTCATCCATGGAGCTCAAGAATCATGTTTTAAATTATAAATTGTGATTTCCTTGTCGTATTATGACTATATTCATGTTGATGATTATTGTTTGGATTCAAAGTTGTATCTTGATGTGTTTTCATGAAGCATGTGAATAGGTTAGTTGAAACCCATAAATCTTGGATGGATTAAGATGGTCGAATTGATAAATATACCTATGCCTTAAAAGAGTGCATGCAAGGTGTTTGATAAAATGCCTAAGGAACTAGAAATCATGCAATATAGCTAAATTGTTACTAAGTGAGGGATTCATGATATGCCCCTATGTTCCAATGATTTTCATATTGATATTGTGTCTTGTAAATGTTGTTGGGATGTTTATGAACTAGTCTTATGAGATTATGCCATGCATATTTGCAAATCCTACTTATGTACAAAATGTATGATATCCAAGCACTTCATGGAATTCCCCAAGTTATAATATTATGGATTGTTGATGTTGGTCACGTACTCAAGTCAGTCATGTGCGTCAATTTCTTTCCATTGAGTCCTGGGGGTACTTGTACCCAAAAAAATATAGTTGTGTGCCTAGAGCCTTGTCATGTTTCATGATCTCCAAAATCAAGTCATGAATCAATAGAAATCAGTCAGTCATGTGACTCAGGAAAACCTCATAATCTCAGTCAGTTATCAGATATCAGAAGTATTCTGTCAGTTAACGAAATTCAATAAGTTTAGTCCAAGTACAGTCAGTTACTCATGTTCAGTCTCTTCAGATGGGAGTAGAAGTTAGCACCGAGCGAACATAAGGATGGGAATGCACCTATTATATGAGGGTGTGATTCTTAGCAGTCATCCTTGCATTCCAGAACTATGTAGCCAGCATAGGTTGAGACATCGCAACCTGTTATATGAGGGTAGATGAGGTGGCTTAACCTGTTATATGAGGGTTCCCACCGTTCTCACTAGAGTTACCTGTTATATAAGGGTTTCTCATACGTTGTCCTTACCAGTGGCCAGGTATTGACACCCTTCCAGTCAGGGCAGAGATTGGACCCTGGCTTAGCCATAATGGCACATATGGGGCATGTCGGTTAAACAAATACCTCCCACAGTTTCAGCATCAGTCTCAGTAAAAGAACTCAGATAGTTCTTCAGATTTCAGTATATCAGGACTGTCTGATACAGTCAATTTAATTACAGTACAGAACTCAAATAGTTCCATCAGATTCAGGACTTTCAGATACAGTTACCCATGTTATCAGAACTACAGTATCCGTCATGATTAGTTATTAGTAAACCATGTATTAGCATATAGATTTAGCTATCATGCATTCATGATCTCAGTTACTATGCATGCATGTTTGCACTGTCATGTTCATATCAGTCAGTCAGTTAGCATTGCTCATACATGTAAACCCTTTTACATTAAGCCTACCTCACTCGTATACTCAGTACATCCCCACGTACTGATACATTTATGATATGGTGCTTTATTTTCATGTTACACTATAGGTCCAGAGACACGATCTCCAAATCCGAAGTAGCAGTAGCATTCCAGTATACAGAGTTGCAGTAAGTCCTCTTCATTCGAGGACGATATGATTTGATTCATTTATTATCTCAGTTAGCTTTCAGTTTTACCGAGTTAGTTGGAGACATATTCCTTTATTTGTTTATTCAGACAATACTTAGAGGCTTTCAGATTTAGTTCAGATTTGTATTTAGTTTTGATTCAGATTCAGTTGTTTTGGGTATTCGTTACCCCACATGGATGTTATGTTTTGACAAATTCTTTATTAATTTGAACCTTATGGCCTATTGTTAATGTTTTCCGCATTCTTCATGTATATTATGCAGTATACAGGTACAGATATCAGTCATGAGTTAGATTGTAGTCCTTCGAGGTCATAAGCACCGTGTAGCATTCTGGTTCAGAAAATCGGGGTGTTACACATACCCTCCTTGAACTTAAAAATTCAACTTTAGGTTAAAATATTAAGTTGGGGATGGTGAAGATTAAAGGACGTAACTTTGGTACACAAAAGTGATAGTGAGTGCCTACGTGCTTAAGCAAAAGAGAAAGGGCCCAACAAAGGAAACAACTGCATGAAATTTGCTAGAAAAAGAAATGGAAGAAAATAGGTGAAGCAAGGAAATAAAAGTGGGCACATTTGTAAAATTAAAGAAATGTCCCATAGTAAAAGGTGGATTAAATAAGTGTAATGGAGATGTTTAAGGAGTGTATAATCCATGATTATTCCTAAGTGATATCCTACTCCACCCCGAACCTACGTTATACATTACAAGCCGCGAGACCTTCATCTTTTATCCCTGTTTTTAACCATACCCTTCTTGAACTTAAAAATTCAACTTTAGGCTAAAAGCCTAAGTTAGGGGTGGTGAAGATTGAAGGAAGTAACTTTGGGCCAAGTAAGTGATAGTGAGTGCACACGTACTTAAGCATTGAAACAAATGAATAGAATGATAAAGGATCCAACAAATGAAAGATTTCATGAATTTTGCTAGAAAAAAAATGGAAGAAAATGGGTGAAGCAAGTAAATAATAGTTGGCACATTTGTAAAAGAAAATAAGTGGCCCATAGTAAAAGGTGGATTAAATAAGTGTAATGAAGACGTTCAAGGAGGGTATAAGCCATGATTGTTCCTAAATGATATCCTATACCACCCCGAACCTACGTTACAAGCTTAAAAAGTCCTTTGAGATCTCCAACCATTTACATTCATTATAGTGGCGACTAAAAATAGGGGCAATATTATGGTATGACACTTGTTAACATAGCGAGTTCTTGTGAGGAAGAGAGTTTTGCACTTTAATTCCTTGTAGCATATTTGGTAGATTGATGTGTGAAATTTTTCTTCTTGTGAGGAGGCATATGAAGAAGTTGAGGTATGTGATTTTGTCATCTGCTGAGAAAAAAGGCAAAAAATAGTATAGTGTGGTTGAGGTCAAAAAGTGAGTCACTCCTAGAGTATCAGTGATTGTTACATTGTTTCTGTTTGAAGTATTTTTCATCCTTTCTTATTGTATTTTATGTTGAGTGGTGTTGGAAGAATAGCTTTGCCCTTGTTTAAAGAGCCACTTGAGGTAGTAATTGAGGTTGATGTCATTGTGATTATTGGGTCATCTTTTTGGGCAATACATTTGCATTGTCTCATGGTAAGGGGTAGTGTTTCTTGAGGACAAGCAAAGCTTTCTGTTGGGGGTGTTGATGAGTGGTGAATTTACAACTCATTCACACTCATCATTCATGCACATTACCATGTTTTGAATGAATAAGTGAGACATTTGTGATTAAATATAATAATATCCACATTTTGTAGGAACATAGGTAATGAGATGAAAATATGTGTGTGCGACCTAAAAAAGATCAAAAGAAGGAAAGAACTACAGTTTGAAGAATTGGAGCAGAACATAGCCTTAGTTACTGCAATTGTGGTAAGTCAAGATTGTTCATCTAATGCGATTGCGTGAATTCTCGATGCGATCGCTGAAAATATGATGCAATTGCGGCATCACAGGATTTTTCCCTGGGGAAGAATTGTTATTTCAGTAATTCTTTCCTAAATCATTAAAACAAGACTTAAATCCTATCTCTTGATATCATTCCACTACTTCGAATAGTTGTAACTTTGTCTAGTGCTTAGTTTCCATTCTTGGAGAACAAAATATTTTATTAATTTTGGGTTTAAGAATACATTGGAGTATCTTCCAAGTAAAGGATTAGCTAACTCCAATTGAAGATTTGTGGATGTTTAATGTTGGAAGTATCATTCACATAGTCTTTCATAGGGGTGATTTACTTGTGTATTTACTAGTTTGTGATGTTGGGTTCTATTATTGTTTGAGTAAAGTGGTTTTATTTATGAGTGAAAGCCTCAAATACCGAAAAATGGATTTGTCGGTGAAAACATCAAGCCCTTGAAAGCCTAAACCATCCTTGAGAAAGCGGTTTGGGTGAACATTTGGAACTCACATTATCCTTGAATGGGAGATATGGGAACCACAACTATAATAGACAATTATTGGGTTTAGTTATCTAATTTTCACTATCTTAGATATAAGGGTAATTATGAGGTTGACTATACCTAGGCTAATATCCTAGAAATAGGTGTGCCTAATTGAGGTATTGGGTGGTTTTTAATTGACCCACTCATTGGGTACTCGAAAGGGTCAATGAGTGACACCCTTGAAGCTTTGTTGACAAACTAGCCACAAGGAATTCCAACCTAGCCTACCACATCACAAGCCTTTAGAATTTCCATCAAGTCATTACACTCCCATGCATAAGTTGCCCCTAGGAAGGCATAATCCCAAGATCCGCTCTTAGTTGATTAATCTCTACATATTTGTAACCCCGAATTAATACTAGAAAATCCTAAAAAAAAATATAAGTTGTGACACCTTTAAAACCCCCCATTTTTACATTCTTGTACTCTAGGTTTCAATTTAAACGAGTATCCATTATTTCGAGTTAATTTGATCACCACGCACATTGTGACTCATGGATTTGACCTCGACTCAAAGTTAGATAAATATATTGACGATGACCGCCTTGAACTTAAATTGACATGTAACTTTAGTGTTATCTGATAGTAATGAAAGAAAGAAAGAAAAATGAAATTTAAGAATGAATAAATAACCAACTCACATTTGCCTATAATAACCTCTTAAAGAACACCTAAGTCGGGACATGCCACCTACATGACCAAAAAGAATCCAAAAAATACTGAATTAATAAATAAAGAATAATGAAATGATAAGGCCTTTCAAAGGATTATGGATCACCGCTTCATAACAACTCAATAGACGTGGTAATCAACCGATTGCTACATAGGAGGAAAAAAAGAAGTCTCCAGACCCTACATTATGAAATGATGTAGAATCCTAGGACGTTAAGTGGGATAAAGACTGGAATGTAATTCAGTGAAAGTGATAACATGATTCTATGTCAAAAAATTATAAAAAATCACATGCACACATTCATATATACGTATGTAGGATGAAGGGATAGTGTAAGGGTCATGAACTTGATAGTTTTAAAGCCAGCAATATGGATTGTGCAACTCTATCCGTCCTAAAGCCACCGATAGGCTATATGTGTTCAGCTCCCCCTGCTGAACGGACCCCAGTGCATGTTAGCCACACAATCAGAGAAAAATCCAAGGGCAAACTAAAGCCACCGTGGGCAATAACCATCCATAACATACAAATATATGTGTGTGTATATATATATATTTCAAGTGTGTCTCAAGCACACAATCATATAAAACCCCAACGTCGACAAACGTCCTTTTAGTGTCCGTACCCTCGTGACCTAAACCTTAACGGTGAGCTACATAACCACCTTTAAGGCCAAATTAAAACAATTTGCACATAGAATCAACTAGTAACCTAGGAGTCATTTATTAAGGCATTTACCACTTGGTATCGTCATATACCAGTACTCTTGGAAGCTAATATTTTTATGCCAAACCAATTTGCACAACCAAATTGGACTCCCAAGTTCCATTAAAATCAAAACCATGGCCACCAACGCTATCCAAATCTATTCTCATATCTATTTAATCCATTAACGCAATGCATTAGTTTCAGAAGCAAGCTAAACCATGCAATTTCCCATAGTAAAAATCAAATTTACAAAGTTGGATGAGGTTCATGCTATTCCAAGACAAAATTCATCCAATTTAGGGAAAACCATGCCCCTCATTCTAAACATTAAAAATAATGTACCAATTCAGTCCCAAAAATATCAATTTAAGGCATGACCAATCAATGCATAATATGGGACAAGTAATTCAATCAGTAACAACGACAATCACTCAACCCAATTTTAAATGCACAATTTAAGTCACATGAAAACAAATTAAATTTATGCCACAAAGTAAAATTTAATTTTAGGAAATAGAAACATGCCTGAAACGAATTTGAAGTCAATTTGTAGTTTGATGGTCAGAGTAGTGATTTCTTGTAAAACCCTTAAGCTTTCTTAGTTTAGGTGTTAGAGAAGAGAATAAGAGTGTTTGATCTTTTTAACTAAATAGGAAAAGGCCAATTTTTTTATCAATTGTGGAAAAGGTGAAAAGACCAAAAGGCCCTAACCCTAAGTGAAAAAATCAAAACTGGATGAAATTTGCACGTCATCATGACACGACCTTATCGCGGAGGTTATCTTCAATGCCATGAAATATCGTGGAGGCTAACCTATATGGCAAAGTGATATTGCGCAGGCACAGTGCTTTGGAGTTCCAAAATAGCCTCAAACCCCTTTTAAAATTCTTAAACTTTTTCAAATTACCCTTTTAACATCCCTAAACATAATTCAATTCAAAAATTTATATTAAGCACGAGGGGAAGTCAAAAATAAAATGATCAAAATTTTAAGGGGTCTTAAAAATATATACATGCTATGGTGAAACATCCACACTCTAGCCACGACCTACAAAAAATAATTTCCATCCATGAAATAAATCTCAAACACAAGTGTCTTCCAATGTTCTTTTACCAATAACTCGATAGAACTTTCTAAATACTGAAACATTCCACATTTAGCAATAAAAAAGGACATAATCGTAATTCAACGAAAATTCATTTGCATTGAACACACCAAACAACATGCACTAACAAGACACAATACAAAATAGCTAACATGCTTATATAGAACGAATTGAATTTAAATTACTATACCATCACAAACCACAAATAAAGCTAGCACAACTATTCTATGTCGGATCTTTGACCTTCCGTGCAATTTCTGCTTACTCTTGGTCTCGAACATGCATATAAAAACTAATTAATAAAATGACTTACCATGTTGAAAATTACAACTCACAATAAACCCCTAAGGTCAAGTTCATGATCAATCCCTTTCTATTCTAAGGTTGTCCTACCGTAATTAATCTAAAACTGCCAATACCATGGATAAATTAGTGAATTAATAAAATATAAGGGTAAATTATAAGTTAATAATAAAAAACCATTAACTTATTACTTAATTTGCTCCCATTCACTAGAAAATAACCAAAATCAGACTTATAATCTTTTGCAAACTCCATAAATTAACAATTCCAAGGCTTAATTAACAATTACCAGATTAAAAAAAAGAAAAGCCTTTCTTAACGAAGCCAAACAATAAGAATCTGGAGAAAATCGCCCCAAAATTGCTCCTCCTTTACACAAAATATATTTTATTAAAATAAATCGTTTTGGGAGAATATTTAACAAAATCTGGTATTTTTGCCACTATAGTAGCATAAACTGCTATAATAGCAGTACTATAGCGGCACCTATCGCTATAACTGGCATTGGGTAGATCTGACAGTCGCAATAATGAAAATTTCTTTGCTATAGCAACACTTTTCTATAGTGGTGTGCATGACGCTACAACAACTTTGAGAGGACAAAATATTCAATTTTGCTCAAAAATCTCAATTTTTTCAACACACCTTAATTTCGGGACATTTCAAATATTGCCCTTTATGCTAAGATCAATTTCGGGAGTTCTACTTATCTAAATTTGATTTCGTAAATTCCTGCGGGTTCCTTATCATTTTAGATAACTAAAATCAAATAAAAACCACAAAACTTGACCAAATTACTCTAAAACTTCCCTAGACTCTACCTTACTCTAGTTTGACTGAAACTATCCCAACTAAAATTTATAACTTTAAATCCAAGTAGATTTTTAACATGGGATTGAGAGGTTTATACATAATAACAAAAATGGTTGTTAAAACAAATATGAATTTATCCATCGTTCATTCCTAAATGATCAAATATGACAATAGGCTAAGAGAAGAAATATAGAGTACCTGCATGTCAAGACGCGATTTATGAGCTGTGATGGAACCCACTACATTCCTCCTATAGGTAAGCAAAACCATATCCCGGAGCTAGACGCAATGGTCTAACTTGGTGGAAAGTGGAATAAAAGATGGAAATAAATAATTTAAAGACTTAAATAAAATATAGTCATAAAGATCAAATAGATAGATAGAAAGTCAACGACCATTCAAGACTCAGTAATGCCGGTACAAGCTGTTGACATTACTGGATAAAAATTTTATATCCAGTTTTTAATACAGTGAACCAAACACTTGATAAATAGTCAAGTTCAAACACTACAATCCCTACATTACTAATCCCATCATTGCTAATCCCTGTATTACTAATTCATGCATTACGTACCTTCGTACGAAATGACCCCTATGAGTACTAAATAGTCAAATGCAATCCTTCTTGAAGAGAAAAGACTAGACATAGATAAATTTAAGGAGAAAGGGTAACTCAAACTCGAAGAGCTCACCCAATCTCTAAAATCACTTAGCTCAATCGACAAATCAATGATGAAACCTAGTACTTGGATTTGCACCAAAAATGTATAGAAGTGTAGTACGAGTACCAAAACCACGTTACTCAATAGACATCATTGGTTGACTGAGCTAAATCATGATATAAATATGATAAGATAAAATATAGAATAAGCTAAGTCAAGGTAAAAGGGGCAAACCTGGAAATTAGCTCCAACAGAAATGTACATTAATAAATGAATGCATAGAAGATAATAACAAAAAGAACATATAATTAAATCTAAATAATTGCCCCCATAAGCCAGTAAGTGCGGAAAAGTAAATAATCCAACGCAAGCCCCATAAGCCTGGAGGGTACTATCGAGGGAACTAAAAATTGAATAGCTATAAATCACCAAATTACATGCGATAACCAAGAGTCCATCCGAACAGTATTATCCCATACATAATCCCTAAAACTGGACTTAACATAAACTTAATAACATCTCATCATTATTCTTATTTGAGGACTAGAACCGGAATACATATATTACTCTATGTTTGAGATTTCATATTAGCATCCATTTGAGGTAATTTGTTTATGACTAGGCTAAGGTATCTAAGTTCATTTCTAGAAGACAAGTAAGCCATAACTAGCCCTATGATAGCAATCCTTCCCAAAAAGAACAAATAAGTCAATCCTAACCAAAATAATAACAAATAATGTATTTTCCCTTAAACTTAAGAAACTAAGGACAATCGTGATCTAAACATGAAAGCTAAGAAATTTCACCTAGCTTGAGTAACTAAGGAATTTTTCATTCTAAACATGAAAAATGAAGCCCAAATCACCTAATAAATGAATAACTACACTAATTACTCTATGTTTGTGATATTATATTAGCATAAATGATCTAAACAAACAAAATATTCTCATTAATACTTCTAACTTATAAATCCCACACCATATCAAGAATAATATCATAAGTATACTATGAGATAGTTCAATCAATGAATAGGGTAAACCTAACCTACTCTAACACCAAAGAAAAGCCCTAAAAATTTGCTAAATCACTGATTTCCCGTTCCAAAAAGCTTCTTTAAGGTATCACGCTATCAAAATCACAATATATTCATGAAATTAATAACAATGATACCCATATTTCACTATTGTTCTTTAGGTAAAAAATTACATTAAAATCTCTTGTGAGGCCCGCTTATGGAAATTGCATTTTCGAAACCAGCTCAATGTCACGCTATGATCAAGGTATATTTACCCTTAAAATGGGTAAAATCTGAGATATAATGGATCTAAAATCAAGTCACCAAGCTTTTAGGAATTAAAAAAAAAGAATGGAGAAGCCAACTATGAAAATAATGAAATCTTACCGCAAATTCTATGAGAAATCGCGTAAATTAATGCTGCTAAGTTGTACAATCACCAATAAGTGATTCTCTCAAGAACTCTTACTTGTTAGTGATTAAGATTTTAGAGAATGAGTGAAGATGGTAAAAAATCAAGCTAAGTCGATATTTATACCCTTCCTAGGAGCACAGGTGACGTTAAAGCAAACACTGGGTTGCTTTAGATGTTTTTGCTAAAGCACCTGGTACTGCCAAAAGAGGTATCCAACCCCATAAGTAAGGTCACTAAAGCGGGCCACGCGACACTTTAATGCTTGTCGATAAAATGCCTAGGTGCATCTAAAGCAGTACCTTCTTGGCTGAGTAGGCCCACTAAAGTGCCCAAAAAGATACTAAAGTGCCCTTCACTAAAGCACCCAAAGGGCCTCTTTAGCAGTGGAATAAGATATCAAGCACCAGCTGGAGTCTTGGAATTTTTTTGAGTCTCCACTAACCCCTTAGGATTCTTCCTGAATCCTATATGCAAAAACAAACTATGCTACCCTATGAAATTCAACGTTACAGACTCAATGGAACAGTTGAAATTTCCATCAGTAGTCATTTCACCATTTCTTTGAAGAATCTCAAAGGGTCAAATATATCTGGGGCTAAGATTACCTTTCCTTTTAAACATCTTCACACCCTTGATGTGTGATACATGGAGGAATGCTGGATCACTAACTCCAAATCTCAAGGCATGAAGTCTACAATCTATATAAGCCTTCTTTACAAACTATGATACCCTTAACCTATCTTGAATCACCATGAATCTATCCAATGACCCTTAAAGAAAATTGGGTAACACGGGGCCTAATGTTGAAAGTCTCTAACTATCTGATCAGAGAATGACATTGTCTACCATACAAAGCCTTAAAAGTTGCCTTCTCAATTCTCGAATGGTAGCTATTAATACACGTGAACTCTACTAAGGCTTAGTATTTCTCCAACTGACCTCTAAAATACATAACCAAGGTTTTGAGCATATCCTTGAGAACCTGAATAGTTCGCTGCGATTTCCTATCGATCTGAGGATGGAAAGTTGTACTAAGATCAACCTAAGTACCCAAATACTCCTGAAACTCTATCAAAAAAGTAGAAATAAACACTGAACCTTGGTCTAAAAAGATATATAGGCACACTATAAAAAAACTCTCTCACTAACATTGATACATGCTAAACTCTAAGCGCTGAAGGGCATCTGAATAGGAATGAAATGTGTCGACTTGGTCAACCAATCTATAATAACCTAAATACCATTGGAACTAAGAGATGTATGAGGCATTTCACTAACAAATTCCATGGTAATCCGTTCCTATTTCCACTCATAAAAGTGCAATCTCTGAATTAATCCATAGTTCACTGATGCTCGACTTTCACCTATTGAAAACATAGGATACAAGCTACAAAGTTTGCAACATCTCTCATCATGCCACTCTATAAATAATATAGTTTGAAATATTTATACATCTTAGCTGTACCTGGGTGAATAGAACATATGGAGCTGTGAGCCTCATGTAAAATTGACTGAATAAAATCATCAACCCTTGGAACACAAATATGACTAAAAAATCTCACACACCCTCAAAATATAAGGTATCCCTCTTGGAATTACAATTCAACAATTGATCACAGATGATGCAAAGTCTCTTATCCTCAAACTGGCGATTCAAAATCTTCTCAAATTGCTAGGGCCTCACCTCAACACTAGCAAGAATCCTTCTAGGGTCTGAAATATCAAGTTGTACTATCAAGTTGGATAAGGGCTGAATGTCCCATGCCAACAACCTTTAAGAAACTTAAATACAAGCCAAGCTAACCATACCCACAACCTTTTGGCTCAAGGTATCCTCTACCATATTCACCCCGCTCGAATGATACAAGATTGAGATATCATAATTCTTAAGCAACTTAATCTATCTATGTTGCGTTGTATTAAGATCTCTCTGGGTCATAAGAAGATGAAAATTATAATGATCCATGCAGATCTAACAATAAACACCAAAAAGATAATGCCTCCAAATCCTAAGCGCAAAAACTACGACCGATAACTCCAAATCATCAGTGGGATAGTTGAACTTTTGCACCTTTATTTACCTCCACACTTAAGTGATAACATGACCCTGCTAAATCAATACACAACCTAAACCAACAGTAGAAGCATCACAATAAGTGGTGAATTCCTCACCCATAATAAGAAAAGTTAAAATAGGTAATAAAGTGAGAAATCCCTTGAGCTTGCTAAAGCTTGACTCACACTCCTCAGACCATAAAAAAGTAACCTCTTTTTGAGTCAATCTGGTAGTCGGTGCTACAATAGTAGGAAAACACTCAATGAAACTTCTATAATAACCTTTCAAATCAATGAACCTACGAACCTCGGTCGAAGATATAAGTTATGAACAATCATGAATAACCTCAATCTTTATTAGGTCCACCATATTCCTATCCTTAGACACCACAGGCTTATGGAATGTCACAAAATCAAGACAAAACTCACACATAGAGAAGTTTACAATAAGTATATGATCTCTCAAAATTTTGAAGCACAATCCTAAATGTTGCTTTTGGTCTTTCCAAATCTTTTAATACACAAGGATGTTATCAATGAACAACAATCACAAAGAAATCAAAATAAGGCTTGAACACATGGTTTAACAAATCCATAAATGTGTCTAGGATGTTCGTCAACCCAAAAGACATCACTAGGAACTCATAATGATCATAACGGGTCCTAAAGGCTATCTTTAAGATATCCCCCGCCGAATCATCAACTAATGGTAATTAAACATTAAATAAATCTTAAAGAACATTGTTGCTCCTTAAGTTGGTCAAATGAATAATCTACGCCTGACATAGGATAATAGTTCTTCATCGTTACCTTTTTAAGCTACCTATAATCAATACACATGCACATAGAGCAATTATTCTTCTTCACAAACAACACAAGATCTCCTAAATAAGACATATTTTGTCTAATGAAACCCTTACCATGAAAATCCTAAAGTTGAGAATTCAACTCCTTAAGATAGGTAAGAACCATACGATAAGGTTCCATAGAAATAGGTCGGGTGCCCGACTAAAGATCAATAACAAAATCAATACTATACTCAGAAGGAAGGCCAGATAGATTTGTAGGAAAATATCTTGAAACTCATGAACTATTGGAATAGAGTCAAGCGACAGACTCTCAACACTAACATCATGCATATAAGTTAGATAAGACACACAACCCCTTTAAATAAGCCTCCTAGAATGAATATATGAAATAATACCCGTCGGTTCATGGCTAATAACTTCTCTCCCCATGATAAAAGGCATGTCGAGTATAGCTAAGGTAACAATTTTAGAAAAACAATCTAGGACCGCATGATAGTGGGATAACCAGTCCATGCTCAATATCATATCAAAATCCACCGTGTCTAATATAATAAGATCAACATGAGTATCAAACTCTCGAACAGTCACAATACATAATATGAAAACCAAATCCAGTACTAAAATATCACAAATGGGAGTAGATACACATAATGACATTGATAAAAAATCCTAAGATAACTCTAATCATATAGCATTATAAGAAGACACATAAAAATAAGTGAATCCTAGATCAAATAACAAAAAAGCCGACTGAAGGCATACCAAAAACATACCTGTAATAATAACATCTAAAGACTCAGCGTCAGGTCTAGAAGGCACTACGTACAACTGACCACACCCTCCAGTTAGTTGGGCTCCTAACTGGACTCCAAAGTGGTCTTCAATCCTACCTACTTGAGAACCTCTACGAGCACCCTAGGGTCCACACATATGTACAAGCATTTATCACGCCCAAACCAGGACCTATTCATGATGGGTTTCTCAAGTTCATCAAGGGCTATAGACTACCCCCTGCACCTAACCAAACAAAACACAGTAACCTCAATAGTGCATGAATTTAGAACATATAACAAGAGAGCATAACATAAGCTCAAGGTATTTAAGGAATATCTTTAATCGATAACTGGTATCCAACCAAAAACGACCAACCAACATCACCACCCATGTCTATAGAAATCAACAAAGCATTTTTAACAAAGCAAAAATAAATATTATCAGGATATGACCCCGACCCTAACAATGACAACGATAATGTGAACTCTCAATTATAATTTATAAATAAAAAATGATAAAATGTACAAGTCTTCTAGAGAATAGAAGCTCAATATTTCACCACCAACGACTGTCAAACTGAGTCTATCCACCTAATATTGCACGGGATATATAGAAGTATCTTCTGTGCCTGCATCGCATGAGAATGAAATATCTTGAGATGGTTAGTGGTTTGATCACTAGTATGTAACTCAGGAATAGGGGATAAAATATAGCTAGGTCAAATCCAACTCAAAACCATGTGAACATCATTTTATACATATATGGATAATATGCTAGGAAAGGGAACAAGGCTTAACATGCACTTTAAACTTTAGCCTGGATCATGTAGCTCAACTGTCATAATATAAAAAGACACCTACAAGCTATATGGGTACAACTCTTTCCTAGCTAAAAGGTCATCAATACGAGTAGCTACACGAACTAGAGAATGTACATAAGCACCATAAGGGAACTTGAACTTGATGACTTAATAACTTAATCATGTAATATATTATGGGGAAGTTGAACCTCCTACCCATGTAATAAATGGGACTCGAACCAACCGGTCATTTAGACCCCCACGCCGGCAACCAGAGTTTCTAGTATTAGTCCCTAGGGACCTCCACTTTCATGACTCAACTACACAACCCTATTTTAAAAGCACAATTGAAAAATTTATTACATATTCCCATTCATTAAGCCATAATACATGTTTAGGAATACACTATTGGTATTGTCATACCAACTACGCTTGCAAGGTAACATCAACATGCCATCATAATTCCATTAACTTTAGAAAATGACTACCTTTGTTCATTAAATCAAACCATCATGTTTCAATGACCTCTTTATATCATGCGATTGTTACAAAAATAGTTTAATGCAATTTTTACTCATATTCAAATCAACTTTAATAAAATTCGGCTGGGACCATTACAAATTCAATTGTTAATATTTTCAAAATTTTGGGAAATCACAATCCCCTAGTTTATTCACTGTACCCGTGCATCAAATTAGTTTCAAAACCACCATTTAATCATAACCAATGCATATATAAACAAGAAACATCACATAAACAATAATCATTCAAAACCCTTAGCCTATGTTGAAAACCCACTTTCAAAACCATCCAATTAAACTATTCAAATACATGTTTTTCATAAATTGAGATTTAGGGAAGAGTGACATGCCTTAGATGCCAAGTTTTAAGGAGAGAATTTAACCCTTGAGACCTTGGATGACCTACTTTTTAGAAACCCTAAGTATCTTTCTTGAAGGAATCTAGAGATAATAAAGAGTGTCTTTGATGTGTTAAAGTGTGGAAGGAATACCCAGGGTGTTTTATGGATGTGGGGGTCTAAATGTGCAAAGTGGGCAAATGTCCAAAGTTCCCTCAACTTGAAAACTAATAAAATTATCGCCAATGACTGTGGGTCGCATGACGACTCATAATGTCACATTACGACTCGACACTACGAGTCGTAGCCAAGACAGTGTCATTAGGAACACATACTATTGACCACACGACTTGCATAATATGACTCATAGGGTCCTTGTCGTCACCAGGACACCAACACTTGGAACATACACTGGTTTGACTATGATTGGGATGTCACAACTCGTAATGAGTCCATGCAACTCGTTGGGAGAAAATTGTACTCAGAATAGATAACATAGCCACACATACTAGTTATGTTACGATTTGGTCCTAGTGACTTGTCAAGACTCCCTACGACTCGTAAGGAATGTCGTAATCATAAAAGTGAGGATACAATTTTTGAAATTTCAATTACCAAGAATCCAAGGTGTTACATTCTCCCCCACCCTCCACAAAGAATTATTCATCCTTGAATTATGAGACAATGCACTTATTAGTATTATTTAACACAGAGACACACCCACTCTTACCTTTAACAATGACTAAAAATAAAGATATTAAGAAATTCACAATATCCATTTACAAAGACAGAAAACAAAGGTGCTATGGAGTACATATACCTCTTGCACAATTATCCGAAGCAGGAAACAAGAATGGGTACTTCTGCTTTATGTCCTCTTTAGCTTCCTAAGTAGCTTCTTCATGATTTTAGTTTCTCCATAAAACCTTTACCAAAGCCACGTTCATCACACATTTGTTGATCCAAAATACCAATCAGGACTACCTCATAGGACAAGGAATCCAAGACACTCACACTCTTTAAAGAAACAACCAAGGAAGGATAACCCATATATTTACACAACATTGACACATAGATAACCGAAAGAATAGAACCCAAAGTCAAAGAAAATTCTAACTCATAATCTATATTGCCCACTTGCCTCAAAATATTATATGGACCAATATATCAGGAATTGAGCTTCCCCTTCTTTCAAAACCATATCACTTCTTTCAAGGGAGACACCTTCAAGAATACCAAATCATCCATATCAAACTTATAGTCTCTTTGCCTTACATCAACTTTGGACCCTTGTCAACTTTGGGCGATCTTATGCCTATCCTTAATCAGCTTCACCTTCTCCATAGCTTGGTGAACCAAGTTGGGACCATACAACCTATTCTCGCCAACCAAAAACCACCCAATAAGGGACCTACATCTCCTTCCATATAAAAGCTTAAACGGATCCATCCTAATACAAGAGTGATAACTATTATTATAAGCAAACATAACGAGAGGCAAATGGTAAACCCAACTACACCCAAAATCGATCACATAAGACCTCAACATATCTTCCAAGGTATGTATAGTCCTGTCCACTTATCCATTCATCTGCAGATGGAAAGTGGTGCTAAGGTTGACCTTAGTCCCCAAACCTCTATGAAAGAAATGCCAAAAGTGAAATGAGAACTAAGTACCTCAATTAGATATGATGGAAACTAGAGTAACATGCAACTTTACAATCTCCTTAATGAAGAGCTTAGTGTAATCCTCCACTGAATAATTACTCCTCATTGGTAAGAAGTGAGTAAACTTAATTATCCTATCCACAATGACCCAAATAGATTCAAACTGTTGGCGAGACTGCAGAAGACCAGTTACAAAATCTATATTAGTTATTTCCCATTTCCACATGGGTAAATCAATCTCTTAAGACAAACCACCAGGCCTCAAGTACTCCACCTTCACTTGTTGAAAAACTAAACACTTAGCCAGAAAATTGGACATATCCCTCTACAAGTTATTCCACTAATAAATGTCTCTTAAGTTGTGATACATCTTTATCAAACTAGGATGTATGGTATACCTCGACTCATGAGATTCAGTAAAAATCCTCTCTCACATCCCATCAACATCTGGAACACATAACCTTCCTTAGTACCTAAAGTTACCACCACCGCCAATCTCAACAACCATCTCTTTCTACTGACCCACATCATCCTTGATCCATATCAAGATAGGACCAAAACCTACTTCTCCTTTACCTTATTTCTAAAAGATGACTTTGCCACCTCTTGCACAATCACAACACTATCCTTAGAATCAAAAAGACAAACTCCAAGTTAGCCAAATAGTGAATATCCTTTACTAGTCCTCACTTCTCCATATCTACATGAGATAAAATTCCCATGGACAACCTGCTAAGAGCATCAACAACCATGATATCTTTACCTGGTTGATAATGGAGACTCATGTCGTGGTCTTTGAGAAACTCAAGCTATCTCCTCTGTCTGAGGTTATACTTCTTCTGGGTAAACACATACGAAAAACTTTTATGGTTCGAGAAGATGTCAATATAGACCATATAAAAATACTGATGCCAAATATTCAAAGCAAAGACCACAACCAACAAATCCAAATCATGAGTCCAATAGTTCTTCTCATATACCTTTAACTGCCTAGAAACATATGCAACAACCTTTCTATGCTGCATCAACGCATAATCCAATACTATATGAGATGCATCACAATAAACAAAAAAACCATCGGTACCCTTGGGTAGAGTAAAAATTAGACCCAAAGTTAACTTATCCTTCAATGTCTCATAAATACCCTCACAAGCATTATACCACAAGAAAATTGCCTTCTTTTGAGTTAACTTAGTCAATAAGGTAGCAATAGAAGAGAAGATTTGCTCAAACCTCCTATAATAACCGGCTAAACCCTAAAAAAGCTCCAAATGTTATTTAGTGTCATGGTCCAAGGCCACTTCTTAACCACCACAACTTTCTGTGGAACCTCCATAATCCCTTTTATTGAAACAACATGACCTAAATAGGTCACAACATTTAATAAGAATTCACACATTGAGAACTTTGCATACAACCGTTGATACTTCAAGGTTTGCAACACAAGGAAAATGTGATCAACATGATCCACATCACTCTTAGAAAACACCAAAATATCTTCAATAAATATACTTATGATTAAGTCCAAGAACTGATAGAGTACTTAGTTCATAAGATCCATAAATACCGCTGGGGCACTAGTTAAACCAAAGGACATCACCAAAAACACAAAACGACCACGACCATATTGGGTTCGAAAAGCTTTCTTAGGGATATCCACTTCCCTAATCTTAAACTGATGGTAACTCGGCCAAAGATCAATCTTAGAGAAGAGATTAGCACCCCGAAGCTCATCAAAGAGATCATTAATCCTAGGAAGTGGATACTTATTCTTCACAGTCACCTGGTTTAATTAATAGTCATCTATACATATCCGAAGGAACCCATCCTTCTTACGCATGAATAGTACTAGAGTACCACAAAGAGAGACACTAAGGAGAATAAAACCCTTATCTAGAAGATCTTTCAACTTCTCCTTAAGTTTTTTCAACACAGGAGGAGCCATTTTGTAAGGAGGGATAAAAACAGGACGAGTGTCCAGAGAAAGATCAATTCAAAAATAAATTTCCCTCTAGAGAGGAACACCAGGAAGATCATCGGGGAACACTTTGGGAATTTCACAGTCCTCTATGATAGATTGTAATGAATGACCCTCAGAACTAGAATCCTTAGCATGTACTTAATGGTAGAGGCACCCTTTGGAAATAAATTTTTGAGCTCTCGAATATGAAATGAAAATTCCCTAAGGCACTAGGGAACTACCTTCCCATTTAATCATTGGATTAGTAGGGAAGTAGAAATTGAGCCTTTGGGTTTGAGAATTAATAGACGCATAGCACCAATGCAACCAATACATCCCCAAAATCACATCTAAGTCTAACATGTCCAACTCTGTCAGATCCACCAAGGTCTCCCTACTATAGAACGACATCATACAACCATTTTAGATCTTTCTAGCCACAATGGAGTCACCCACTAGGGTGGACACAAATAAGGGATCCTAAATAAACTTGGGATCAAACCTAAAATAAATGGCCACTGAGGGGTCACATAAGAGAGGGTAGACCTTGGATTAATTAGACAATATACATCACGAGAGAAAAGTTTGAACATACTAGTAACAATATTAGGGTATGACTCATAATCCTGGAGGGTGGCGAGACCCTATAGATGATTCTGACTAGTGTTTGAGCCAGAACGAAGAAATAGTACCCTTTGGTGTAGTAGCCGATGAAGTACCAATAACGATATTATTTTCCCTAGAATCAAGCCTAGAAGGACAATCCCTCGCATATGACCAATATGAACATATTTAGATCACTTATTCCTCCCTTTTTCAGAAACACCATGATAAACCTGACTACTAAATCTACAAGGGGATATGATGGAGCTGACTGATCCCTACTAGTGTGAGGTTGGGCACCCTATTCCCTGGGACTAACAATATTCTTAAAATAATGATCATAGATGACTTTGAATAAGGAGCACTACCAAGAATTATCCCACTTATTCTTAGACCATTTTCCACCATCTCCACCACTCTGCTGTTGACCTCTACCCTAATCTGAATACCAAAACTTTTTAATCTGGATTTCACTCATATCTTCTTGCTTTTTCTTTTCCTCTTCTACTTGTTGCATATACACCACAAGTCTATAGATGTCCATATCCTTGTTTGATAAGGCAACCTTTCTTTCAAAAATTAAATTATGGGATAATCCAGAAGCAAACTTCCACATTATAGTCCTCATTATAGACACTAATTCTAGAGCATATCACAAATGAAGTTGAAACTTCAAGTCATACTCCTTTACTGTTATCCTGTCTTGCTTCAAATTCACCAATTCCTCAACCTTCTTCTCCCTCAAATCCAAAGGAAAGAAACGATCGAGAAAAGCACTAGAGTAGTCATCCCATAAAGTGGGCTCAACATCATCCCCCATAGAATGATCCCATTTCTTATACACCACAACCTTGAAATGATAAGCATCCAACTTCACACCCTCCACATTAGTATCATGCATCATACGAAAAATTATTTCCATCTCATCAATGAAATTTTAAGTATCTTTCTCAACCTTAGAACTAGTAAAAGTCGGAGAACTTAACCTTATAAATTGGAAAACTCTAATAACCTTAAAAGATAGAGCAATAGAAGCAATACACTCAGTCTGAGAGGCCACAAACTAGGTAAGCAAATGGATTGACAAGCAAAACTAAAACATAGACACAACAGCTTGAGGTGTCTGAGGAGGGCTAGGTGAATCGATGTAAATCCACTAGGGAAATCAAAAGCAGTGACCCTAGATAGGGTCTAAACTTCTTGAATAGGATGAGATCTATCCATATTGTCCACAGGACATATGAGTTTCTACTAGCATTAAAAATTCTATGAGGCATGATCTGAAAAAGGAAATATATGGTAATTAGAGCAGATTAAAACATCTTAGACTCTATAGTCCAAAATAGAACTACAAGAAAAGAAAACATTCCTAAATGCCTCGTAGCCTCTTCTTTATAAGTGTGGCGCACTACACACACTTAAAGAAGAGACTTTACTTTACACGACTTTACGGACACCCAATGATACCAAACGTGGCTCTGATACAAACTTTATCATGACCTAAACTAGGGCCCGGCCATGATGAGTATCTCAAATCCTGCAAGGACTGGAGATCACCCCCCGCACCTAACCAAGCAGAACATACTACCCCCAATATTGGATGAATTTTGAACATATAACAAGATAGCATAAGATAAGATCAAGGAATTCAAGACATGTCTATAATCGATAATCGGTAACCAACAAAAAAAGGCCAACCAACATCACCACCCAAGCCAGAGTAATCCATAAATACTTCTAACAAAAATGAAATCTGTAAAGTGTCTGGACATGCCTCGACCCAGACTATGACAATGACATTATGAATGATAAAGTGAAGTCTCTATTACAATCTATGAATAAAAATGGATGATATGTCTTATTCTTACAGAGAATAGAAGATCACCACTTTACCATCAATGACCAACAAACCGAGCCAATCCACCTATTATTGTGTGAGAAAAGTAGAAGTATCTTTGATACCAGCATCGCGTGGGGATATAATGTATGGAGACGGTTAGTAGGTTGAGCACAAGGATGTAACTCAGGAATAGAGGAAAAAATAAAGCTAGGTTAAATCCAATTCAAAACTATGTGAACATCATCATATACATACATAAATAATCTGTCGAGAATGGGAAGAAGTCTTACATGTACTTTAAACTTTAGGCTTGATCGTGTAGCTCAATCATCACAACATAAAAGGACACCCATGAGATATATAGATCCATCACTTCCCCAGCTGGAAGGGACTCAATAGGAGTAGCCCATGAACTGGAGAATGTACATATGCACCATGGGGGACTCAAACCTCCCGGCGTATCAATGTGACTTAAGCACCCAATCATATAATACAATATGTGATACTTAAACCAATCATATAATAAAGGGGACTTGAACCACTCAATTATTTAGACCCCCACGTCAGTAGCAATGATATCTAATATTGGTCCCTCGGGACCTACACTTTCACGACTCAGCTACACAACCCTCTTTTAAAGCCTAATTAAAACATTTATCACACATTCCCATTAATTAAATGAAAATACATATTTTGGCATACACTGTTGGAATCATCATTCCAACTATATTTGCAAGGTAATATCAACATTCCTTCACAATTCAATTAACTTGAGAAAATAACTCCCTTTGCTCATTAAATCAAACCACTATGTTTTAATAACCTCTTTAAATCATGCGGTTGTTTCGAAAATAGTTCAATGTAATTTTTACTTAAACTCAAACCACTTTCATAAAATTGGGATGGGGTTATTACCAATTCTATTATTAATATTCACAAAATTTAGGGAAATCAGAATCTCCTAGTTTATTCACCATACACATGCATCAAATTGGTTTAAAAACCACTATATAATCATAACCAATGCATATATAAACGTGAAACATCACATAAACAACAATCATTAAAAACCCTCAACCCATGTTGAAAACCCACATTCAAAACCATCAAATTAAACCATTCAAATACATGTTTTTCATAAATTAAGATTTAGGGAAGGGTAGCATTCCTGAGGTACTAAGTTTTATGAAGAGAATTTAACCCTTGAGCCCTTGGATAACCTACTTCTTCGAAACTCTGAGTATCTTGCTTTAAGGAGTTTAGAGAGAATAAAGAGTGTCTTTGTGTTAAAGTGTGGAAGGAATTCTCCAAGTATATTTTATGGATGTGGGGTCTAAATGCGTATTCTGGAGAAATGTCAAAAGTTCCCTCAACTTAAAAATAGAAAAATTATCGTCAGTGACTATGGGTCACATGGCAACTCAAAACGACACATTACGACACATCCCCACGATTCGTAGCCACGACATTGTCATTAGGAACACATACGCTAGACCTCACTGCTTGCATAATATGACTCATTATTAGACCATACGACTCATAGGGTCCTAGTCATCCCGAAGATCGAAACACTTTGAACATATACTAGTTTGACTATGGTTGGGACACCACTACTCATAATGAGTCCATATGACTCATGGGGAGCCACTCATACTCATAATAGATAACTTAATCATATACACTTGTCAGGTTATAATTTAGACCTGGTGAATCATCACGACTCCTAATGACTCATGAGGGTAGTCGTAGTAAGAATAATGAATATAAAATTTTAGAAATTTCAAGGACCAAAAATCTAGGGTGTTACAACATAATACCTCTAGCTAAGGGATGAACTGTACTGATAGGTGAAACACTCTGAGCTGAAGGAAAAATCATTCCATGATTAGGGCACTCACTCAAAAAATTACCAAAAGCTCTACAACCATAACATGCACTAGGAGTTGAGACAAAGCCAGAAGATCTGACTGACCCACATAAACCACCACAACTAGAATAACCAAAAGAAAAAACACTAAAAAACTGACCACGCCCCTAGCCAGGACTATCACTGAAGCTACACTGACCTTCATCAGTAATCTGAAGCTTAGCCTGAACGGGTCTACTAGGCTAACCTTGATGCTTATATAGTTGATGCAAAGGATACCTATCTTTAGAACCATAACCTCTTAACTGGGAACTGCTACGGCTCCCACTGAACCTATCCTTATATTAAAGACTTTTATTGCTGCCCCATGTGGCCTTGTGATGCACCTCCTCTATAAGTTAAGCATGATCAGAAACCACAACATAAGACCTACCCCCAACAACAAAACTCTATCAAAATATACAAGGATGGAGTCTTAATCCTCGAAGAAATCAATGAACTCTCTCATTCTCAATAGTAAGGATAAAAGTAG
The DNA here is from genome assembly GCA_030864215.1 of Capsicum pubescens. NCBI lineage: Eukaryota > Viridiplantae > Streptophyta > Magnoliopsida > Solanales > Solanaceae > Capsicum > Capsicum pubescens. The sequence continues at coordinate 36,250,065 of CM061539.1, read as the reverse complement.
CATGCCTGGAAAACTCATTAAATCAAGCCTCATACTCCACAAAAATCATGTATCACTACTCCAAACTTGAGAACTAATCTCTCAAATGATCCCTAAGTTTGTGAGGCATGTACATCACATTGAATATCTCAGAGAATCGTATCTATGTAAAATGGAAAGATCCATCTTGCCTTGAATCAAGATGACCTCTCTACTAAAGTCAAGGCACTAAGTCCAATTGAAAAGTAGTGTAATCCATACTATAAGTCTCAACTAGGAATAAATTATGGAGCCTTTCATAACAAGGAATCAAGAACTCATACATATGCTCATTTGGTGCACAAGAAAACCTAGATGGATCCAATTTCAAGAATCTACCCAACATCTTATTATCCTCGGTAGATATAGCAGACTAGGAAACTACTAGAAGAGCAACTACAAGTGTCGGAGGGACCTAAATTTTGAGAGCTACAACTATAGGTCGTGCCTATGCCTCAGTACTACTCTGATTTGTAGACAATGTACCATCAAGCAGTGCACCACAAACCAATCTTAAAAGCTGAAACAAAGCATCCATGAGCACTTAAGAAGAAATAAATCCCAATAGAGCTTGGACTGGTCCCTGGACCATTGTTAGATGGGTCAAAAGAATGTCTAGCTCGAGAAAGAGAATAGGGTTTAGGGAAGGTCCCATATCCCAGTCCCTAGCCAGGGACTAATTTTACCCAAAAATACACCCTCTTAAAGTATAATACAGTCAATGCCAAATATTATAACCCAATAGTGGTTGGGGTCAAACCGATAGTGAATAGGCTTAATATATCTCATAAATTTATTGAAGTAGCCAAAAAATATGTAAAATTAAATGAGGAGATTTGGTGAGAACAATATCAAAGGTAACAAATCTTGGTCTCTTTTGTGTGGAAATCAATATGAGTTGAGTACTAGGACAATATTCCCCCTGACTTCCCAACTCCAAAGATTTATCTTGGTTTTTTCAACTATCTTAATATCAATCATGCAGAATCTGAAAAGATATGTATCACTAACAGTCTTGTGAACACCTTTGGTGAATTTTGTTCTTCTCCTTGTGAATCTCGTGGTGTCACTTTACTAATCATTATCTTGGATCCTAGTTCTACTATCTCCTTTTGGGTGTTAAGTTGATTAAATATGGGTTAAAAGCCTCAAATTATCATTGTGACCTTCTTTTCCTAATCCTAACCTCTCTTGTAAAGATATACATGCAACTTCATAACCTTTGTAATATTTAATAAAGCAATAAAAAAATTATGATCACAATACATGAATAAACACTAATTTAGAAGGGCCTCATACTTCTTCTATTATGTTATTCTGCCAGGGTTCCCACAACCGTAGTTAGGTGGTTTAGCTATTCATGTTTGTAAGAAAATCCATTGAATTCTCAAAAGAAAAAAGAATTATAATTTCACAATAATTTAAGATCAAAACCCAAAATCGTAAATTAATAATCAACACTAAAAACCAAGAACAAAGGATTCCCAGATCAAAAGTCGAATCATAGAATCAATATAATGTTGTAAATGTAAAGAGTGCGTAAGCTAATACAAAAATGTTAATATTTCTATACATCAAAACCCTAAAATCTTAACCAAAATAAATAGGGAAAATAGTGTTGGTGATGACTTAGGGACCTACTTACAAGCCATAACCGGTACTTTTGAACCCCTAGGAGGGTCATAAGTGTCAGACAATTTTAGAGTTGCAGAATTCTACTCACAGAGGGAATTATGATGAGTGTAAGTGGTAATTATGGGACGTAAGTAGGTGTCATAACTCTCATAGAAAAACCCAGCTTTTAAAACTTTATTTCTGACACCTACGACCATAGTATGTGCTACTAATTGGTCGTAAGTGTCCCCGTAAGTTGTTCTTCTACAATTTTCTCAAACTTTTCTTTTCTTTAACTCCAAAACCTAGTTTCCTGCAAAACAAATACAAAAATACCATGTATCTAACAAAAAAGACCTAAGCACTTGCATCTTTTTTAGTTTTAAACATCAAAAGTGACATAAAACCTTGGAACAATAACACCCTCAACTTAGAACATTTGCTTTCCTCAGGCAACAAACACATAACAAAACAATATGACATTCATAACCTAAAGAAACCTAAAGTACCTACGACATTCAGCTAAATTTTATCTCAAAACATTACCCCCTCCTATTTTTATATTTTAAAACTTCTATGTGGATCTATGTTTAACACATCAATGCAACATAAAGAAATAAAGCTATGGCATTACTTTAACAACAAACAATCAAGGAAATATATAGTATACACTATCCGAACTAATAAGCAACTAACAACACATCCTATGTACCCTCGCAATAAAAAAGTCTCAATCTCGTAGTGTGATCATACATTTCAATGTAGGGATGATATAAAGACACTCACACTCACAAAAGAAGTTCCAATCAATGTTCATAGAATACCATAGGCTTTCCCTTATTCACTCTACCTTAGTTTTTGGGACAGTTAGTCTAGGATCAATAGAGAGCTTTATTCAACTTGTATTGTAGGCTTGGGGGATGGTATGGTATATTTGGGAACTAGTAATTAGCCCTCCTAGACACTACAATTACTTTTGGGGTCACTTCTCTACTGTAATTTTTACTTTGTTTTCTCCCGTATTTCATATTTTTCTCTTTTATTTGTTATTCAAGTTGGGTGCCATTTCTTTTATTCTTTTTAATTATTTTTATTTTTACCACACCTAATACTATTTTCTTTTCCTTCTTTCAAACCCTTATTCATACCTAATTTCAACTATACACCCCTATGATAGTCACCCTCTACATAGGCAATTTTCCTGAGTTGAGATGCATAATTTCCAAGAAGGGACTAGGGGCAAAATAGGTTCATTGTAACTAAATAGGGAAGGAAAAATGTGCAAACACAAAAATAGATCTATGTAGGCTCAAATCAGGTACTAAGGGATATTTTTCATATTTGGAATATTATTTAGGGTAAGAGTAGAATAAATCATGAACGACCTATGATTTTGTCCTAACCAATGATCCTACAACCTAGGCAAGACTAACTGAGTAAATTCTATGTTAAATATACAAAGAGAACTAGGTAAGTATATTTAACACCTCAAAAATCAAAGCCATTATTAGAACCATGCTTTAAGTTAATTCAAAAACCAAACATTATGTTTTGGTAGTTTTATAAGTGATTTAGACATATATTAAGATCTCCAATAACTCCTAGCTTATAGACAAGTTAGAACATCCCTTAGTGGTTAAATTCTTGTGAAGAATATAACTATTGTCATCTTCAAATAAGCATAAATTTTTATTACTAAGAAATTTTTATTTAAACAGATAGATAATTGAACTATCTTTTCAATGACACCGGTTTTTCCATAGTTTGATATTGGAGTAAAAAGTTATGGCCAAATTATTAAAGTACTACAAAACTGCCAGTGACAACGACTCGTTATCATACATAATGGGTCGTCGGGAGGGAGTTATTACAATGATAGTAGGGGTCAAATTAGAGTAGTTTGACCACGACTCAATCTATAACTTGTGGACAAAACTAATGAGTCGTTACCTAAGTCATCAATACTGCTTTCTGGTGTTTCCTAGATGGTATTTGAGTAGATTTTTTTTGACTTTTTTCGCTCTTTTAACCTCAAAAATACATCGTTTAAGATATCCCAAGGCTGAATATAATTCCTAATAACTCCTAATCTCCATTCTCTACACAAAACATGAAATACTCAAAGATACATGCAATTTTCTCTTCTACAAAGTAAGAAATTAGAGTTCTTCATCTCCAAGTTTAAATCCTCAAAAATCTAGTTCAAGAATATAGAGAAATCATGTATGTTGGTATTCAATAAAGATTTCCTATCATCCACATGCCCAAAAAATGATTTTTGTTCATTAATTTTATGATCTTCCTAAAATAGCGTTTTACCAAATTGTTACTCTATGCTTAAATTCAATTTCCCATGATATATTTATCACTCATATGCATGTTCTAATGATTATTCATGGTTTCTTAAGCCTATATTATATCATTCATGCTAATCTCAAATCCATGCATGATTTTTATAAATTTAGTTAAGATTTTAAGCAAATGATCAAGCTATATAAGATGTGTTAGTTTAAAAGACTATTAAGCATTATTTATCATGATTTTGTAGAGTTCAGCCCATGTTAGTTGAGATACCATGTTTTCATATACATATCATCATTTTCACAAAATTAGAATTTTGAACCCTCAGTATGTTGGTAAATTCATCATTTTGGACTTGTTCTAGAAATTTCCCTATTTCCTATTATGATCAACTTTTAAGATTATCATGTTCAGCTATATTATTCAGTGCTGGTGGGTTATGAACACCCAGTATCTAGAGATTCATGCATATATTAGTTTACATGTCTTAAGAACTTCAGATTATCCATTATTGATATTTTTATAATGTAATTATAATGAGCTATATAGTATTTTATGTTATTTAGTTGGGAGTAGTGCTTAGCACCGGTGAATGCAAGGATAAAGGCTCACCCATTAGTTAGTCTTGGGATCCTTTGTAGTAGTCCTTAAGTTCTACAACTACGGTGCCACCATAGGTTATAAGGGGTCACCCTTCAGTTGAGGCATGATACCCTATTCCTTTGGGATATTAGTTTATTTGATCTATGCCAGCCAGTGTTGGTAACCTTTGAAAGGTTCTAGCAACCTTCCAACTAGGTCTATAGGTTGGACCCCAATTTGTTATGATTGGGGTATGTCGATTATTGTTGGCTCCCATAATCCTTAGTTTATGATTCATCTTCAAATTATGCATGACCATATATAAAGTTATTTAGTTTTATTTAGTACATGTTTATACATGGTCATTGAGCCAATTCACATTCCACAGTTTTAGACTCAGTATTCATACATAACCATAAGTGTAGTTTAACTGCATGTTTAACCTTAACTTGAGATTAAATATAATAATCCTGCTTCTATCACTTCGCAGTTTATATGAACGTTTTAGCACATGATTTAGAAATTTCACTATGCCTTATAGCTTTTATGTATAGACATGTTTAAATGCATATTTAAGCAAATGAATTATGTCCTCCGCTTTAAAGCATATTATAAATATTTTCATAACTATTGCATATCTCACATACCTAGTGTATTCCAAAGTACTGATCGGATAACTCTTGTGGCAACCTTTTCCAGGTGATGTAGATTCTCTTACTCCTAGGATCATAATCAGGCAAATCATAGTGTTTAACCAGTAGGAGAAAAATTCTCTTATATCGAGGACTTAAGTCAGTTGTAGTTCTTGTACTTTATTTTCTTATTTGTATGTGTTGATTTGGGATAGTTGGGGCATGTCCTGACTACCCATAGTCAGTATTAGTAGAGGCTTCATAGATAGTTCGATTTATGAAAATAAGTTCCCGTTTTCTCTAAGAATACATATGATGTAAATAAACTTCTTGATGTGTTGTGGTTTCATATCACTTTTGATTCTTAAAATAATGAAAATATGCAAGTTACTTAGTTTATTTAAATATGATGTGTTTTGTAGGAAACTAATTTTTTGAGGTAATAAGGTGAAAAAAGTGAAGGTTGATGTTTTAGACCATCTACGTGGGAACCTATGAACCATATGTACTAACTATTGGGCGTAGGTTCTAGAGTATGTGTCCGAGAAGCTGAGAAATACAAAATCAGATACAAAAATGTTTTAGCCTGCCACCTACGGAGGGCACCTATGGCCCATAGGTGACACCTACGGTCCATAGGTACCAGAATTTATCCCAGAAGATCAAAAGTCTACAGAGTATTCAGAAGATTTTGAGGCCTTAAACCTACTTGGGACCATTAACGGTAAGTGGCCACCGACCATAATTTTTTTCTTTTGTTTAGGAGTTGTTTCCTAGGGTTTTCTTGTACTCTGTATATACCCTTTTGACATTTTTTGTTAGGTTACACACTCTTGATACATACAAACATATATTTGATTCTAGAATTTGATTTGGTGCGAGGCCATTTGTGTGCCCTATATTTCCTGATATTTAGGTTTTTTTTCTATCTTAGTTTAGTTTTTGTTTCTATCGTAGTTTAGTTTTGTTTCTTGCTTTGTTTGTTTTTCTTGAACGGTGGCTTTGGGTGTCGATGATGGGGTAGGGTCATGTCTGAGGGGTTTGGGCCTGGGAATAGGTGTTAGGGTGGGGGAATATGGGAGAACTAGTTAGGGACAGGGGGTAAAGTATGTTGTTAGGTCGGGGGTGAGGTGTGGAGTGAATGGTGGTAAAGGTAGATGTGTTACTAGTATAGATAGGGTGAGGGTGGGGTCTTGGAACATAGGAACCCTTCAGGGTAAGCTAATAGAGCTGGTGAAGATTCTTAGAAAGAGAAGGATTAATATTGCGTGTGTTCAAGAGACCAAGTGGGTAGGGTCTAAGGCCAGGGATGTGGATAGTTACAAGATTTTGTTCTCGGGGAGTGATAGGAGTAGGAATGGAGTAGGCATCTTAGTAGATGAAGAACTTAGAGGGCAAGTAGTAAAGATTAATAGGGTCAACGATAGGTTGATGATGATTAAGTTAGTCATTGGGGGTGTACTTTTAATTTGTGTAGTGTTTATGCACCTCATATGGGCTTGGACGAGGAGGAGAAGAAGCGGTTTTGGGAGGCTTTGGATGATGTGGTAAGAGGTGTGCCTAGCTCTGAGAAGATTATTGCAGCAGGGGATTTCAATGGTCATATCGGGGTGGTACCGGGGGGCTATGGTGATGTGCATGGGGGTTATGCTTTTGGGGAGAGGAATGATGAGAGAGTTTCTTTATTGGATTTTACGAGGGCCTTTGGGTTGGTAGTAGTGAATTTGAGCTTTACGAAGATGGGGGATCACCTGGTCACCTTCCGAAGCACAATAACTAAGATGCAGATTAACTTTCTGCTACTTTGGAAAGGGGATAGGGTGTTGTGCAAGGACTGTAAAGTCATCCCGAGTGAGAACCTTTTGTCCCAGCAAAGGATTCTAGTAATGGATTTGGGCTTAAAGAAGTATATGAAGAGGAAGGCAGGGGAGGGGTATCCTAGAATTAAGTGAGGGGATTGACTTTGGTTAGTGCATTGGAGATAGGGGAGAAGGTGGTGGAGATGGGGGTGTGGGAATATAGGGGCGACGTGGATGGTCTGTGGGATAGGGCTGCTAGGTGTATTAGGGAGATAACTAGAAAGGTATTGGGTGTCTTGAGGGCCCGGGTTAGTCAGCGGCAGGGGGATTGGTGGTGTAATGAAGAAGTAAAGAAGAAAGTTGAGACTAAGAAGGGGGCGTATGCTAAGTTGGTTGAGAGTATGGATGAAGACACTAAGCGGGATAGTAGGGAGGAGTACAAGTTAGCTAGGAAAGAGGATAAGTTAGCAGTTACAGCTGCTAAAATGACAACTTTTGAGAGCTTACATGTGGGGTTGGAGGAGCGTGATGGGGAAAAAAGGTTATATAGGCTTGCTAAGGTGAAGAGATAAAGGGTCGTGACCTAGACCAAGTGAATTGCATTAAGGAGGAGGATGGTAGTGTGCTTGTGGAGGACGCTCATATTAAGAAAAGATGTCAATCGTATTTTCACAGACTTTTGAATGATGATGGGGACAGGACATTGTGCTAGGGGAGATGGAGCACTTAGAGAGGTGTCACAATTTCTAGTATTATAGGAATTTTAAGGTGGAGGAGGTCAGTGAGGCTATTCGCAGAATGCGGAGGGGTAGGGCGATAGGGCCAAATGAGATCCCTGTGGGACTTTCAGAAGTTTGCTGGCAGGGCTGGTTTAAGGTGGTTGACCGAATTATTTAATGGCATTTTCAAAACCGCAAAAATGTCTGAGGCGTGGAGGTGGAGCACCATGATTCCTCTATATATGAACAAGGGTGACATCAAAAGTTGCAACAACTACAGGGGTATTAAGTTGTTGAGTCATACTATGAAGATTTGGGAAAGAGTGGTAGAGTGGAGATTAAGGAAGATAGTGTCTATTTTGGAGAACCAGTTTGGCTTTATGCCCAGTCGCTCGACGATAGAGGCAATTCACCTGATGCGGAGACTAGTGGAGCAGTATAGGGAAAGAAAGAAGGATCTCCATATGGTATTTATTGAGTTGGACAAGGCATACGACAAAGTTCCTAGGGAGGTTCTTTGGAGATGCTTGGAGGTGAGTGGGGTCCAGGTGGCTTACATCAGATCGATTAAAGACATGTATGAAGGAGCTAAGACACAGGTGAGGACGGCGGGAGGAGCTTCTGAGCATTTTCTGGTCCTGACAAGGTTGTATAAGGGATCGACTCTTAGCCCTTTTCTGTTTGCTTTGGCGATGGATATTTTAATGCAACGTATTCAAGGTGAGGTGCCTTGGTCCATGCTTTTTGCACATGATGTAGTGTTGATTGATGAGATGCGGGAAGGTGTGAATAATAAATTAGAGGTTTGGAGACAAATACTTGAGTCTAAAGAGTTCAGGTTGAGTAGAAGCAAGACAGAGTATATGGAATGCAAGTTTAATGACTTGAGGCAGGAGGACGAGTTGGTAGATAGGTTGGACTCTCAGGTGGGGTGTAGGAGGGATAGTTTTAAGTATCTCGGGTCCTTGATTCAAGGAAATGGTGAGATTGATAAGGATATCTCCCACTGTATTGAGGCAGGTTGGATGAAGTGGAGGCTAGCCTCGGGAGTGTTGTGTGATAAGAAGGTGCCACTTAAACTTAAAGGAAAATTTTACAGAGTGGTAGTTCATTCGGCCATGTTATATGGAGCGGAGAGTTGGCTAGTAAAGAACACCCATATAAAAAAATTAAAGGTGGCAAAAATACGGATGTTGCATTGGATGTGTAGGCTTACTAGGAGTGATAGGGTTAGGAATAAGATTATTCAGGAGAAGGTTGGAGTGGGTTCGGTGGAGAAAAAAATGTGGGAAGTTTGGTTGAGATGGTTCGGGCATGTGAGTAGGAGGGGCGCGAATGCCCCAGTTCGTAGGTGTGAGAGTGTGACTTTCGATGGTTTCAGGTAGGGTAGGGGTAGCCGAAGAATTATTGGAGGGAAGTGATTTAATGGGACATGGAGCAGTTACAGCTTACGTAGGACATGGCCCTAGATAGGAAGGTGTGGAGGAAGCGGATAAGAGTAGAAGGTTAGTGCGTGCGGGTGGGCCGTAGTCAGAAGCTTGGAGAGCTTTGGGGTGGGGGTATTGTGGGTGAGGGTGCCTTTGGTTTGTTAGTATAGGGTTCTACTGTATGGGTGCCTTATTTTTATTATTCCAACGTGTTTCATGGTTTATTATGAATTTACTTTTTATTCTTTACTTATTATTATTTATGCTGAGCCGGGGGTCTATCGGAAACAACCTTGCTACCTCTCCGGAGGTAATGGTATGGACTGCATACATTTTACCCTCCCCAGACCCCACTGTGTAGGAATACACTAGGTTTGTTGTTGTAGAATTTGATTTGGATCTTGGGATTATTTTGTTATTGATTTTGGTTGATTATTCAATTCAAGACTTTAGTTTTTATTCGTTATTCATTGTTCTATTGATTTAATGCTTTCAATTATGAATTGCATTTATTTTTTCATAATGATGAGCAGCTAATTTCTTTAGATAGGGTTGTAGGAATCCTATTATATTGATGTAGTCGGGGAAGTGCATCGGTGTTCAGAACATATATTTTTGCATGTATTGTGACTGTCTTTAGTATAATAGATTACTTAATAGTTACAAACGTTGGGATCCTACCTTATATTCGCTACTTACTTCACAAGAGGAGTAAAGATTAGGAAAAACTGATCATAGTAGTTATTTGAAGATTAATTGTTGACATAAGCTAATTATCCTCTTCTATTGAAGATAATTATCTTTAATTTACTAGTTTGAGACTCAAAAGGTAATAGTTAATATGGGATCTAGGATAAGAATTAGTAAAGCAACATCCCGAGACTCAAAAGGTAAATGGTGAAATCTGTCAATGAGTACACATGGTAGTTGGTGGTAGATAACTTATCAGATTCTACATGCAAGGTATTAAGTTATTTCCACAAAGCCTAATAAACCTATAGAGTCATATTGAGGGAACACAAGCCTAATGCTCGTTTGTGATTAATTACAACTAAAACACCCATAGCATTTTACTATTCACATATTACTACTATATTCCACACCTTTACTTTTCAGTATTACTTGTTGACTTTAGCAAACTAGAGAGATAATTCGCGTATTCCCTATAGGTTTAAACCCAACCTTAGTTGGCTTACTATACTTTGCATCGACTACTTTAGCCAGGTTCTTAGGTGTAGCTTTGGGAGATATCAATATTTTGGAACCGTTGTCGGAGAAATATAGTGATTATTGATTAAAGTTGATTAAAGTTTTTGGATTTTTGTTTTCTATTTTTAATTAGGTGTATGCCGGTGTATGCTTAACACGAAGATTCAAGGCAATACATTACTCCCATTACATCCTAACCCAGAGAGAATTCTACTGCAGAATCGTATGATAATATGACATATACATGAATGCATGTTGAAAGTGTTTGGGATGATCTTAATGTTATCCTCTGCCTCTTGGGAATATTCAAAACACTGCTGATCATATAACTAAGCAATATTTAGTTGAAGCTGCTGACCAAATGAGAGAAGAAGATGCTTAGGAGGCCGAGCTAGCAATGTAGAGAGAAGAAGTAGATCATCGAGTAGCACTCGACAGAAATCGAGATAGAATGAGATGTGGTAGAGCTTAAGTAATCTCGAACCACTAGTACTTACCACCATATGATAATCTATAGGATTTTATAGGTTACGTTGAGCCTACTGAGATAGGAGCCATCATTCTTCCTACTTTCCCATCGGGTCTAAAGTTTGACATTGCTAGTTCTATGATCCAGCTCTTGAATCTGAAAGGTGTGTTTGCGTCCTTGGCTAAGGATGATGCAAACATGCATCTTGCAAAATTTATTGGGTTCTATACTTCATGCACTATACCTAGGGTATATCAGGAAGTACTCCAACTCTGGTTGTTCCCTATTTGTTGTTTGGTGAAGTTTCATTGTGGTTAGGGGAACTTTCTCAAGGATCAGATACTACCTAGAATGATTTACATTGGTATTTTTAGTCTATTTCTTCCCTCCGACCAGAATGTTGTAATAGAAAGATTAGATATATAACTTCAGGGAGCTATATTCTGAATAGATGTATGTAGCATTGTTCCAATTTAAGAAGAATTTGAGAATGGTACCCAATCATCGCATTTCAGGGAAAAAAGTTCTTAAGATATTTTATCTAGCCCTGACTATTAGTTCTCTAGCTATGGTAGATATGATCAGTGGTGGAGCATTCATTTGTCTATGCTGGGATGTAATATCATATATCTTAGATGATGTAATACCCCAAAAAATCCAACTCAATATTAGATCCATGTTTCAATATCATGCATAGTACATCATGGTTCCTTGGTATTTTCATGATCAAGGTTGATGTGAATTAAGGTCTCAAATATGTCCTAGCTATTGTGCGAATCAAAACATTCCTTACCGATTGAATTCTTAAGAAGGATATTAGTATCTCAACTTCAAACTAGCATATATCTCATTATACTATGAATTTTTGATCCCATGACCTACCAACGGATAGATAATTTAATAATCTTTCCGTCGATACCAAATTTTCCTAAAACGGACACCCGATGAAGAAGTTATGGCTATTTTAAGTTTCTGCTATAAGATGAATGCCATTTCAGTGCATGGCACATCGCGCCGGAGGCCAAAATGGCACTCGTCAATTTCCAGAAATCCTCCGCGACACTCTTGCTTCACGCCAAGCTTCCAGGTCGCAATAATTGGCATTTCACCAAGCTCCGCGTCGCGCTGGGGCCCTAAATCAGGATAAATTTTGCGTAGTTTTCAATTTTCGTTTTAAACTCCTCAAGGGCAATATGGTAACTTCCCAAAACCCTATATATACTCTTTAAACACGGGATTGAATCCCTAAAGCATCCCTTTACATTAATTTTATCAAAATTCACTCAAGAACAGTCAATAACAAGTCTAGGGTTTCCATTGGGGTTTCAAGCTTCAAGAAAATTCAATCGTAGATTCCACGAATTCTTAATCTAAGGTATGCGTAGTGTTCATCTATGGATCCAATCCGTTCATAGAGTTCAAGAACCATGTTTTTAAATGTTATTTTGTATACTTTTTGTGGTAATATAAGCATGTACATGTTGATGATTGTTGTTTAAGTTTCAAAATGATATCTAAAGATGTTTTCATGAAATATATGTGGTTTTTTGTTGAAAAACATGAACTTTAGGTGGTTTGATGTGATGCAAGTATGAAATCCACCTATTCCTTAAAGAATGCATGCAAGGTGTTTGATAAAAGGCGTAGGATACTAGAAACCCATAATTACATGATTCCATGATATCTAAATGACAAGTCCATATTAGCTGTACACTTCCATATGAATTTCCATGCTATTTATATGTTGTTGTTGTTGTAGAATGAAGCATGTGTGATATTGACAATATGAATTATATACACGAAATGTATCCATGCTCTCCCTACCATGTTGAGATGTGAATAAATACATAAAGTATACTATCCCCTACTTATAATATTATAAATTGTGGACTCTAATTTTATGATCAAGTCATATCATGTGTGCCAGTTTCCTTCTATCGAGTCCTGGGGGTATTCGTACCTAAAAAATATAGCTGTGTTCCCGGAGCCATGTCATGTGCCATGATAAATTTCAGTCAAGCTATACTCTATAGAACTCAGTCAGTCATGTGACTCAGGAAACATCAGAAATTTCATGATCTCAGTTAACTCTCAAATAATAGTACTAGTCCGTCAGTCAACGAATGTCAGATATTCAGTCCATGTACATCCAGTTGAATCATGTTCAATCCCTTTAGATGGGTGTAGAAGTTAGCACCGAGTGAACCCAAGGATGGGATCTCACCTGCTAGTTCAAGGTGTGATTCTTAACAGTCATCCTTGTGTTCCAGAACTACGCAGCCAGCGTAGGTTGAGACATCTTAACCTGTCATATTAGGATTGATGAGGTGGATTAACCTATCAGTTTAGGGTCCCACCATTCTCACTTTGAGTACCTTCCAGATAAGAGTCACTACAATTGTCCTTACCAGTGGCGCGGTATTAATACCCCTCCAGTCGGGGTAGATATTGGACCCCAGCTTAGCTATAATAGTATACATGGGGTATGTCGGTTAAAAAACTACCTCCCACAGTTTCAGTACCAGTCTCAGTAAAAGAACTCAGACAATTGTGCAGATATCAGTATACCAGGACTATTAGATAGAGCCAAATTCAGTTATAGCATGGGACTCAGAGAGTTCTACTAGATTCAGGACTAGCAGACACAGTTGCTCATGTATCAAAACTACAGTTCCAGTCATGTATTACCGTACAGATTTAGCTACCACGTACTCACGATCTCAGTTACTATGTATGTATGCTTGTACTCTTATGTTCATATTAGTAAGTCAGTTAGCATTATTCATGCATGTAAACCCTTTGCATTATCCCACCTCACTCGTATACTCTGTACTCCAGTTGTACTGATGCATTTGCGCTATGGTGCTTTCTTTTCATGTTACACCATAGGTCCAGATCCATGAGTTCCAGACCAACAGTAGCTTTCCATTCGCAGTGTTGCAGTGAGTCCTCATCCATTCGAGGATAATATGATTTGATTTATTCATTTATTACTTCAGTTTAGTTTTACGGAGTTAGTTAGAAACATGTTCCTTCAACTCCTTATTCAGACAGTACTTAGATGCTTTCAGTTTTAGTTAGATTTAGCTATCAGATTCAATATTCAGTTTTATATTCAGTTGTTTTGGGTATTCATCACCCCTTGGATATTACTATATCTCTTTAGTTCAACCTTATGGCCTACATGTTTAGGTTTTCCGCATATTATTTGTATATTATGCAGTGTACAGGTATAGATATCAGTGATGGTTTAGCTTGTAGTCCCTTGGGGTCTGAGCACCGTGTAGCATTCCGATTCAAAAAATCGGGGCATTACAAATATGGTATCAGAGCCTAAGGTTGAATAGATTCCTAGGAATTCTGAAAGCCGCATCTAGTAGAGTCTTGTGCATGGGTGTGTTGCGTGTCACATTTTGTACAGGAGGCTATAAGATGTTTTAGGAATAGTTTCCCTTCTTTCAGTAGTTATGTCGTGCTAGTGAGTATAATCTCAAGTTAATCTCCCAGCCTAATCTGTTCTTCTCTTGTTTCAGAATATAGCCCCAAAGAGAAGAAACCAGCCAACTCCTCAGCCCGAAGATCCTTTGGGCGAACATGTTTCTCATGCGGAGTTTAGAGCCTTATTCACCACACTTGCTCAGTATGTGGCTTCCCAAAATGAAAGGCCAGCAACTATTCCGGCCAATCCAGTGGAAAATTCTGCAGCAGCTAGGATTCGGGACTTCACCAGCATGAACCCTCAATCTTTCCATTGGTCTAAGTCTGATGAAGACCCTCAGGAGTTCATTGACCAAGTTCAGAAGGTCATTGACATCATGGCTGTTACTTTTATTTAGAGTGCTGAGTTAGCCGCATATCAGTTGCAAGATGTGGCTCATACTTGGTACAAATAGTGGAAGTCCGAGAGGGTAGATGGCGCAGGTCCCATTGGGTGGGAGGAATTTTTCATGCCTTTCTTAGAGAAATTCTTTCCCCAAGAGCTGAGGGAAGCCAAAGTTCTTAAGTTCATCAACCTCAGGTAGGAAAATATGATGGTTAGGGAGTATTGTCTCAGATTTACTCAGCTAGCCAGGTATGCCCCTTATGTGGTTTCAGACAATAGGGATAAGATGAGCAAGTTCGTGTCAGGGGTGTATGATAGCGTAGTGAATAAGTATAGATCTACGACGCTGAACAGTGATATGACCTTAGCTAGACTCATGACCCATGCTCAACAGATAGAGGAGCAGAAGGTGAGGACTAGAGAGAGGAAGAACAAGAGAGGAAAATTAGGCAGTTTCAGTTTTGCTCAGCCCAAATCAGAGGGAGGGAATCGTTCGTAGTTTAGTCCCAAGTAAGCAGCTCCAGCTACTTCCTCCGCTAGTGCCCCAGTGCCAAAATTCAGAGATAGAAGCAGAGACAAAGCGCCAGGCTCTAAATCTTAGGGTAGTGTTAGCAGTGCCCGAACAAATCCCCTTTTGTTAGGCTTGTGGTAAGAGCCACAAGGGTATTTGCAGAGCCGGTAGTGATGTTTGTTTTGGTTGTGGAAAGCCAGGCCACAGGATTAGAGAGTGTCCACAGTCAGGTCTTTAGGGTTAGAAAATTCGTTTTGCATCTTAGTCCGGTTACCCGAACCAGCAGGGTGCCACTTCCAGTGCTACTAGTGGGCAATGCCTAAATAGACGCTATGCTCTTCATACCCGCCAGGATCAGGAAAATTCTCCTGATGACATTACCGTTACGTTACAAATTTTCCATGTTCATGTTTATGCTTTGCTAGACCCAGGTGCATCCTTGTATTTTGTTACTCCATACATAGCAGGAAATTTCGGAATCAGTCCCAAGATTTTAAAAGAGCCTTTTTCAGTCTCTACCCCAGTGGGCAAAACCATCATTGCCCGATGGGTATACAGGAACTGCCCGATTATGATATTTTAGAAATCCACGTTAGCATATTTAGTCGAGTTAGAGATGACGGACTTTGATGTCATTCTCGGCATGGATTGGCTTCATTCCTGCTATGCCATAGTTGACTGTAGAAATAGGATAGTACAGTTTCAGTTCCCGAATGAGCCCGCCTTAGAGTTGAAGGGTAGTGTTTCAACGTTCAGGGGTCAGCTTGTTTCCTACCTCTGGTAAAGGAAAATGATTTCTAAGGGTTATCTGTATCATCTCGTGCATGTTAAGGATTCCAGTTCTGAATCTCCCAGTCTCAAATCAGTCCCAGTGGTTAGGGAATATTCAGATGTCTTTATCAAAGATCTTTCAGGCATTCCTCCTGAAAGGGAAATAAACTTTGGCATAGACCTTCTCCCAGATACTCAGCCTATCTCTATCTCGCCATACAGAATGGCACCAACAGAACTTAAGGAACTGAAAGATCAATTGAAGGATCTCTTAGATAAGGGATTCATCAGGCCTAGTGTATCCCTATGGGGTATGCCAGTCTTATTCATGTGCAAGAAAGACGGTTCTCTCAGGATGTGTATTGATTACCATCAGCTCAACAAAGTTACGGTCAAGAATAGGTATCCACTTCCAAGAATAGATGATCTGTTCGACCAACTTTTGGGTGCCAGTTATTTCTCCAAGATAGACCTCAGATCAGGCTATCATCAGCTCAGAGTTAGGGAATGTGACATCCCGAAGAAAACTTTCCATTCTCGGTATGGTAATTTTGACTTTCTAGTCATGTCCTTTGGTCTAACCAATGCCCCTACAGCTTTGATGGACTTGATGAACCGTGTGCTCAAATAGTACTTAGACATGTTCATCATAGTCTTTATAGATGATATTCTGGTCTATTCTCGCAATGAGCGTAATCATTCAGACCATCTCAGAATTATTCTTCAGACCCTCAAAAATCATCAGTTATTCGCCAAGTTCAGTAAGTGCAAGTTTTGGCTAAGATCAGTAGCATTCCTTGGCCATATTATTTCCGGTGAGGGCATTAGAGTAGATCTTTAGAAAACTGAAGCGGTAAGAAACTAGCCCAGACCCGTATCTCCAATAGATATCAGGAGTTTCTTGGGTTTGGCTGGCTATTACAGATGGTTTGTCGAGGGATTTTTTTCTATTGCATTTCTTATGTACAGATTGACTCAGAAAAAGGTCAAGTTTCAGTGGTCATATTCATGCGAGAAGAGTTTTCAGGAATTGAAGACTCGACTCACTACAACTCTAGTTCTAGCTCTTCCAAATGGTTCAGATGGGTTCGTAGTATATTGTGATACATGTAGAGTGGGTTTAGGTTGTGTCCTCATGTATCATGGTAAGGTCATATCCTACGCCTCCAGACAATTAAAGCCCCATGATAAGAATTATCCTACTCATGATCTTAAGTTAGCAGCCGTAGTTTTTTCCTTGAAGATTTGGAGGCATTATCTTTACAGAGTTCATGTAGACGTCTTCACATATCATAAAAGTCTCTAGTATGAGTTTTCTTAAAAAGATCTCAATCTTCGTCAGAGAAGGTGGTTAGAGCTCTTGAAAGACTATGACATGAGTGTCCTTTATAATCCGATAAAGGCCAACGTTGTGGCCGATGCTCTCAGTAGACTCTCCATGGGAAGTATTTCTCACGTTAAGGATAGCAAGAAAATGATAGATAAGGAAATCCATCATCTTGCCAGACAAGGCGTTTTCTTAGTCGACTCTACAGAGGGTGGGGTATGTGTTCAGAGTAGTTTAGAGTCATCTCTAGTTTCCAAGGTGAAAGAAAAGTAAGACATGGATCCTAGACTTGTCAAGCTGAAAGAGTCAGTTCAGAATAAGAAAGGTCAGTTTTTCTCCCAAGGGGGAGAAAGTGTTCTTCGTTGTTAGGGTCGTTTGTACGTTCTAGGTTTAGATGACTTGAAGCAATGAATTCTTGCAGAAGCACATGGTGCGAGATACACCATTCATCCAGGGGACACTAAGATGTACTATGATTTGCAGGAGATCTATTGGTAAAGTGGGATGAAGAGTGATGTTGCAGAGTTTGTGGCTAAGTGCTCTACATGTTAGCAGGTTAAGATAGAGCATCAGAAACCTAGTGGTTCCATATAGGAGTTCACCATTCCTACTTGGAAGTGGAAAGAAGTAAACATGCACTTCGTGATGGGTTTGCCTAGAAATCGTCATCAGCATAATTCAGTTTGGGTAATTGTAGATAGAATGACCAAGTCAGCCCATTTCCTTCCAGTTCGTACCTCCTATTCAGTCGAGGATTACGCCAAAATCTACATTAGGGATTTGGTCAGATTACATGGTGTTCCCTCATCTATCATCTCAAACAGAGGTACCCAATTCATCTCTCACTTCTGGAAAGCATTCCAAAAGGGTCTCGGTACCCAAGTTCATCTCAGTACAACATTTCATCCTTAGACAGATGGTCAAGAAGAAAGTACCATTCAGACTCTTGAAGATATGCTAAGGTCCTGTGCAATTGATTTCAAAGAAAGATAGGATGACCACTTGGCCTTGATTGAGTTTGTATACAACAATAACTATCATTCCAATATTTAGATGGCTTCATTCGATTAGGGATAACTATTTGTCTATGTGATTTTATAGATCTTCCCTTGGGTATATTCCAGCTAAACTATGATCATGTAGGTTTGACCGAAACTACGGCTACGCGATCGCAATTATGCTCCACGACCACTTTTTGCTGACCGTCTTGACTGACCGCGACTATGGACTGGGGACCGTGGTCAGGATAACTGAGGATGATGTGGTTCAGGTCTTCAACTACACTCTTCTTTTCTCCCCTTTTATCATTTTAAGCTCCATCCCATATCTATTGATCTTTTCAACTATATACCTGCAAAGTGTGGCTATTAGTTCATTTAAATCACGATTATGTCTTATTTTTTGTATACAAAACATGGTATAAATAATTATTAAATCACCACTCATCAACACCCTAACTTAAAACTTTTCTTGTCCCCAAGCAACACCACCCCTTTCTACGAGACAATTTCATATGTATGTCCTTATTCTATCTCCTAATGATCATGATGACTTAAACTTTAATTCTACCACCAAAGGCTCTTCACCCATAGACAAATATACATTTAACGACTCCCCTCATCATAAAATGGAATAGAGAAGGGTGTAATAGACTTCAAGGAGAAACCATGTAACAATTACTAGCACTCTAGAAATGACTCACATGATGACTAAAATCATGGTATACTTTTTTTTATCTCATTGTACGAAAGATTAAAAAATTGCCCTCCTCAACTATTTCACATGCCTCCTCATAAGAAAGGGAAATTTAAAACACCTAGTTACCAATCATGCAACAAGGAATTTTAAGTTCAAACACTTACTCTCTCAAGAAATTCTCCATGTTAACAAGTACTGTGCCATAGACTTGCCCCTATTTTCAATCACCACTACAATGACTACACTTGGTTGGGAATCACAAAGGGATTTTTGAGCTTGTAATGTAGGTTTAGAGTAGGGTAGGTTATCAAGTTAGTACAATAAGGCTAAAACCTCCTTGAAATTCTACATCATACTCTTTATATGCTTCACTATTGGGCCACTTCTTTTCACTTTACTATTTTTCCTACTTTGCACTTTTTTCTTTACCTAAATTTTTTTAGCCTCTATATTCTCCTTTTATTCTTTCATTAAGCGTCATGAAATTCTTTCTTTTGATGGACTATCTCTTCCTTTAAAGAAATAATGCTTACTTGTATAAGTTCGTAGGCACTTTCTTACAACTTCGTGGCTCAACTACACTGCTTTCTCTTTCAACCACCCTAACTTAGGCTTTTAGCCTCAATTTTTATTGTTAAGTTCAAGGAGGATAGGATTCAAGAGAGAATGAATAGAAAGGTCATGACTTGTAATGTATTTGATACAGAAAATTCCAAAGGCTCAAAGAGGGTGATTAGGGATAACTCCTATGTATTAGGAGGCATTTTAGGCTAAAGTGTGCTTCGAAAATCACAAGAAGAGCTATGATCATTTTACCAACTAAGCAAAATAAAAATTTATCTTTGAAAGACTAATAGGGAAATTTCTAGATTGTACAACTACACACGAGATAAAGAAAACTAAACTCACACACATGGCATGCAAATGTTGTCTAAAGGGTTCAATTGTACTACCCACTCGAGACAAAAATGGAGTATTCACTATTTTTCAGAAGTAAGCTTTTGGTGTTGCGGCAAGAAGGAAAGTTTCATCACGAGGTTGGTAACATCCATGCCTTTAGAATTTTGCAAAATTTTTGGAAGGGGTTGTTTGCTTTTGTATCAGTACCATGCATAATTTACTAATCGTAGCAACAACCCAAGCTATACTCTCACATTGCAAATTATAGTACGACGAACCACCCAGATAGTTACTCAGATTTTACCAATGGATATGAATACAATCCCAAATCATCAATGCTACAGGTACTCAAACTTCTCTTTTATTTTATGGCCTCAATGCCATGGGTACTCAGACTTCCCCTGCACCTATGGTTAGAAACCCTATCACGATGGAAAAGCTTGTCTATTAAAACTAAACTGAAGTACAAAATTAAGAACAAAGTATATAATCCATAACAATGTAGACACCATCAAAGTTCCTGAATATTACAACCCAAATAAAAATTAGAATCATCCAAAAGAGCAATAAAGTATGCAAAAATATCAATAATACAGGCCCAAATTAAATGAATAAGGAGACACTCCCAACTGAATGGATAAAAGTGTCCCGATTGAATAAATAATTAAGGATAAAAGAGATAAGGGTTCGTCCTGTAAACGCATCAAGGGCTGCTTTCACTCTCAGATTCTATATCATCACCATTTTCCACAAGATCAGTCCACTCACCTGGGGCGTCATCATTACTCTCCACCCAAGAGGAAGTAAGTCTATCTCAGGGTTTTATGACCTTTCTTAGACCCATAACTCCCTTCCATATCTTCATAAAAAATCCATCCCTCTTTTTCTCTATTGTAACCATTTTTTGATGTTCAATCTTAAGGTCTCGGTGTGACTCCACCAAAGAGGACTAGGGTTTCTCAAGCTTAGCAATGGTATCTCTTTGTTCTTTTGGTCCTCCATGTATTTCTCATAATCGGTATATGATATATATGAATCATAGGTGGTGGAAGGCTCCCTTAGTCCTTGGGGAAAACATGACATAAGATCTTTGATAGTTGCAATATTTACTCCAATCTCCTCAAGAGGTCCCATGGTGATTGGCCTATGAGACTCGGGCTCACTGCATGCCAAATTTTCTAAGTCGATCTTTCTTTTCTTATTTTTTTAGGTGGGCCCTCTCCTCGAATCCTTAAGAGGTAGATGGGGGCACTAAGATGCACCCATGTATCACTAGCAAACTCTTCCACCCTCATTTTCTTGCAAAGCTTATAATCAAAGAGGGGAAGAAGAGATGCATACCACCTTTGTTCTTGAAATAATCTATTTTATTTACCACGAGTTGACTAACATCTAATGGGATGCCGTCTAAAATACAAATAACCATCCAAGCATGCAATTCTTGGATTGCTATTATATGTGTGTAAGGAGAAACTCAACTACAAATGATGTGTAACCATATACGAGCTTCAAAAGTAAAGTCATTCATATATATGTTACTTTTAGTATTGGTCCAAGTGACTTCCATTATGGGGCATAGCCGTTGTGCCAACCAACTCTTCCTTTTTACACCCTTTTACTTTGAATTCACCCATGTTTACATGTTTGAGCCCATAAACATCATTGATTTGTGTAGCCCCAACTTTAACCGGTTTGCTGTGAACTTGACAGTTATATTAATTGGGTTCGAGAAAGACACTTCACTGATGTTGGAATAAAATTTGCAAACCCATTGTTAATTTGTAATGCATGGATCCGGGGTGAAGTAATGCCACCCTGTGGCTTCATGTTTTCATAAAATGTCGATAGTTTCTCCGACACATTATCTAAGAAAATCCCTTTTTGTAGGAGTAGATTTGTTCTCAGAAGATCAATGTAGCAATGAGTGTGGCACTCAGGTTCCATGAATCGGATGTTATCATATGTATCCATGAACATGTCCTAAAAGCACTAGGCACATATTATATTAATCAATGCGATTTTAACATGAAAATTGTACCACATTATTAATCAATGCTCATTAGAACGGGTGCTTGGTAGTGCTGAGTTAAATATTTGAAGAGTAGGATTTTTTAGCACAGCAGGAAACTGACCTCGGATACCACGATCATGAACTATGACCGCATTTGCATTTCCATGATTGCAGTCATCTGAACGTGGTCATGATACCTGAAATTAGTTTCATGCCAACTTCTCACATTCTGATTTTTCAAATTTTTGAGTTACCTGCAGGCTCTGCAATATGGATGTACAAGGAAAACAATTGAGCAATGCTAATAAGTGTTTGAATGCCTTATAAAATGTAATTACCCCTCTTGAAAGTTCATTTGGGAAAAGTGTCAAACACATGGTGTGCACATGTTGTTAGTCCCTAGTTTACACACATTATTGGGTATTAAACATGTCCCACTTTTGGGCATACTTTATCTAAGCAACTAACACCACACCACACCAAGTATGACAGCATGGAAGTTATAATAATCAAAGCTTTAGGACCTCTCTTAAACATGCATTCTAGGGCCTATTTTCAAAAATAAAAATACGGATTCTTGAAACTTACCAGAGTTGTGATGCAAGAGGGGTGAAAGGATGCTATTTGGGAACACACAAACTTGGCCAACAATTATCCCCAATAAGAGAGTATAATCTTGAAAGGGAGTGTGAGCAGAAATGATTAGAAATGATAGTTTAAATAGATGAACTAGTCTCAATTGCAATTAGGTACCCGCGATTGCAGACACCCGCATCACTGAGATAGCGCATGGGACCATAATAGCGGTAACTGAGAGGGATTTTGCTCACCCTTTTTCCCCTTTCAAGATGTTTACTTAATTTTCACAAATTTTCCCCAGTTCAGTTTTGAATGAAGAATTACACACTTTAACCTTTGTAAAATCATCCAATTCACTCCATAATTCCATAAATTCATGGGTTATTCATAAGAAAAAGATAACATCTATCCTACAAAATCATAACAAAAAGGATATGAGCCACTCTCGTGGTATTTGAGTGTTGCGTCCCACCTTTCACCTTAGTTATCATCGTGTGGAACGACATCTTCTTTTCTTTATTTTCAAGGTGAGTTTTCAAACCCCTCTCAATTCACATCTAATTTTCAATGTCTACCATATATACTACTTGAAGTTCTGTGGTTTGTTTTTTTGACTTACAAATTTTGAAAGAGACTTCATCCTCTTGCACCCTAAATTTCATCTCTCTAATATCTATATCGACAATATCTCTCCTGGTGGCCAAGAAAGGATGACCAAGGATGATAGGTACCTCTTTATCCATTTCAAAATCTATTACCACAAAGTCTACCAGGAGTATAATCTTGTCAACTTTGACAAGGACATCCAAAAAAATTCCCACCAGCCTTTTGATGAACCTGTCCGCCATGAGAAGTTTCATAGAGGTTAGTGTAGGGGTATCTAATCAGAGCTTCTTTTAGATGACAAAAGGCATTAAGTTGATGCTCGCACCAAGGTCACATACTGCTCATGCAAATTCATGCGTCCAAATTGTGCAAAGGGATGGTGAATGCTTCGGGGTCATCATTATTTTTCACAACCTTGCTATCCATGATAGCACTACACCCATGAGTTACCTTGATGATTTCACCTTCAATAAGCTTCTTCTTAGACATAAACTTTTTGATCAACTTAGCATATCCCGGGATCTCTTGGATTGCCTCAAGTAACAGGATATTTATCGATAGGTTGCTAAGTTTTGTCATTAACTTCCTAAATTTGTCACCTTACTCTTTTTTATCCAATCGTTGAGAGAATGATGTAGGAACTTGGATGGTTGTCCTTGCGTCACCTTGTGGATTTCTAACTTCTACCACTTCTTCATCACTTTCCTTGATCTCTTTCTTATCATTTTCTTCTTTTCTTTGTGGCCTAACTTCCTTTGGTTTATCCTTGAGTAAATTCTCACTCAAGTCTCCTCTAAAGGTCTCATCAAGTACCTTCCCACTCCTTTTGACAATTACTAGAACTTGCGCTTTATTCTTTGGGTTAATAATGGTGTCTATTTGAAGTCCGCCTCTAGGCCTAGCATTTAGTTGCATAGAGATTTGCCCAAATTGGGTCTCCAATTACTTAATATATGCGGAGTGAGACACCACAGTTTGATATAGTTGAGAAAAATCATCTTTCAACTCACGGACAATTTTTTCCGTACCTTCCACTCTAGTTTTTATTCTTAAAAACACATCCTAGGTTTTGAATTTTTTGGGGTCATTAGCTCGATAATGATGTGTTATATAACAATCATAGTTGAGGTCCTGATCTCTTTAATATCTATCCCTCTCATGGTCAATCCAACCTTGATTCCCACCCTTTCTTTGATAGGCGAGGCGACAACCCCCGAGTAGTTAGCCAAATAGCGGATTTACTCATCCAACTTCTTTGCCTCTTCTTCATCTTCATAAGATTTTGATGTTATGGTGTTGACCGCTTTCACGGGTGAACCCATAATATGATTTGTCAATATTTCAAGTTGGGTCATCGTATTCTACATGTTCTCCTTCTTTTCTTTATTCTGCTTTCTCTGTTCATTATCTACCATGAGAGTAGTAGAAGGAATCTTAGGATCTTTAGTTTCTTTGGTATGCTAACCCCAATTTTTCTTTGACACTTCTCCAATCAACAAAAAGGCCGTGTGGTGGTACAACTTCACCAGGGATCCACCCGACATATTATCTACGACTATTTTGTTTAATGGATCAAGGGCACGGTAGAAGATGTCGAGATGCATTTTATCTGGGACTTCATGATTTAGCATTGAGCAAGCTTACATTTAAACCTATCCCAAGCTTCAAAAAATGGCTCTACATTCATTTTCCAAAAATTCATAATATCATCCCACATTTGAAGCATTTTTTATGGCAGGAAATATCTATCAAGAAGCACATTAGTAAGGTCATACCAAGATGTAATTGAGCAGGGTAGAAGTGAGAGGAGCCATCAAACCGCCTTGCCCATTAAAGAGAATAGGAAAAGGTGAAGCTGAATAGATTTTTCAGTAATGTATGCTATATTAAATGGTGCACACACTTCCACAAAAATTTTCAAATTGACATTTTGGTCCTCAAAGGATTGACCCCCGTACAATCCTTTTATTTGAAACATGTGAACCATGACACTAGTTAAATGGAAGACTCTGTTCCCATTAGTTGGTGGGTTACAAACAACACTTGTTTGCGCCACTTGATTTAGTGGGCCCTCATTATTTATAGGGGAATCAAAGGGGACCATGTAGCTTGCGCTTCCCTCATTGATCCGTTAACACTCATTGTTGCATTAGCAATTTTTTCACCTAAAACAAGATTTAAAAACAATAAATAAAGTAAATTATACCACTCTGAGTATTCCAAAGTATGAATCACACCACACAAGTGAAATTTATATTTCACTCCCCCGCATTGACACCATTTTTATAATGTTCAACTCACTCCCATGATGGAGGGGTGAGGCGGTAATTGTCAAATAACCCAACTAGAGTTGGGGTTGAATCCACAATGAGTGACTTATAGGCTTCAAATCGTATGGGTGTTCTAGTTACTACATGTTTATCCGGACTGATAATAAATAATACTTGTAAAATAAAATGGGGAAATTAGATTTGGGGATAGTTTGTCAACTAAAAATGTACGAATATATCACTTTTGATTTAAAATCAATATTTGAGGGAATCTTACAATTATGTCTACCTAAAAGTTCAAGCATGAGTGGTGATGGTGGTTTGACATAAAATTTAGTTGTTAACTAAAGTATAGGCTAGGTCTATAGTCACTATGGCCAATCTTTCAATCAAGCCACAACGATTTCACCCAGTGGCTCTTTGGAGCACCTAACAAGTGTACAAGTTATATTCACCCAAAACCTCAATCAAGCATCCCTATTTCGAGGATGATTCTCTTGACTTGATTTACACTCCAATTACACTTATTTATAAGATAGATAACGGTATAAACCATAGACTTAAATATCAACCATTTCTTTGTCCCGTATAACCATATTTCAAGGATGTTATGGGTTACCTTATATTCACCTTCATTCCCTTTTCAAGGATGATGAAGGGTTTCTAGAGTTTGGGCTTTTAACCAATCAAACGCATTTGGAGATTTTGGGATTTTCACCTATAAATTCCAACTAATAAGATCAAGCAATAGTTGAATCCATAATCAACAACTAAAGATCAAGCAAACATATCAACACCCACACACAAGCACACTTTAATTCAATATAAACCCAAGACTAAATTACTTAGATACTCATGAACAAAGTAAAGAGAAATATACAATAAGAATTATCCAAAACATCAATTCTTCACAAAATCACTAAGAAATGAAGCCTCCAAGAGTAGTTAGACACTTGTCCAATTAGGGTTTCTTTTTCTTAATTCAAAATAACATCTATGAGGTAATCAATGCCTAAAGAAAAAAGGTTTTTGCTTATATATGGTTTTCGATTCGTCTATATGCTTTTATAGATTGACCCCTAGGAATATTCCCGCTAAATCAAGATCACGCAGGTTTAATTGCAACCACTGCTATGCTATTGAGGTTGTGCTTTATGATCGTATTATGCTGACCAACTTGACTGACAGGGACTGCGGACTGAGGACTGCAGACGCGATAACTGAGGCTGATGTGGTTCAGGTCTTCAGCTGCACTCTTTCTTGCTCCCTTTTTATCATTTTAAGATCAATCCCATATCTTTTTATATTTTCAACTATATAAGTGCAAAATGTGGTTATTAGCGTATTTAAATCATGATGATGTCTAATTTTTCTTATACAAAACATGGTAGTGTCCCCAAATGTTTGGTTTATATGAGCGAAAAAATAACCACTCATCAAGAACTAATTGTGAGCATGATGTCTTGTTATGATATTGATATTGCATCCATTATTAGATATGAGCTTTAAGAGCAGACATTTGGTGATATAACAACAATGCCCTTTCCTTTCAATGTACAGTCGTTGTGTGATGAGGCTATTGTGCGAGTGGTTCCAGGTGTTAATAGAAGTTTTGAGATGATGGGTATAGACTATACAATTATGATCAAGGATTTGGCAAAACCATTCCTTGCCTAAAGATTACGTGCACTCTAATAGTGATTCTGACCCTGTTTGAGGGCCCATCAGTTCCTGCAGAGTAGAGTGATAAATAGGGTGGAGATGATGATGATGAAGGTATGGATCTTGAGATTGTGGGTCAGAGAGATTGCCCCAATATTAGAATTTATGGTAAGGGGACCCCATCCACATCTACTTCAGTCGCAGCTTCTACTTCAGAGCTTGTTGGGATATTTTCAATGCTCCCTTTCCCCTGTACTACAACTTCTACCATAGGTATGATAATAGCATCAAGAGATTTTTTACATAGTTTAGTAGAGAGTCAATGCATTACTACCACCCGACTAGAGAATGTTGAGGTTGATATAGCATCGTTGTATGGGTAAATCAAGCCTTGGTTTTAAACAACACTAGAGATGGCTGAGATTAGATTATAGGTTGCACACAGGGTGGAGATTTCAGAGTTTATAACTGAGGTTCATGTCCATATTGATCCTTTTGAGGGATGAGTATCCACCCAATTTAGTGATATTGAGGCACTCAATCTGGGTGTGATTGAGGAGGAGGTGGCCGCATTATAGGAAGGGATACATTCTATTACTAAGAACAACATTCCATTTATCTCTGTAGTTATACCTTCAGTTATTCAGTAGGCACCTCCACATGGACCTAGACATTTTTTTGTTCGTAGAGGATAAGGAAATGGTTCCAACAGTTTGGACCAACGTGGTAGAAAAGAGTTTCTACATGATACTAATATGCTATTGGATTAGGCCCTGAAAAGGGATACATAATTCAAGAGAGACCATGTTTACTGATAGACATAAGCATATTGAGCTAGCTGCGGATGCATCCTCTAGTAGTGCACCACCATCGATTCCATTAATCGAGATACACCCACATGGGGATGAGGTTAACATAGATGTCTAGTGCCCTAAACTATGTCCACATTCCCTTATTTTACATTATATTCATGATTTAGGGATAGTGCATAGTCTTTTAGCTGGGGTGGGGTATACCATAGTTGCTGTGGGTTTTTGTTTCCATACATTTTTTCCTATTGGTCGTGGTATTTTTATAGAACCGACTTGTCTTGGTTATTTTTGTGTTGTATTGTATTTTGGTTTATATTGTGATGCATTTTTATGTATTAGGATATTTTTGAGTATGTAGGGCATTGACATGTTGTTTGTTAATTCTTTAGAAAAATGATACCCCTCTAAAAATTTATTTTAGAACTATATGATGTGTATATATGTGTGACCATTGTGAATCTCATTATTGAATTAGGATTAGGGACATAATAATCATAGCTAACAATTACATGAACCCGATAGGTAGTAGCTTGTGTTAGGACCTTGTGCTATGTTTGTGTGAGATACTACTTAGTTCACTTTGTGTTTTAAATTAAGAACATGCCCAGTCAATCTTACCTAGTTTATAGGATAGTCGGTTAGGTAAGGATCATAGGACGTTCTTGACATAAGTTAACTTTTAGCCTAAATGAACTTCTATGTGTGAATAAGTATCCATTGATCCCTATTTTTAGGCCTGTATAGCCAATTTTTCTTTTTACACCTTCAGCTTCCTATTTATGTTACAATGAACCTATTTTGACCATGGTCCTCCTTGGATATTATGCACCTCAACTTAGGAAAATCGCTTATGCTGAGGGTGTCTATCATAGGGTTGTCTAATGTAAAGTGGATATGAAAAAGGGTAAAGTAAGATAATAATGTAGGGCTGGGTGTGGTAGAAAAATAAAAAAAATAAAAGAATTATTTTTAAAAAAAGGGAAAGCGTAAAAGAAACCACACCTAACCTAAATATGCGAGAAAATAATAAAAAGGGTGAAATAAGGATGCAATAAATAAAAATTGGTCAATAAGTGGACCTCAAAGTAAGTGTAGTCACTAAAAATGTCCATTTGTATCATATCATCCCCTAAAGCCTACATTACAGGCCGAATAAAGCCCTATGGTGATCCTTAACTGAATGTCTGAAAGCTAAGAAAAAGATAATAAGGACAAGCCTATGGTATTTGATACGTACTGGTGGAACTTATCTTCTAAGTCTGAGTGTCTGTTGATCATGCCCGCATTGACATGCATGATTTTATATGAATGATTGGGACTTCTTTGTTGTGAGGGTACATTGATTGTATTGCTAGCTATTTCCTTGTTTGGGTAGTATAACTCGTGCATATGCATGGTTGTTTTTTGTTAATGTAATGTCATATCATGAATCCCTTCTGTCACATTGTTGGGCTTCATTGATGCAAACAATTAGTTTTGAGAATGTTGAAATTGGATGGGGAAATATTTTGAGCCTAAAGATGATGATTGACTGTCGTAGATAACATAGGATTCTTCTCGTTAAGCATGGTTCTTTTGTTTAGTAGTATTATGTTGCCCGAGGACATACACATGTTCTAAGTTGAGGATGTTGATGTGATATGGTTTCATAACACTTTCTATGCTAAAACAATGAAAATATATAAGTTATGTTTGTCTTTTTATTAGACATGATGTGTTTTGTGTTGTGTTTAGTAGGAAATCTAGTTTTAGAGCTAATATAGAGAAAAAGGGTGAAAGTTGATGTTTTGGACCACCTACGTGGGTACCTATGACCCATATGTACTGCCTATTGGGTGTAGGTTCCAGTGTATGTGTAAGATAAGGTGTGAAATAGAGAATCAGAAGTCAGAAAAGTTTGCATGATGAGAAATAAAGAATCAGAAGTAGGAAAAGTTGACCATCACACCTACAACCATAGGTTCCACCTACATTCTATTGGTGCTAGAAATTATCTCAGAATATCAAAAGTCCATAGAGTATTTTGAATATTTTGAGGCCTACAACCTACGTGTGACCACCTACGGTTCGTAGATGTCTCGGTAAGTGGCCACCGACCTCAATTTTCTTCTTTTGTGTAAGTGTTGTTTCATAGGGTTTCTTTGTACTCTATATATACACTTTTGATATTATTTAGTTAGGTTATGCACTCTTGATACAAAAAAAACATATATTTTATTCTAGAATTTGAATTTGATCTTGGGATTGGTTTTTTTCTATATTTTGGTTAATTATTCAATTGGAGACTTTGGGTTTTATTCCTTATTCATTGTGATATTTATTTAATACTTTAAATAATGAATTTCTTTTATTGTTTCACAATGATGAGCGACTTATTTCCTTAGATAGGGTTGTGAGAACCCTGCCAGATTAACGAAGTAGAGGAAGTGCAACGTTGTTTTGAATTGATATTCTTGTATCCATTATGGTTTTCTTTAATTTAATAGATTTCTTAACAATTTTAAATATTAGTATACCACGTTATATTCACTACTTACTTAATAAATAGAGTAGAGATAAGGAAAATATGATCACAACAAAAATTTGAAGATTATTTGTCTACATTGGCTAATCATCCTCATCTACTTAAAATAATTATCTTTCATCTAATAACTTGAGGCCCAAAAGGTAATAGTTAATCTGGGATCTATGAGGAGGGTTAGTAAGGTGACATCCTGAGACTCAAAATGTAAAGGGTGAAATCCATCTCTGAATCCATAAGAAAGTTGATGGTACATAACTTATAAAATTCTACATTTAAGGTATCAGGTTGGTTCAACAAAGAACGATAAATCTACATTGTTGAGGAACCAGGGGGAACCCTATCCTAGTGTTGGTTTCTGATTTATCACAACCAAAACACTCATCGCTTGTTACTTTTCATCGATAACTATTAAAATCCCCCTATTTACTTTTTAGTACTGCATGTTTCCTTTAGCAAACTGGAAAGATAATTCACGTATTCCCTATGGGTTTGATCCTAGCCTGAGTTGGGTTTTTATATTTTTCATCAACTGCTTTATCCTTGTTTATAGGTGTATCTTTGGGCTATATTACTTTCCAATAATAAATGTATAGAAGTAACTTTTTTCATGATTATGTTTTCGCTAAGTCAATTTAGCTTTATATATATTTTAATCAGTTCCTTAAGCAATATGCCAATACATGGATTAACTTGGGATCACTTGTGGTTCTAAGCACCATGTTATGACTTGGCGGAAGTCTCAGGTCATGACAAACTTGGTATCAAAGCACAAGGTTTAATTGTCCTACGGTGTTTATGAAGTCGTGTCTAGTAGAGTCTTATTGAATGGTACAAAGATGTTCGTACTTTTCTTTAAGATTCTACAAAGCATTAAGGAAATATTTTACTTTTTTCATATTCCAAATTATGCAGTAGAGATATTCTCTAAGAAATTTATACAAATTCTAACTTTGAACCATTCCTATTAACTGTGCCTTATTTTTTAGGTAATAGAAACATTCAAGCTTAAATTCCTGCTGAAAGAGTTGTCTAAAACACTCCTCACAGATAGTTATGAGATAGGATGGATGCTTAAAAGGATACCATTAGTGCCTGTAAGTTCCAATAGTTGAAAAAGTTCATTCATGTTCATTAAAATCATGCAATAGGCCTAAGTATGTGCCCTTAGATCCCTTCTAAGAATCCTATAGACATATGACCTAGAGTTAAAAGCATGAACCTATAAGTTTAGAAATAGTAAAGTAGTGATTATGTTTATCTAAATTTAGTAGATTGTGTATCCATGGATCTATAAAGGTGTGGTGTAGATTGTTTAATATCACTTTGAGAGAGATTTACAAAATAAGGGGAGTTAGAGTATGTTAATGCTTTATTCAGGGTAGAGATTATACAATGACCGCAATGATTGAAAATGTTGTTAAGGTTGAGTATGCTCATAAATTTTGAGTGGGTTAGTGTTTCATGATTCTTACTATGTTTCATTGTGTTTTCTTTCAATAGTAGTAAGTTAGTATATGTCATTAAAAGTTTGGGATATCTATGTTGAGTGTTAGGATCTAAGTTTAAATTATGGATGATTAAGCTAATAGAAAGAAAGTTTGAAATTCTAGAAGGAAAAAGTGTGAACACGGGGTATGGTGATACTCCTAAAGATTCTAAGTTAGTAAGTGTTTTATTTATTATATGATGACTATTGGGGTATAGAAAGTTATGAGTTGTATCTCATAATGAAGTACTAGAAATGAGTTTTACACTGTATGATATAGTCATTTAGGGGAGTTTATTATTTATGTGTATTTTAAATCTCAGACTCCAGAGTAAAGTGATTACAATTAAATTTATAGTTTATTGCATAAGTTTACAATCTTAGAATAATGGATTTAATCTAATGGAGAGATAATAGAACAAGGAATCAATTCAGGTTATCAGATTCTAGTATGATGCTAGTGATTTTTAGAACAACACTATGGGATGAAAATACCCAACCCATTCTTATCTCAGTATAAATTTTTGTACTTCAGTCATTACAACTCTATACCCATGCCTTAAAGTTAACTCTATGATCATATCTCATATTCATGCACTTTATACAAAATAATATCCACTTCCAGTTCCTAGTATAAGGAGCAACAATTCACTCAAAGGCATGAATCATATTCCATTGATTTATGAATATCAGTCTAAGTCATAAAACTCATGACATAAGTACTCATGTTCAATAGTATGTTCATTTCCAGGTACTAATGATAAATCCTTAGTGACTAGTGAGATCATACTATGCTAGGTATACTCTCAGATCATATCTCTTGAACGTGTTTATTCCAATTATATTTTACTCCTCAAGCCTTAGTTATGTGTTGAATTAATGAAAATCCTTGAGTTAAGATTTTTAGTATCCCTTTCGTGTTAGACCTTTATGTCCCAGTTCTTCAGTGACCCTTCTTATGCTTTGATGGTGATGTTATGGAAGTTGAGTTATAAGCTTGAATGATTTATTAATATACCCATAGATAATGGCTTATGGTGGCTAGTCACTATTTAAGAATATACGGTTGATTATTTAAGAAGGTAAGATTTAATGTATTTTGAGCTTAGTCTCTCCGGATGGATATATAGTCTATATTCCCATAGTAAGGTCAGTTAAGTATTTTTAGAGTTAGAGCTTTGTATCTTTCAGTTAGTCTTAAAGAATTTTATATTTGAGAGTGAAATCTACAAATGGATATAAAATGTATTATTTTCGTGGTTAAGGCTAGTGAGTCCTTTAAGTGGTAGAGACTTATATCTCTAAGAGAAGATTGGATAGAGTGAGAGCATTCAGTTAGGCTATATATAGCTATTACAAGTCATATGTTGTATACCCAAGAGAAAGAAGTTTCAGCTAGATAAGTGTGGTATGTCCATAAGAAGGATGGATGGTTGAGAAAAATTGCTTAGTTAGAAGATGCTGGTCTTTTTTCTAAAATCATAGAACTCCTATTCTTACTTTTGACCTATAAAACTCTTGTTTCCTGATAGGTAGATTCACACCAGGGATGCCTCATGTTCAAATTTAAGTTTCTCCTATTATATGATCTTAGACTAGTAGAATTGTATTGTTAAACCGTATTATAATCCATATTCTCATATGTCACTCAGATCATGCCTAAAATTCTTATCCCCCTAATAATATCAGCACCTCTGATGAAATGTGTCGAAGGTAACATATATTCCTTTCTCAGTGACTAAGAAATTTCATTTAATTATGTATCACTTTTAGTTATAATTATATGTTTTTTCAAGGAATTGTTTAGTTGAGCTGTAAAACTCTTGGTATGAGTCAGTATGTATAGCCAACAATTTATGTCAGCAATCAAACAAACAAGCTCATGTAGTTTCCTATAGTTTCAGCTAGTCTTACTATCCCGAGTTCTATGCATATACCCATTTCAATAAGGTTCTTTATTTTAATTCATCCAATGTTTAAACTCAGTTAGGTCCTTTCTCCTAGTCTAAATTAATTCTAATTCTAATAGATATCCTGATTTAGAAATCCATATTATGTTAGTTATCCAACAATAGAATTCAGCCAGAAAATACTAGTGAGTTCATTTATTTTAAAACATGTCAAATTTTTGGTTTTAAATTTACTCATCATATCCATATTCAACTCTTAGAATTCTATGTCAGGGATTGCAACACCTTCCCTATCCTTTCAGTTAATTCAGTCTTTATTGAAGGACGCATGATCCCTAGGGGGAGATACGTTACATCCCAAAAATCAAAGCCAATAGTAGAATCATGATTTAAGTTCATGTAAAAATAAAACACCATGTTTTTTTAGTTTTATAAGTTTTTTTTTTCATATATTAAGGCCTCAAATAACTCCTAACTTATGGACAAGTCAAAACATACCTTATAGATTTTTTTTTTTTGAAGAATGTAACTATTGTCATCTCCAAACTAGCATAACTTTTGGATCACAATTTTTGGGTCAATACCAACCAAGATATATATTATTGAATTATATTTCCAACACATCTAGTTTCATCCTAATCCAATAACTGAGTAAAATGTTCTGGCAAAATTACTAAAGCACTGTCAAAGCTGCCAGTGGAAACGACTCTAAATCGGCTTATTATAAGACATAATGGGTCATCAGGAGGGAGTTGTTGCCACAATAGTTGGGGAAAAATTTGGGTCCTTTGACCACAACTCAAGCAATAATTCGTGGACAGACCTAATGAGTTGTTGCTTAAGTCGTTGTGATTGCTTCAGGGAGTTTTCCCGATGGTTTTTGAGGGTTTTTTTGGTCTTTTCCCATTTAATTAACCTCAAAAATACGTAATTTAAGATATCCTATGGCTTAATATAAATCCTAAACATCTCCTAATCCCTCACTCTCAACACAACACATGAAATACTCAAAGAAACATGAAAGTTTTTCTTCACCAAGGCAAGACAATAGGGTTCTTCATCTATAAGTTCAAATTCTCAAAACTTTTGTTCAGGAATCAAGAGTAATTAGGTATGTGGGTATTAAATGAGGATCTCGTTTCATACTCATGCCTAAATTATTATTTTTTCATGAATTTTATGATCTTCATAAATTAGAGTTTTATTCAATTATTACTCTAAGATTAAGTTCGATTCTCCATGATATATCTGTCACTCATGAGAATGTTTTAATGATTACTCATGGTTTATTATGCTTATATTAAATCATTCATGTTAATATCAAATAAGTGCATAATTTACATGATATTAGTTAAGATTTCAAGAAAATGATCAATCTATATAAGATGTGTTTGTTTTCAAGACCGTTAAACATTATCTATCATATTTTTATGGATTTCAACCCATGTTAATTGGCATACCATGTTTTACCATGAAAATCAATATTTTCACAAACTTAGAATTTTGAATCCTCGGTATGTTAGTAAATTCATGATTTTGGACTTGTACTATGAAATTTTCTTTTTTCTCTATTATGATAAGCTTTTAATATCATGTTCAGTTGAATTAGTAAGATATGGTAGGTTATGAACACCCGATACGTAGGGATTCATGCATAGTACTTCTAATTATCCATTGAGGATATTTTTAGAATGTAATTATAATAATCTGTTCAGTTTTCAACATCATTATGTTGGGAGTAGTACTTAGCACCGAGTGAATGTAGGGATGAAGGCTCACTTGTCAGTTAGGCATGAGACCTTTAGTAGCAGTCCCTATGTTCTAAACTACGGTACCACCATAGGTTATAAGGTGTCAGCCTTTAGTTGAGTCATGACACCATAAGACCTTCGGGACTTTCGTTTAGTGGATCTATGATAGCTAGTGTGGTATCCTTGGAAAGGTACAAGCACCCTTCCAACAGGGGTTATAGGTTGGATTGGATTTGTTCAGATTGGTGTATATCAGTTATTGTTAGCTCCCACAGTCCTTAGTTTATGTTTTATATTCAGGTTATGTATGACCTTATATTTAGTTATTCAGTTTCATTTAGTACATGCTTATACTTGTTCTTTGTTCTATTTCACATCCCACAGTTTCAGACTCAGTATTCATACATGATCCTCAGTATAGTTTTACATCATATTTAGTCTTATCTTTAGATTAAATATAATAGACATTCTTTTACCTTTTCCAAGTTCATAGAAATATTTTATCCCATGATTTAGAAGTTTCACTCTGCCTTACAGCTTTTACGTACAATCATGTTTAACTAATATTTCAATAAATGACTTATGTCCTCAGTTATAAACCATGTTTAAGTATTTTATGACTAGTTCATATCTCAAATACTCTATACATTCCCAAGTAATAATGACATACTTCTTCGGACTATATTTTTCATGTGATGTAGATTCAGGTGCTAAATCTAAGGATTATAATCAGACAGATCATCACTTTTAGCTAGTACGTAATGAGTTCTCTTATTTTGAGGAGTCAAGTCAGTTGCAGTTTTGTAATTTATTTTCTTATTCATATATATTGATTTTTATGGGCTTCATAGATTTTCAGTTAGAGTTGTTGAAATCAATTTCTCTTTCTTTTTAGAATACAAATGTTGTAAATAAGCTTTTAAATATTAAACGTATTGAAACAACTCTTCTCATGATAATTTTTCTTTTATATATGTTTTAATCAGTTGCTTAAGCATTATGCTAGTACATGGAATATCTTGGGATCACTTGTGGTTCTAAGCAACACATTATGAAAAGGGGTAGTCATGGGTCGTGACATTATCTCTCACACATATGGCATAGGGTTGTATTACCAACTACTAGCTTTCCAATTCATGAAAATGCTAGGCTATGATTATTTTTACCCTAATCTTAATTCCATTAAAAGATTCACAATAGTCATATTGATATTTATATCACACAGTTCATAAAATCATTTTTTAGGGGTTTCAATTTTCAGAAACACGTAAAAACCAACTAAATATGTCAACTGCCCTTAGGTTCCTTATTTTTCTCTTCACTAAAAAAACATAAAACATATATGACACAAACACAAAACACCCTAAATATGTTAGATCTATTAAGAACAGACTTCGGGGAAAGGAGACACGAAAAAAAAAGACATCTAGACCACAAGTAGCCCTACCCCATCAAATAGAAATACATTGTCCCTAATGCACTGGGAAGCTATAAGGAAAGAGAGTTAGGAGCATACTTGTGTGACCTTAGGTATGTAGATTTAATGTTAATCATACTAACACAAGTCATCACATATGCAGAAATAAGAAGATACCTTAGGATGCCTCCCAAGCAGTGCCTGATATAACATTGCAACACAATATGGTTACCTTGATTACTCAGACCTCATCAATGTAGCAACAGTATTGGAAT
Organism: Capsicum pubescens; assembly: GCA_030864215.1. NCBI lineage: Eukaryota > Viridiplantae > Streptophyta > Magnoliopsida > Solanales > Solanaceae > Capsicum > Capsicum pubescens. Next base: position 36,212,962 of record CM061539.1, on the reverse strand, counting down.
CCAAGGTCATCAACAAAGTTAATTACCAAAACCCCCATCATATCAGTCAGCTGCTTCATGGTTATCATTCAACATTACTTCCTCATCATTCAACTTGAACTTAAGCTCACCTCTTTCCATACCAACGAATGCTCTACTCATGGCCATAAACGGTCCCTAAAAATTATGGGAATCTCCAAATCAACTTCAGAATCCAAGAAAACAATGTTATCCAAAATGATAATGTTGTCCATGTTTACCAAAACATCAAATGATTTGACCATGGGCTTTTTCACTATATGATCTGCCATCAATAACTGCATCGTTGGTTGATTAGGGAAGTCTAAGGCCAAATAGTTTGAGCACTGCCAACAACATCAAGTTAATGTTTTCACCCAAGTAACACAAAGCTTTGGGAAATTTAGATGAACCAATTGTACAAGAAATTATGAAGGCCTTGGGGTCACCTTTCTTTTGCACAAATAATCGATATGTAATCTCACTACAATGATAGAAAGAACAAATATCCTCATAACTAACAGTTATCTTCTTTGTCACAAATCCGTCAGAAAAGTTGCATAGCAAGGCATCTTCTCAAGATCTTTAAGAATGAGTATGTTCATACTCAACTCCTTTAATATAAATATAAAATTCTCATACTTTTCTTATTTTCTTTTCTATTTCAATCTTTTAGGAAATGGTGGAGGAGGTCGTAGAATAGGCTTCAACACAAGTTGAACTTTCTTACTCTTACCTTTATTCTTCTCAACTCATTTATCCTTATCCACTGATTTCTATGACGACTCACTGCTTTTCACCACCTTTTCAGATTCTGCTATGGATGCCTCCTCATCATCAACAACACCATCCTTCACCTCATCAACTAAAGGCATAGGGGGATCAATAGTTGTCTTCTAACTTTGAGTGTTGATAGTTAAGTAGTGACTGTTGTTACTTAGATTTTGCATAATGTTTCTCAAAAGAGTGACCAATTGATATTGTTTTAAAGTAGCCGACATCTTGCTAAACTGTTGATCAAGTTGCTTAATCACAGTATTATAAGAATCTACCTTCTAGCTCAGTCCTGAAATGTCTACCTTATCTCTTTAAGGCAATTCTCTTGATTTTCTAACCTCTTAACCAGGTTAGGATACAATGCTTCCATCCTCAAATCAGCATCACCATTTCCTGGTGGAACATATGCATCACTCTTCTCCTTGTAGTAATCCTTTCATCTCCTATCACCATTTTTCTCTCTGCTTTGATCCATATTTCTGTCCCCATAATAGTTTCGACCTTGATTCCCTTGCCTCAATTTCTAAATTTCTTGATTTGACCCTTATACACTGGCTTGAAATCCCCATATCTTTCTATCTAAGTACTTAATCTATTCCTTAATATTTGATTCATACTGCTTAGGAGCTTTACCTTGTGCACCCACAATATTCGTCTTTTCTTAACTCAAAGTTGTAAATTGTTTGGTCAATAACCTAATATTTGTCTTCAACTATGAAATATCTTGAGACACTGTATCATCTACAATTCTCTGCTCATTGGAAGAACCAATATCATAAGTACCAACTCTGCTCTCTACCTCTCAAGTATGCTACCCTCGGTTTGTAATAAAGACCTAATCTAAAATTTTAAGGATAACTCCCAATGGAGGATCATAAGAGCTCCATCAGTAATAGATTTGCAATAACTTTGGTATTGGCATTCATAGCTTTATAAAATATCTCAAGAAAATTTCTCTCCAAAATCGTATGATTTGGCACCATCAACAACTTCTTCTTAAACCATATCCATTCCTCATATAGTGGTTAAGAAAGCAATTTCCTGAAATTATAGATCCTGTCCTTCAACTATAGTATTCTAGATGGAGTGAATCATATGTCCAAGAACTATTTTTCCAAGTTATTCAAATTAGTGATAAACCCATAAGGTGTTTCCCTAGCCATAGTGTTGCTTCGCCAGTTAGAGAGAATGGGAACAACTTAAGTGTAAAAGCATCCTCACACACCCCTGGTAAATTATATGAAGTGCAGATCCCCACAAAATTCATGATGTGTACTTTTGTGTCATCAGTCGGCAAACCCGCAAACACACCGTAATAGCGCTGTGTCGCGCCAGGGGTTCAGGTCGGGAAATTTTCACTGATTTAAAAGATGCATGCTGGGTTAAAAGGGTGAATTTCTCACCCCTATTTATGACCTTTAACATGAGATTCAACTATTTGGAACCCAAAATATACTAGTTTTTCTCAATTTTTTCTCAAGAACAAGCTAGGGTTTCAATTGGGGATTCAACTTCAAAAAAATCTCTCCATCAATATTTACTAAATTAAGAACTAAGATATGTCATGTGTTGATTCATGGGTCCCTTTCACCCATGAATCTCAAGAATTTCTTTTCAAAATCAAAGATTTGTATATTTATGAATGTTCATGATTTGATTGAACTGAAAAATAATGTTCATGTTGTTGTTTGGTTTTATTCCATGTTATACACTATTAATTAAAAGAGTTGATTCTAGTATGTAAGGAATTATGCGGTATTCATGATAAATACTTCAATTCGCAAGTTGATTGATGTATCCTTGATTATTAGATATGTTGATGATTGTATAACCATAACATACTCCCCCCTAGATTGATTAAATGCCTATGTGAAGGACAAGTTCCATACTAGTGTGATTCTATGAAATCTCTATTCATGTACAGTTATGTATGTCAAGTGTTTGATGAAATGTCTTAGCTAATGGATTATGTATTGTTGATGTTAGTCCTATACTCAATAAAGTCACGCTTTGTCAGTTCCTTCTATCGAGTACTGGGGGTACTTGTTTCCAAAAAATATAGTTGTGTCCCTAGAGTCCATGTCATGTTTTCATGATATCCTCAGTGAAGCCATGATCCATAGAACTCAATCAGTCATATGACTCAGGAAAGCTCAGTAATACAGTAATATCAGTACTATTCCGTTAGTTAACGGAACTCAGTTAATTCAGTCTAGTTCAGTTCAGTAATCCATGATTAGTGTCTATTCAGATAGGAGTAGGAAATAGCACTAAGTGAACCCAAGGATGGGAACACACACTATCAGATAAGGGTGTGTATCTTAGAAGTCATCCTTGAATTCCTGAACTATGTAACCAGCATAGGTTGAGATATCAACACTATCAGATGAGGGTTTGATACCCTTCCAATTGAGGTTATAGATTGGACCCCAACACAGCCATAATGGCATATTAGGGGCATAGCGGTTAGATAACTATTTCCCATAGTATTATTTACAGAATTAGGACTGTCAGATACATTCGTTAAGTCTCAGTAATAGAACTCAGATAGTTCTATAGAATTCAGGACTATCAGATACAATCAACTCAGAACAATATGAAACTCGACTAGTTTAATCTGATTCAGGACTATTAGATACATTCACTCATGTCATCAGTTATATCAGTCATGAGAATTCTGTTATAAGTCATGTTAGTTATAAGTAAATTCATGTTATCATGATCTCAGATGTAGTTACAATCTATTCATGCATGTATTCTCACATTTAAATTAGTTAGTTAGCCAGTATTGTTCATGCATATGAACCCAATGCATTAATCCTACCTTCCATGCATACCAGTACATTCAAAGTACTGATGTATTTGCACTATGGTGTCTTATACCATAGGCTCAAAGCACGAGCTCCAGAGCATTAGTAGCATTCCAGCCTTAGCAGTCAGAGTTAGCAGTGAGTCCTCATCTTTTGAGGACATGATCATTTATTTATTATCTCATTAATTTATTTTATAAGTTAGAGTTAGTTGGGGACATGTCCCATCAACTCCTTATCCAGACAGTTATGTTTTTGAGGTTTTTAAAACTTCAGTATGTTCAGATAGTATTTTAGTTTTACTTATTCTATTACCCCACTTAGATGTTATATTTTATCAGTCATGTAGTTTTGAACCTTATGGCCTTTCAGCCTCTATTTCTGCATTATATTTAGTATGTTGTACAATGTACAGGTACAAATATTAGTCACGGGTTAGCTTATGGTCCTTCTAGGTCGTAAGTACTATGTATCATTCTGGGTACCATATTCAGGGCGGTACAAACTTTTTATCAGAGCCTAAGGTTCAATAGTGTCTTAGGATGTCTGAAAGCTGCATCTAGTAGAGTCTTGCGCATGGGTGTGTTGCGCGCCACGTTTATGTACCGGAGGATATGAGATGTTTTAGGAATAGTTTCCCTTCTTTTAGTATTCATGTTGTGCTAGTGAGCATAATCTCAAGTCAATATCGAAGTCCAATCCTTTTCTCCCTTTCTTCTATAGCACTTGCCTCCTAAAAGAAGAAATGGGAATCAGTCATCCCCTCAACCCGAAGAACCTTTGGGTGAACATGTTTCTTATGCACAGTTTAGAGCTGCATTCAGTAATTTTGCTCAGTCAGTTGTTGCTTAGAATAAACGACCAACCATCGTTTCGGCTAACCCAGTGGCCAATTCAGCTGCATCTAGGATTAGGGACTTCACCCAAATGAATCCTCCATCCTTTCTCGTGTATAAGTTAGATAAGGACCCTCAGGAATTCATCGATCAGGTTTAGAATATTACTGAAATTATGGGGGTGTCAGTTGTTGATAGTTCTGAGCTAGATGCATATCAGTTGTGGGATTTTGCTCACACTTGGTCAAAGCAATGGAAGTCAGAGAGGTCGGTTGATGCAGGACCTATATCGTGGGAGGAGTTTGTCACTGTATTTTTAGAGAGGTTCTTTCCCCTAGAGCTAATAGAGGCTAAGTAGTTAGAATTCATCAACCTCAGGCAGGGAAACATGATGGTGAAAAAGTATTCTCTTAAGTTTACTCAATTAGCTATATATACCCCTTATGAGGTTGCAGATAGTAGGGGCAAGATGAGTAAGTTTGTTTCTGGGGTTAATGATAGTCTCGTCAACGAGTGTAGGTCTGCGATATTGAATAGTGTCATGACTTTAGCCAGGCTTATGAATCATGCTCAGCAGATAGAAGAGCAAAAGATTAAGATGAGAGAAAAGCAAAATAACAGAGCAAGGATAGGTATTTTCAACTTTTCTCAGCCTAAATTAGAAGGAAAAAACCGTTCTTCATTTCGTCCTAAGTCATCAGTTCCAGCACCTTCTTTAGTTAGTGCTCCAGCTCTAAAGTTCAGGGATGGTAATAAAGATAGAAATCCAAGCTCTAAGTCTTAGGGAAGTATTAGCAGTGCCTACACCTATCCTCTTTGCTAGACATGTGGCAAGCACCATTAGGGTATTTGTAGAGCTAAAAGTGGTATTTGTTTAGGATTTGGCAAGCCAGGCCACAAAGTCAAAGACTTTCCAAAGCCACGTTATCAGGGTCAGCAGAACTATTCCTTAGCCCTATCCAGTCACCCAAATCGGCAGGGTGCCACTTTAAGTGCTACTAGTAGGTAACACCAAAATTGACTCTATGCTCTCCAGTCCCAACAAGATCAGGAAAACTATCCTTATGTGATTACTGGTATGTTACAGATCTTTCATGTGCTTGTTTGTGCGTTGCTTGATCCAGGAGCTTCTTTCTCTTTTGACACTCCCTATATAGAAGTTGATTTCGGAATCAGTCCTAAAATTCTAGCAGAGCCCTTTTCAGTCTCTACCCCAGTGGGTAAAACCATTATAGCCCGACGGGTATACAGGAACTGCCCGGCTATGATATTTTAGAAGGTCACTTTAGTAGATTGAGTCGAATTAGAGATGACTGATTTTGATGTCATTCTCAGCATAGATTGGCTTCATTCCATCTTTGCCACAGTCGAAGGCAGAAATAGAATAGTCCAGTTTCAGTTTCCAAATGAACCTTTCCTATAGTAGAGGGGTAGTACTTCAACTTTCAAAGGTCAGCTTATTTCCTACCTTAAGGCACAAAAAATGACATCTAAAGGATGTGTCTATCATCTTTCTCGAGTTAAGGACACTAGTTCCAAAACTCCCAGTCTTGAATCAGTCCCAGTAGTGAGTGAATAGTAAGATGTCTAACTCGAAGATCATCCGGGAATTCCTCTCGAAAAGGAAATAAACTTCGGCATTAACCTTCTTCCAGATACTCAACCTATATCTATTCTGCTATACAAAATGGTACCTATAGAACTCAAAGAACTGAAAGAGTTATTGAAGGATCTCTTAGATAAGGGGTTCATCAGACCTAGTGTGTCCCCGTGGGGTGCACCAGTTTTATTCGTGTGCAAGAAAGATAGTTCTCTCAGAATGTACATTGATTATCGTCAGCCCAATAAAGTCTCGGTTAAGAATAAGTATCCTCTTCCCAGAATTGGTGGCTTGTTTGATTAACTTTAGGGTGCCAGTTATTTCTCAAAGATAGACATCATATTTGGCTATCATCAGCTCAAAGACAGAGAATATGACATTTCAAAAAAAGCCTTATGTACCCGGTATGGTCACTATGAATTCCTAGTCATGTCCTTTGGTCTTATCAATGCCCCAACAACTTTTATGGACTTGATGAACCATGTGTTCCAGAAGTACTTGGACATGTTCATCAAAGTCTTTATAGATGATACTCTGGTTTATTCCCGCAGTGAGCGTGATCATACATAACATCTCAGAATTGTACTTTAGACTCTTTGAAATCATCAGTTGTTTTCCAAATTCAGTAGGTGCTAATTTTGGCTAAGGTCAGTAATATTTCTTGGCCATATCATTTTCGGTGATGGAATTTGAGTTGATCCTAAAAAGACCAAAGCGGTAAGAAACTGGCCCAGACTTGTCTCTCCATCAAACATCAGGAGTTTATTTGGTTTGGATGGCTATTACAGATGGTTTGTTAAAGGATTTTCATCTATTTCATCCCCTATATCCTGATTGACTCATTAGAAAGTCAAGTTTTAGTGGTTACATCATTGCGAGAAGAGCTATTAGGTGTTAAAGACTCGACTCACCTCATCCCCAGTCTTAGCTCTTCCAGACAGTCCAGATGGGTTTGTAGTATACTGTGATGTATCAAGAGTAGGTTTGGGTTGTTTCCTCATGAAGCATGGTAAGGTCATAGCCTACGCCACCAGATAGCTTAAACCCTAGGAGAAGAATTATCCTATTCATGATGTTGAGTTAGCAACCGCGGTTTTTTCCTTAAAGATTTGGAGGCATTACTTGTACGGAGTTCATATAGATATGTGAACCGATCATAAGAGCCATCAATATGTATTTTCTCAGAAAGATCTCAATCTTTGTCAGAGAAGATGGTTAGAGCTATTCAAAGATTATGACATGAGTGTCCTTTATCATTCGGGCAAGGCCAATGTAGTGGCCGACACTCTTAGTAGACTGTCAATGGGTAGTGTTACTCATATCGAGGATAGTAAGAAAAAGTTAGCTCAAGAAGTCCATCAACTTGCTAGACTAGGCATTCACTTAGTCGATTCAGAGGAGGAAGAGATATGGGTTCAGAGTAGTTCAGAATCATCTCTAGTTTTTGAGGTGAAAGAAAAGCAAGATAAAGACCCCGGTTTAGTCACGTTGAAAGAGTCAGTTAAGGGCCAGAAAGTAGAGGTTTTCTCCCAAGGAGGAGATGGTGTATTGTGTTGTCAGGGTCATCTCTGTGTTCCAGGTGTAGATAACTTAAGGCAACGAATTCTTTTAGAAGAGCATGGTGCGTGCTACTCTATTTATTCAGGGTCCACAAAGATGTACCGCGACTTACAGGAGATCTATTGGTGGAATGGGATGAAGAGAGATATTGCAGAGATTGTGGATAACTGCTCTACATGTCAACAGGTTATAATAGAGCATCAAAAGCCTAGTGGGTCCATGCAGGTGTTTAATATCCCTACTTGGAAGTGGGAAGAAGTGAACATGGTCTTTGTGATAGGCTTGCCTCATACTCATCGCAAGCATGATTTAGTTTGGGTCATTGTAGATAGAATGACCAAATCAACCTATTTTCTTCCAGTTCTTACGTTTTATTGAGCTGAGGATTATGCCAAACACTACATTAGGGAGTTGTTTAGATTACACGGTATTTCATTATCCATTATTTTAGACAGAGGTACCCAGTTCACCTCTCATTTCTGGAAAGCATTATAAAAATGTCTTGCTACCCAAGTTCATCTCAGTACAACCTTTCATCCTCAGACAGATGGTAAAGCAGAACGGACCATTCATACCCTAGAAGATATGCTAAGGGTGTGAGCAATTGATTTCAAGGGTAGTTGGGATGACCACTTGCCTTTGATTGAGTTTGCATACAACAATAGCTATTATGCCAGTATTCGATGGCTCCATTTGAAGCTCTCTACGGTAGGAGATATATATCTCCAGTAGGTTGGTTTGAAGTTAGTGCGGCCTCGATGATAGGACCTAATTTTGTATTCGATGCCTTAAAGAATGTTCAGTTGATTAGAGAAAGACTTAGGGCTACTCAAAGCCGACAGAAGTCTTATGCAGATGTACGTAGAAAGGATTTCGAGTTCGAGGTTGGTGACTATGTCTATCTAATGATCTCTTCCATAAAAGGAGTAAAGAGTTCGGTAAGAAGGTAAAGATCAGTCCCCAATATTTCTCTCCCTTCAAAATTCTCAATCGCTTCGGCAAGGTAGCCTATGAGCTCGAATTACCTTTAGATATAGCCTCAGTTCATCCAGTCTTCCATGTCTCTTTGATCAAGAAGTGTATAGGTGACCCAGCAGTTGTAGTGCCTATTCAGAGCATATATGTTCAGAACAACCTCTCTTATGAAGAGATTCTAGTCAAAATCCTAGTCTACCAGACTCGTAGACTAAGGAACAAAGAAGTCCCTCTAGTCAAAGCTCTTTGGCGGAATCAGTCCGTTGAGGGAGATACTTGGGAAGCAGAAGCAGACATGTATGCCAAGTACCTTCAACTCTTCTCCGCTAACTTATATCAAGCTCCAGGTAATAGTTCTCCTTAAGCTTTTCAGTTTTTATGTCCAGATTTCAGTTACAACTTGGTATCAGCCTCATTTTCAGGATTCCATTTTTAAACTTGGTACTAAGTACCATTGCATATCCAATTATATGTTCATGCATAAGATTAGTCATGTGTTAATGCATCAGACATGCATTCTCCTTATGAGAAGACTCAGTTATTAGAAATCTCAGTCATGTAATCAGTCCTGCCATGTATTCATGCATCAAATTTGTGTGATCAGCTTATCAGTACTCTCAGTCATGTATTCATGTATTAGCGCAGTCATGAAATCATGCATCAGATATGCATGCTCTATATGAATCTCAGAAATGTCAGTTAGGTAGTCATGTTTCAGTGTTCATGTTCAGTATGTACTTTGGCTTATCATTTCTCCCCTCTCAGTTAGTCTCATTCGAGGACGAATGTTCCCAAGGGAGAGATATTTTAATACCCCAAAGTTTCCTAACTAATTTTGTCTCAAGAATGTCAAGTATTAGTTTCTAAATTGAATGAAGTTTATTCCATGGGGAAATTTTCAAGATTTTCACCAATTTTCAGCAATTTAAAAGACGCGTCCAGGATTAAAAGGGTCAAATTTCCACCCCTATTTAAGCCTTTTAACATGAGATTCAGCTATTTGTCACCGAAAATATACTAGTTTCTCTCAATTTTCTCACAAGAACAACCTAGGGTTTCAATTGGGGATTCAATTTTAAGAAAGTCTCTCCATCAATCTTTGCTAAATATAGAACTAAGGTATGTCATGTGTTGAATCATGGGTCTCTTTAAACCATGAAGCTCAAGAATCTCTTTTCAAAATCAAAGATTTATATATTTACGAATGTTCATGATTTGATTGAATTGAAAAGTGATGTTCATGTTGTTGTTTAGTTTCATTCCATGTTATAGACTATTAATTACAAGAATTTATTCTAGTATGTGAGGAATTACGTGGTATTCATGATAAACCCTTCAATTCACAAGTTGATTGATGTATCCTTGATTATTAGATGTGTTGATGATTGTATAACCATAGCATGCTCCCCCCATGTTTGATTAAATGCCTATGTTTAGGAAAAGTGCCATACTAGTATGATACTATGAAATCTCCATTCATGTACAAGTTATGTATGTCAAGTATTTGATGAAATGTCTTAGCCAATGGGTTATGTATTGTTGTTATTGGTCCTGTACTCAAGAAAGTCATGCTTTGTCAATTTCCTTCTATCGAGTCCTAGGGGTACTTCTACCCGAAAAATATAGTTGTGTGCCTAGAGTCCGTGTCATGTTTTCACGATATCCTCAGTCAAGATATGATCCATAGAACTCAGTCAGTCATGTGACTCAGGAAAGCTCAGTAATAGAGTAATCTCAGTACTATGTCGTCAGTCAATGGAACTCAGTTAATTCAGTCTAGTTCAGTTCAATAATCCATGATAAGTGACTATTCAGATGGGAGTAGGAATTAGCATCGAGTGAACCCAAGGATGGGAACACACACTATCAGATAAGGGTGTGATTCTGAGAAATCATCCTTGCATTCTAAAACTATGTACCCAGCATAGGTTGAGACATCAACACTATTAGATGAGGATTGATGAGGTGGATAAGCAATGTCAGATGAGGGCCCCACCATTCTCTTTTGGGGACACTTTCAGATGAGCGTCACTCACAACTTTTCCTTATGAGGGCGCGGTATTCACACCCTTCCAATTGGGGTTACAGATTGGACCCCAAGTTAGCTATAATGGCGTATTAGGGGAATGCCAGTTAGATAACTACTTCCCACAGTTTCAGTTATAGAATCAGGAGGGTCAGATACAATCATTCAGTCTCAATAATAGAACTCAGGTAGTTCTAAAGAATTTAGGACTTTCAGATACAGTCAACTCAGAATAGTACGGAACACACCTAGTTCCATCATATTCAGGACCGTCAGATATAGTTACTTATGTCATCAATTATATCAGTCATCAGAATTCAGTTGTCAGTCATGTTAGTTATAAGTAAATTCATGTTATCATGATCTCAGATATAGTTACGACGTATTCTTGCATGTATTCTTACGTTCACATTAGTCAGTTAGCCAGTATTGTTCATGCATATGAACCACATGCATTCAGCATAACTTCAATGCACACCAGTATATTCTAAGTACTGACGTATTTGTGCTATGGGGTCTTATACCATAGGTTCAGAAGCACAGGCTCCAGAGCATCAGTAGCATTCCAGTCTCAGCAGTCAAAGTTAGCAGTGAGTCCTCATTTTTCAATGTCAAGATTATTTATTTATATCTCATTAATTTATTTTATAAGTTGGAGTTAGTTGGGGACATTTCCCATCAACTCCTTATCCAGAAAGTTATGTTTTAGAGGTTTTCTAGGCTACAATATATTCATACAGTATTTCAGTTTTGGGTATTCTATTATCCTACTCAGATGTTATATTTTATCAGTGATGCAGTTTTGAACCTTCTGGCCTTTCAACCTCCATCTCCATATTATATTTTGTATGTTATACACTGTACAAGTACAGATATCAGTCATGGGATAGCTTGTGGTCCTTCGGGGTCGTATGCAGTGTGTAGCATTTCGTGTACAAGATTTGGGGCGTTACACATACCCTTAACATTAAGCAACCGAATTATAGCACTTGTAGTATCGAACATCAATCCTAGGGAAATTTAGGAGGAATTATGGATCTTCTCTTAATAGGATCAACATACCACTAGTAATCCTTTGGATTATCATATGCTGGCAAATAGTGAAAAGATAGGGTATTTGAACTCTATATCTTCTTCCTCTGTCGATTTTTGCTCGATTGTCTATTTCGTGACTCTGTGTTTTCTCTTAAACTACATAATGGAATCTACATACCTCGTCAAACTCCCTTTAACTAGTAACCATATAGTGGTTTGAACAAATATTTCTTGAGCACCAAGCAGAGGGGAAAATTTGAGGTAAGAGGATAATCTTGATACTCGTTGTGATGCACTTCACGATCGTGTTTTGACATCCTATGATACTGTTGTAGAGTTCTTTCAAGTTTTGATCTTGTGTGATCAAAGAATTACCTTGAGTCCTTGCACTAGGAATACACCAGCACAATGACATGATCTGACAAGGCCTAGTCATTTTGGGTTCCTCAAGCCCAACTGAGATCGGACACCACACCCTATATCCAACCATAACCACCCTACACCCAATGTCGAATGAATTTTGAATATATATAAAATAATAAATTAAATACAATCAATCGATGTTATCCCCAACACCAATACCAATGCCAAGGCTGACAGTATTGCCGACACCACCCATATAAATCCAAAGTAGTCTCACACATCCTCTATTCAAAAGTAAAACAATACCCGGTCTTGATAGGCCCCCTACCATAGCCAAAACCAATGTCTAATAAATAAAAAATGCATGTAAATATGTCCATAACATGATATGGAGCCTTTCAAAGTACATAATCTCACCACTTCAATCTGACATAAGTTGTCCCTGAATCTAAACACTGAGCAAAAGGAGTAGTATTATCGGTTCCTACATCACGGGGGGATACAACGCCAAAAGATGGGTTAGCCAGTGAACGCTAGTATGCACTCAACATAAGGATAAAATAATGCCAATATTTGAAACCAAATAAATAACCATAAGCAAGCACAACCATACATATACATACATAAAACATGCTGGGAAAGGGAACCGCAAATAGAATATCATTGAAGCCATTAACCTGGGTATGTATAGCTTAACTGTCCTTGAACCACCCTCAGGATACATGGGTCCAGTGTTATCCCTTGAATAGGCTCCAGTGTGTGTAGCCACACTAACCAGAGATATCATAGGAGTAGGTATTCCCATGTACCCTTCACCCTCAATGATACACATATACAATTCTATCTTAGGGGATTCCCATGTACCCCACAAGTATATGGTTTCCATGACCAATCCTTATATCGTAAAATAGGATTTTCTAGTGTCCATCAACTGGACTCACAACTTCAAGGTTAGCTATCACAACCTACCATTATTTCCTAATTAAAACCATTAGAACACAACCAAACCATTAATTCCATATATTATTAACAAAGGCTATAAAAAGTTGTATCTTCATATCAACTATCTTTCAAGAAATATCCTAAGCCAATCACTTAGGGGTTTCCCATGTAACCCATAGGTTCAATTATTAGAATCACTTAGGGGTATCCCGTGTACCCCATAAGTTTTTAAATCAAATCCATGGCCACCAAGGCCTTACAATTTAGTCATTAAAACCATCTGACCAATATAGGTTCCATCACCATGTTATACTATGCAAAGTTTTGAATGATAGTCCAACCATGTAGTAAAAGCATTCTCATAGGAATTTTAACAAATATGTTGAGGGCATATAGTTTCCAAAACCAAAACCAAGTGCCAATTGACCATTCCTATGCAACCAAATGTACCAACCACCATTATAATATGAAAACTATAGGTTACAACATGGGAAAATGTAATAAACCATTAATAAAAAAACCAACATATAATTCAAAATCTAACAACACCCATAATTAAATCATGAAAACCATTCTTTAAAACATTAATTTAGTTGAACTAAAAATGAGGGAGGAGTAACATTCTTTAGACACCAAATAAGATGGAGAGAAATTGCCCTTCAAAGCCCTAATTTATATGCTTGATGAAAACCCTAAGTGTTCTTGACCTTGAGGATTCGGGAGTGTTTTAGAGTCTATTTGATGTGACTTAGGGGCCAACATTAATTTGATGTCACTGGTTATATTCAAACAATTAAACTAGAGCCTTCTAGAATCGACGAATATATGGTTGTTGATGAAAGACCACATAGTAAAGAAACTCGTGCGCATATCCTTCGATGTATTGGTATAAGTAGAAAACATTATCTTTCCATCTTACTTTGTTATCCTAGATTGTGAAGTTGACTTCAAAATGCCTATAATCTTGGGAAGATCTTTCATGGAAACGGGTAGAGCAATGGTTGATATAGATAAGGGGATCTCATGTTTAGAGTTAATAATAAGGAAGTCACATTCAATCTGCAGGATTATGAAACAACCAACTGATATGAGGGTGGTGTTAGTTATACCTTGTGTTGATGACCTAAGATGTTACTCCTTTGGGTACCTGATGAATTATGAGTAATCAAGGTGGCCACGTCATGGTACGACATTAAATCAAGCACTACATGAAGGCAATAAATTGACTCATTTCTGATGTCTTAGTAACCAACTTAGCCATGTCGTGTAGCGACATTAAATAAAGCGCTAAGTGGAAGACAACCCTTTATTTTAGTGATCACATTATTTTTATTTTTTTTAGGTGAAATATCATAAGGAACAAACTGGAACATGGTCTTACATTACTTTATTCAGAATATTCTAGGTAAGGGGACTATGTGACGAACTCATGAAGGTCTATGTCCCACTCGGGGTAGGTAATTTGTGCATTAAATGTTAATTTTTTTTTTGAGGATTTATTTAGGATCTCTACATTATAACTTGAGAACATACTTATGATGCCATGAATACCACTTAGAACCTTGTAAGTAGTGTAATCTATATCAGGACAAGAAATCCAAAGAGTAAGAAAAAGGCTGAAATAATTGGGACCACCTATGGTCGGGTATCTATGGGCCATAGGTATCATCTACACCCCTTAGGTTATTCCATAAGAGATAGTTTCTGGGGCCTTTTTTTTTTTATATTCTGGGCCTAAGCTCTAAATGACCCAACCCTAACCCCATAGGGCTATTTAAACACACTAACCCGCTTATAAACCCTATCAAACCTCAATTTTTTTTACTTTTTCTTAAATTCAAACTTCCCCACTTCCCTTACACTTCATAAAATACAAGAACACTACTTTGGATCGGTACCAACTTGTCCATATTGCACGTATTGTGCGTTAAATATAAGTTCCTTCATCTTTTCAATCTTTTAATTCAAGTTCTGGAAACAAAAGGTAAAAATTCTTGGTTCTTAACAATACTACGTTGTGCTAAACATAAAATAAGTGAGTTGGTATTTTTTTTTTCATGCCAAATATATAGAAATGAACAAACGTGTGTAGGAGTCTAGAATTAGCCTAAACTACTAAAATGGTTCATTGTTGTTTATAAATACACTATGATCATACCCAAAACAGAAATAGAAGATGAAAAGTTGTGGGAATCCAAAGACTTTAGGACTGAGTACAAGTAATAGGGATAGAAAATTTAGGAAAAATTCAAAGTTCCATAATTTTGAGTTTTGCTTAAAATTTTACAATCCATTATTATTTTTCGGGACTAAAACTTTTTTTTCCAGGTATATATGGAACCAAAGGCTTCCAAAAAGAATGAAGGATCATTCAGGAAATAGGATGAGTCCCCCAAGAGTAGTGGCTCAGTGGAGAAGTATCCGATTTCACCATCCAAAGTAGCTCACCCATTGACTAGGTCCTAGAGATAAGTTACAAGTAAGAATTTTATTAGGGAGACTTTGAGTATCCAACTCGCAGTACATTTACTATAGAGAAGTCAACCCACATATACTCAGTCTAGGGTCTAGCTAGGGGCCAACCAACTATATTTTAGGCTGAATATGGAGTCGGCCAATATGTCACCTCCACAATCTTCCTAGTCTGATGAGGGAGCAGATGATGATAAGACAAAGGCGGTGCCTAAGCCAATACAACAGATACCCATATAGGCTCACCTATCTAAGAAGATGTCAAAGGATGATTCTGCAACATAAGTTCTTAATCTATCATCTACAGTACCACAGTTTGAGGAGGGTACAACACAGACATACCATTAGGAGAAACCAACCTAGAAAGACTAGGATTTTGACCCTACTCATATCTTGATCGAGCCTATTGATGAGTTAAACCAAAGGTATTGAGTTGAGAGGCTATGGATAATTTATGAGCGAGACATATTTGTGACTAGGACCGACCAACCCAAGATGGCTATTTGGAAGGAGAGACGAATATGATATTTGGGTTGGGTCGAGCACTATTTTTACAAGTTTTATTTAATAATTATTATATAGGTGGATGAATAGACCCTAGGGTTCATATATCAAGGCCTTTGTGCATGATTTTTATACCTCCTATGTTGCGGTAGTATCTTTGACCAATCATAAAGGTGGTCGGGATATAACAAGGCTCGAGTTAGAGAAGCAACTATAAAGATGGGTCAAAGTTAATATTTCAGTGGAATCAATCTTATGAGTTTTATTTGGACCTGATTATCTATGTCCTATTTCTACAATAGATTGTGATCACCAGTTGAGATTACCGCAAGATAGAAACATTAAACGAGATGTTGAGCATAGAAGTTAGAGGGTAGGTTTGGGAAGATGGATCACTAGTTATATTTCACACCTTAGTGTGGATTCCCTATGTGTCGAGGAGCAAGGTGTGATTAAAAAGGTGGAGCTAAAATTCACCGCAATGTTTGGGTGGCTGGTAGTGCGTTATCATTTATATTCGACTGCAGTAGGCAACATACTTACATGGAATGATGCAACACTGATTGCGAGCATGTTGGATGGTTGTGATATTAATTTTTCTACCATTATTAGATATGAGCTGCATGAGCAGGAATTTAGTGATATGACGATACTGCCCTTTTCTTGCACTATACATTTGATGTGTGATGAGGAAGTATGCCAAAGGTTCTAGGTGTTGACTGTAGAGTTGAGGCAACCAGTGTATCCCATATGAGTATTATCAAGGATTTGGAAAACCCAATCCTTTCCAAGTGGTTTTGTGCACCCCCGATAGTGATTCTGATCCCGTTCGATGGCCCATCAGTTCTTGAAAAACCGAGTGACAAAAAAAGTGGAGATGTTGATGCAGGTGTGAATTCTGAGATAGACGATCAAAGAGAGGCCCCCTATATTTGCATTTATTGTAAGGGGATCCCAACCATATCTACTTCAGTCTTAAGTTTTACTTCAGATCTAGTCGGGATATCTTCAGTGCCCCCTCACCACTTTACTACAGCTGCAGCCATAGTTATAATATTAGTAACATGGGAGTTTTATAGAGATTAGTAGAGAGTCAACACAATACAACCACCCAACTAGAGAGTGTTGAGGATGAGTTGGCATCGTTGTATGTGCAGATCCAGCCTTGGTTTTGGCTAACACAAGAGATGATTGAGACAAGATTACAGGCTACTCAAAGAGTTGAGATGTTAGAGTTTTGAGATGTGGTACATGTTTATATAGATGTTTTTAAGTGTCGAGTGTCTGCTTGATTTAATGATATTGAGGCACTCGATCCTTATATGATTAGGGATGAGGTGTCCACTCCATGGGAAGAGATTCAGTCTCTCACTAAGAACAACATTCCATCCATCCATCTAGTTATACCTCAGTTATTCAGTTAGAACCTCCATATGGACCTAGATATTTTGATTTAATCATAAATAATAAGGAAATAGTTACCATAGTTGGGACCAAGAAAGGCAGAGATGAGGTTTTGTATGATCCTGACTTACCATTTGATCAGGCCCTGAAATGGGCTACACATGATTTGAGAGAGAATGAATTTATTGATAGGCAGAGGCATGCTGAGATAGCTAAAGATTCATCTTCTAGTAGTGCACCGCCTCCACTATTGGATCTGCTAGTAGAGATACACACACATGTGGCTGAGCTTGACATGGACGTCTAGTCCCCCCGAAGTATGTCCTCATTCCCTTATTTTATATTATTTTAATGCTTTTGGGATAATGAGTAGTCATTTAGCTGGGGATGGGGTATACCATAGATTTCATGGCTTTTTGCATACATTTTTTCCTGCCGATCACTCTAATGTTATAGAACTAGCTTGTCTAAGTTAATTTTGCACCGTATTGTATTTGGTTCATATTGTGTTGCATTTTTTTGTATTAGGATATTTTTTAGTGTCTAGGGATGTTGACTTGTTTTTTGTTGTTTTTTTTAAAAAAGGATACCCACAAAAATTTTATTTTAGAACTACTTGATATTTATAGATGTGTGACCATTGTGAATCTCATTATGACATTAAGATTAGGGACATAATAATCATACCTAACAATTGCATGAACCAAATAGGTAGTATCTTGTATTGGTACCTTGTGCTATATGTTTGTGAGATTCTACTTAGTTCCCTTTATGTGTTGAATCTAAAATTGCCTGAATAGTTTTGCCTAGGTTGTAGGATAGTGGGTTAGGAAAGAATCAAATGATGTTCTTAAAATAAGTCCACTTTTATCCTAAATGACCTTCTATGTGTGAATATGTATCCCTTAATCCCTATTTGGGAGCCTGTATAGCCTATTTTTCTTTTTACACCTTTGAGATTCCCATTTGTGTTATAATGAATCTATTTTGACCCAAGTCCTCCTTGGATATTATGTACCTCAAATCAGGAAAATTGGCTATATTGAGGGTTGCTATCATAGGTTTGCATAATGTGAAGAGGATATAAAGAAAGGTAAAATTAGTAAATTTAATATAGGGCTCGGTGTGGTAGAAAAATAAAAAAAGTAAATGAATTTTTTTTTAAAAGAGAAAGCATAAATGAAACCACACACAACCTGAATGTGCAATAAAAAATAAAATGGAGAAATAAGGGTGGAATAAAATAAAATTAGTCTATAAGTGGACCCTTAAGTATGTGTAGTCACTAAAAATGTCCATTTGTATCATACCAACCCTCCAAGCCTGTATTACCAGATGAATAAAACCCTATAGTGATCCTAACTTGAATGTATGAAAGCTAAGGTAAAGAAAATATGAACAAGCCAATTCTAATTGATGCACATGGTGGAACTTCTCTTGCGAGTGTGAGTGTCTCTTGAACATCCCCATATTGACATGTATGATTTCATGTTAGTGATTGCGACTTCTTTGTTGTGTGGGCACATCAGTTGTATTGCTAGCTACTTACTTGTTTGGGTAGTATAACTTGTACAGATGCATAGTTGTTTGTTGCTTATGCAATTTCATATCTTGATTGCCTTGTGTCATAATTTTGTTCTTCATTGATACACATAATTGGTTTTGAGAGTGTCAAAATAGGAGGTGGTAATATTTTGAGCCTAAAGTTGATGATTGACTGCCATCGATAGCTTAGGTTTCTTCTGGTTAAGCATCGTTATTTTATTTAGTTGTATTTTGTAGCTTGAGGACATGCACATATTCTAACTTGAGGATGTTGATGTGCTATGGTTTGATAGAACTTTCTACGCTTAAAAAAATGAAGATGTACAAGTTACATACATCTTTTTGTTATATATGGTGTGTTTTGTGTTGTGATTAGTAGAAAATAAAGTTTTAGAGATAATATAAAGAAAAAGGGTAAAATTTGAAGTTTTGGACCACCTACGTGGGCTCCTATGACCTCTATCTACTACTTACTAGCCGTAGGTGCTAGAGTATGTGTCCAAAAAAATGAGAATTAGAGAATCAGAAGTTGAAAAAGTTGACCTGACCACCTATGAAGGGCACCTACGGCTACTAGGTGCCACCTACAGTCCGTAGTTGATAGAAATTGTCTCAGAATATCAATAGTCCAAAGAATATTTACAATGTTTTCAGGACTGGAACCTACGTGGGACTACGTATGGTCCATAGATGCGAGCTATGGTCCGTAGGTGGCCCAGTAAGTGGCCACTGACCTCATTTTCCTCTTTGGTTTAGGAGTTGCTTCATAGGGTTTCCTTGTACTATATATATATATTCTTTTGATGTTCTTTAGTTAGGTTGTGCACTCTTGATACTTAAAAACGTATATTTGATTCTAGAATTTGAATTTGATCTGGGGATTATTTTGTTCATGATTTTGGTAGATAATTCAATTTGAGACTTTGGGTTTTATTCATTATTTATCGTGATGTTGATTTAATGCTTTAAATTATGAATTCCATTAATCATTTCACAATGATGAGAGGCTGATTCTATTAGATAGAGTTATGAGAACCCTGCTAGATTAAGAAAGTAGCAGAACTGCAACGTTGTTCAGAATCGATATTTTTGCATGAATTATGGTTATCTTAAATTTAATAGATTTCTGAACGGTTGGAAATGTTTGGATCCGACTATATATTCACCAATTTATTAACAAAAGTAGTAGTGATTAGGAAAAGAAGATCACAATAGTAATTTCAAGATTAATTGTCCACATAGGCTAATCATCCTCATCTACTTAAGATAATTGTCCTTAATCTAATAACTTGAGACCCTAAAGGTAATAGTTAAATTAGGATCTAGGATAAAGGTTAGTAAGGTGACATTCTGAGACTCAAATTTAAAGTGTGAAATCCTTTACTGAATCCACAACATAGTTGATGGCATATAACTTATCAGATTCTACATTTAAGGTATTAGGTTGGTTAAACAAAGCACAATAAAACTATGGAGCTGAGAAACTGGGGGTACACATTCCTAGTGTTTGTTTCTTATTGTTTACAACTAAAACACTCACAGACTGTTACTTTTCACAGATTAATACTACAATCCCCCATTTACTTTTTAGTACTTCCTATTGACTTCCGCAAAATAGAGATATAATTCATGTATTCCCTATGGTTTTGATCCTAACCTGAGTTGGGTTACTATAGTTAGAATCTACTACTTTAGCCTTATTTGTATGTGTATCTTTTGGTGATATCACTTTCCAATAATAAACGTATAGAAGTAACTTTTTTCATGATTATGTTTCTTCTAAGTCAATTTAGATTTTATATATATTTTAATCAATAGCTCAAGCATTATGCTAGTACATGGATTAACTTGGGATCAATTGTGGTTCTAAGCACCATGTTACGACTCGTGGGTAGTCTAAGGTCATGATAAATTTGGTATCAAAGCACAAGGTTGAAGTTTCCTAGGGTGTTTATAAATCCACGTCTAGTAGAGTCTTATAGAACAATACAGATACATTTGTACTTTTTTTTTAAGATACCACAAGGCATTTAGGAAATGTTTCCCTTCTTTCATATTTTGGATCATGCAGTAAAGATATTCTATAAGAAATTTATATATATTCTAAATTTGCTCCATTCCTACTAACTGTTCCTTAATAGAAACAATCTAGCTTAAATTCCTACCGATAGAATTTTCTAAAACAGTCTGCACAGATAGTTATGAGATTTCATGTGGGCTTAAGAGGATCCCATCTGTACCTGTAAGTTCCAATTGTTTAAAAAGTTTATTTATGTTCACGAAAATCATGCACTAGGCCAAAGTTAGATGTGCCCTGAGATCCTTTCTCAGAATCCTGTGGACGTATGACCTAGAGTTCAAAGCATGAACCTAGAGTTTTAGCAAAAGTAAAGTAGTGATAGTGTTTATCTAAATTTAGTAGATTGTGAATCCATGTAGCCAAAAAGGTGTTGTTTAGATTGTTTAATAGAACTTTGAGAGAGATTTACAAAATAAGGGGAGTTAGAATATGTTAATGCGTTAGTCAAGATACATATTAGGCAATTACCATAATGATCAAAAAGCTTGTTAACGATGAGTATGTTCATAAAATATTTAGTGGGTTAGTGTTTCATGATTCTTACTATGTTTTATTATTTTTATCCTGTAGTAGTAAGTTAGTATAGGTTATTAAAAGTTTGGGGATATCGATTTTATGTGTTAGGAACTAAGTTTGAATTATGGATGATTCAACTAATTGAAAGAAGAGTTTGAAATTCTACAGTGAAAAGGTGTGTACTCAGGGTATGGTGATAATGCTAAAGATTCTAACTTAGTATACCTTTAATTTATTATATTATGACTATTGGGGCAATAGAAAGTTAAGAGTTGTTTATCATAATTAAGTATTAGAAATGGGTTATACACTCTAAGATATAATCTTTTAGGGGAGTTTATTATTTATGTGTATTTTTATATCTCGAACTCTAGAGTACAATTGTTGTTGTTAAATTTTGAGTTTATTGCCAAAGTCCACAATCTTGGAATGTTGGATTTAATCTAAAGGAGAGATAATAGAACAAGAAATCAATTTAGGTTATCACATTCTTGTAGTGATGCCAGTAAGTTTTAGAACAACACTAGCAGATGAAAACACCCGACCCATTCTCATCTCAATATAAATTTTTGTACTTCAGTCATTATAAAACTCTAACCATGCCTTACAAGTAAGCTCTATGATCATACTCATATTCATATGCTTTACATAAAATCATGTCCACTCCCAGTTCCTATTATAAGGAGCATCAGTTTACTCAGAAGTACGACTAATATTCCATTAATTAATGAATTGTAATCTAAATCATAAAACTCATGAGTCAAGTAATAATGATTCATAGTATGTTCAATTCTAGGTACTCATGATATATCCTTAGTCACTACTGAGATCATACTACGTCATGTATAATCTCAAATCATTTCTCTTGAATGGGTTTATTCGAATTATATTTTACCTCTCAAGCCTTAGTTATTTGCTAAATTCATGAAAATTCATAAGTCAAGATTTCACAGTATCCCTCTTATGTTAGACCTTTATGTCCTAGTTTTTTAGTGACCTTTCTTATTCTTTGATGGTGATGTGATGGTAGTTGAGTGATAGGCTTGAAATTTATTAATATGCCCACCGATAGCGGCTTGTGGTGGCTAATCACTATTTTAGAACATAAGGTTATTATTTATGAATACAAGATTTAATGTATATTGAGCTTAATCTCTCCTGATGGATATATAGTATAGATTTCCACAGTAAGGCTAATATGCTCTTTTTAGAGGTAGAGAATTGTAACTTTAAGTTAGGCTTAAAGAAGTTTATCTTTAAGAGTGATAGATCCAAGTGAATATAGAATGTAATATTTTCGTGGTTAAGTCCAGTGAGTCATTTAGGTTGTAGAGCCTTGTATCTCTAAGATAAGATTTGATAGAGTGAGAGCATTTAGTTACGCCAGACATAGTTATTAGAAGTCATATGTAGTGTATCCATAAGAAAGAAGTTTGAGCTATCTAAGTGTGGTACGCCCATAAGAAGGATGGATGGGGGAGAAATTTTCTTAAGTTAGGAGTTGTCAGTCATTTTTCTAAAATCATAGTATACTTATCCTTACTTTTGACCTAAGAAACTCTTGTTTCCTGATTGGTAGTTTCAGGAAACTGATGCCTCATGTTGAAATCTAAGTTGCTCCTATTTTATGATCTTAGAATAGTAGTGTTGGATGATTAAACCATGTTGTAATCCATATTCTGAAATCTCACCTAGAACACTCCTAAAATTCTTACCTCACTAATAGTATCAGCACCTCTGACAGAAAGCGTCGAAGGTAACAAATATTCCTTTCTCAGTGACTCTTAGAAATTTCAGTTCATTATCTATCACTTTAAGTTTTAATTATATGTTTGTTCCAATAATTCTTCATTTGAGTTATAAAACTCTCGGTATGATTCAGTCTGTATAGCTAACAATTCAGTTCAACAATAAAACAGAAAAGCTCCTTTAGTTTCCCATCGTTTCATCTAGTCTTACTATCCCGAGTTTCATGCATATGCCCATTTCCATGAGGTTCTTTATTTTAATTCATCCCATGTTCAAACTTAGTTAAGTACTTTCTCCCAATCTAAATTAATTCTAATTATAATAGTTATCCTGATTTTGAAATCCGTATCTTATTTGTTATCCAAATAAAGAATTCAACCGCACAATACTAGTTAGTTCCTTAATTTTCAAACTTATCAAAGTTTTATCTATAAATTTACTCATCATATCCATATTTATCTCTTAGAAATCTATGTCAGGGATTGCAACTCCTTCCCTATCATTTCAGCCAATTCAGTCTTTATTAGAGGATGAATGATCCTAAGAGAGAGATACGTAACACCCAAAAAATCCAAGCCAATATTAGAATCATGATTTAAGTTCATGATTAAATAAAACACCATGTTTTTGTAGTTTCATAAGTTATTTAGACATATATTAATACCACATATAACTCCTAGCTTATGGACAAGTCAAAACATTCCTTAACGATTAAATTCTTGTGAAGAATGTAACCATAGTCATCTCCAAACAAGAAAAGCTTTTGGATTACAAAGAAATTTTTCATCATGAACTACCAATAGATATATAATGGAATTATATTTAAAACACCACCGGTTTTACCTTAATCTGATAGCTAAGAAAAAGGTTATGGCAAAATTACTAAAAAATTGTCAAAGTTGTCGGTGACAACGACTCTTACAACGACTCATTATGAGACATAACGGGTCATAAGGAGGGAGTCGTTGCCACTATATTCGGGGAAGAATTTGGTTCCCTTGAAAATAACTCAAGCAACGACTCATGTCCAAACCTAATGATTCGTTAGGATTTCTTCCAGGAGTTTTCCAAATGGTTTTTGAGGGGGTTTTCTATATTTTCCCACTGTTTCAACCTCAAAAATTTGTCTTTTAAGATATCCTAAGGCTGAATATAAATCTTAAGCATCTCCTAAACCCTCATTCTCAAAAAAATACGAAATACTCAAAGAAACATGAAATTTTCTCTTCTCCAAAGCAAGAAAATAGGGTTCTTCATCTCCAAGTTCAAATCCTCAAAAATTTTGTTCAGGAATCAATAGTAATTAGGTATGTGGGTATTCAATGAGGATATACTTTAATCCTCTTTCCCAAATTAAGATTTTTGTTCATTAATTTTACGATATTCATAAATTAGGGTTTTACCCAATTTTTACTCCAAGCTTAAATTCATTTCCCCATGATATTTTTTTCACTCATAAGCATGTTTTAATAATTATTCATGGTTTCTTAGGAATTTATTATATCTTTCATGTTAATATCTAATCCATGTATAATTTACATGGTATTAGTTAAGATTTCAAGAAAATGATCAAGCGAATATATAAGATTTGTTAGTTTTCAAGACTATTAAGCATTATCTAACATGATTTTTTGGATTTCAGACCATGATCGTTGACATACAATGTTTTACCATAAAAAATATTATTTTCACAAACATTGAATTTTGAACCCTCGGTAAGTTGGTAAATTCATGAAATTGGACTTGTACGATGAAATTTTACTTTTCCCCTATTATGATCAACTTTTAATATCATGTTCAGTTACATTATTCAGAGCTGGTTAGTTATAAACACCTGATACCTAGGGATTCATGCATATCACTTCTAATTATTAATTATGGATATTTTAAAAATGTAATTATGATGAGATATATAGTTTTCAGCGTAATTAAGTTAGGAGTAGTACTTAGCACTGAGTGAATGTAGGAATGAAGGCTCACCAATTAGTTAGGCTTGAGACCTTTAGTAGCAGTCCCTAAGTTCTAGAAGTACGATGCCATCGTAAGTTATAAGGGGTCAGGCATCAGTTGAGGCATGACACCCTAGTCCTTCAAGATTTCACTTTAGTGGATCCACATCATCTAGTGTTGGTACCCTTAGCAAGGTATAACACCTTTACAACAAGGGTTATAGGTTGGACTCAGATTTGTTCAGATTGGTGTATGTCAGTTATTCTTTTCCCCCATAGTCTTTTGTTTATGTTTTAGATTTTGATTATGCATGACCCTATATTAAATTATTCAGTTTCAGTTAGTACATGTTTATACTTGGTCATTGCGCTAGTTCATATCCCACAGTTTCAGACTAAGTATTCATATATGACCCTCAGTATTTTTTTACATCATATTTAGTTTTAACTTGATATTAAATATGATAGTCATGCTTCTTCCTTTTCCAAGTTTATAGAAATGATTTAGCTAATGAATTTGAAGTTTCACTATACCTTACAACTTTTACGTACAGACATGTTTAAATAATATTTCGGAAAATGGTTTATGTCCTCGGTTATAAATCATGTTTAAGTATTTTTATGACTAGTGCATATCTCACATACTCAGTATATTCCAAAGTACTAATGACATAGTTATTCTGACTATATTTTTCTTATTATGTAGATTTATGCACTTACTCTCAGAATTATAATCAAGTAAATCATAACTTTTAGCCAGTACATGAGTTATCTTATTTCAAGGAATCAAGTTAGTTGCAGACCTTGTACTTTATTTTCTTATTCATATGTATTGATTTAGGATAGTTGGGGTCATGTATCGACTACCCATAGTTACTATTAGAATAAGATTTATAGAAAACCAGTTAGAGTTGTTGAAATCAGTTTCTATTTATTTTCAGAATATAGATGTTGTAAATAAGCTTCGAATAATAATCATATAGAGATAACTTTTCTCATAATTATGTTTCTTCTAAGTGAATTTAGCTTTCATATATGTTTTAATCAGTTGCTCAAGCTTTATACTAGTACATTAGTTAGCTTGGGATCACTTGTAGTTCTAAGAACCATTTACAACTAGGGGTAGTATTAGGTCGTGGCATTATCTCACACACACATGGCATAGGGTTGTACTACCAACTACTACCTATCCAATTCATGCAAATTCTGGGCTATGATTATTTTTTCCCTAATTCTAATGTTATAAAAAGATTCACAATAGTCATGTCGATATCTACATCACACAATTCATAAAATATTTTTTGAGGGGTATTAATTTTTCAGAAACACTTAAAAACAAACTAAATATATGAACTGCACTTAGGTTCCTTATTTTTATCTTATCTAAAAACATAGAAAACATAAAACATATACGACACATACAAAACATGACCTGAATATATCGACTTTACTTAAAAAAGACTTCAGGGAAAAAAGACAAGACAAAAAAAACCTAAGAGGACGTTGAGACCCACAAGTAGACCCACCCCATCGAACAAAAATGCATTGTCCTCATTTCATTATGTAACTATAACGAAAGAGAGTTTGAAGCATACCTGTGGCACCCTAGGTGCATAGACTTGATGTTAATCACACTAACACAAATTATAACAATGGCAGAAATAAGAAGATACCTTGGGATACCTCTCAAGCAGTGCTTGATTCAATGTCACAGAACGATGTGGTTACCTTGATTACTCAGACATCATCATGGTAGCCAAAGGGTTGGACTCAAGGGTCATCAACAAATTTTACTACCGAAACCACCCTAATATCATTTGGTTGCTTTATGGTTATACAAAAATTCAATGTGGCTTCCTCATCATTAACTTTAACATAAGGTTGCCTCATTCCATACCCATGAATGCTCTAGCCGCTGCAAAAAATGGTTCCCAAAAAGTATGGGCATCTCAAAATCAATTTCACAGTCTAAGATAACGAAGTCATCCAAAAAGATAAAGTTTTCCAATTTTATATAAACAACAAATTATATTCCCATGTGCTTTTTCATCGTATGATCTACCATCAATAACCGTATCATTTGTTGTTTGCGGAGGTCTCAATCAAACTGTTTGAAAACTACCAATGGCATCAAGTTAGTGCTTCCACCCAAGTTACATAAAGCTCTAGGAAATTTTGATGGACTAATCATACAAGGAACTATAAAGGCGGCACTGTACCTTTTTTTGCACAACAAATCGATATGTAATCGCACTAAAATGATGCAAACCACAAATATCTTCATAACTAACAATTCACTTCTTAGTCACCAAATCCTTTATAAGAGTTGCATAGCAAGGCATCTACTCAAGTGCTTCAAGAAGAAGGATGTTAATACTTAACTCCTTCAGTATAGTAATAAATTTTTTATACTTTTTCTTATTTCCATTTCTATTTAACCCTTTTAGGAAAAGATGAGGGAGGTCGTGGAATAGGCTTCCACACAAGTTAAAATTCCTTTCTCATACCTTTATTTGTCTAAACATATTTATCCCTATCCATTTATTTCTATGATGACTCACTCTTGTCACCACCTTTTAAAGTTCTACTTCAGATGCCTCATAAGCATCAACAACATCATCCTTAATGTCATCAACTACAGGCATAGGGGGATCATAGTAGCCTTCCCACTTTGAGTGGCAATGGGTAACTAGTGACTGTTATTCCTTAGATTTTTAATAGTGTTACTCAAAAGAGTGCCCTATTGATGCTGATTTGAAGTAGCCGAAATCTGACCAAACTGCTGCTCAATTAGATTAATACCGGTAGCATAAGACTCTACCTTATAGATTAGTCCCAAAATATCTGCCTAAATCTTCTTAAGACAATTCGTTTGATTTATTGACCTCTTAACTAGCCTAGCATGCAATCCTTCCATCCTAAAATTAGCATCATGCTTCCCTAGTGGAACATATGTATCACTCTTCTCTTTATAGTAATCCTTTCAACTCTAGTCACCATATCTGTCTCTACTCTAATCCATATATCTGTCCCTATAATGGTTTCCACCTTGATTCCCTTGCCTCAAGTTCCAAGTGACATGATTAGACCCATGGATCTTGGATCGAACACCCTATATCTCTTTATCTAGTTACATAACCTCTTCCTCAATATTCAAATCATATAGCTTTAGAGCTTTACCTTGTGGACCAACAACATTCACCTTTTCTGAACTCAAAGTTGCAAAATGTTTGATCAATAACCCAATCTCGATCCTCAGCTGTGCAACCTCTGGAGACACTGTATCATCTGCAATTCAATTCTCACTAGAAGCACCAATAAAAAAGGTACCAGCTCTACTTTCTGCCTCTTAAGTTTGATACACTCGATTTGTTATAGAGATACGATCTAAAATATCCAACGATAACTCCCAATGGAGGCTCATAAGAGCTCTAGTAGTAATATTATTTGCAATAACTATGGTACTGACATCATGAAAAAATATCTTACGCAAATTCCTCCCTAAAATCATGTAATTTGGCACCATCGACAACTTCTTCTTGAACCTCAACAATTCCTCATATACTTGTTTAGAGTGCAATTATCTTAAATTATAGATCTCGTTATTCAACTACAGTATTCTAGAAAGCAGGAAGAATCAGTCTAAGAACTATTTTTTGAAGTCATTCGAATTAGTGATAAAGACTTGCGGTAGATCCCCTATCCATAATGTTGCTTCACAAGTAAGAGAAAATGGGAATAACTTGAGTCTCAAAGCATCCTTACTCACCCCAGGTAAATTATATAAAGTGTAGATACCTACAAAATTCATGATATATATTTTTATGTCATTAGTTAGTAAACTTGCAAACATACCCTTAGATTGAGAAGATGAATCATACCACTTGTAATATCTAACATCAACCCTAGCACAATTCAGGAGAAATGATGGATCCTAGCTCAATAGGCTCAATATACCATTAGTCATCCTCTAGATCATCATATCGTGGAAAATATTGAAAAGCTAGGGCATTTGAACTCTATATCTTCTTCCTCTATCGAGTTTTTCTCATTTCTCTACTTCTGACCTCTATCTTTTCTCATAAACTCCACAACAACAGTTGTATCCCTCATCACATTCCCTTCGACTAGTAAATGCATAGTGGTTTACATAATTGTCACTTAATCACAAAACAGATGGGCAGATTAAAGC
The DNA here is from genome assembly GCA_030864215.1 of Capsicum pubescens. Classification (NCBI taxonomy): domain Eukaryota; kingdom Viridiplantae; phylum Streptophyta; class Magnoliopsida; order Solanales; family Solanaceae; genus Capsicum; species Capsicum pubescens. Next base: position 36,183,630 of record CM061539.1, on the reverse strand, counting down.
AAAGAGGATCATCTTGAGATTCCTCGTAATTAGGTTCACGATCGTATTTTGATATCAGATGATACTGTTGTAGGGATCTTTCAAGTTCAGGATATGGTGGGATAAAGAGATTGAGTTGACTATTAATATTGGGAAAACACCAGCACACTAACAAGACCCAAACTAGGTCCTAGTCATGTTGGGTGCCTCAAACCCTATTGAGACAAGAGATCAGCTCCAATTCCCAACAATAACAACCCAACAACCAATGTCGGATTAGTTCCAAATATATTTATTCAATCATAAATCACATATAGCCAACTGGTGTAAGCCTTAATACCAATAACAATGCCAATGCTGACACCACTGCGGACACCACCTATACCTACCAAAAGTAGTCTTAAAAAGATATTATCCAAAAGTAAATCAATACCTGGTCGGGACATGTACCTGACCATAGCCAAATCCAAAGTCAAAGAAATAAAAAAAGTATGTAGAGAAGTCTATAACATGAAATGGAGCTTTTCGGAGTATGGAAGCTTACCACTTCCATTTGATGCAAATTATCCCTGAATCCAATCACTAAAAAGAAGTAGTATGGCCAGTTCGTGCATCTCGTGGGGATACATCGTGTAACACCCTAATTGTTTGAACGAATGATACATGGTGCTTATGACCCCAAAGGACCACAAGCTAACCCATGACTGATATCTATACCTGTATACTACATAATATCCATAAAATACGGAAACATGAACATGAAAGGACATAAGGTTCGAACTGAATAAATTTCTGATAACAAAATGTCTGAAAAAGGTATAACAATACCAAAATAAGTCATAAATACTGAAAATAATGAGATCTAAAAATCTAATCTGACATCTAGTTTGAACGCCTCTAACTAAACTGAATAAGGAGTTGAAGGAACATGTCTCCATCTAACTCCATCTATAGACTAAATAGTAAATGTAGCAATAATTATATCATCCTTGAATAAGAAGGACTCACTGCAAACTCTGAACACTGGAATGCTACTTCTTATATGGAGCTCGTGCTTCTGAACCTATCATGTAACATAAGAGAAAGAACCATAGCACAAATGCATCAGTACATCTGAATGTACTGAGTTTACGAGTGAGGTAGGCTAAATGCAAAGGGTTATATGTATGAAAAATGCTAACTAATATGAACATGAGAATACATACATGCATAAACACTATAACTGAACTCGTGATGATGCTGACTACTGAGTCTGAATGCTGACGACATGACTTTACTGTTACTGAGGTACTGAATGGATTATTGACTATTTCTGACAGTTAAAATTATGAAGAACTGGTTTGAATGACAGTGTCTAATAGTCCTGAAACTGAATACTAGTTATGTGAACTATGACAACTGATATAGCTGATATAACTGTAATGATCAGACTAATCGATATAATCGATACTGAGCGACTGTATTTGACAGTCTAAGTTTTGAAGGAACTATCTAAGTTCTGTTCTACTTGGAGTAACTAAATCTTAGATCAGTCCTATCTAGCGGGTGATCATGAGTATACAGATAATAAGGTTGATTTGACTTAGTCTGAGATCAGTCCTATCGAGCGGGTGACCTTTAAATCTAATGATTCTGATACTGATTAATCATAGTTGAGATCAGTCCTAGCTAATGGGTGATCTTGAATTCTATTTACAATGATAAGCATTGACTGTATCTAATAGTACTGAATCTGTACTACGAAGCTGAGTTGACCATTTCTGAAACGCTTAATTCTATAACTAAAACTATAAGATATGTTCATCTAACTGACATGACCCAAGCTAAGCTGACTGGGGTCCAATATCTGCCTTGACTATAAGGATGTCAGTACCGCGCCACCAGTAAAGACATCTGCTATGGAGTCAGTCCTAATCTAGCGGGTGACTCCTGGGATCAGTCATATACATATAAACCTGCTAACGAGTGACCCTTGAGTATGCCAGTCCTATCTAACGGGTGACATCTCGTACTCATGCTGGAAATGTTGTTCAGGAACTTAGGGATTGCTTCTAGGGATCTCAGTCCTATTATAGCGGGTGAGCCCCCATCCCTAGGTTCGCTCGGTGCTGAATCCTACTCCCATCTGAAAGACACTGAACTGAATAACTGGGCTGAACTAAATAACTTAACCGAACTGATTTGCTGAACTGATACTGATTAACTGAAATGATACTTATGGTATTGTTTAACAGAGCAAAAACTGAGTTTACTAGATTCTGATGACAGACGAAATATAATCAGTCTGAGGACTGATTAAAAGTACTAAAGTTACTGAGATTTACTGTGATTACTGAGGTTACTGAGCACTGAGATTACTGAGAATACTAAACTACTGAGATTACTAAGTTTTCCTGAGTCACATAGCAGACTGATTTCTATAGATCATGGCTTGATAGAGAGTATCGTGAAAACATGACATGGCTCTATGCAAACAACTATTCTTTTTGGGTAAAAGTACCCCAGGACTCGATTGAAGGAAACTGATACACATGACTGACTTGATCATTAGAGTAGAGTCCATAATCCATAATATCATAAATAAGGGATTTCATACTAAGCATTATTCTCAACAATCTATTTCAGGGAAGGGAATTTCATACAACAAGTATATACTTGCATAGCTTTCAATATCATGCACATTACATATTACAACCACAATCCATAATATCATAACTTGGGGAATTTCTTGAAGTACATGGGTATTCTATATCTTTTACATGAGTGGGTTTTGCAAGTAATCATAGCATAATTCCATAATACTATTTCATGAGTAATCCAACAGTGTTCACAAAACACATTATCAACATGGATGACATTGAATCATAGAGGCCTATTATGAATCCTTCACTTAGTCAAAATTTATATATAATGCATGATTTCTAGTCTCTTAGGTGTTTTATTAAACACCTTACATGCACTCTTTAAGGCATAGGTGTATTCACAAACTTACACCACTTTAATCTACCCAAATTCATGGGTTCCAACTATATGATCACTATCTTTCTGGAAGTTCATCAAATTCCCACTCTATAACACAAACCACAAACAACAACATTAATACAACCATATCACCACAAAACATATATGATTTTGTTATCAAAGATTGGTTCTTGAACTCCACGACCAAAAGGTATACGTGGATGAACACTATGCATACCTTAATGGCGATGAAATTGTTAAAAGATTGGACCTTCAAGCTCTATTATGAAACCCTAGTAGTTTTTCTCCTTCTTGTGCTCTTGGATAATGAACTTAAGATCTTAATAGGGTTGTAATCTGATTAGAATCTATAAATTTCGTGAGGTTAAGTATTGGTACATGTAAGGAGTGTTAAAAGACTTAATTATCCTTAAAACAACTTAAAAACTAAGTGTTTTTCGTGGCTGAAATCATAAGTGTGCATCGTACACCTCATCGCACATGCTAAGGTGTGTGTCGCACATCCTATCGCATAAGCTAAGGTGTGTGTCACATATGCTATCGCAAACTTGAGGGTGTGCACCGCACAACCTGTCGCACACTTGTTCCAGTAACCATGTGCGATTGTTTATGCGTTACACTCCTACTTTATAGGGCCATAACTTCTTACTCGGGTGTTGGATTTTTATAACATTGGAATCGTTGGAAAACTAATTCGATTCTATACAATTTGGTGGGTCTAAATCTGCTAAAATGTCACATATAAATCAACTTATCCTCATTCAAAGTTCACTCTTATGGAATCACACACTAAAACTTGATGGATTCAAAAGCTATTATCTTGCCTTACTCTGAGTGACTCACATGAGCATTCTTAACACATCATAAGCTATATTATCGTTAGGATACTCACTGTAAAGCATGTACTCAATATGATTCACAGGATATTTTCATATGTTGGAGAACTGATTCATTTCCTCTTGGAATCATATGGGGTATCACAATATCTCCCCCTTGGGAACTTTTGTCCTCGAATGATACTGGTTGAGATAAGAGAAAAGACAACTTACATGAATATATAACATGAATTAATGATCATATTTTCATGGCTGACATGATTGAAAACTGAGCATATCATACTGTACATGCATATCTGATGCATAGGTAGCTGATTTATGAATGTAGGACTAAGTGTTCCGATAAACTAAGTTTCTCAAACTGAGAATGCATATCTGATGCTTAATTGATAAGTTGAATTCATGCATATCTGATGCATGATTATATGACTGACATGATACGTGAATGCATGACTGAAAGTACAAATAAGCTGACAATTCATATCTGATTCGTGAATACATGATTGAATTGACTCACGAACATGCGACTGAACATGTAATGGTAAAGGCACAAAGATTGAACTGAAACATGAGAACATGAATGATTCTTCTACATGACATATAGACTAAACATCATGAACTGAACTGAACCTCTGAATATTTAACTTAAAGCTGAGGTCTAACATGAAGGCCAACTTTTGAGTACCCTCTATTCTAGACTGAATTCATTATGCAAGGAGAAATTGAAGGATCTAAGGCATAAGAGTGTTAAGAAAAAGTGGGGTATCTCCCCCTTTGAATGCTATGTCCCTTTAAGAACGCTTACCTTACGGATATACTGGGTGATGCACAGGGCATCTACGAACTAGATTATAACTAAACTTTTGGAGTCTAAAAATAATGCATGAGATGGACTAAACTTGCAACTACTAGGAGGTTCTGCCTTTAAATAGTTACATTCTCTGAGATTTTGGATAGCATGAATAAATGCAAGGATGATAAAACAAGCTATACAAATCTGACTGCGCACTGGCACGACATGAATACTGAAAGAAGGGAAACTGTTCCTAAAACATCTCATAGCCTCCTGCACATAAGTGTGGTGCACAACACATGCATGTACAAGACTCTACTAGATGCGGCTTTTAGACTTCCTAGGACTCTATTGAACCTTAGGCTCTGATACAAAGTTTGTAACACCCCAATTTTCTGAACAGAATGCTAGACGGTGCTCATTACCCCGAAGGACCACAAGCTAACCCATGACTGATATCTATACCTATATACTGCATAATATATATAAAATGCGGAAACATGAACATAAAAGGCCATAAGGTTCGATCTAAATAAACGTCTGATAACAAAATGTCTGAAAAAGGTATAACAATACAAAAACAATTCATAAATACTAAAAATAATAAGATCTAAATATTTAATCTGACATCTAGTCTTAAAGCCTCTAACTGAACTGAATAAGGAGTTAAAGGAACATGTCTTCAACTAACTCCATCTAGCAACTGAATAGTAAATGTAGCAATAATCATACCGTCCTTAAATAAGAAGGACTCACTACAAACTCCGAACACTGGAATGCTACTGCTGATCTGGAGCTCGTTCCTCTAAAGATATGGTGTAACATAAGAGAAAGCACCATATTGAAAATACGTCAGTATGTCTGAATGTACTATGTATACAAGTGAGGTAGGATAAATGCAAAGGGTTATATTCATGGACAATGCTAACTAATATGAACGTGAGAATACATACATGCATAAACAACTATAACTGAACTTGTGATGATGCTGACTACTGAGTCTAAATGCTGACGACATGACTTTACTGTTACTGAGGTAATGAATAGATTATTGACTATTTTTGATAGTTCAAATTATGAAGAACTAGTTTGAATGACTATGTCTAACATTCCTGAAAATAAATACTGGTAACGTGAACTATGACAACTGATATAGCTGATATAACTGTAATGATCGGACTAATCAATATAACTGCTATTGAGCGACTGTATCTGATAGTCTAAGTTCTGATGGAATTATATGAGTTCCTCTCTACTTGGAGTAACTAAATCTTAGATCAGTCTTATCTAGCGGGTGACCATGAGTACACTGATAATAAGGATGATTTGACTTTTTCTGAGATCAGTCCTATCTAGCAGGTGATCCTTAAATCTAATGATTCTGATACTGATTAATCATAGTTGAGATCAGTCCTAGCTAATGGGTGATCTTGAAGTCTATTTACAATGATAAGCATTGACTGTATCTGTAAGTACTGAATCTATACTACTAAGATGAGTTGACTGTCTCTCAAAGACCTGATTCTATAACTGAAATTGTGGGATGTGTTCATCTAACCGACATGCCCCAAGCTAAAAAATAGGAATGAATATTTGTTCTTCCTATTTCAACAAAGATTATCCCAAGAAAAAATAGGAATGGATATTTGTACTTCCTATCATTTTTCGCTTGCAATGTGGCTTCTTCAACCTTATGATTACTCCATAGAACCTTCTCCAAAGCCACCTACTTGGCTGTCAACTGGTGGAATTGCCGATCTAAAATATCAATCGTGACATCCACATAAGACAAGGAATTAGAAAATCCAACACTCTCCTATGGTACAACCAAGGAAGGATCACCTACACACTTCTTCAACATCGAAATATGAATGACCGGATGATCAAAATCCAAACTAGAAGTCAACTCCAGCTCATAACCAATGTTGAGCGCTCTACTAAACATCAAGTATGGGAAAACATATCATGGACTAAGCTTTCCCTTCTTTCCAAATCTCATCACTTCTTTCACGGAAGATACCATTTGGAGTACCCAATCGCCAACATCAAACTCCAACTCTCTTTGCCTCATTTCCGCGTAGGAATTTTGGTGACTTTGGGAAATCTTAAGCCTATCCCAAATAACCTTCACCTTTTCCAAGGCGGATGAACCAAGTAAGGACAAAAAAACACAGCCTGACTAACTTTGAACTACCCAATAGGAGAACGATTTCTCCTATCTTTCAAAGCCTAAAATAGAGCTATGTGAATGCTCGAATGATAGCAATTGTTATATGAAAACTACATGAGAGGCAAATGGTTAATCAAACTACCACTAAAATTGATCACACACGACCTAACATATCCTCTAATGTTTGAATGTTCCTCTCCGCTTGCCCATTCATCTAACGTTGGAAAGCGGTGTGAAGGTTCAACTTTGTTTCCAAATCTTTCTGAAAAGATATCCAAAAGTGAAATAAGAACTGCATACCTCGATCAGATATAATGGAAACTAGAGCACCATCCAACTTAATGATCTCTTGAATGATAAGCTTAGCATAGTCCTCTGCAAAAAAATTATTCCTTACAGACTTAGTCATCCTGTCTACGATAACCAAAATTGAATCAAACTAACTATGAGACTACAGAAGATTGCGAACGAAATCCCTATAAATCACTTCCCATTTCCACACAATAAACTCAATCTCTTGAGACAATCCCCCAGCCTCAAGTGCTTAACCTTAACTTGCTGACAAACCATACACTTAGAAACAAAATTTTCCAAATATTTCTTCATGTTATTCGACCAATAAATCTCCTCCAAGTCATGATACATCTTTGTCAAACTAGGATGAATGGTATACCTCGACTCATGAGCCTTAGAAAAAATCCATTCCCGCAACCCATAAACATCGAGAACACGCAATCTACCTTGATACCTTAGGATACCTTAAACATAAATATCAAATGCCATTACCTTCCGTTGACCAACATCATTCTTTATCTACATCAAGACGGGATCCAAAACTTGCTTCTCCGTCACCTCTACACCAAGAGATGATTTCACCACCTCTTGAACAATCATACATCCATCCTTAGAGTCCAAAAGATAAACACCAAGATTGGCCAACTGGTTAATATCCTTCATCAAATATCTCTTCTCCTCTTCCTCATGAGATAATCTCTACATGAATAACCTTCTAAGAGTATCAATAACCACATTAGCTTTACTTGGGTGATAGTAAAGGCTCATATCATAGTTTTTGAGCAACTCAATCTTTCTACTTTGCCTGATATTTAACTCATTATAATTGAACATATACTGCAGGTTCTTGTATTTAGAATATATATCAATATGAACTACATATAGGTAATGGTGGAAAATTATCAAAGTAAAAACAATGGACAAAAACACCAAATCATGAGTCGGATAATTCTTCTCATGCATATTATATTGTCTAGAAGAATACACCACCACCCTACCATGTTGTATATAAATGCAACCAAGTCCCGTAGCGCATCACATATACAATAAAACCATTTGTACCCTATTGTAGGGTCAAAACCAAAGCTGAAGTTAACTTATACGTCAACTTATCAAAACTACCCTCACAAGCATCGACGGTTAGAAACTTTACCTTCTTTTGAGTCAACTTTGTCAATAGGGTGGAAATCAAAGAGAAAATCTCGACAAACCTCCTATAATACTCGGCTAAACATTAAAAGCTCTGAATATCAGTTGGAGTCATCGGTCTAGGCCACTTCTTAACCACCACAACCTTTTATGCATCCATAGTGATTTTCTCATTCGAAATATAATTACATAAAAAGTAACAACATTCAACCAGTATTCAAACTTTGAGAGCTTAGTATACAACCTCTAATCCTTAAGGGTTTGCAACAATATACGAGGGTGATTAGCATAATCCTTCTTACTCTTGAACTATAGCAGAATATCATCATTGAACACAATGATGAACAAGTTAAGAACTAACGAAATACCCAGTTCATAAGATCCATAAATACCATCGAGCATTTGACAATCCAAAGGATATCACCAAAAATTTGAAATGACCATACTCAGTTTGGAAAGTAGTCTTAGGGCTATCCTTCTGCCTAATCTTAAAATGATAATAACCCAACCGAAGATCAATCTTTGAAAAGAGCACCCTAAAGCTAGTCTAAGAGATAAAAAATCCTAGGGAGAGGGTACACTTTCTTCACCATCACCTTATTAATTTAGTGGTAGTTTAAACATATCAAAAGGGAACCATCCTTCTTTCGCAAGAAAAGAATAGGAGCACACCATAGGGAAACACTAGGATGAATAAAACCTTTGTCATGAAGATCTTTCAACTGCACCTTAAGTTCTTTAAACTCAATAAGAGCCATTCTATGGGGAGGAATAGAAATTGGATGGGTATGCGGAAAATGGTCAATCCAAAAATGAATTTCCCTATCAAGAAGGATACAAAGAAGATCCCCAGGAAAAACCTCAAGAATTACATTAACCACAAGAACATATTGCAATAAAGGACCTTCTAAGTTAGCATCTTTAACTAAGACCAAGTGATAAAGACACCCTTTATAAATTAGCTTCTGAGCTCTAAGATATTAAATGAACCTTTCCTTAGGCACTAGGGAACTCCCTTCTCATTCAATAACCAACTCATTAGGACATTTTAAAATGACCTTACAGGTCTAAAAATCTAGAGAGGTATTGCATGAATAGAGTCAATACATCCCCAAGATAACATCAAAATCTAGCATATCCAACTCTACTAAATCCTCCAAGGACTCCCTACCACATATAGCTACCACGCAACCCTTATATACTCTTCTAGAAACCATAGAATCACCCATTGAGGTAGAGATAAAAAAGGTGTCTGAAATACACTTGAGACCATAGTAAAAATTAAAATCCTCTTAAGGTGTTCTATAAGAAAGAGAAGACCCTGGATCAAGAAAGCAATACACATTATGAGAAAAGAGTCGTATCGTACCAGTGACAACATTAGGAGAAGCCTCAAATTCCTAACATGTGGCAAGAGCATACAAATGATTTTGGCCAGAACATATACAAGAAGCAGCACCCTCTGATGTAATAGATGAAGAAGTCGCAACATGGACATTATTAGTTCTAGAAGAAACCTTTAATGAACAATCCCGCTGCATGTGATTAAGCTGACCACACTTAAAGCACTTATTTCTTCCTTCATCAAAAACTCCATAATGACTTTGCCTATATAAATGACCAGGGGGATAAGCTCGACTTACCTGAGAATAGGAACTTTGTGCCCTAAATCAATTGTCACTCTTAGAGTGATGATCACCAAACGACTTAGGATATAGAGCACTAACCATAGTATAAGAACTAAAATTTCCCTACTTCTTCTTAGACCACTGCCTACCGTTCGTACAATAATTTTGATGACTTCCTCACTATTTAGAATGCCAAGATTTCTTATACGGCCTTTCCCCTATCTTAGCTTGCTTATTCTTTTCCTCCTTAATCTGTTGTATATGCAACATAATCCTATAGATATCAATATGCTTGTTCAACAAAGTGGCCTTACACTCCAACACCAAATCATGGGACAATCCTGAAGAAATGTTTTTGATCCTTACCCTGATAGATGACACCAACTATGGAGCATAATGAGATAACAAATAAAGTTTCAAGGCATACTCTTTTACAATTATTCTGAATTGTTTCAAATTCATGAACTCCTAGGCCTTCTCCTTCCATAATTCATGAGAAAAAAAAGAGATCCAAAAATGCACTAAAAAGACATGCCATATAGTTAGCTCAGCATCGTCTACCCTTATCTACATCCACTTCCCATACCACTGATATACTATATCATTTAGCTATTATATAGCAAACTCAACACCCTCGTAGTTGGAAACATGAATAACTCCAAAGATATTTTCCATTTCATCAGTGAAATTTTGTGGATACTTCTTAACCCTTGAACCAGTGAAAGTTGGAGGACTAAACCTCATAAATTGGCAAACTATAGTGACCTCAAAATATGAAGCAATAAAAAAACACCCTTTGTTTGAGAGGCTACTAATTGGGTAAGCAAGTGAATCGAATTACAAAACTCAACATTAGATACATTGATCTGAGGTGTCCAAGAAGGGCTAGGGAGAACTGGTAGAACTCCATGAGGGAAATCAGGACCTGGACCCTTGGTTCGAGTCTGTACCACATAAGTTGGTTGAGTTTCGTCCGTATTATCCTCATGTGGTAAAGAGGAGTTTCCATAAGAATCATATATTTTGGGTGGCATGATTTTCAATATGAACAAATAGGAATTAGAGGAGATTCATGGACTTAGACTGTACAACCTAAAACAGAACAACAAGAAAGGGAAACATTTCTAAATGTCTTGTAGGCCCTCCCATATACGTGTGCCGCACTATATACCCATAAAACAAACTCTATGACATAGATTTTTGGACACTAAATTTACCAAAAATATAGGCTCTGATACCAACTTTATGTTGACCTAATCCATGGCTTGGCCATCACGGGTATCCCAAGTCTGTCGTGGACCAGAGACCACCTCCTTTTGCCTAGTCGTACATAATACAATACACTAATAGTGGCTAAATTATGAACATATAATAATATAGAATAATTAAAACTCAAATAGTATAAGATACATAAATACTAATACCAGTCAACAGTAATCTATAAGACAATGATAAACAGAATCTAACCAATATCGATACATGCATCTGACGATAAAAAAATAAGTCTAATGAATGTCTTTGATAAAATAGAAACCATAAAGAAATGGTGTTTTGAGAGAAGGAGGCTCACCAATTCAAGATAATTGTTGAAAATCCTAAAATCCTATCACTGCACAAGAAAAATAGAAGTGTCTCTAGTTCTTGCATCATGTGGGTATAGAAAATTCAGTGATGGTTAGTGGGTTGAGCGCTAGCATGTAACTCAGGGATAAGAGAATAAAATATTTCCAAGTCAAAACCAACGTAAAATCCACATGCACTCATATTCATATATATTTATATATTTAATCATGCTGGGGTAGGGAACAAGGCTTACCATGAACTTTAAAACATTAGCCTGAATTGTAGAGCACAATCGTTATAAAAATGCACCCATAGGCTATATGGGCTAAGCTCTCCCTACTGAAAGGGCCCAAATTTGTATAGTTACACAAACTAGAGAATAATAATATGTGCATATGTGCCAGGGGTGACTGGAACCTCCCAATCATAAATCAAGGATGACTTAAGCATCCAGTCATTCAACATGGGGGACTTAAATGATCTTAAATTTGACAATTAAACCTTCAAACAAAGATAGGAACAACAACCATGGTTATAAACCATGATCTTAGGTACAATAGTGACATCAAAAGTTGATTCAGTATGAACCTACAACCTACGAACCGAAGAATGATCATAGGTGGGTCCCATAATTATGTCAAGGTTTTTTTGGTGAATTTTAGAGAGCTCATATCAAGATACCAACCATGAACACCACCCACAATGATAGGTCGGTCCCTCAATAATGTGAAGGTCTTGTACGCCCCTTCTAGCAGCTTTTTAGTTACAAATTTAAAAGGGAACATTAGTATTTTCCCACTCTTTTAACACCAATTCTATGTTGTTTAAGCTATTGCAAGGCTGAATATTTAGGGATCATTTGGTATAATGTATTGGAAAACGTAATGCATGAATTAGTTAATGTATACTACTAGTACCTCATTTGGTACATTTTTAAGCCTATGTATAACTAATGCTTGCATTAATTATACACCATATTTTGTACTAAAGGGTGTATTACTAATACCTTAAAATCCATGGTATTAGTAATGTAATAGAATCTAATGCATGCATTATCACGATTAAAGACACAATTATCCTTTTAAATCCTCCCCACATCTTTTCCACCATATATATGGATCGTATATTTATAAAAGAAATTATTTTTTAAGAACTTTATACAATTCATGTATTTTTAATAAATCAAAAAAAATAATTCATAAGAAAAATGCAAGCATAACTAACACAAGTATAGCTAACACAAACATTATTGATAAAAGCATTGCTAGTATACCATATTTTGCATTATTTTTATATATTCTATCAAACAAACACTTAGATTCATTATTAACCCAAGACCCTATCAATTAAAAAATAATCAACACTTCGCTAAAACACAAACAAAGATACAATATTATTTCCCTAAGGCGGAATTAGGGTTGTTTATCTTCAGTCCCCAATATCAAAGATTTCTTCTGAGGTTTCTTCTCCAAGAATGTGGGATTTCATCAATGGCTATCCTTTTGACCATTGAGTCCTAAAGTTAACTTAATTTCCTAATTTAATTTATTTGTCAAAGCTTAGGGTTCATGAGTGTTGTAAATTGCTTTATATTCTAGTTCCTTGATCTCAAATTATAATGAACCTGAATTTTAGTACCATTACATGTTAAAAATTATAAATGTATTGTAAAATCGTTGATTGTTGGACTTCTGTTATTAAATTCCTTAACTCACCCTATTTATGAAACTGTCATAATAGTTGCATTATTTAGATATTGTAGTTTATTAACAATCGATGACCTAGGATTTCATGCATAAAATTATGAGTATTGTTTCCTAAAATTTACATGATTTGAATGCTCTAAGATAATGAATTTATTTTCACTCTTAAGAATATTACTATAATTGAGAATTTTAGTTATTAGTGTCAATTAGTTAGGAGTAGTACATAGCACCAAATAGTTTCGTGGATGAAGGCTCACACGCTAGTTAGGCTGAGACCTGTAGTAAAATTTCCTATGTCCCAAAACTACGGTTCCACCATAGGTTCTAAAGTGTAACCCATCATACCAGGACTTATTCCTTTGTCACTTCAAACATTATTTTAGTGGATCCACATCTGATAGTGTTCATACCCTTGGCAAGGTACTAGACACCCTTTATATTAGAGTTATAGATTGAACATTAAATAGCTTAGATTGGGGTATATCCATTAACTATATCTCCCACAGTCCATATCCCATAGTTCAGATTCAGATACATGTATGGCCTTGTATTTAAATATTATTTTTATCATATAGTTTGATTAATTAGTTGGTCTTACATTAGTTTACTATGTTACATGCACATGTTTAACTTATATCAGTTATTTCATATCTCATATACTTAGTTCATTCAAAGTACTAATCACATATTTTCAATGTGCTATATTATCTCATAATATAGATTCCAATGCCCAGCATCCAAATTGCGCTTAATACAATCTCTAACAACATCAAAACTATCACATTGGTAAGGTATCATCATTCAAGTACTAGTATCCATATTTTATTTTACTTCATTTTAGTTTTAGGTAGTAGAGTTAATTAGGGGCTTTTCCCAACAACTCATAAAGTAAAGGCTTTCAGATAGACAATAGAGATTCAACTTTATATTAAGTTCAATTATTTCTATATTTTAGCATTGCCATTGGATTTTGAATTTTATATATCATTAAATATTTAGATTTTGCATAGTATTATTTAGTATTATACAATATTCTTAGTATGATGACAAACCATATGTTAGCTTTTGGTCAATTATCACATAAACTTTATGTTATAATGAGGGTGTATTCTCAGGTTGTGACAAACTTGGTAACTGAGCATCAATTTTAAAATGTACTAAGGTGTCTAAAACTCACATTCAGTTGAGTCTTATTCATGAGTGAAGTATGCCACACTTATGAGTAGAGGCTATGAACCATTTTAGAAAAAAATTGCTTCTTTTATGTTCATATCATGTGATAAAATGTGAACTCTATTAAAATTTTCTTCTAAATCATTTTCTACACATTTATAAATTATGGCTACTAGGAGAGAACTAAAGAAAGAATGAATTTAAATATCACCGATAATTAGAATCAGCAAGCACCACCACTAGCTCTAGCAAACCCTCCCAATGAATATGTCTCCCTTGCTAAATTTATTGATGTTTTCACAACCTTAGCCTAGTGTATGGAAATCTATAATAACCAATTGGCTGCTGTACCAGCTAACCAATAGTAAATACAACAGTAGTTAGATTTCAAAATATAATTTAAATAAATCCTTTGGTATTATTAGTGTCTAAGTCTGAAGAGGATCCAAATGAGCTCTTAGATAGTATACAGAGAGTTATATTAATCATGGGAGTGATGTCCCATGGTTTCATGGTACTTTATAATCTTAAAATGGTGAAAATATGCAAATACTTAGGCTTTTTTGTTGGATATGATGTGTGTTTTATGTATGTTGTAGGTAAATTATGTTTGTGGTGATATGGCCTAGAAAAGGATGTGAAATAACTTCAAAATAATGCAAGTCTTGACGAGTAATGAGTCATTTAGTAACCTAATGACTCGTGTCCCAAGTATTTTCATGAAGAGTGAGTGATGATGACTTCAGGAAGTAAATTAAAGGTTGACCATAACTTGTTTGAGTTATAACGTGTCATAGTGAGGAATCATTCTGATCATATTAGCCAAATGTCCTAAAAGTTGACAATTTAAGTTCTAGTGGAAACGAGTGATGACTATGATTTATTATGATAGACAACGACTCATGGTGAGGAGTCATTTTGAGCATGGAAAAAAAGTATTGAATGATGAAATTCACTAGAGTCATTACGAGTCCTAGCAGGTGGCTCATTACATACCATAATGAGTCTTGACCACTGCGTTTATAAGAGTGCAATGAAGACTTCCACGAGTCATTTTGAGTCCTAATGACTCATTACAAGAGGTGTGATCACTGCCAACTTAGTTTTCCTATTTTTTTAGTATGTTTTCTTTGTTATTTTGAGACTCTATAAATGCCCTTGGGGTCCTTATAGAATAGTTTATGTAATTGACATATTTTTACACACTTTATAATATTGTTCTTGGGTTTTAGTTTATTATTCCATTCGATACTTTTGTGTTTTATTATTTATTATTGTGAGATTAATTCTATGATTTCTTTATAAAACTCTAATGATTGTTTTACAACTACGAGTGACTAATTCTCTTAACTAGGGTTATGGGTACCCTAGTGTATTAACAAAGTTGAAGAAGTGTGTGATTCTATAAAATCAACGTTTAGACATATATTCTAATTTTCTTCAAGTTAATTGCTTTCTTAGTGGTGGACAACTTGAAGAACTCACCTGTATTGGAGATCGTGTTTACAAGAGAGGTTGAGATTGGAAAATGGATTTATCAGTGATTCGAGGCTTCAACCCTTGTCTAATTACTTGATACCCATAAGGTGATAGTTAAAATGGGATTAAAGACAAATAATAGTGGAGATACATCATGAGACTCATAAGGTAAAGGGTAATATTTTCCATCGAGTCCATAAAATAGTTGGTAATACCTAGCTTGTCAGATTTTGCATGTGAGATGGTGAAATAGTTTGGTGGAGAACGAGAAACTTATTGAGTTAGGAAGGCATAGGAAGAACAGTCCTAGTGTTCATTTCAGATTGTTTTACAACCAAAAAAATTCTTAATTGGTTACTTTGTACTATTACAGCAAACCCCCTATTTACTTTGATGCACTTCCGGACACTTCAACAAGTTTAAGAAACGAGTTTGACCTATTCCCTAGGTGACCAAACCACAACCTAGTTTTGATACTATATTTGACTTTAATCGGATAGTATATATTTGGAGGTATAGCTTGGGTGACATCAAACCAAGGCGGCATTGTCGGGGAATATGGATACAAAGTTGTTGGGTTTTCAGTTTTTTTTTGTTATTTATTAGGTGTATGCCAGTGTATGCCCAACACTACGAGTCAAGGATATCCCTTACTCAAACTTCATCGTAAGCTTAAGAGAATCCTACATCTTAAACAAATAGTGAAAAAATATTAAAGTGAAGGACATCTTGAAGGGGTTTAGGATACCCCAAATGTGGTGCCTCTACCTCCTCTCAAAGATGTTCAGGACATTATTGATCAAAGAACAAATCAGTTATTATCAATAATAACTAACTAGAGAATGGAATCATATGCCCAGCGTATTAATCAGGAGTCAGAGCTGGCGAGGCAAAGAGTAGTAGTTGATCATCGAGCAACACTTGATAGAAATTGAGATGATGTTAGAACTGGTAGAGATCAAGTACTCTTATCCTATCCGTACTTTCCCCCATATGACGATCTAAAGAAGGACATTAGATATGTCGAGCCTATAAAAATAGAAGCTATTATTTCTCCTACATTGCCACCAAATGTGAACTTTGATATTAATAGTGCCATAATCCAGCTGTTGAATATGAAGGGTCTGTTTATGGGCATACCGGTAGATAACGTATATATGCACCTCATAAATTTTATTGGGATCTGCAATTCATACACTATATGGTCGTAAATCAGGATTCTCATAGACTCAGGTTGTTCCCCTTCTCTCTGACCGGTGAAGCTATATTATGGTTAGGGGAACTTTCTCGAGGATCTATTACTTTTTGAAATGAGTAGCGGAGGTAGTTTTTAGATCATTTCATCCATCCATATATAATGTTGAACTTAAAAAATGAGATATAGAATTTTAGGTAGTTACATTTTGAGTCGATGTATGAGGCAAGGTTTCAGTTTAACAAAAAGTTAATTATGGTACCCATTCATCAATTTTCAAGAACTAACTTTCTTGAACTATTCAATTGAGACCTGAATTCCAGTTCCAGATCTATGGTAGATATGATTAGTGGTAGAGTATTCATGTGCTTGCACTAGAGATAGCATCAGATATATTAGATTAGATCTCTCTCACAAAACAATGGTGCAATACTCAGAAAGTAGAGAGTGGTACTGGAACTTAAAATATTTTGCCTTCAACAAACATAGAGTTATTGGTGATATAGTGGCATAAGAGGTTGGTTAAATAAGGATTGATATTAGGTTTTTTACTAAGAAGCCTGCAATAATGAATAGTGAGAAGGTAAATCTATTGGGTTAAAAGAAGAAAGGACACTAGATCATTTCATTCTAATTTAGATGAAGAGGCAAAATATTTAGACATAGAATTTGTGGGTTTCTGAGACAAGGGGAAAGGAAACCAAGGTCAAACTACTATTGGTATAGTTACAGGGATAAGAGTTGAGATAGAAAAGATGATTAGAGATAAAAGGATGATTACAAAGGGAATTATGGCATATATGTTCCACCAAGCAGTTGTGCTAGTAAATCAGGAATGAAGGATATATTGTAAGAGTTGTTAAAAGGTCAGGAGTGTCAGGAAACTTCCCTTAAGGAGATTAAGGAAATCATCTCAGTTTTGACAAAGAAATTTGAATTATACGCTACTATAATCAAACAGTTGGAGCAACAATTAAGTTAAATATCAGCAACATTGAATCAGTAGTAGGCAAGCCCCCATTAGAGCAATTAGTTTACAATCCTAAAAACAGAGATCTATATATTTCCATCACCACTCAAAGTCGTAAGAAAATTGTTGACCCCCTATTCTTGTGGTTGATAAGTCAAAGATGATAGTATTGATATTGATAAGAAACTAGAAGTGGAGATAGACAAATTGATAGGTTGTTATAAAAGTTTTGAAAAAGGTTAAGGAAAATAAAAGGTAGTTGAGCCTATATTGAAGAACATTCCATGACCCCCTACCTTTTTCCCTAGAGAGTGAGGAAAAACTAAGAGAAAAAGAAGTATCAAAAGTTTGTATCAATTTCGAAAGAAGTTTGAGTTAATATTCCTCTTGTAGAAGCTTTAGAGAAGATACCTAGCTATGAAAATTTTATGAAGTATTTGGTCACAAAGAAACAAACGGTGAGCTTTGATCCTCCAGATAATGTGTACCATTATAGTTTTATGGCTACTCGATCGTTAGTTGAGAAAAAGGACCTCGAAGCATTAACTATTCCATGTACTATTTGGTCCTTTAAATTCTTTTAAGAATTATATCAATTTTGAGATAGCATCAGTATTATTCCATGGGTAATATAGAGGAAGTTATGGTTGGGAATGCCAAAACCTACATCCTTGAGGCTGTTTGTGGCTGACCGAACTGTTAAGAAATCGGTTAGTATTTTGTGTGATGTATTAGTAAAGGTTGCATCTGTTATATTTTTTGATGACTTTACTATCTTGGATTGTAAGGTGGATTTTGAATTCCTTGTTATCTTGGGAAGGCCTTTCCTAGCTACTGGGAGGTCCTTAGTTAGCAAAGAGATCGGCAGATGAAGTTTAGAATCAATACTGAGAAAGTCACTTTTAATGTTTTTCAATCTATGCAAAAATAAAAGGATATGAGATTAGTGTTTGTTATTGAGATAATTGATAATGGTGAATTGACTATTCCCATTAATGAAATAAATGGGTTTGAGGTGTTAGAAACAAGCATCATGAAATTTGATGGTGAAGAAATCGCCGAGTACGACGAGATAGTGACAACATTTTATGGTAGAGGTTCTTATAATTATGATTCGAAGAAGCTTGACCTTTTTTTATAGAATAGTACCAATCCTCTAGATCGACCATCCATTTATGATCCACTGGTCTTGAAATTAGAGGCCCTTCAATCATACTTATGCTATGCATTATTAGAGAATGACAATACCTTTTCAGTGATTATTGCGACTGATTTAGTAGACTCAAAGTTTGAGGCATTGCTTTTAGTGTTGCAAAGATTAAAGAGGGCCGTGGATTTGACCATTGCATATATTTTAGGGATCCTACCTGGTATTTATACCAACAATATACAACTTGAGCTTTATTACATTCCCAACATTGAGAATTAGCATTATTTTGAATACTCCTATTTAAGAGGTTGTAAAGAAATAAATTATTATATGTTAGATGCTGGAGTGGTTAATTCTAGTGAAGATAGAATGTGGGTCAACCCGATTTAATTCATTTCAAAAGAAGGGTTGGATTACTTTGGTCCTAAATAAGAAGAATGAATTCATGCCCATGAGATTGGTTATTGGATGGCAAGTGTACATGGACTACACAATGCTGAACACTTGTACTCAAAAGGACAATTTTTGTATGCTCTTTATGGATTAGATGTTGGACATGTTAGAAGGCAGGGGTTGGTACTATTTTCATGATGAGTACTCGGGAAAAAATAAGAATTATATTGATCCCGAAGACCCTAAAAAGACTACCTTTACCTACCCTTATTGGACTTTTGTCTTCCAGAGGATGCCATTCAGATTATTCAACACTTCCACCACCTTTAAGAGATGCATGATGTCTATATTTTTTGACAATGGGGAGGAAACAATAGATGTCTTTATAGATTAATTTTTAGTCATTGGTGATTTTTTGGATGACCATTTGGCCCATTAGGACAAAGCACTCCAGAGGTAAGTGGAGTGCAACCTAGTATTTTACTTGGAGAAGTTCCACTTTATGGAGATGAAGGGTATTTTACTTTGGTACAAAATCTCAAAATAGGGTATTGAAGTAGATATATCGATGATTGAGGTGATCGAAAAATTACCTCCTCTTGTCTCATTAAATTGTATCTAAACTTTTGGGTCATGCTAGCTTTTATAAGAGGTTCATCAAGGATTTCTCTAAAACTACTAATCCTTTCGGCAAGCTTTTAGAGAAAGAGGTGAAATTTATGTTCGATGATGCACGTCTTAAGGCTTTTGAGTGCCTTAAAGATTGATTGATTTTGGCTCATATTTATTACATCCCTTAATTGGTATTTAACGATTGAGGAAATATTCTAGGCAAGCGGAATAGACTTAGCTATTTTCCTTGACCAGAGGTGTGATTAGATCCTTCATGTGATATAATATGCAAAGAAGAGGTTAAACCCCACACAAAGTAACTATACAGTTACCAAAAAACAATTTCATACAGTGGTTTTTGCCTTTGCAAAGATCTAGTATCACTTGATTGGGACTATCGTCATTGTCCAAACAAACCATGCTCCATTGAGGTACCTTATATTGAAAAAGAATTCCAAGTCGATATAGAGGTACCTTACGTTGAAAAAGGAATCCAACCCGAGATTGATACGTTGGGTCCTCTTGTAGAAAGAATTCAACTTTGAGGGAAAAGATTGGAGGGTCTTGGAGAACTAGGTTGCGTATCAGTTATCTCGCCTTGAAGAAGAGGTATTGCAGAAATTAGGGGATGAGCTTGACATAGAGGATACTTTTCCAGATGAGCTGGTCTTGGCAGCATCTCAAGAGTTAATCCCTTGGTTTGCTGATTTTACCAACTTTTTGGCATGTTATCTTTTTCGGAAGATTTGTCATTAAAGTAGAGAAAGTGGTTCATGTATGAGGTGCAAAAATGTTTCTTGGATGAAACTTCTCTTTTTTCGATTTGTTTAAATGGTGCGATTCATAAATGTATTCTTTAGGTGGAGATGATGGGCATCATGGTGGAACCTATACAACCCACAATATTATGCAATATAGGTATTATTGGCCTACTATCTTCAAGGATGTCATGACTATGCGCAAAACAGTGACCAAATTCATTTTCTCGGAAATATTTCACGATGCCATGAACTCGCAATGACACCAACTTTGGAGTTAGAGATGTTTAATGTATGGGGTATTAATTTCATTGGGAATTTGTGAGTTCCTATGGTATGAAGTATATTTTGGTGGTGGTTGAATATGTATCTAAATAGGAGGTGGCTGTAGCACTCCCTAATAAGGAAGGTAGAAGTAACATTTCCTTTTCGAAGAAAAAACATTTTTTCTCGATTAGGTGCCTATGTACGATTATTAGTGATGTTTGGTCTAAATTTTGTAACGTTCCATTTAAGGAACTTCTATATGGAGTGAATAATATGGAGGCAACACCTTACTATCTTAAGATATGTGGTCAGGTTAAGGTCTCCAATAGAGATATCAAGTCCATATTGGTGAAGATTGTGAATGCCAATAGGACTGACTGGTCAAGGAAGTTGGACGATACATTATGGGCCTACTTAATTACTTTTAAGGACCCCATAGATGTCTCCTCATATCTTCTTTTGTATGGAAAGGGATGCCACTTGCCAATTGAACTTTAGAATAAGGCACTATGGGTGTTGAAAATCTAAATTTTCAGTAGCATGATACAACTACATTGAGGTTTAGCAAGGCGAATGAGTTGGTCTATTTTTGGATGTGTGCTTATGGGAGTTTTTCTCTATACAAAGAATGGATGTCACTATTTCATAGTAAGAAAATTAAGAAAAAATGTTTGAGCCCGGTGGTTTGGTTTTGTTGTATAATTCAAGACTTCACTTGATTCCAGGAAAGTTGAAGTCTAGGTGGTATGTACCATACACCGTGGTTCAGGTATTATTACATAGATATATTGAGCTAAGGCATGATGGTGAAACTCCATTTAAGGTGAATGGTCAGCGGGTGAAGCACTATATGGGAAACCCAGATGAGTTGAAGATATATGAAGCTATGGACCTTAGTAATGTTTGAGTAACAAAGGTAATTATTTCATGGCGTGATCTTAAATTTGTCACTGCATGGGAGGAAACCTATGGTCTGGTTGGTAATGTTTGAGTATCCAACATAGCCACGTCCTGCCGCGATGTGAAATCAAGCATTGCATGGGGGGAGCCCATGTTTGGTACTTATGATATTATAGGGTAATTTCTATATTTAGTGTACATGGCTAGAGATTATAAAAATTTTTTGGGTGCCAGGTCTCCAGAACTTACCTAGCGAGTCGTTATCACTCTTAACTACTCATTACCAAATTTATCGAAAGATGGAGATTAGGCCACTTTTAGATAATAGTTTCTCGAGTCACAACAACTCTTAGAACGAGTCATTGTAAGTGACAATGACTTTTAACATTAATTTGTTATGATTGGAGACCCAGGTAAGGTTCCATTCATCATATGAGGAATCAATTACTCGTTACTATTGGTGACAAGTGGTTTCGTGTGACTCAATATAAGATTTGAAATTACAGGCCTATCGAGTCGAGCCTATCAAAAAACGGCATTTTAAATGGAAACCAGCTCCTATTAGTGATTTTGTTCTAATTTAAAATGCCCACGACTCCCTTAAGACACTCCAAGAGTCATCTCCAATCATCATATTCAAAGAATCAAACTCTCCTAAAGTTAAAATTCTAAAGAACTACGGCAATGTAACTTTAAGGAATTTGTTTTCAAGGAATTAAAAAACAATAAATCAAGTTAGTTGAATGCTCTAAATTGTTTAAGTTGGCACTTCGATATGGTGCAAAATTTCTTAAATTGCATTATTACACCTTGTTTGGATAATATAAATTTGCCATATTCTTAAGAACTTGAATTATGATGTTAAAATTAGGAGTAAAATAAAACTTGTGCTATGATTTGTGTGTGGGGATGGCCTAGGAGTTTCTAATGAATGATTAAATTCATGTAAATATGTTTGGAATATGATATTTGAAATCCAACCCATTTGAACATTTATTTTAAGAGATTACGGGACTCATAACAGTCATTGGGCCACATAATGAGTCTTTACTTGACCTATAGTCACTAGGAACATAGGTGATAAAATAAGTTGGGTTTTTGTTATCACAACAATTTACTCAACTAGTTTGTTTTTCACTAAATGACTTGTTTTAAGGATTCATGGTAACTTGTTAGGGTAAGACACAAAGGTATTGGTAACGAGTTGTTGTCTTACATAATAATTTATTAGAAGGACTCGTTACTTGACTAATGACTATTCCTTATACACAATCTTACCTAAGGAGTCTCATAATGACTTGTTACCTATGGTGATGAGTGTACTCTCATGCATTATGTATCAATTACCTACGATAATTATGTAATTATTCTTATTTTTCTTACCTTTTCCAAGGATTTACTAATGAGTGTGTTTCTTTCACATACCAATGTCACCAAAGAATGACTCAACAAAGACAAAATCACCCAGAAAGTAGGGCCCCGCCCCCACTCGTCATCTCAAAAATGATCCCACTGCCAAAAAAAAATCAAGTGGGTTAGTGGAAGAATATCGAATTAGAACGACAATTTAGCTAAGGGAGAAATTACCCAGAGGTGATAAGCTGTTACAGAAGAAGTCAAACCACCCTAGGCAAGGCCAAGGATGAAAATTATTGGCCAATCACCATCCCATTCGCAATCCCAGTATGAAGAGAATAATAAAAATTATAAAGACGAGGCCTTGAGAATGCAAATAAAGAAGAAAATAATTAGTTTGAGAATGGATATATGACAATGAGGGGTTGGACGGTGAAGTTGAGGCAGAGACTACGTTGAGTCAAAGAACATTTAAATTCCACCTATTCTACCACCACTGACACCACTTCTATAAATCCTTCTTGGTGCCCATTGTTTAATGGTGCGGGTACCCCAGAATACAGGCCTTATCAAAATAGGACATTGCCATCAAAATTTCCTTGGTATAACCAAAGAGAGGGACTTTTTACGAGTGCAAGCTGTGCACTTTCGACATGTTTGAGATGCTTTGTTTTGATGCCTGGTTTAGACAGTACCACTTTCAGTGGATGACTAGAGATCTAGGCTAGTATTGTCTTTAATTAGCATGAGAGTTCAACACAGCTTATCAGATGCAACATAAGAGGTTGTATCCACAGGGATGTTCATATAAGGGTGGTGACCTCTTGGTGAAACTGATGATTAGAGGTGTTTGGGTGACCATTTCTATGCAAACCATTTTTTAATAATTACATGGTCCAAAGATCCAGTTATCGGCCAACACAACTGATATTTGCTACCATGTGGATTAGATATATAGGGTGAAGGTAAAGAATATTGGTTCAATGGAAAATATTGCTCACTTCTAGTTGATAGCCAGAATTATTGCTACGGAGTGAGAAGAGGCTCCTTGGGTGGCTAGCAGAGCTGTCTCTTCATCTTGGATTATAAAGGAGATCCTAAACATGATACTTTTTCATCATATGTTGAGTCCCACATATGGAGACAATATATGGAGTCTTGATCGAGAAGCCCTAGGTATGGGCATAATAGAGTGCTACAAGTTTGCTATAGCAAAGTGGATAGTGTGAGATCCGCGACTAGGTGGTGACTACAGATACAACCCTGCTATTCTCACACTTGCCAAAATAGATTTATTTAGCTGAGGGAGTTAGAGGGATCCCGGGAGTTTATAAGATCATCCAGCCATGAAGTGATACAAATTTAAGCTTGATTTGGGATACAATGAACCCTATCTCTAATGCAACTAAGGTGTGGGCATCTTTACCCTATGAGGCATTCTAGGCTGGAGGGCATAATATTGATATTGTGAGGATTACTGATATTATTGAAAACCCCTCTGAGATTGCCTAATCCATGCCTTATATCTCAGGTGCTATAGGAACCTCCGAGACTCCTACTCTACCTCCTATGGCCAGACCATGAACTACTAGGTCGGCTCCTTCCGATTATGCCTTATTGCATCATACATTTCTAATCGAGGTGATAAAGAGATTGACCATTGTATATAAAAAAATGATGAATATAGAGAGTGGGGTTACTCCATGGGTGCAGTGAGAGATTATGGTGAGATAAGATGCATACACACCCATATTTATGAGTTTAAAAGGACGATCAACCAAAATTTGGTAGATGTATAGTCCCTCGATTTGAAGGGGATACCCGAGGAGCTGGCCGCATATGTACTACCATAGAGTATGTTCGTTCTAGTTCTTTCCACCAGATGCCCATTATGTAAGAGATCTATACAAAGGAGGAGATACAAATATAGAGAGAACTAGGAGGTCAAACATAAATCTTAAAGTTGATGATGGAGATAGGACAAGAGAAAAGTGTAAAAGAAGTAAGAAGAGTGGAGAAAGAGGTTGAGGATCCTAATGTAGCTAGTATTTAGGATGATTAGGACCCTTAGATATGGGTCTTTAATATGGTGACGAGAGCTTGTAGATCCCTTATTGTATACGTGATGGCTACAGATGCAACTTATTTGATTGGGAGCACCGTCCCTACCCCATAGGCACCTTTGAGCAAACTGGCCACTGTCGGTGCCACTATTTATTTTTGTGTCTTAGACACCATTGGACCATAACTAATGAGAGCGAGGCATATTCTAAATTCCCCTATACTAACACTACAAGAGCTGTCACATTGAATGTCCAAGTATATCTTCGCCCTTTATTTTTACATTGTAATGCACTTGGGATAGTACATAATGTTTTAGTGGTGGGTGGGGATGCACTACATAGCTATCGCGGGTTTTTGTTGTTGTGCTTCTATTCCTATCGTCCGCTATTTGGTTATAGAACTGATATGTCAAGAATAAATTCTATGTCAAGTTTATTTCTGTTTTATGTCGCTTTGTGTTTTTTTTTTCTAGGAAAGAATAAGTACCTAAGGTAATTGATATGTTTTGTTTGAGTGTGCTTAAATGAATTTTGTTTGAAAAAGAATAATACCCCTCTAAATAATAATTTGAATTGCTTAAATTATGATATATATGTGACCATTATGGATCTTGTTATGGCATTAGGATTAGGAACATTATATTCATAGATAACGTCTGGATGAACTAGATATACAATAGTGTGTGATGTAACACTATTCCAAGTATGTGTGAGATATCTATTAGTTCTCTATTTGTGCAAAATCTAAAACTTACCTGGTTAGTTTTGCCTAGGTTGTAAGTAGTCAGTAAGGAAAGTATCCTAAGCCGTTATTATAAAGATTTCACTTGTAGCCTAAAAAACATCCCAAATTTTAAATTAGAATCTCTTGATCCAAAATTTGAGGCTTAAAGACCTATTCTTTTGTTTAGAATATTCACCTACCAATTTTTTCATAATGAACTTCTTTTGGCGTTAATACTCCTTGGACATTACGCACCTCAACTCAGGCAAATCTCCTAGGTTGAGGGTGGCTATCATAGGGGTGCAAGATCTTAAGTGAGTATGAAGAAGCATAAAATAAGAGAATGCAAGTTTTGGTTGGGTGTGGTAGAAAGAGAAAAACAAAAACAAATAAAAAACACCTTGCTTGAAGGAACTATAAAAGGGATAAATAAGGATGGAATAAAAATAAATATTGGTTAAGAAGTAGACCCCAAAAAAGAAATTATAGTGACGCGGAGGCGTAGTCACTAAATTCCCTATATATGTCATACCAACCCCTAAGACTACGTTACAAGCAAAGAAAAGTACTATAGAGATCCTAACCCGATTGTCTAAAAACTAAGGTATGGAAAATAAGGGCAAGCCTATGGTATTCTGTACAGATTGTTGAACTTCTTTGTGATTGTGAGTGTTTCTGGACGATCCCCATAATAATATGCATAATTTATAGAAGTGGGACAGTTTTGATGTGACAATGCATGGGTTGTAGTACTGGCTACTTATTTGTTCGGATAAAGTATTTTGTATATACGAGGGTTTTCTTTCACTAATGTAATAACATATCTCTATTCCCTTGTGTAACAGTGTGATTCATGAATTCATACATCTTAGTTTTGAAAAGTAAAAGTAGGTGGGTAAGGTTCTTGACCTCAAAAGTGAAATTGACTGTCGTAGGTATCTTAGATTCTTTCTAATTAAGCATCATGTTTATGTTGTTTTGTTTTTTTTACCCTGAGGACATGCAAATTTTTTATGTTGATGGTGCTTATGTGCCATGGTTTTATGGCATTTTTATGCTTAAAAGTGTGAAAATATAAAAATACACAACCTTTTTTCTTAGATATGATGTGTTTTATTTGTTAGACCCTGAATGTGATACTTAAACTGGGTTCAAAGACAATGGATAGTAGAGAGACACCCTGAGACTCACATGGTAAATGGTGAGATTTAGCTACGAGCCTAGAAGATAGTTGGTAATACCTAGCTTCTTATATTCTACACGTGAGACAATGAGATTATTCGGTGGAGCACGAGAAACTTATGGGTTTAGGAATCCAGGGGAACTACAATACTAGTTTTCATTTTAGATTATTTTACAACAAAAAGAATTCTCAATTGGTTACTCTTTACAATTATTGTAGATCCCCCATTTACTTCCTTTCACTTTCTAACACTCAAACAAGTCTAAGATATGAGTTTGACCTATTCCCTGTGGGACCAACCCAACCAAGTCATATTATTAAATTTGATTTCTATCATATTGTGAATTTTAGGAGGTATAGTGTAGGTGATATCAGGATTTTACTAAAACTAAACTTGATGACTTTTCTTCTTATTAAGTGTAAGGATGGCCTCACAACTGGTACATATAGTGGAAAGATGATGGAGGTGCATATATAGGATTAGTGGAGTGGAATGAATTTGTTATAGCATTTTCCATAGGTTCTTTCAACATGAGTTACGGGACGCCAAATCTTAGTAACCCATAATTCTGAATCAAGGTAACATAAGTGTGAAGGAGTATTCTCATAAGTTTACATAGCTGTCAAAATATGCTTCGACTATGGTCGCTGACTCAAGGTCCGATTGATCAAGTATGTGTCAAGTGTTCCTGAGGATGTGGTAAAAAAATGTATAATTCTATTTTGGTTAAGAATATGGACACCTCTAGATTGATAGTTAAACATCAACATTTTGAATATGATACATTAAGGAAAGGAAAAGGTAGAGTATGAGGGCCAAAATAGGTATCTTTAATTTATTTTAATAGAGGTCAAATAGTGGTAATCATTCTTTTTTTCCCTACAAATCTTCATCTCATGTTCCATCCTTGGCTAGTGATCTAGTGATTAATTCAAGTAGTATAATATGGACAAAGCTCCAGGCTCGAAGTCCCAGGGTAGTATGAATAGTATTTGCACTAACATGGTTTGCAAGAACTATTGTAAGAACCACAAGGGTGAGTGTATGGTTGGTAGTTTTATTTATTTAGGTGTGGCAATCCAGACCATAAATTGAGGGAATATCTAATGGCTTCATAATTAGGTAGGGATGCTCGTCAAAAAAGTTAGTCTAACTTTTCGGCATCTCCACTAGGTCACTCGACTAAGTAGGGTTAATTATCTAATAAAGATGGCAGACAACATCAAAATTGATATTATGAACTTTAGAGTCAACAAAATCATGAAGGTTCTCCTTCTATCGTAACTGGTACATTAAGAGACTTTTATATTCATGTTTATTCATTTCTATATCCAAAAGCCATACTTTAATTCATGAATCTGTATGTAGAAGTAGACTTTGGGGTTAGTACCAAAATCTTTCAGAACCCTTCTTAGTCTCTACTCTAGTTGGTGATTCAGTTATAGCTAGATGGGTATCCATAAATTGTCTAGTCATAGTTTCCCAGAAGATGACATCAGTCAATCTTGTAGAGTTAGACATGAAAGATTTTAATGTTATTATAAATATGGATTGACTCTACTCTTGTATGCCTTATTTGATTACAGAAATAGAGTAATATAGTTTCATCTACCAAATGAGCCAGTATTAGAGTTAAAGGGTAGTACCTCAAAGACTATAGTTTGGATTGTCTCTTACCTTAAGGAAATAAAAATGATTTCCAAAGGGAGCATCAATAATTTTTTTTTAGTTAAGGATTCAAATTTTGAAACCCCAAATCTTTAGTTATTTTTTTGGTAAATTTATTTTTAGAAACATTTTCGAAGATCTATCTAGAGTTCCTCCTGATTGGGATTTTGACTTCGTAATAGATATCCTTTTAAATACCCAACCCATTTCAATCCCACCCAATAGAATGGATTCAATAGAGCATAGAAAGTTGAAGGAGAAATTGAAATATCTCCTAGACAAGTTTCATCAATCACAATGTCTCTCTATTTGGTGATCTAGTTCTTTTCATATGCAAGAAAAATAGCTCTCTTAGAATATGGATTGAATATCATCAATTGACAAAAGATACAATCAAGTATAAGTATCTCATTCCTTTGATTGATGACTTGTTTTACCAACTTCAAGGTGCCAGCTACTTTTCTAAGATAGTCCTAAAATCTTACTACCATCAACTCAAAGTTAGAGAACATAAAGTTCAAAAGGTAGCCTTAAAAACTCAATATGATCACTTCAAATTTGTTTTGTCTTTTGGGCTAATACATGCTTCTACTGATGAACCTGATTTTTAAGTAGTATTTAGAAATATTCATTACAGTGTTCATAAATGAAATCCTTGTTTATTCTAAAAGTGAGGATGAATGTGCAGAACATTTAAGGATTGTGCTATAGACTCTTAAAGATCGTTAACTATTTGCTAAATTAAGAAATTGTGAATTTTGGTTGAAATCAGTTGCATTAATTGGTCATATAATTTCAAGTAAAGGAATTTGGGTTTCTTAAAACACCAAAGCAGTGAGGAACAAGCCTAGATCCATCTCTCCATCAAATATTTAGAGTTACTTGAGTTTAAATGGTTAGTTCAAAAAGTTTATTAAAGGAATTCCCTCTATTTCTTGTCCTATTTCTAGACCGGCTAAAAAAAGTCAAATTCTAGTGGTTCGACCTATGAGTAGAGTTTTCAAGAGTTGAACACCAGACACACCTGTACTCTAATTTTAACTTTTCCAAAGGATTTATATTCTTTTATGGTTTATTGTGATGTTTCAAGAGTTATATTTTTTTATGCATTGATGCAGCGAGGTAAGGTTATAAAATAATCCTTTAGACAACTCAATCCTTGAGAAGAACTATTGACTCATGATCTTGAGTCTGCAGTAGTTGTTTTTGCCTTAAGGATTTGAAGCATTACCTCTATTTTCTTCATGTTTATGTGCTTACCAATCATAAGAGCCTTCAGTATCTATTCAACTAGAAAGTTTTAAACATTCATTAGAGATGATAAATAAAGTTATTGAAAGATTATGATATTAGTGTCTTGTACAATTTAGGAAAAACTAATATGGTGGATGACGCTCTTAGCAGATTATCTACGAATAGTGTTACTCATGTAGATGATGACAAGAAGACATTAGTTTAAGATGTTCCCCATATTTCTAGATTAGGAGTCTTATTGGCTGATTAAGTCTAAGATGGCAAGGTAAAAGAAATTCAATATAGTGATCCTATTTTGTTATGTTAAAAAAAGTGATCTAGAGTAAGAATTTGAGTTTTTTTACAAAGAGGGATAAGGTTTTCTTCATTTTCAAAGAAGACTTTGTGTTATGGATATAGATGACTTGAAATCATTGATGCTACTAGAAGCTCATAGTTCGCTATATTCTATTCACCGAAGAGCCACTTTGGGTACCATGATTTATGGGATATCTATTGATGGAAAGGAATAAAAAAATATATCATAAAATGTATGGCTAAGTGTCCTAATTACTTCAAGGTTAAGGTTGAGAAATAGAGACCTGATGGTATGCTTTCGGATATTAATATTCCTACTTAGAAGTAGAAAGTGGTGAATATGTACTTCATTACAATGTTGCCTCTTACTCATTGGAAACATTATTCTATTTCAGTTATCATGGACCAAATGACTAAGTCAGCCCATTTCTTGCAAGTTAATATTTCAGATTTAGCTGAGAACTATGCTAGACTTTTTCTTTGGGAGTTGGTAAAATTACATAGAGTCCAATCTACTATTATTCTAGATAGAGGTACTCTATTTACCTCTTAATTCTTGATGATTTTCCAGAATGGTGTTGGTACTTAAGTTCATCTTCGTCCAACTTTTAACCCAGAGAAATATGGTCTAGCACAGAGGACAATTCAGACCTTAGGGGTCATATGGAGAGTATGCGTGATTAATTTAATGTGTAGTTATGATGATCATTTTCCTTTTATTGAGTTTTCATATAATAACAACTACCACTTCAATATTCAGATGTTCTATTTGAGACACTTTATGGTAGGATGTGTAGATCTTTAATTGGTTGGTTTAAAGTTTGTTAAGCTATCTTGATAGGGCCAGATTTAGAGAATTATGATGTGGAAAAAGTTCAACTAATTATAGAAAGAATAAAAACAACTCAGAGTAGTAAAAAATCCTATGCAGATATGAGCAGAAGGGAACTAGGTTTGCTATTGGTGACTTTTTCTACTTAAATATTTCACCCTTGAAAGGGGGAAGAGATTCATAAGAAGGGAAAGCTCAGTCCCCACTTTTTTGGTCCTTATAATATTGTGGGTCATTTTAGTAATGTATCCTATGAGATATATTTAACTACAAACCAAGCATTGGTGCATCAAGTTTTTCTTGTGTCCTAGTCAAATAAATGCATTGGTGATCTCCCTATTGGTTTTGTCTTTAAAGAGTGTGTGTGTGTAAGATAGTCTTTCTTATGACGATGTCTCGATTGAGATCCTTGACCGTTAGGTTTGAAAGATAAGAAATAAAGAGGTCACTTTGGTAAAGCTTTTGTGGAAAACAAGGGAGCTACATGGGATGCAGAGAAAGATGTTATGACCAAGTACCCTCGTATTTTCCTTTAAAGCTCAGTTCAAGCTTAAGGTAATAGTCTAACCTTAATTAATTAATTTTTTTTTGTTTCATGTCACCTAGTTATTGTTATGTCATGGAATGCCTTTATGAGTTTTGTTCAGACCATGTTTAATCAGACCATGTTTAAGTTACAAATTCAATTATCATATCAGTGTTTAGCTATTATAAATTAAAAGTTTGAAATGCAGATTTTTCCCTAACTATTCAACTTAGTTAGTTTTCATTTATGGTTGAATGACCCTTAGGAGGAGATATAATAATACTTAAAAATCCTAGATATATTAAAGTAATGATTCATGTACATGTATAGTCAAACATCATGTTGTTGTGATATGATAAGTTATTTATACATATTTTAAGGATACAAGAAACTCCTAGCTCATGGCCAAGCAAAAACCTTCCTTACCGATTGATTTCTTCAGAAAAATGTTACTATAGTCAACTTCAAATTAATATAATTTCGAGATGATGAAGTATTTTTATCCCAAAACCCACCAAATTAAATATATTTTAATTATCATTCCAACACATCATGTTTTTCCTTAATAAGATATCAGAGGAAAAAGTTATGGATATTTTTGTGAAGCACCATCCAACAGTGAGAACCTATGAGAGTAGGTATGATCATGGGGAGACTTTATGCCCTTAAAATCCTCCCTTCTAATCGAAACACCAATTCTCCCCTCTAATCGAAACACCCCAAAAAATCTAATAATTGACAAGGATTCCTTCTAACCATTAGAGAAAACCACGACCATGATTAGAAACCACGATCTTAGGTACTATCATTACTTCTAATGTCGATCTGATTAGAACCTATAACCTTGCAACCAAGGTATGATCGTACATGGGTCCCATAATCATACCAAGGCTCAACGGTTGGAGTTTAGAGAACTCATATTTAGATTTGAACCATAAACACCATGAACGATCGTAGATAGGTCTCATTATCGTGGAAAGGTTTCGTACGCCCATTCCAGCAACTTTTCAGTCATGAATTTAAAATGATACATCAACCATTCCCATTCTTTAAGCATAAAAGTACATTCTTAAAGATATTTCAAGGATGAATATTTACGTTAAATATTACCCTAAAACCCTATTACATAAAAAATAATTGACACTTAGCTTTAAAACAAAGAAAGAGATGATCTTCTTTACCTAAGGAAGAATTAAGGTTCTCCAACTTCAGTCCCCAATTATGTCGGATTTCATCAATGGGTCTTGTTCATCCATTTAGTGTAAAAGTTAACTAAATTCATCTATTTAATTTCTTCCTTAGAGCTTAAGCTTCATGATGTTTTTAACTCTTTGATATTCTGGTTCTTTGATCTAATTGAGTTCTAAATACATGTTTTTAAATTTAACTACCGTGAAATGTTGAAAATTATAAACCCTGATTATATTAGGAAATCCATGATTGTTGACCTTGAGTTATTAAATATTTAATGCACTTAGTTTATGAAATTATTATAATAGATGGATTCTTTAGAGATCATGGGTTATGAATGCCTCATACCCTAGGATTTCATGCATATACTTATGAGTATTATATTTTTAGATTACATGAATTAAATACTCTCAGGTAATGAAATTAGTTTAAGTCATCAAAATACTACCGTTATTCAGCATTTCAGTTATAATTGTCATTTAGTTGGGAATAGTACATAGCACCAAATAGAAGTAGGGATAAAGGCTCACTGGTTAGTAGATTTAGACCTATAGTTGAAGATCCTAAGTCTCAGAAATAAGGTACCACAATATGTTCTAAAGATTTACCTATTAGACCAGGCATTATTCCTTAGTCCTTTAGGACATCAGTTACGTAGATCCACACCATTCAATGTTTGTACCCTTGAAACGATACTAGAAACCTTTTCAAATGGGTTTTAGGTAGGACATCAGTTATCTAAGATTGGGTATGTTGGTTAACAGTATCTCCCACAGTCCACAACCCATATTTTAGATTCAAATACTAACATGACCTTGTATTCAGATTTTTAGTTTATCATATATTACATGTTTATAACTTTGTCTTACATTATTTTATAATATTACATGTATCATGCTCAACCCAAATCAGTTATTTTCTATCTCACATACTCAGTTCATTCAGAGTACTAATCATAAAATTTTGTTGTTGTATTGACCTTATTTTAGGTAATTTATTTGAAATATTTATTTCTATATGATTTTGACCATTTTACCCCTCCTTATGGTTCCTTCGTGGTATTTTTTGGGGGTAGGGATGATTAGCATGATTCCTGATGCATTTCAATGTCATTTATGCGAGATTGTCATTTTTGGTGGTTTCAAAGGCTTACTAGTTTACTCAACATCTTTTGATCTGTGCATTGGATAGCACAACGAACTGCATCAGAAAATCCAAAATATTTATTATAGTTTAGTAACATGGTTAGTGTGGTTTTATGGATTTTATATCGCATTTCCACCCGCCATTTGAAAAATTGTAAAATTGAGCTTTGGGGGTCAATTTAGTGGAAATAATGTTTTTTTTTTAATTTTGATATAGCCATTGAATTTGAATCATCAAATTTAGTAGAATTGCGCAGTTCATTTGTGTACAAGAGATTTTAAATGAATCTCGAGAGGTCTGCGGAGACTAGAAATTCTCTAAGTCTCCACCAGGTGCTCCACTAAAATGGTGAACTCACTCAACCGAAGTTGTGTTCACGCAAGAAACTTTTTCTGACAGCCAAAATGTCTCCTAAGCGATGCCAGGCTCTCTTAAATGATAGCCTCTTAATCGATGACCTTGTATCTTAAGCGACACTGGCATGCAAAGATGCTTATCACTAAAGGAATAGGTTATGTACGCGATGAGGTGGGATTCTGTTAAGCAACAACTAGTCTCTTAAGAAATACCACCAAAGTGACCTAGTAGATGGTTAGGAGATGCTTGGGTGATTTATTTGTTTATTTTTTGAGATTTGTACATTATTTTTGAGACTTTGAGATTGGGGATCGAGTTTTTGGGCATTTTCTTCAATTTCTAAGCTTGGTAAATGCTAAAACTCCTATTTCAACTACTTTCTTTGATTTTGATTATTTAAATCTTCTTTAAATGCAGGATTAAGGTGGAATTTGGTAATTTTTTTCCGAAAGGCCTAAGTCATCATTTCTTTGATTCAAACCCTTGTTTAACTCTATTTTTACCTAAGTTTTCTCCTATGAGATCCTTTAATTTTGAAAATATATTTTAAGACAAAAATTTTGGCATTACCCTTCATTGTCAAAAACTCATTTCGGAGATCCATTTTGACCGCAATTAAGTAATGGGAAATAAGGTTATCGTTGTCTTTAATTTGACGTGTAGATTATATATTTGTCTATTTTAGTTGATTCTGGGTCCATTATGTAGGGGATAACTCAAAATTAAAGGCTTTTTGGATTGATTTTTTTGTATTTGAGGTAGGTTATGGCTTAAATTTCTTCAGACTAGATTGGGTTTTTAGTAATAATGTAAAAACATGCTGTGAGTATGGGGTGGTATCATGTAAAATATGTTTAGGTGATTTATGTGCCCGTGTGGGGGCCTATATGGATAATATTTGGTGGTTTTGAGACATCTATTGTTATATATGATTGTATGGTGTCTTATATATTGTTTTTGGCCTATTATTGATATATGTATATTTGGTTACACCATTTTGCGGGGAAAAAGCCTATATTTTTGGAATTATTTGGTATCAATGACATTTTTCTTGCATGTCTAGTTGATTGATATGGATAATATTAGATCATGAATGTTTGGTGGATTAGAGTGGATTCTTAACTCATTATTAGTATATTGATTGGATGTTTCATATCTAATTTTTATTAGTTGTGAGAATTGCATCATCATTATCATCTTATCTTATACTTTATATACATATTGTTGTTTTATTTTGTGTTTGATTTATTCACAATCATTAGAGGCTAAAACCCATAGGTAGGGTTATGGAAACCCAGTCAAATTGACAAAGTAGGGTAAGTCAGATTGTTAACGGGAAACAATTACCCATTGCATGCATTTCTTTATCTTAATTATAATAGTTTTCGTAG
Organism: Capsicum pubescens; assembly: GCA_030864215.1. Classification (NCBI taxonomy): domain Eukaryota; kingdom Viridiplantae; phylum Streptophyta; class Magnoliopsida; order Solanales; family Solanaceae; genus Capsicum; species Capsicum pubescens. The sequence continues at coordinate 36,147,644 of CM061539.1, read as the reverse complement.
TGGTTGCAAACAATACGATCCCTCCTAGATATTAATACATGCTCTAAGAAAGAGGTATTACTAGGAAAAAATAAAGATAATAGTAATTTGGGGAGTTAATAGTCGATCCGTTGCAGCACAATGGTATATGTGAATGATTATTAGCCTTTATATAATTACTTAAGACATAAAAGGTGATAGTTAACTAGTACCAGGGTACTTGGTGGTAACACGGCAATCTGAGACTCAATAAGTAATGATGAAAACTTTCTTCTCATCCAAAAGACTTTAGAAAGTACATAACTTATAAGTTCTGCATAGAAGGAATTGACTTGGTTTAATAACGTATGTAAACCTATGGAGTTCAGATGCCAAGGGAAACATAATGCTAGTGTTCACCAATAACTAATTTCAACAAGAGTTAATATTTTTACTTACTCGATATTACTACAAGTAAATCCCCCCATTTACTTTCAAGTATTGCCAGTAGGCCATAACTGCTGATAACTGCAAACCTCATGTTCCTTTGGGATTCAATCCCAACCATAGTTAGGTTACTATATCTTGACAACGACCATACCATAATCTAAAGGGAGGTGATGCTTGTAAGTCATCAAGAAATTGGTGTCGTTGCCGGTGAACATGATATTGATTTGTAGATTTAAGTTGTTATTTTCAGGATTTTCTTTTTGTTCTTTGTAGGTCATACACTGATGTATGGCTAGTACACAGATTAGAGGAAATCCCTTTCTCCAACTGATTTGAGAGAAGATCTTTCAATCACATAGTAGGATGTTAGAAGAAACTAGGGACAATCTCTCTGAAGACAGAGTATAGGATATTATTGAAAGTCAAATAACAGACCGTCGAGCAGCACTCGGTGGAGTTTAGAATAGAATCAAACCTCATGTGATCCTAGCATATCAGTATGTTTAGCCATATGTTGATGATGAAGAAGATATGTGATATGATAATACGTCTGATATAGGATCCATTATTCCTCTTGCCTTATCTCATAATGTGGAGCTCAATATCTCCAATGTTATGATCAAACTCTTACATTTGAAGGGTGTGTTTGTGGGTTTACCGGTAGATGACACAAATATGCACTTGCCAAACTTTAGTGAATATGTACTTTATACACCATATCGGGGGTAGATCAGGAGGCACTAAGACTGAAACTAATTCCCTTCTCTATTATAGGATAAGAATTATTATGGCTCGGTGAACTGCTGAGAGGATCTATTACTATATTAAAGGAGATACCCAGATAGTTCTTGAATAGGTTTTTTCCTCCATTCAGGGTATTGCTGCTCAAGGATGAGATTTAAAATTTTAGGCAGCTAAACTCAAAATCTATGTTTGATGTATGATTCTGATTTAATAAGAGACTAAGTATGTTACTCAACCCCCAGATATCAGGGATAGGCTTGTCAGAGATATTCTATAGATCCCTAACTAAAAATTTAAGTTCAAAGATAGACATAATTTGCAAAGGAGCCTTTATGAGATTGCGATGGGATATAGTTGTGGGTATTATGGATTATATCTCGTTAATTACTGGGGGTGGCAAACTCGGAAGGTTGAAATAGGTTCGAATATTTAAGACATTGGAGCTCCCAATATATTGAGAGTAGCAGAGGATGTGGTAGCATATGATATTTCATTAGTACAGATAGAAATTGGTGAATTTATCAAGAAATTTGAAACCATAAATTCATCAAAAGTTCATTAATTAGGGTTATTTAATGAGGCGAAGTGTGTGTATCGTCAGTTCGTGGGTTTCCAAGCCCAAGGGCTAGGAAATAAAGGTTGGAACAATCATGATGAAAGAGATAAGCATATTTATATGGTAGACTAGAGAAATAGTCTAGAATAGAAGAGAAGTTAACCATGTTTATAAAGGTACAAGAGTGTCAAGCAACATGCTTAAATGAACTTAAATCTTAAATTTAAAGATTACCCAAAAGGTGGAGTCGCATGAACTACTATCAAGCAGTTGGAGAAGCAGAATGGGAAAATCTCTATCACTTTTATAGAGAAATAGTCATTAACAGTGCCTCAGGATAATGTGTAGAGCCCTTAGACACTTGTTCACCATATGGGCATCGATACATGGGATGACTCCTCATTGGAGAACATGATTTACCTTCAACTAATGAGCCCTAGAAAATGGACATTGATGTAGATTAGCCACTTGAGGTAGAGTTTAAGAAACTGAGTTATACTAATGATGATTTTTGTCATGATGGTAATGATGAATTGATTTCTGAAGATCTCCAAAACATAATTAATGAATTTAGCTCAAGATAACAGACTAATTTTATTCAAAAAAGGGGATCCATGTACATTGACCATCCCATGACATATTAGGCCATTTAAGATTATTCAGGCCTTATATGATTTAGGAGAAGAAATAAATATCATGCCACAGGTAATATAACTGGTGCTACATTTAAGAGAACTCAAGCCTACTTCATCAGGCTATTGATGACTAACTCATCTATAAAGGAGCCATTGGGAATTATGTGTGATATTTAGATACAAAATGTATCATTCAGCTATTCTATAGATTTCATGATTCTAGATTGTGAAGTAGTTATCCATTCTACAATCATCTTGGGTAGCTAATAGAAAAGTATTTATTTAAATAGGCGTGAAAGAAATCACTTTAAAGTGGAACGACAAGAAAATTTTATTTAATATATGTATGACAGTGCAACAACAAAATGACATGAGAGTTGTGACAGTGATAGATATGGTGGTTGATGACAGGATCACAGCTGATGTTCCTATTGATGTAGGATTATGAGTAGAGTCTTGGTCTCAGTAATCATGAACTTTGGGAGCTATGAAATAAATGAATATGAATTGATGGTTCATTCCTTACATGGCATAGACTCTTATAAGTATCCCCCGAATAATCTCGTTCTTGACCTAACGAATATAATCACACCTCCTGCAAGACCATTGATTTAAGAACCACTAATTTTATAATTGAAGGTCCTACCTCCTCACTTGCAATATACATTCTTAGGGACCAATAATACCTTACTAGTGACTATTGCAATAGATTTGATAAATTCACGGCTTGAGGCTTTGATATTGGTATTACAAATTTTTAAGAAGGATATTGCATGGACCATTGCTTACATTTTGGGGATCCCACTAGGTATATGCCACAAAAGATATAGCTTGAGCCGGATAACATTCCCAGTATTTACCATCCGAGACGACTAAACACTTCTATGCAAGAAGTGCTGAAGAAGGAGATAATTAAATGGTTAGATATTGGGGTGCTCTTCCCTATTGCAGATAGTAGGTATGTTAGCTTGGTTCAATACGTACAAAATAAAGGTGAAATCACAATGGTTACAAATAAAAATAATGAGATAGTACCAATGAGGGTAATGATTAGAGTGAGAGTATGCATGGATTATAGAAAGCTGAACAATTAGAATCAACAAGACCACTTTCCAAACCCAGATGCTAGAAAGGCTTGATAGAATGAGTTGGTACTATTTTATTGACTAGTATTTAGGATACAATCAAATCATGGTAGCAACCATGGACCAATAAAATACTACCTTTACCTGCTACTATGGGACCTTTGCATTAAAAAGGATTCCATTTGGACTTTGTAATGCAGCTGCCACTTTTTAGAGATGTATGATGTCCATATTTCCTGACTGGTGGAAGATACGATCATGGTATTCCTATATGAATTCTCAGTAGTTGGATATTCTTTTGATGATTGCCTAGTCCATCTACCAGTGCACTATAAAGATGTGATGAATGCAGTTTAGTGATAATTTTAGAAAAATGTCACTGCATGGTGAAAGAAGTTATAGTTCTAAGGCACAATATGTCCATACATGGAATTGAGGTGAACAAAGAGATGATAAGAGTATTGATAAATTTCCTCCACAAGTATCAGTTATAGGTATACGAATCTTCTTGGGTAATGATGGTTATGAAGATTCATTAAGGACTTCCCTATTATTGCATCACTACTATGCAAACTTTTCGAAAAGGACATAAAGTTTGTTTTTGATGATGAGTGTCTCAAGGCTTTCAAATTCCTAAAGGAGCTATTTATTTTGGCACCTTTATTATGTCACCAAGCTGGTCTTCTCCTTTTAAGGTAATGTGGAATGCAAGTCGAGTGGACTTGGGTGCTGTCCTTGAAAAAAAAAGAGAATATTTTGCATTCTATTTCTTAAGAAAGTAAATCTTTACACTTTCGGACCACGAAGTCAGAAGTGTTACTATTTTTCTAACTAGAAATATCTTTCCCAAATTTGGCACCCCTTGTGCAATCATTAGTGATGGTGGGAGTAACTTCAGTAATTAGTTGTTAAAGGCCCTACTTTATAGATACTGTGTGAGGAATAGGGTGGCAACACCCTACAAACCGCACACTAGCAGGCAAGTAGAAGTCTCTAACAGAGGAAAAAAATCCATATTGGCTAAGACTGTGAATGCCAACATGACTGATTAATCTAGAAAGCTAGATGATGCATTATGGGCCTACCGTAAAAAGTATAAAACTCCCATAGGTGACTCTCCATATAAGCTTATATATGGCGAAGCATGTCCATTACCGATTAAGCTTGAGCATAAAACACTTTGTGCATTTAAAAGGAAAATTTTTTGATAGCATGATGCAACAAATTTAATGCTGAAAAAAGTGAATTAACTTGTACCATGAGAAAAATATAGTGAAGAAAATAGTCAAGCCATATGATTTGGTCTTGCTGTACAAATCAAGACTACGCCCATTTCCTTGTAAGCTGAGGTCTAGATGGACCAGACCATTCACTGTGGTTAAGGTTTTTCAATATGGTGCTATTGAGGTAAATCATGATGGTGATTCTCTACTTAAAGTAAATAGGAAGTGTGTGAAACATTATGTGGAAAACCCAAAAGATGTTAGAGTTTGACAAGAGACAGACCTTGACAAAGTCTGAGTAGTTAAGGGAGCTGAGTCATGTCAAGACAGAAAATATGGCACTTCTTGGGATGAAACCCAAGGTATTATGTTTTTTGTATTAGTATTGTGTGTTTGAAATCGGATATTCGTACCTACGGTGCCTCAAGTATGTTCCTAACACTCCTGTTTTAATTTTATGCATTGGGAATAGTGCATAATTTTCAGTTGGGGGTAGGACTACTTGTGGGTCTTGATGTCATCTTGGGGTTTTTGTCGTCGTGCCTCTTTTCCCTAGAGTTTTATACTTAGGAGAGCCGGCATGTTTAGGTGTATTGTGTTTTGTTTCATGATATTGTGTGTAATTAGGAGATTTTTGAGTATTTAGGGTAGTAGTCCTATTTGTAATGATTTTTAATAACCCTAAAAGATTTTGAGGTTTTAGAATTGTGTTGATGTGTATATGTGTGAACTTTGCCGATCTTGTTATGGCATTAGTATTAGGGACTTGATAACCATTTCCTAACAATTGCATGAACCTAATAGGTAATAGTTTGTAATATTGACTTTGTGCTATGTGAGTTTGAGATGCTACCTAGTTCCCTTTGTATGTTAAATCTAGAACTTGTCTGGTTAGTCGTTTTTTGGTTGAAGAAAATTTGATTAGGAAAGGAACATAGTCCATTTTTTATTTTAGTCCATCTTTATCCTAAATGACCTTTGCAAATTGAATCCCTTGATCCCTATTTTGAGACTTATATCCTATTTTTCTTGTTACAACTTTCACCTTCCCATTTGTGTTACAATTTACCTATTTTCTCCATGTTCCTTCTTTGACAATATGCACCTCAACACTAGCAAAAGGCTTAAGTAGAGGGTGCCTATCATAGTGGTGTGTAGTTATAATGGGTAAGAAGAAGGGTAACATAAGAGAAAAAATTAGTAGGGTTAGGTATGGTAGAAAAAAAAATTCTGAAAATTTTGAAAAATAAAAAAAATAAATGACCACACCTAACATGAATGTGCAATAAAAAAATAAAAGGAAGAAATAAGGGAGGAATAAAAAGAAATTGGCTAGTAAGTTGGACCCCAAGGTTAGTGTAGTGACCAGGAGTGTTAGTCACTTTAAATGTACATATATTTCATTCCAGCCCAAGCCTACATTACAAGTCGAGAAAAGTCCTATAGTGATCCTAACTTGACTATCTGAATACCAAGGTAAAGATAATAAGGGCAATCTTATGGTATTTGACATGCATTGATTGGAACTTTGTTGTTGAGTCTGTCTTTTGATTGCCCCTTCATTGAAATGTATGACTTACGATGAGCAAGATGTACATGTTTTTTGTGAGTGCACGTGATTCATATTGAAAGTTATTTCCTTGTCTCAGGTAGTGTAATTTTTACATATGAATGGTACTCTATTTCTAATGTAGTTTCCATCCCTTGATTTCTTTGTGACATATTGTTGTGCTTTATATTCTTTCACATTGGATTTTAAAAGTAATATAGGAGGGCATGTTGTGATTTGAACTTATTATGATGACTGACTCCCTTAAGTATAAACGATGCCCCTAGTTATGCGTTATTTTTGTTGTGTTAGGTCTTTGTTACCTAAGGACATACAAATGTTCTGAGTTGAGAGTGTTGAGGTGTGATAGTTATATAGCACTTTTGATGCTTAAAACGAGCAAAATATGCAAGTTTTTGGGGCCTTTGTGTTGGATTTTATTTGTTTTGGGTATATTTTGTAGAAAACCAAAATTTTAATGACAAGTTCATAAAATTTGATAGAAAAAGGTGTTTTTGGTTACTTTTGGAAAAATGGATGATTGGGATGTCTTACAACTTGATCATGATCAAAACATGTTAGAGAATCGAAGATGAGCTGAAAAACTTACTCCTGACACCTACTATGTTTACCCACAGACCCGGGTAAGACCTACAAATCGCAGGTACACAAAGCAGGTTCCAGAAGTTCAAAATTCCTAGAGCTGACTTGAAAATTTCCATCTAGCACCTGTGGTTGGTTCTTGTGCCTAGAAGAAAATTCCAAGTATAACCCGCGGATGGCACTAAACTGCTGGTACGGGAAGCGGGTAGCCACTGACCCTGATTACTCCTATTCCTTTCTGGCTTAGTTTTTAGGATTTTCTCTGATACAATAAATACCTTTTATGTACTTTTTACTAGAAGTTCAACAATTTTAATTCTTAGAAACAAATTTCAATTTTAAGAACTATCTTTGATCTAGGCATTTCATTATATTTACTTTTCTTGATTATTCAGATTACAGTTATGGGTTTTGTTTAATCTTATCATTGTTATTACATATTTGCTTTCAAAAATGAATGTTATTAATTTCATGATAATCATAAGCAACTAAAACCCATATCTATTGTTGTTAAAACCCTAGCAAATTGACATAGTAGGGGAAGTGCGGTTGTTGATTTTAAACCACTACCCATGGCTTCATTGCTTTATCCTCATTATAATAGTTGTCTTAGTGGTTAAAAATGTTAGGATCCTATTAAGATATTACTACTTGCTCTAAAAAATTGGTAGTAACTAGGAAAAAATAAAGATAATGGTAATTTGGGGAGTTAATAGTTGATCTGTTGCAGCACAATGGTATATGTGAATGGTTATTAGTCTTTATCAAATAACTTGAGACTAAAAAGGTGATCGTTGACTAGGGCCAAGGTAACTGTTAGTAACGCGACATGCTGAGACTCAATAGGTAAAGGGGGAAATCTTTCTGCTCATCCATAAGACTGTAGGAGGTAGATAATTTATCGGTTATACATGGAAGGTATTGAGTTGGTTCAACAATGTACATAAACCTATGGAGTTGAGATGTCAGGGAAATCACAATCCTAGACTTCACCCAAAACTGAGTTCAACTAGATTTAATATTGTTACTTGGTTGAGATTACTATAAACAAATCCCCCCATTTAATTTCTAGTACGGTCTGTAGACTACAACTATTGATAACATCAAGCCACGTATTCCTTTGGGATCGAACCCAACCATAGTTGGTTACTATATCTTGATAGAGATCGTACCATCATCTAATATGTGGTGTTGCTAGGAAATCATCAGTTGCGTAATAAGCTAGTACCTATCTGATTCATGAAAATGATAGATATGATGATTATGCCACTATAACTAATGTTATAACGACATTCATAATGGTCACATATCTATACACATCACACAGTTTGAAAATAAATTATTCTGAGGGGTATCATTTTTCTAGCACAAACTGCCTTAAGTTCATATTTTTCTCCTAGGCAAACAAAGAACACACAAAACAACATAATACTAAACAAAACACATCACAAAAAAATTATTTCCTAGAAATGAAAGTTCCACAATCAAACTGCAGTCGATACAGAAAGAAGCACAAAAACAAAAATCCAGGACGACTGTGGTACACCACTACCCCAAACTAAAAGATTATTCTCTTTCTCTAGTATGTGAATATAATATAAATCAAGGGAATGAGTACATACCTATGAACCCTGGGTTCCATCTCAATATGTCTCAGAATAAGGCCTCAAAATTAGCCCCACTCTCATCAGCTGTAGTCCCAGCAGTGACTGGGATTCTCAAATCATAAGTGGCACCGATTGTGGTAGGTGTGATCAATGGTGCCTATGGGTAAGATAAGTGCTTCCAATTGATTTAGTTTTATCTGCAACCATCTCATTAACAACTTGGGAGCCATCAGCTCTCATCGCTATCTCATGGACCCTCGTCTGGTGGTCTCCTGCAAAATAAATATTTGCCGCCTTATCCACCTCAATCTTAATCTTCTTAGATCTTTTTCTCTTGTTCATTGGCTTTTCACCACCTTCATCCATTACATTTTTTCCTTTACTTGTGTCCCAAAAATCTATTTCCTCCTCGTCAAGAATATCCTCAATAATGGGAATAATAGGAAGGTGTCTCTAATGCATATCATTTATGGAAGCTCAGAGTGCGACTAACTTTTCATTACTGCAAGGCAAATCTGTGGATAGAATATCAACCAATTTCAAGTTGATCCACAACTCTAACCCTTTAAATCGGATGTACATGCCTCATATCTAACTTTGTATCTACCTTTTCACCTAGGGTTGTACCCCTGATGACATACAAACAATACCTCCTATCCGATGATGATACGATCATTGTCAAAATATAGTAAATAAACATAGGTTGGGATTCAATCCAAAGGGAACACGTGGATATGTGGATCTCAGTAGTTATAGTCAAAAGGAAGAAAAAGAAAACTAAATAGGGGGTTTTGATGTAGTAATCTTGAGAAAGTAACTATTCTAACTTCGTTTGTAATCAGTCAAAGGTGATCAGTAGGAATTTGTTAACCATGGCCTCTAAACTCCATAGTCTTATCGTGCTTTATTTAACCAAATCAATACTTTGCATAAATAATTGATAATTTATGTACCTTCAGCAGTTTTTTGGACAAAGAAAAGGATTTCTCCCTTTACCTTTTGAGTCTCAGGATGTCGCCTTACTAACCCTTATCATGATCCCAGTTAACTATTACGTTTTGAGTCTCTAGTTATTTGATGAAACCTAACCATCATACTAAGATATAACCAAAAAGCATGGATTGATAATTCAACTCCAAATTACTATTGTTTTCATCTTTTCCTAGTCACTACTCTTCTTTTGGAGTGAGCAATAATATCTGGGAGGGACCCTAATGTGTCCACCCTTTACAAAAACTATTATCACAAAGATAAAGTAATGCATGCATTGGTATCGGTTCTGAACAATGAAAGCACTTTCCCTACTTCATCAATCAACCAGGTTTTACACAACCCTAGATATGTGTTTTAGCTACTAATGCTTTAAAAAAATCAATAACATTACTATTCAAAAGCATAGATGAAGTCACAATAAGATGAAGTAATAAAACCCAAAACCGTAAATGAATTAATGAACCAAAGTCAACACAAGAGAATCCAAAGATCAAAATCGGATATTGGAATCAATATATGTTTGTGAATATCAAAAGTGCATAGCTCTTACTAAAAACACATAAAAGGTATTTATACAACATGAGGAAACCCCAAAAACAAATCCTGAATGAAATAGGAGAAAACAGGGTTGGTGGCCACATATGGTCTATACCCATGGTTGGTCACTGGACACAGGTAGTACCTGCGGTCCTAGCCCTGGGCAAAGGTACAAACTACACGTACGGGATGGAAAATCCCTGCAAGTTTAGCTCTTTTGATTTTGTACTTATAGCACATTCTTTGACTACCTGCGGTCTGTAAGTACTATATGCGTTCCTTAGGTTGACTTAGTAGGTGTAGGGAGTCATCTTTTCAACTCTTTGTTTTATTCTCAAACATGCTTTGATCACGATAAAGTAGGAAAGTGTCCCAAACATCCATAATTGCTCCAAAAATAGCAAAAATACCTTTTTCCAGCTTTTTCGTGAACTTATCATCCAAAACATGATTTTCTACAAAACATACCCAAAGAGAATAATATCGAACAAAATAACTTCAGACACTTTCATTGTTTCCTTGTTTTGAGCATCAAAAGTGCTATGTTTCTATAGCAGCTTCAACTTAGAATGTTTGCATGTCCTCAGGTAACAAAACACAACAAAAACAAAAATGACGCTTAACTAGGAGAAACTAAGCTATCCAAGGTAGTCAGTCAACACTTAAACTCAAATGACAACATCCCCCTCCAATCTTATTTTTTAAAACCAACTGTGTATGAACATGAAGAACAACAATTCGACGTAATAGGATTATGGGATGGAAATTACATTAGCAACAGAATACCACTCATATATATAAGTTACACTAACCAAAACAAGCAAATATCTTGTAATATAATTCACGTACCCTCACAATAAGGATTTCCTACTAACTTATACGAAATCATGCATGTCAATATAGGGATGGTCAAGAGAAACTCACATTATAAATAGAAGTTCCAATAGATTCATCTAAAATACCATAGGCTTGCCCTGATTTTCAGTACCTTAGTATTAAGATAGTCAAGGCGGGATCACTGTAGGACATTTCTCAGCTTTTAACGTAGGCTTGGGGGATTGTATGGTACATATGGACATATCAAGTGACTAATCCTCCTTGGCTCTGCACTGACTTTGCGGTTTCAGTTACTAGCCATTTTTGTTTTTATTCCCCCCTTATTTATCCCTTTTGATTCTTTATTGAACATTCAGGTTAGGTTTGGGCCTTTATTCTTTCATTTTCTTTTTTTTTTCACATTTTTCTCTAATTTTACCCCTTTTCATACCCATTTTACACTATGCACACCTATGATAGCAATCCTCAACTTAGTCATTTTTCTTGAGTTAAGGTGCATAATTTCCAAGGATGGCCAGGGCCAAAATAGGTTCATTTTACTATATATGAGAAGGTGAATAGTGAAACAAGAAAAATAGGATACAAGGCTCAAAATAGGGATCAAGTTATATCATTCACACATGGAAGGTCATTTAGGCTAAAAGTGTACTAAAATAAAAAAATGGCCAGTGATCCTTTCCTAACTGACTATCCTTCATCCTAGGCAAGGCTAACCAGGCAAGTTCTGAATTTGACACTCAAAGGGAACTAGGTAATATCTCACACACACAGAGCACAAAGTTAATATACAACCTACCACCTACCTGATTTATGCAATTGTGAGAAAGTGATTATTATGTCCCTAATTTGTATTCCATAAAAAGATCCACAATAGTCACACAAATATACATTCACATAGTTCAAAAACAAAAATTTTTATGGGGTATAAAAAATTTGTCAAAACATGACTACTGCCCTAGATACTTACAATTTCCTAATTATACAAAAACAAAACACAATACAAAATAAAGCACAATACGACACAAAATTATCCTAGCCATTCCAGTTTTACAACCATATCGTGGCCATAGGAAAAGAAGCATGACAACAAAAACCTGCAGTGGCATGGTACAACCATCCCAAATAAAAATTTATAAATTGTCCTCAATACACTAAAACAAAACAAAATAGAGGGAAGAGAGAACATATCTATGATGCACTAATAATAAAAATCTTAAGCATCTCCAGATCGGGGCATATAAGATTGCAGAGGCAGTGGTGGCGGCAGTGCACTACTTAATAATGTACCCATTTCTATAGATGCACACCATTATCTATCGATGAATGTAGACTCCATCAAATTATGCCCGAACTTTTTAATGGCCTAGTTATATGGTAAATCCAGGTTTGTAAGATGTCTATTTGACCTCTCATGACCCCAAATATTGGTACCTCCTTATCACCTTTTATGAAGAAATCAAACTATCTTGGTGCTAACAGATATGATATTTGGACAACCTATGGTATAACTGAGAGAGAGGATGTAATATGGTTGTTTGTAAGAGTGCATACTTCTGCTTGTAATATATCAAACTCCTCCCTCATCTAGGCTAGATCTGATATATCTGTTTATGTGAATTGGGTTGTAACCCATCTCTCAAACTGATTGAGTCATGTCTAGAATTTACCATAAAGCTCGAATAGTGCAGCTTCTTATTGGTCTAGTGTCTGCTCAAATCTAGTCCAACCCCTGATCTCATCTATTCATAAAGGGTAGTTATCTCAGTCCCAACAACTCCTACACTAGCATTATCGGCCCTTTTACGCTAAATATAGTGATCATACCTGAAGTAAGAGCTATAGTGGATAAGAGAGTAGGCTCTATAGGTACACTAATTATCTCTGAGGTTAAAGTAAGGTCTTAATAAGAATTGGCTAGTGTCCCCTCGCCCTGCGTACTAGAGTCTGGAGCCTCTCTTTGCTACACTATCTCCATACCAATACAAACAACCATATGACCTTAATGTGCCTCATTAGGCTCTATGGAAACTATTGGGCCCTCAGTTTGTGCTCGTGATACTGCATCCTATTGTCTTGATCTCTTAGAAGGGTCTAGATGTGCCAGATACCTCAAAGTCTTAGTATGCGTAGTTGCAGTTCCAAGCACCCTCTTGTATACACCTAGTATCTCAGGCACACTGGCCTCATCAGATAGCCTCTGAATCATGTAAAGGAATGGAAGATTAATCAACTCTGCAATTGATCTGTATTATAACTCATACCTAAGGATAGAAGAAAAATTCACAACATAATCGATCATCATACAAGAAACTAGTACAACTCCCTCCCTACGTTAATGTATTAATCGAAGTAGTTGGTATCATTTAGTATCTAATTAGCAACCACCATAACTTGGCCTAAACCATCAATAGGCCCTTCTTAATCATAGCATGTCCCTCAATTAATGGGTTTGTATCACCCAAAGGAGAAATATTACTTTCTATCCACCTTGCTATCTTGACACTCTCACGTTGGTGCTCAGCCTTCTACATGATATATTGATCACGTGCAATTCTCATTCTATTTTAGCACTCAAGTGTAGATGTAAAGTAATACAACCTAGGCTGAAGATAACTCTTTGGATAGTCTTTTTCGATATGTCAACTCTTACCCTTCTAACCAGTGTGCGCTCAAGGACTGGCTTCCTAGAAAATCTGATCAGGGATAGATGTTTGCACATAAGAAGGATCACGACATCCCTATAGGATGAATAAAATCCCCATACCATAGCAGAGCTATAAGAATCGAGTGACCTATTATCTACTCTAGCTGATATCTATAAAATTCTACCCCAACTTTTCTACTTTATCTAGCCCAGATAGGTCAATTTGATGCTCCTAATAAATGCACCTCATAGGCCTACCTATTTCCCAAATACGACTATAATAGTATAAAACTCCCACACCCCTTCAACATACCACCTCTAATGTCCCTTCTCGGGAGGTGTATTTCAGGTATTTACAAGAGTGGGACTCTGCTCCTTCTATACAGACTCATCGTGGATATCCTATTATATACCCTATTTAGACTATGGTACATCTGTATGATATACTTAAGTAGAAGTATGCTCATCATACTGGGGAAATAATGGTAGATGCTCTGGCTCTACCTTATCGGATGAATTCTAGGACCCCTCTTCAGACTTGGGGTCCTAAGCAACAACCTATGGATTAGACTCAGACACTGTCTTCTTATTATCATCATAATCAGGTGGAGAAGTTTGTGGTGGTGAAATCCTGTATGACTTTATCTTGGGTTGGGCTACATCTGACTGAGCAACCTATCGAGTCTGTCTTCTCATGACTAAGTATGTCACCTCAACAGTAGTGTCTCTACAATGCTGCCTTAGGTACTTCTCCACTGAACCACTAGGTTTAGAAGACTTTTACAATCTCCTAAATGTACCAGTCTTGGTATTTTTCATAGTCTTAGGTTCCATATATGCCTAAAAAACCAGTAGTTAGTTTCAAAAGTGTGTAACTTTTGCTAAAAAACACATAAAGTGTATTTAGAGTACATGAGAAAACCCTAAAATCAAAGCCCGAACAAAATAGAAGAAAATAGGGTCGATGGTCACGTATGGTTTGTACTCATGGTTTGGCACTGGGCATAGATAGTACCTATAGTCTTGTTCTTAGGTGTAGGAACAAACCACAGGTACTAGATGGATAATTCCTACAAGTTCAGCTCTAAATATTTTGGACTTCTATAACTTACTTTGCCTACCTGCGGTTTGTAGGTCCTATATGTGGTCTACAAGTTGACTTAGTAAATGCCATTAGACATTTTTTTAGCTCTTCTTTAATTCTCCAACATTCTTTTATCATGATAAAGATAAAATATGTCCTGAACATCCATAATTGCTTCATAAATAGCCAAAAACCTCATTTTTATGAACCCGAAAAACATCATGTCTAAATAAATAACCTTACAAGCCTGTATATTTTCCTATTTTTAAGTATGAAAAGTAATATATTTCTATAGAACATCACCCCCCACCTTCATGTTCTTAACTTTTAACTCTAGAGTGCTCAATCTTTTAGTGCAGAAGACAAGAATGCCTGTGGTACAAAAGAGAGCCATTAGGAGCTGGCTTGGAAGTGAATGGTCTCCCCGCAGAAGGTTGATTTTGAGTCTATTAAGTATCAACTATATATGAGGCTTGAGTATTGTACTGTGCAGTCTCAGTAGGGGTATGATCAATATCAGTGAACCCTAGAGTATCAATGACATGCATTCCTGCCGAAAATGCCTTGTTGAGTAAAGTGGCCCTCATTTTTTCCTTGTCAATGGATTAGCATAATTGCATCTCAGAACCAAATCTGTAGTCCTCTAAATATGAAATAAGTGATCCACTCCCAAAATCTTTGGCACTCCCTGATCTAGATATAACTATGTCAATAGGTAAGGGAAGGCCAAGGATTTGCTTGTGCAATAATGACCCTCCATATCATTTTATTGATTTGCATACACTTTTGGTATTTAGAGCTTTCCAACAGTGGCTACAAGTCATTTATAAATTTTGGAACTATCATCTTGGTGATCGGACAATTGGATTGGATTTTAGGATCATTTCCCTATTTTAAGGCTTTCATTTTTTAGGACTTGTTATCGGACCAAAAATCCTAGTATATTACCTCAAATTCCAACAGTGTCATCATCTCCAAAATGTTTATTTTAGTCTAGGTGGACTCTTTGTTTGTGTCCCAAGGCATCCGGGCTCATTTTGACCTATTGATCGAAAAGATAAAAAATTGAAAATTTGGTGTGGGGCCCTCATTTTGTTGAAATGACCTTCGATGGAAATTTCAACTGCTCCATTGAGTGTGGAACATTGAATTTGGTATGTTACTTAGTTTTTTTCCATATTCAGGATTCTGGATGAACCTGAGGGGTTGTCAGATGTTTTGAAAATTCCAAGTCTCTACTGTGATCTTTTGCACCCGCTATCATGGGTCTTGGATCACGTCATGATTTGGAAGATCCAATAATTGTTAAGATCATGACACTTTATGTCGCTAATATAACTCCTTTTCTAGTTGTCCAGAACCATGATCGTAGAGGTAAATGTCGTAATCTCGACCTCTGAGTCTGAGACCTTATATCGTAATCACTATTGGGTCATAATTACGAGACCCGAAAGACTATTATTGGTATAAACATTTCTTTATTAGCCTATTTTGGCATTTTTTCATCTATTTCCAAGAGGACTAAATCCTATAGGTTGAGAGTGCTTTGGATTAAAGCTTGTACATGATTTGGGGATCTTGGTTATCAATTATTCCATGATTTCCCTTCAAATTAGTGGTAAGATTCCTCTGATTTCTTGATATATTTTTATAAATTAGGACTTTGAATTCTTAAACTTTAAAGGTTGATTTGAGACTCAATTTTTGCTCTATTTGTGTTCAACTTTTCAATAAAACTTGTTCGTACTTTGAGGGAGCCCATGGCGAGTTAAATTTTGGATTTTATTTATGGGCCTTGCAGGCCTATTCTTGACCAAAAATTTGACTCGACAAGTAATATGGCAATGTGGGTCTCATTTTACTCCTAATGATGCGTAAATTATAATTTTTATAGCATGGCAGAATTTTGAGACCGTGGAGTTAAGAAAGATGTATTTCGATGACTAAAGGATTTGTGGTTAAAATTTAAGGTAGCCTTTTGTTTACTTTTATTCAAAAAACTATTTGTTTTGTGTATTTCATGTTAATGTGAATGGTAAGATTTATTATGGGTGTACCACCTTTACTTAGTCTTGATTATTGAAGTTTAAGGATTAGATAGGTGAATCAACCCATAAGGTGAAATACTTACTATACTCCTATGAATCCATTGCCTTCTTTTATATTATATGTGCAATCTATAGTATGATTATAGTTTTAGGTTGTTTTGGTGTGTAGCTTAAGTATTGGATGTGTGATTAGTATTAATATCTTTATGTGGATAGTTTAGAGACCTTAGAATTGTGATTTAAGTAGAGTTGACTTAATTGCTCATATTCTTGGTGGAATTCCTATATTAGGGCTAATTATGGCCTATGTACCATCTAGAAGTTGGTATAGAAACGTTTTCCTTGTCCGGGGTAGAAATTGCCTTGATATGGAATTCAAGGATTAGAAATGGGTTCCTTTAGACCGCATTAGTCCAAGACTTGTGTTAGCCCTTGTGGACTTATTTACTCATGTTAGACATAGATGAGACCATAATGCCTTTAGTTTAAGGTTACTTCATGACTTTGTGAATGATGATGGTTTTTCCCAAATTATGATTAATGGCTTCTAGCTATGATATGGCCTTAAGATTTGATTTATTAAATGGTCTTTCAACATGCTTAATGATATAGAAATAAATGTTTATATGATTTATAGCTTATAGATATGATACTCCTCATAGATATGATTTATAGCCTTATATATATGATATGCCTCATAGATATTCTATGGCTTATAGATATTAAATAGCTTACATATATAATTATTGATATGGGTTGCTGATATTTATGTTATCCTATGTCGTGATTATAATGTTGTAATTATTTCGTACATATTATTATCCCCATGGCCGTGTTATGATATCAGTTGGACATACTGGGAGTGTTTATAATTGTAAAGGAAGTGGTTGTTGGTTATATTATATTGATGCTTATGGTTCCATTTTTTGAATACTGGTGATGGCATGTATAGATTCGGTACATTCATGATTGTTAAATTTGTAAATAACATGATTCAAAATAAAATATCATTTTCTATTGCTTTTCCTAAATAGGGGCTAAATCCTACTTTTCACCTTAAAAAATTGACTCCTTCATATTAATAAATGAACCATCTTAATGATTAACCTATTTGTAAAGAGATTTGGAATGATATTTTAAATATTTGATTGATATAGAATTCGATCTATGATTCTGATACTACTATTTTCTTTGGTCTTGAGAAATTTTGACCCTCTCTACACTTTTAAAATGATTTAGTCCAAAAGTTTACCCCGAGTAATAGATTTATTGATTTACACTCTTTTTATCCATGACTTTAGTCTGTGCACCAATTATATAACCATATATACTTCTCTATGGTATGGGATGGGAAAGGATGATGGTATTGATGATATTAAATATAGGTAAGACCCGATGATAGATTATTATATTTATTTTTTATATATGTATTGATGATATGAATTTTGAGTCAAAAACAATGATTAAGGATGATTAAGATGATATACTTATATGCCTAGCAATGTTGGAGAATGATTATGATGATATACATTTATGCCAGGTAGGGTCGGAGGATGATCATGATGATATGCTTATATATCTGAGAAATCCTGAGAATGATTATGATGATATTCTTATATGCCCGTCAAAACCATATGATGAATGTGATGATATCTATTTATGCCCGACAAGGCCAGAGAATGATTATGATGATATTCTTAAAAACCCGGCAAGGCCGAAGGAGGATTATGATTATATGGTTATATTCCCCGCAAGGCCGGAGGATGATTATGATGATGCATATATTTGTATATTTACCAATTTAAGTTTGACTTCTTCTTATGATTTTTGGATTGGTTATGGTGTTACGGATTATATATTAGCATTCATTCTTGCATGCATATTGCCTATAACTAGTATGTTCTTGTATATGTCAGTCTTAGAAGGGTTGCATAGGTATGGGTGATGAGTATAGCTTATGGTGGATTGTATGTTGATTGAACCATCCAAGCCTAGGACGGTGTGGGTTAATAAAAGTCTCATATAGGTATTGTTTATCAAGACTAGTCGATTACTTGTATTATACTTGTTATTGATATTATTATTGTTATGATCATTATTATAACTAGTTTGTGAAAGCTTTGTTAATGATCTAGTACTGACATTTGAGATATGATTTGTTTCTTTCATCTTACGATTATATTATTATGCATGATTATACATATGGATTAGACACCCTAAGTATACTAGAACTATTTTCTACTATAATTATGAGGTCTTAAGATTCTAGCCTAATGATTTAAGTTGTACCTTGAAGTGACCTTGATTATTCATATATTTATATCTATTTATATGTAGCTATGGTATTAACATATATCCCTCCATCCTTTCATTTATTCCTATTGTATATTCACTTCTTGGCCTTGTATACTGTTATATATCCTTCTTTTGCCCATGAATTCATATATTTGTCGATGATATATTGTATAGTGTTGAGATACCATAGTATGGACAGAATAAGATAGTTCAACCTTAATACTTTCTTACATTTATTATGTTAGTTTCTAGGAAATAACTAGGATAGTTTTCCCTTACTATCTCACTAGCTTTATTATTTGGTTGTTGAACATTTGGATTTAGACTTTTTTCCTCTTTATACGTTGTATATATCGGCATTATCTTTGGTGCTCAGTAGGCAGTTTCCTACTGAGTACCACATGTTTGGTACTCAAACTACACTTCTGTAGTTTACAAATCATAATACGAGTTATCACTGGTGTTGTTTATCATGTGATGAGAATCCACAGTTTGTAGACATAGAGTGAGCTTCTGGCATTTTGAGTATTACTTTCCTCCCTATTATGTATTGGATTGATCTCTATTTTGTATTCAAAGATGGTTGTATCTATATATTCTTTTTGCATGTCATTTTTATACTCATTGATAGTAGAATCTCATTTACTAATTTCATTGGGTTTTTGGCATATCTTATATATGTTGGTCATTTATTACATGTATTATGTATTTTCCCCTTCATTCTTTTGGTAGTCTGTTACTAGTGATTCATGACTACGGTATTAGTTTTCCTACCGGTGGATTATAGTTGGTGCCATCATGAACTGAGAAATTGTGGCATGATAAATTGGTATTAGAGGTTAGGTTAGCCAGTGTATTAGTACATAAGCTAAGTGTTTATTATAGTCTTGTGGATCGGTGTAGATACATTTGTAACCTCTCTTCGACAGGCTAAGGTAGTTCTTAGGAAATTCATTTTGGACTCCATGTCATGTGTTCCAATTTTTATAATCCTCAAGTACATACTTTGACTCTATTCTGTCCCAAATGGACGATTCAAGATTGTTGATAGATTTACATAAGACTTTGATATGTATTTTTAGAGCTTTAACATAACATTAGAGTCAGAGATATATATATCAAAGATCTTCAACGTTAGGTGGAGGATTTGAGGATAATTTAGGATGAAAGTGAGGTTCAGCATCCGGTGTCTCAGACCTAATTTCAAATACATTATTGCCAGGTTTGCCATTCAGTTCAGAGAAGTAATTAGACAGGAGTTGGGTCTATTGGAGTTTATCAGGGTTCTTTATTAGTTTTTGAGTATGAGATTGGGTTTCCCTACTAGGCCAGAATATTATGATGCTATATCTTTCTAAGCCAGACATGGTGTGTCGATTTATTAGATGATTAGCATTGCCACTTCATTTGGCATGGGAGAACTTGGTAGCAGCTGGGTCTTCCTCCTCTCAAGTTGTTAATGATTTAGGGGTTTTGAAACCTTGGGGGTTGTACCATACTATGAGGTACCAGGTCTCTCAAAGTCAGTCACAGGGAATAAAATAGTGAAACAACAAAAAAGATAAGATTTTACAGAAAATAAAGCAATATACTGATTTAATGTGTAAAACCCCTTACTTAATGAAGGAAAAACCATGGCTTGCCCTCACAAGTTCTTCAAAAATCAACTATAATCAACCTCTTCATTGCAGACTCATTTTGAACCTACTTCTAGGTTCCTCCAACTTGTAGTAGCTCTACTACAGCCTTACGTTGAAAACACTATCAAAACATACTTAGCACTGATTAACTCTAATCAGTCATAGACTAATGCAACTCTACCTAAGCACTCTCAAGGAAAATGGAAAATAACACTACTCTTATAGAATTAGTTATTCAGTTACACATTAATATTTGACTCAAGAACAATTTTCCTTTTAAGCACACACAAAAATGAGAACTTCAGCTGAAAATAAGTTTTTGCGATTTCTTTATTTTAACAGTCCGATTTTCAATCTTGCAAAAACTATTAATTGAGAAGTATCATTTACCTATTATAGCGGAGTAATTATATGGATTAAAATGCAATTGGACTAGGTGTCCTATATAGTACAAGTAGCACTTGCGCAGTTTGTTACACTAGCTGAAAAAACTATATAGACTTGTGGTATCTGTACTTTAGCCTTGAAGATCTAGGGTCCTGGTCCCTTGTTTTATGTTTCTTATCATAAAAAAAGATATAGAAATTTCCCCCCTTTTTGATGAATACAAACTAACAAAAAAGCCTTTGAGCATGTGCGTTCATTCATCACATTTAATCAGGTGATTATCACTACTGAAGATGAATGTTCCCCCTATCATACAATCATTATTCTTCCATTATCCTACAATATAGGGTCCTAGTCCCTTATTGTCAATTGATATAAAAGATTATGATTCACCCTCCCCCTATAAATTTGCCTTCATACTTTCTCTATAGCTCATCACAAAGATTCCCATATCAACATGCCCTTCATACCTTGTTGGTTCCTTCATTACCACTTGATTTTGTATTCCCTCCTTTACCATCATTGAAAAGTAAGAATAGTAAACCAAGAGTAAAAGTAAGCATAGGTTAGTTAACTCATGGCCACTCGGAAAACACTTCCATGAAGAACAACTTTTAGAAATAAATTAGAAATAGATAAAGAGAACAAAAGCAATAACTCAGTCATACTTAACAGTTTAGGTGTTATTGTAGTGCAAGATATATATTTCTTGTTTAATAGAAAACACCACAAAAGTTGGAGGAGTTTAAAAAAAATATGAAGTAATTTTGTGATGGTTTGGAGAAGTAAGTCCATATTAAGATAGTGTATCAACTCTTTAGTTAGCATCTTTATATCTATATTCTAGCTTAAAACCTCTTTGATTAGAGTTTTAACCTTCTTCTTGAGTTCAACATTCTCACACCTATGTTCTGCAAAGACACTTGGGCCCTTCTTTGATAATTACTAAATTTGTACCTATAATCTCTTAATTTCTATATCTTCAGCAATTGTCTCTTTCTTTTATTCTTTTAGAATCCATACTACGTTCATCATCAGTCATTCAATTCATCTTTTGACTAGTTCCTTAAAAAGTCTTGTGCTTTTTAGAAGGATTTCCATATTTCACTTCAGAGACTTTTGTTTTTGGCCTATTATTTTGTTTCTTAGGACCATTCACATTTGCTCTAAGCTAATGTGACATCAGAATAAAATTTTCAGCAACCCAAGCATCATAAGTCATTACTCTGTCAACAGGATTATAAATTTTCAGGGATAAACCTTCATCAAGAAGGTGAGTGAAGAAAGGTTTTGGATATCTGAGTTTGTAGGGTCCACAAAGCTAATACATGGATGAACTTTGAGAAAGATATGTTTGATTTCAAATGGACTAATTTTTTCCCTTTTTGATGAGGTAAATTTTCTGACAAGGAGAAAGAAGATGCAACTTTTCTTAACAAAATGAAAAATACATGCACATTCATGATACTAACCTGACAGATAGGACCAGGTCCCTTTCTTCCCATAAGTTAGTTCTCAATCTTGTGCATTCTTCATTTATATTCTTTCAAAGTTGTTCCCATGGGTGTATACTTGCAAAGGTATGGTACTAAGTTAGACTACCAAATACACACTTTGCCAAGGATACCTGTCTCCTGATCATATCAAATTTTGTGGATAAACACAGATTCATATGGTAAGTCTAATTATTTTGATCAAACCTAGATTCAACCTATTCTTCACAAATTCTTCCTTGTGGTGTGCCTTATGAAATTTGATATCTAACCCTTAGTTTTTCAAAACATCATACATAGATTCCCTTTTTCATCATTGTCTCTAAGGAAGTGATGCCTCACATCAATATGCTTATTCCTCTTGTGTTGCACTAGATTTTTGGCCATGTCAGAGGTATAATATCTTAGATAATACAAAAATTTTTCAATTGCAGCTTGATCCTTAACAATTTGAACAATAAGAGGAAACAATCATATATTCAGCTTCAGCAGTAGATATAGCAACTATGTTTGGCTCCTTAGATCCTCAGGAAATTAAGGATGAACAAAGAAAATGTCCCATTCCTTAGGTACTTTTTCTATCTAACAAATATCTAGTATAGTCAGTATCACAATATCCCACCAAGTCAAAACTATCTCCAGATGCATAATATAGGACCAGGTCCCCAGTTCCCTTCTAATACCAAACAATTCTTTTTGTAGATTTAAATAAGACTTCTTTGGGCAGTCATGGAATCTGGCACACATTCTTACACTGAATACAATTTTTAAACTTCTTGCATTGAGGTATAACAAGGATCCAACGATCCCTCTATATATTTTCTCTTTTACTTAAGGACCTAGTTCATCATTATCCATTTTTGAGAAGGTTCCAATTAGAGTATCAATTTTCTTGGCATGTCCCATGTTATATTTCTTCATTAACTCCTTGATGTACTTCTCTTGACAAATCATTGTCCCATGAGAAGTTTGTTTAATCTGTAGCCTTGGGGGGAATCTCAATTCACCTATCATACTCATTTTAAATTCAGTCCCCTTTATCTTTTCAAACACCTCACATAGGGATTCAGAAGTAGCCCAAAAAATTATGTCATCAACATATATCTGAACAATCAAAAGGTTGTTACCCTTGGTCTTTAGAAATAATGAATTATAAATTTCCCCTTTTTGGAGCCATTTTTCTGGATAAACCTTGAGTGTCTCTCATACCACGCCCTTGGTACTTGCTTCAAATAATAGAGGCTTTGTCATGTTTAAGCACATGATGAGGAAAGTCTGTATCTTCAAATCCTGGAGGTTGTTTGAAATATAGTTCTTCCTTCAAATATCCATTCAAAAAGGAACTTTTGATATCCATTTTGAATAGTTTGAACCCCATACATGCAACAAATGCAATAAGATTTCTAAATGCATCTATTCTTGTTGCAGGAGGAAAAGTCTCATCATAGGTAATCCCTTCTTCCTGGTAATACCCTTGAATGACAAACCTTGCTTTCCTTTTGTTGATAGATCCATGATCATCTTTCTTGTTTTTGTATGCCCATTTGGTCCCAATGATTTTCATGTCAACAAGCCTGGTGACTAGATGTAGACTTTACCTATCTCAAATTATTGAAGTTCTTCATGCATTGCATCAATCTAATCAACATCTTCCAAAACATCATTTACAATATTAGGTTAAATTTGGGTTAAAAATGCTTAGAATGCTATGAATGTTTTGGCTTGAGCTCTTGTTAGGGGTCCTCTTCATAATCCATATTGAAGTCCCAACTAATGTTCTAACCACCCAAGGCTCCTCCTCCGGCACCATATAAATGATACCGGCCATCCATTATAAATGAGTGAACTTATCTTAGAAACAAATTTGTTTTGTCTTCACCTTTCGCATTTCATCCATGTTGTAATCAATCTCAACAGTATTGTCAGACAACTGGTAATTCATCCATTCAATGAATCTGAAAAATGTTCTGTGTTGAGTTGCTCACCAAAATACCTCTAATCATTATGGTGATCAATGGGTCACCCCTATCAACAATCGTCGTTCTGGATACAACTTCTTTATCTCCATCTGATATGTAGTATAAAATTCTCGTACCAACATCGGTCTATACTGTACTAGAGATTTAGTTATCCACTCAAAGTGGTACTCTTTGAATCTCACCTCGGATTCCGACATCTTGAATATACCGGCAGTACTTAACATAGGCTCTAAGTAGAACCAGCTATTTTGTATTTGGTTGGACAGGGTGATGGCACTCTCTCTGTCATATAACTGTTGTATCTTATGGTACCCCTACTATTAATGATAGGCATCGAGGCAGTCTCAATCTAGAGTGGTGAAGTAGGTTGATGAGAAGGTTTTATCACTACTAGGACATCAATAGACTCGCTCTCCTCCTTATCTTCATTCTCCATCCCCTCATTCTAAAACTCAATATTTTCTGACCCATTATTTTCAGCATTTTCTTCCTCGTTCTCATCCTCGGGGACATACTCCTCTCCTTACTCACTATCATCTTCAGAATAGGATGGTTAGTTTGATGGTGATTTACTAATATTTTTTATGATAGGACAAGTAGATGGTTTAGAGTCTTCCATTGGATTAGCTTTAGAGCCCCGAGGTAGTCTCTTCTTCGGTTCCAACGCCCCGTCCAATTTGTGTTCTTTGATTAAGACACATACCTCTTCATCGTCAGTGGCTTCATTCTTGAGATAATGAGTGGAGGGGTAGTCTAGCTTCTTTTGTATTTTCTTCTTAGTTGAATGAGTCTTGGGTTCCATTGGTACTTGTTAAAGTACACATATTAGATAATCCTAAAAAAGAAAAGAAAAACAAGATAAATAAACAAATCTGTTGCAGTAGTTGGGTACCCTACAACTTAGGGTATGCCTCATGGCATCTGGAAATGAGTTATAGTGAGACTCCTTGGGTGAAAAAGGCATATGGATTATTCATTATTAAGATCACGAGTACACCTAAGGAGTCGTTGTGTGAGGCAATGGCTCATCACCAACAATCATGGTGTGATAAGAAATATTTATTTAATGTACTCCTTTCCGAATCACCAGGAGTCAACACTATGAGTCGAATAGTGTGCCAACGACTTCTGCTAGGAGTCATGATGTGACAAGAAACCACACTCATCTCTACACCCATGTTCCCAGTGGCTACAAGTTACGTAACGACTTGTTAGGTTACCCTATGATTTGTTATAAGCCTTGTAGATACTGTAACATGCATGTTTAGAGTATTTAGTGTCATTTTTGAAATACCCAATGAATACTCAAACTTCCTCATAGATTCAACATGTACCAAACACTCTAATTCATCCCTAAAATCGATTTTTAGCACCATTTTCATTTGCTTTCATTATTCATTCATTATAATATGTCTCAAGAACTTGGTTAAAGGTTTTCACCCTTTTTCACATGATTTAACAAGGATTCCATGCATTATTTAACACTATATTCCACATTAATCTTACGAGATATATAGTAAATCACAAAACTTTCTTGAATAACATGCTTGGATCCTTTGAAAATTTTGACGTTGCCCTAGTTGTTTGTGAAACACAAGGTTTTGGGAGATTGTAATTTGGTTGGAATGATTGAGGGATGAATTTTGAGTAGGTCTTAAGCACTTATGCAGTGGTTAAGGGAATGAAGGGAGTCCCATTCATTTAAAATTGAATATGAATAAATTTGGGTGTTTTTTTTATTTCACTTGATTTGGACCAAGTTGACATCTTGGGATTGCTATTTCGGGCTCGACCATGAGTCTTCGTAGAGACTTGCAGCAACAGGCAACAAGTTCTAGATTCCCTCCATTTTGACTGCAACCTTTCTTGGGTTCTTTAGTCATGAAAACTAAATGTGATGAGTCCTAATCACAAACAACCACTTATTCTGAGTGTCTTAATTACTCCAGAGAATAATTACCGGAGGATAATTTGAGGATCCAAGTCATCACGACTCTAGTGATGAGTTGTTATCTTACATTCGTAGGGACCTAGAACCATAAAATTTTTTGGTCTTTATCTGGAATCTTCATCCCTACACACTGACCACACAAGTTACCCTATAATGTAATAAGTACAAAACATGGGTTGCCTACCATGCAACACTTGATTTAATGTTGCGGCACAACATGGGCTATGTTTTATACTCAAACATCACAAAACATCCCATGGGTTTATTTCCATGCAATACCAGACATAATATCACAGCATGACACAGTTTCCTTGGTTACTCAGACTTCACCAAAAATCATGTCAACACATACTTTCACTTCATCACCATATAGTGCTACACCCACTGCTCATTCACCTACGGTAATGGGGATTCACCGTCACATTCTAGATCAATAGAACCATGTGGGAATAACCGAACAATGGTGAATGGTCCATACCAACTAGACTTCAACTTGCCAAGAAATAAGCAACGTCTTGAATTATAAAACAAGACCAAATTACTAGGCTCAAACACACTTTCCTAAATTTTCTTATCATGATAAAACTTTATCCTTTCTTTGTAAAGAGCAGAACTCTCAAAATCATAGTGTCAGAATTAATACAAATCATTCATCATGCTCAACCTTAATGTAGCTACATCTTGCCACTCTGGCCATTCAGTCTAATTGGCATTCACACGCTTCGCCAATATAGACTTGAACCCTCTATTGGAGACCTCAACTTGCCAACTCATCTAAGGATTGTAAGGTGTTTCCAATTTATGCTTTACGTAATATTTTTTGAGCTTGACCTCTAAACGAGGATTGCTCAAGGGATACCCACCATCACTAAAAATAACATGTGGTGTTGCCAAATTGAAAAATATATTGTTTAACAAAAATGTAGTGACACTTTGACCATTAATGTTGGGAAGTGAAACAGCCTCCACCAACTTCCAAATATAGTGTACTAACTCTAAAATGTACTTCATCCCATAGGAGCTCACAAACGACCCCATGAAGTCTATTACCCATATATCAAACAACTCCAACTCTAGGATTGGTGCTAGGGGGAGTTCATCTCTCCATGAAATATTGCCTTGACAATTACATTGGTCACACTCTTGAGCATAATCATGAGTATAATTTAAGATAGTTGTCCAATAAAACCCATATTGCAAAATCATGTGGATTGTACAGGTTCCACCATGATAACCCTAACTGGCGATGAATGAGAAGCCTTAACAATTCTCATTATCACTACCTCAGGAATACATCTATGAATCATACCATATGCATAAATCCAAAAGATATAGGGCTCAACCGAAAAAAAATTCTCACCTCATGCATGAACAACTTTCACTGCTATAATAACAAATATTTCAAAACAAGATCTCTTACTTAAAAGTTGGCAAAATCAGCAAACCAGGGGATTAAGTCTTGAGATATTGCAAAGAACCTCTCATCTAGAAAAGTTCATCTATGTAGATCTCAAACCTTAACTTCTGCATTGCTTTATCCTCAAGGCTGCATGATCAATTTGAAATATGACTTTTGTCCCTATTAGATAGGATCAAAACTTCTCAAAGCCAAAAACCATGACAAACAACTCATGCTCAGTGATTATATAGTTCTTCTATGTGGGTTTTAATGCTTTTCTTGCATAACAAATTGTGTGAATGATTTTATAAAATATTTGGACTAAGACTAAACCCAAGACCACATCGTTAGCATCACGCATAACCTCATATAGTAAAGACCTATTAGGGGATACAATAATAGAAATCGAGATTAATCGCTCCTTAAATCAATTAAATTCCTTAAGACATATATCATAAACTACAAATTTCATCTCTTTCTCTAAGAGCATACAAAGAGTATTAGTAACTTTAAATAAGTCCATAATGAACCTCCTATAAAAGGCAGGATGACACAAAAAACTTTGGATACCTTTAACTAAGACTGGTGGAGTAATTTTTCAATCACCTCAATCTTCGTTCTCTCCATCTTAGTACCCCATTTTGAGATTTTTTTTCCAAGGAAAATACCTCTCTTCACCATAAAATGTCCTTTCTCCCAATTCAATACTAGATTTCACTCCTCACTTCTTTTGATTGCATTAGCCTAATAGTCCAAAGAAACATCCAAGGAGTCCCCAATGACCGAAGAGTCATCCATGAATACTTTTATAGTGTCCTATACCATATTAGAAAATATAGACATCATACATCTCTAAAAGGTGGTGGGAATATTGTAATCCAAAAAACATCCTCTTATATTTAAAAGTCCCATAAGGGCTAGTAAAAGTAGTCTTTTCATTGTTCTTAGGAGAAATCAAAATATGATTGTATCCCGAGTACCCATAAAAAAACAATACCAACCCTTATCTACTAGTCGGTAAAGAATCTGATACATGAATGGCATAGGGAAATGGTCATTTTGAGTCCAAGTATTTAACTCCCTGTAATCCATACATACTCTTTATCTATTAACTAGTATCATTGACAGTAATTCATTCTTCTCATTATGGACCACATTGATTCCACCCTTCTTAGGCACATATTGAACTGGCTTATCCACTTGCATTCTACAATGGGATAAAACACCCAAGCATCTAACCACTTGATAATTTCTTTATTCACTATCTCCTACATAAGAGGATTTAGCTTATGCTAGTGTCGATGCTAAGTATACACTTGAGTTAAAGCTATATCTTATGAGTTTATATGTTGGGTTAAATCCCCAGAATTTTTGCAATAGTCCATCCTATAGACCTCTTCAACCTTTGCAATACTAAAAGCAATGCCTCAACCTGTGTCTCAAATAATTCCGCAATAATAATGACTAGCAAGGTATTGTCGACTACCAAAAATACATATTGCAAATGAGATGGGTGGTCCTTCTATTTAAAGATTAGTGGCTCCTCAGTAGATGGTCGAGATTGTGGAGTAGTCCTATTCTTCAAATCAAGATCAAGCTTCTTTAGAGCATAATTATAATAGCCTCTTCTATACAATGTTCTCATGTCTCATTAGAATCATTAATTCCATTGCTATTAATGTTAATGATGACCGCTGCTAGTGCTTCAATGCATTATCATTATCAATAATGTCTATCACAAACACCACCCTCATATTCTTTGGTTGCAGCACCGACTAAAATATATTAAAGACCACCTACTCATAATTTATCTTGATCTTCATCTTCCGTAAATCCATATAAACCTATGCCCTACCTGTAGCAAGTTAGGGCCTAGCAAAGATAATAGGGACTTTAAAGTCCACCTAACAGTCAAGGATCATGAAGTCAGCTGGAAATATGAAGGATGAACTATCACTAAAACATAACATAAAATACCAACCGGCTTCTACACACTCTAGTCAGTCATCAATGACCTTGTGGACATTGTTTTGGGTTCCAATAACCCCAACTACTTTTACTCGACCAATGACAACAGATTCATGCTGGTTCCCAAGTTACATAAAGCCCTAGCAAAGTTGATATATCAATAGTACATGGAATAGTGAATTCTCTAGTATCCTTCTTCTTCTTTACTAACTCTCTAGAAGCAACAAAACTATAATGGTGAACATTCATAGTAGGGTTAAAACTCGCAATCCACTTCATAGTGATAAAATCCTTTATGAACCTAGCTTATCTAGTCATTTGGTCCAATGTTTCGACAAGAGGAATATTCAGAGATAGTTCTTTTAACATCAATAGGAATTTTTGATACTTTCCTTCCTCTTGTTTCTTCTTCAATCATAGAGGAAAAAGAAGAAAGAGGCCATGGAAATGTCTTCAACAAGGGATCGGCTACCTTTCCCTTTTCTTTATCCTTCTCAAACCTTTTATCATCAATTACTAATTATTGTGATGAATCACCAATAGTCACAAACATACCAGGCTCCTCTTTAAGTGCCTCTTCTAGATCAACAACATCATTCCTAACTTCATCAATAATATGCATAGGAGGATCAATGGAAGTCTTACCTCTCTTAGTGGTGATGGATAAATAGTGATTGTTGTTTGTAGGATTCTTCATTGTATTAAATGGAATGGTGCTCGATTGACGCTGATTCATGGTTTTTCACATTTATTCCAATTTTTTCTCTCATTGCTTAATCGTTGTAGCATGTGATTCTACTTTCTAGATTAAAACTAAAGGTATGCCTTAATCTTCTTAAGGAAACTCTCCAGACTCTCCTGACCCTTTACTAACTATGAAAAAATAGACCCCATCCTTGATTAACTATCATGGGTTCTTGGTGGAATATGCACCACTCTTCTATAAATAATCATCCTTACAACTCCAATCACAATCACTCTCTACATTGATCCCTATATCTATCCCTATAGTTTTTCCAACCTAGATTCCCTTGCCTAGAGTTCTAATTATACTTAGTAAATGATTTAACCTTGGCTCAAAAACTCGCCAACTCTCTATTTATATATTTTACTTCTTCATCAATGTAATAATCATATGATCTAGAGGCATTACCTTATGCACCCACTGCATTCACCTTCTCAGAATTCATTATCACGAATTGCTTTGTCCGCAAACCAGCCTCCACCCCATAATGCCTAGAGACTACCCTCTAGACATCACACGATGCTTAGAACCACATATAATCCTAAGATAACCCATGACACTGGCATAACTCATGAGCAAAGAATAAAATACATAAAATAGGAAATAATAAGAGAAAAAGATTTCATTAGTTAAACTTGTTCCATATAAAACTATCTTAAAACATTTACATCACTATATTATACAAAAGAAATTTAAAATTGAATATATCAATTTAGACTGACTGTCTATGAAGCCTTTACTAATACTGACTTTCGGTAGCCGGGACATGATACCCAACGACGCCTAATCAATATAAATGAATAAAACGTATGATATTGGAACTGTAGTTGACTTAGTCCTCAAATCAAAAGAACTCATATCCTTCTAGAGGAAGCTGCAAACTATTTGATTATAAAGTGTGGGCTACAACTAGTACATACATCATGAAGGGATGTAGACACAGACAAATATTTGTGGAAAGTATTTTTGAATGTACTGAGTATGTGGGTGTGAATGCAATAAGTAAAACTAAAGATGAACATACTTTAAAATCATGCATTGCAAGTATAAAAGGACTCACCTTGATCATAAATACAAATTGAAAGCTTAAATATCATAAAACATGTATAATAAATCATGATCTGATAAACTTAGTGAGTCATTACACCTAGTTTCTAAAATCTTTACTTTTATAACTTTGTGGGAGATTCTTGTAACCAACATAAACCAAGTCAGCTTCCATGGAGTCCAACATCTTACCTACATTGAGGAGACTTTTCCTATCCTTGCCATCATAATAGAACCTTAACTTAAGTAATCATTGAACTTCATCCATAGTTGGTAAAACCATAACCTACGGTGGATCGTAGATTCTAGGAATTTAGGATACACACATCCTCATTCCCTTCTTGGTTCTCAATACTACTCCTATAATACTTATATGCTCATACTTTAAGAAATCCACCTTAAACAATATATGGGTTAACACAATCAAAACAAGTTATGCTTCTCTTTACTTTTAAATCATAATAAAGATGCACAACTATGGATTTCATATCTTATATTAGGATTAAAATACCAACCTTTGCATTAAATCATGTCATAAAACTTATCAATGGAGCTTAAGAGCATGATCTTCTTGTAAACTCAATACTTGTAAATATAACTTAGAATTTATGCTTAAATTTATAGAAACTCATAACAAAACTTCCTACTCACTAATCACCTTGAAATATTTCAACAATGCCAACCAAAATAATGAAATTTAAAATGACAATGTGAATCTTATGAGTTAAAACATGAATGTATGCATTGCTTGATTTACTTAAGGCTTTCATTCTCATAGTAGTTTTATAATTTAAAAGTATGGATATTTGGGTATTAACCCTAATTTAAAATAAATAAATTAAAAATTATAACCATGAACCTTTGGTGCAAGGATGAAAGAATAAACCTTGTTCAAAAACCTGACATACTTGAGTTTCTTGATTTCTTGAAGGAAAACATGAATTTGGATCCTTAAAAGTTAAACTATAGGAAGACACCCTAATTCCCTCTCTCTTGAGGATGGAGGAGAATAAACATTAAAAGCTGACGAATACATATGTTTATAGGGTTATTTAAATCTCGGGGATAGGGTTTGACGTGAGTAAAATACCAAAATACACCTATGAAAACTCAATTGGAATTGCAGGAATTTTCAGTTGATGACTTAGTTGATAACTTGTGAAATAGTTAATGAATTATTAACTAAGTCATCAACCTCTTGCTTGGCTTGGACACTTTCTGGTTATGGTTGAGGACTTAGTTGATACCTTATCACTAGTTAATGGCTTATAAACTTAGTAATCACCCTTTAGAAGAATTCTGATTAAGCGTGATGATGAGGTTGATAGTTCATTAAATAGTTGACAGCTTAGCACTCAAGTCGTCACCATGTTGACAGACAGACTATTTGAAGTAAGATGAGCATAACGTTCTATTCTGATATTGGATTAAGGTTAAATAAAATGTGTTAGAATTATGAATCGAAGGTCTTTCATTTGATATATAGTAGGTCACCTGAATCGACATATTCTAGGAATTACATTCGTTTAAAGTTGACACTTGTAGAACTGGATACTAAAACTTAATTGATACAACTGTTCTCAACTCGACTTTCCTCTAAGTACTTCCTATGACCATGATTCGCATCGAAAACACTTCATACGCATGTTCAATTATCATGAAACTTATTTTAATAAGAAATCATTGAGTTTGGGTCTATATATGTAGGATCAACGGTTTGAATTCTAGCCTGATAATGTTGTGTATTACATTATCTCCCCCTTGGTATCATTCGTCCTTGAATGAAGACTGGCATTTGTATGATTAAAAAGTAGTTACTATATTTAAACTAAATTTCTAAACTTTATCATGCCTTATAACTAGAATCACCTCTTGACAAGGTATTGACTCAACTGATACATAAGGAACATGAACACGTATTTATGAATCATATTGAATAATGTTGACATGATATGTCTTCTCGTGAAGGATATACATCATCTAAATTGATAAAAATTCAATCATGAAATAGATTTCTGAGCTGATTTGATTGATTATAAGGAGTTGAGTCTTTATTAGAGTTTTTAACTCAATTAAAATATTCATTACTCGATCATACATATACATATGTGATGTGATAGCTAATGAGATCAAATTTTCTAGAGTTAATAAGAAGGGAACCTTTAACTCATTTTATCATAGATTCTAATAACAATTGAGGTAAAGAATTTTGGGCATGATCTAAGCATGGTATTCTAATAAGGAATCACAATATGGTAACAACTCTATAATATGGGATATCACTGTATAGAACTGAAGCTAGAATGGGATTACCATGCCTAATGCAATGTAACTGTTAACTCTTAGGCTTAGTCATATTTCTTAAAAACATTTCTAATCTATACTCTTTCTCTTGAGTATTACACTTCATTTGATCCAATTCATAATCTTTACATAGGTACATATGCGTACCCCAACCAAGCCTGGATTGAACTACATACTCTCACTATGTTCAAGCCTAACTCGAAATCAGAATGTAATACACATATCACCATAATACTAGTCTCTACTACATTATTCAATATTCTATGTCTTTTCAAAGCTCTCTTCCTAAGCATAACACCACTTACCACTTCAAAAACAAACTCCAAGCTCTAATTGGGAATTCACTAGAACATAATTCATCCATCAACTAATCCCCCAACATGACATTCAAGCCTATAGTTATAACTACATCAGAACTTCTAGGCAACCAACACGCCTAGGAATTTTCCCTTATTCTCTAATAACTCCATCAATAAAAACTTTCATGCACTATCCCCAAGAAAACAAACCTAGAATTCTCAACTAACTATAATATATACCTAGGCTTTGACTCAATCTTCCTTCACATCTATAGTCTTCGAAAAATAAGCATGCTATAATCTTCTCTAATGAGGTTCATCTACTTTCTCTCTCATCTTAACCATTGTTTATTCATTTTTAGCACCACTATTCTAACATAAGAATAGGACACTGAAGGGATAGATCATAAGTACCTGAAGAATGAAAGAATGTTATTAATAAGTCTTACACTTAACTAAGGACTGAGTAATGGAGTATCAATGGCATAAATTCATTAAAGAAATATAAACTGAGGACATACATGATATAATGCAAATTTCACTGGTATTATGAATTTTGTGAAGTGTTCATACTTGGAAACATGAGTTCATACTTAAATCAACATAATACTAGATTTCATAAATTTATGAGGGATGACTCAAATCAAAGAGTGAGTTTGTTACTTCCTTACTAGAAGTTGAGAATGAATTTGAATATACATGAAGTGTATAAGCATTGGTCACGGGCTCGGCTCTATCACATAAGACATTGATATGGTGCTGTAAAGATTGAAATCCATGGAAAGGAATAAGCCATAGTAAACTCTTATTGACATGCATCATAATCTAATTCTCAAAACATGACATGGTTCTTCACCCTGTCATCTCCCCCTTAGATCAAAGCTGACATTCTAAGCCTATTGGCCTATTCTATATCCTCCATACTAGCCACAATTTCTTTACTTTAACAATCTACACTGAAATATTCAACTCACCCAGATAAACTATATGTAGACAATTCTAACTTCTTTATTTGACATTCCCTTAATATATACCATCTTTCAAATTCTTTAGCTTCAATAATCATCATATACTTAAGTTCTTCTCCACAAACATTCCTGACTATCTGAACACATAATCTACCCTTTCCTTATAGATTACTAATATCATATCTCTAAACATAGATTTTTCCATAAATCAAATCATACAAAAAGTCTTAGCATCATCTATCCATGACTACTTAACTTAGCCATCAAGAACACCATAAACTATATAACAAGTCTTACTCTTACTTGAAAACTCATGGGGACTATCTATGCAAAAATGAAAATTTAAAATTATAAAAAAATGCAACCCCAAAACACCCTGGGTAAACCTCTACATCATAACTAAACAATTATACTTAACTGTGCATAAATAAACTTAAACTCTAGGATACAGTATCATAAGCATACTTGTTCACCTCTCATACAACTAGCCTCAATATCCTATGTAATCACTCTTTCCTACTTGATGATCATCCATTTTTCAAGCATATAATCTAGTACTAGTCATGATTAACCACAACCTCACAAACCATTCTTACATGTCAAAACATCAGGATACACTAGTCCAGTAGAACCTTATTATAATAATATTTGATCATTTGTTGCGCCCAAGTGCACAGGCAAGTGTATTTGGTCTCACCATGTAATACAGTGGCCTTAAATAAAGCTGAATATCTCTCTGAGACTTATGTTAAGAAACTATCAAATTCCAGCTTAACTATTGAGATTAAAATAGTGCCAATGTAACCAAAAGGGTTTTGGAAGTTATAACTAAAAGTAAAATCAACAATACGGGAAAGTAAAGAATTTGAACAGTAAATGGATGAAAACACAGGGTTAAATCACTACGAACAATCATACTACAAAATTGAACACCATTCGAAAGAATACTTATCTTGGTTGTAGATTCACGGGGTTAATTTATGATCTTAATTTTTTAAGCCTCTAATAACCTATCTAACTTAGCCCCACTACTACATCGTTGGTCAAGGATGTGAGAATTAAGTTAAACGTATTTATATTTCATCCCATACTAAACCAAGTAAGGCTTATAGGTATATATCTATACTAGACGCTAATTCAAATCCTATTTTTTATAATGGAATAAGAGTCTTACTCTATCTATCCCCATATTCTATCTTCTTATTCCTCCTCTCGAGATCACAAAGCCAAAAATTGATATATTCTAAGGGTCGTGAATCCTTAAAATAGTTAAAATAAGTTTAAATAAAAAACCAAATATGATAAGAAATCCAAAAAACTCAATTCAAAGTGATAGTAGTCATGTTCTTGGCTTTAACTCCGAAAAGGGGGCGTTTAGCCACTTATGGACATAATCATAAGACATAATCGTAACCCAAATCAATGAATAAAGGATAAAATCCAT
Source organism: Capsicum pubescens (assembly GCA_030864215.1). Classification (NCBI taxonomy): domain Eukaryota; kingdom Viridiplantae; phylum Streptophyta; class Magnoliopsida; order Solanales; family Solanaceae; genus Capsicum; species Capsicum pubescens. The sequence goes on along the minus strand of CM061539.1, from coordinate 36,111,172 downwards.
TCAAAAGATAAAGTAAAGAGATATAAAATCTAATTAGAAATTAAACCTCCAAGTCATCCAAGGTGTCAAATAACAAGTAAAAGAGTCCTATTTATAGGCCAAGGCTTTTGACCGTGTGAGGAACAGGTGGTGCACCGCAATGGATGGTTAAGTGGAGTGGGGGTTATGACACAATGGATGCTCAATTAAATTAGGGGTCTCAGAACACCCTTAGTCAATTCTATTAGTGGTCGTAATTCCCATCTATCATAAGGCCTCTCTGAAAGTTGCAATTTGACGTTTAAACTTTTGATTACACTTGTCCTTCTATCCCAAGTCTTGTAGTGTTGTTTCCACTCAATTTACAGCTTGTATATCCTCCATATATCATCACAATAAACTTACTAGGCATTCTAAATTATCATACACCATGTATTACAGCTCAAAACAACACAATTACAAGAACAATGAACTAGAAACTCAAATTAAGACTAGTCTTGCACACTTATCTTTAGCTTAGTGTTTGAATCTATGTTTTCTTAAATTAGACTTTGAACATTATAACCAATTTTTTACACACATAATAACTTAATAATAACCTTATAAACTCATTAGACACATTAGAATCCATCGAGATCAACTAGACAGTCACCCAACTCAAGCTAGTAAACTAGTTTTCACGTTTGAACTATAAGTGACCCAATTAAGAACAAACATGTTTTAAAGAGACCATAACCATTGTATTCACATAGTTAGATACTTAGATTTTCAATTATATCATCATTGACACATTAAACACACTAGTTGTCCTAAAAACAATGGTTAATAAGCTAGGATAACAACACTAAGGCGCATAAATCCACCTCAGATCAATCATAATATTACAGTCTATATAATTATAGTCCATAAGAACCTTCCTCTTTTACACTTCACTACTAATTATCCATACACTAAGAGAAAAAATTTACTTCATGATCTAGACTATGAAGGAAGGGAAACATTTCTTAAATGCCCAATAGCCTCTCGATGAAAAGTACTGATGCCACTGTACCCTTCCACAAAACTATACTACACATAATTTTATAGATATCCTAGGACTCTTGAATTCCGTTATCTGATACAAAGTTTGTAATGCCCTAAGACTACCCTTTAGACATCACATAGTTCTTAGAAGCACAAGTGATCCTAATCTAAACCATGATATTGGCATAACTCATGAACAACGTGATAAAATACATAAAATGGGAAATAATAAGTGGAAGAGAGGTCATTACTTGAACTTGTTCAATGGAAAAATCTCTTAAATTATTTACATCACTAGATTATACAAATGAAAGCCAAAATTTAATACATCAATTCTGAAAAATTTTCTATGAAGCCTCTACTAATACTGACTATAGGTAGCCAGGACATGACCCCCAATGACCCCTAATCAATACAACTGAATAAAACATATGATACTTGAACTATAGTTCACTCGAGTCCTCTAATCAAAAGAACTGATCACCTAATGGATGTAAGTTGGAAATGGTTTGATTATGATGTGTGGCCTACAGCTAGTACCAACATCATGAAGGGATGTATCCATAGACACATATATGTGGTCACTACTTTGGAATGTTCCTAGTATGTGGGGGTGAATGCAATAAGTAAAAATGAAGCGGAATATACTTTCAAATCATGCATGTTAAGTATAAAAGAACTCACCTTGACCATGAATAAAAATTGAATGCTGAAATATCATAAATCATGAATAATAAAGCATTATCTTATAAATCTAGTGAGTCATTACACATAGTTTCAAAAAATTTTACTTTTATTTCTTTGTGGGAGATTCTTCTGGCCGACATAAACTATGTGAGCTACCATGGAGTCCAATGTCTTACCCATATTGGGGAGAGCTGTCCTTGCCTTTGAAATAGAACCTTAACTTAAGTGATCACTAAACTTCATCAAAATATGGAAAAATCTTAACCTACAGTGTCTCATAGTTTCTTGTAATTTACGGTACGATCACCCTCATTCCATTCTCAGTGCTAAATACTACTCGTAGAATACTTATATTCTCATACTTTACGAAATTCACCTTAAAATAGAAAAAAAGGGTTTATAGAATGGAAACTAGTTATGCTTCTCTTTACTTTTAAATCATAATCAAGGTAAACAACTGTGGATTTCATATCTAATCTTAGGATCAGAAGATCAATCTTTTCTTTTATTTTATGTCATAAAACTATCAATGGAGCTAAAAAGTATAATCTTCTTTTATACTCAATACTTGTATTTAGAACTTACAATCTATGCTTTAATTAATAGAAACGCATACCAAAACTTCATGCTCACTAATCACCTTGAAATCTTTAAACAATCCTAGTCAAAATATTGAAATTTAAAATCACAATGTAAATCTTATGAGGTAAAAAATGAATATTTGCAATTCTTGATATACTTAAGGGTTTAATTCTCATGGTAGTTTTATAATTCATAAGTATGGCTATTTAGGTATGAATCTTAATTCAAAATAAAAAATTAAATCTTAAAACCATGCACTTTGGGCACACGAGCAAAAGAATTAACCTTGATAAAAAACCCCACATACCTAAGTTTCTTGATTTGTTAAAGGAAAACTCGAATTTGGATCCTTGAAAGTCGAACTTTGGGAATAAACCCTAATTCCTTTTCTCTTGAGGTTGGAGAGGAGAATAACCATTAAAAACTAACAAACTCATGAATACTTACATTTATAGGGTTATTTAAATGATGAGTGTAGGTTTGTAGGTGAGTAAAAGACCAAAATACCCCTATGAAAACTTGAAAAAAATACAGGAATTTTTAGTTGATGACTTAGTTGATAGCTTGTAAACTAGTTGATGGCTTATAACCATAGTCATCAACCTCTAGCTGGGCTTGGGCACTTTTTGGTTAAGGTTGATGACTTAGTTGATAGCTTCTGAACTAGTTGGTGTCTTATAAACATAGTCATCACCCTCTAGTTGGATTCTGATTAAGGATGACGATGAGATTGACAGCTCGTCACTTAGTTGACAACTTATCACTCAAGTCGTCACCTTGTTGATACAAAGACATTTCGAAGTAAAATTAGCATAACTTTCTACTCTGATATCGGACTAAGGTGAAATCTGATGTGTTGGAAAGAAGACTCAAAGATATTTCATTTGATATATAGTAGGTCACTTAAATTTAAATACTCTAGGAATTACTCTCTTTTAAAGTTTACTTTTGTAGAATTGGATACTAAAACACAATTGATACAAGTGTTCTCAACTCAACTTTGCTCTAAGTTCTTCCTATGACCATGGTTCACATTGAAAAAACTTTATACAGAATGTGAATGTTCATGACACTTATTTTTACAAGGAAATCATTGGGTTTGGTAATTTAAACGTAGGAACTTTGGTTCTAACTCTAGGCAAAAAATGTTGTGTATTAAAGATCCTTAGCTGAGCAACCTATTGTGCCACTGTGTCATCGACAACTCTATGCTCGCTTGAAGCCCCAACATCATAAGTGGAAATTCCTCTATCTGCCTCCCGAGTATGCCACCCTTTGTTGGTGAGAAATATGTGACCTAATATCTCCGATACTACCTCACAACAAAGCTAGATAAATGCTCATCAAGTATAGTGTTTGACATAGTTTTCGAGCTGGTATTAAGTGCTCGGTAGAATATATCAAGGAAGTTTCTTCCCACAATTCTATAATTAGGAACCATCATCAACTTCTTTTTAAACCAAAATCAAGCCTCATACATTGTGTCACAACCTAATTTCTCAGGTCATGATAGAATATACTATAATCCACTAGTAGGCATGGCAACCCTATTCCTGAATTGCACGCAACGAACTTCTAAGAGAAATATAGGAAATAATGGAGAATAAATGTAGTAAAAGATTAAAATCAATAAGATAGTCCCAAAACATGGTGGAATCAGTCAAGACTTTCTACTATTAACAAGTATGATAATGAAGTACTAAATGAATATAGAGATACAACCATCCCTGAATACAACAAATAGATCAGTCGAGTAGATAAGAGGGAGGAAATTAATACTCTAAACGCAAAGAGCTCACCCTATTTCTCAAAACAATAGCTGATTTGAATGACACACAACAATAACGATAACTCATACTATAACTAGTAGGCTACAAAAGTGTAGTATGAGTAATAAAACACATGCTACTTAGTAGGCAACCGCAAATTGAACTCCAAAGATAATGTAAATATACATAACATGTAATTGAAAATAAAAACTACACCAAAATGTATATCTACTACATAGTAAAGCTAATGAGATATCAAGGATAAACTATCCTATTTAAATCTAAGATACTAACATAATAACGATAAGGAGGTATTAAGGATGAACTATCCTGTTTTAGCCATACTCAGGAACCTTAACACTATACAGTGTACCACTGTCCAATAGACAAATAATGAGTGAAAGGAGAATACATAATAGTATGCAAGGTCAAGAAATGAATATATATACAACCTGAATAAATGAATAAAGGAAGGGATATACATTAATATTGTAGCTACATATAGAAAGGTATACATATATGTAAACAAGTCAACTCAAGGTACAAACCTAAATCATGACACTAGCATCCTAATGCCTCATAATTATAGTAGCAACTAATATTACAATTTTAGGGTCTAAAACCATAATGCCTAACAATGGGATAGTCATGCAAAATAATATAACTGTAAGAGAAGTAGTCAGAACCATACCACAAATCTCAATGCTGAATCATTAACCACGATTTCACAAACAAGACATAACTAGGATCATAATAACAATAACAATAACAACGATAATGCGAATAAACTGTAAGTCAGGGAAAACAATACTTAACTGACCTTTCATAAACCACCACCAATAGAGGATCCGATCGTTAAATCAATATACAACACACCACAACCATACTTATCACCTATTTCTATGTAACCCCCCATAAGGCCAATATATATAGGTGCATACAATTGATAGGCAATGCACATGTAATAATAAATTCCAAGACATAATTCGTAATACCATAATATATCTAATACCATAAAGTAACCCACCTTGTATACCTTCTCCAGTTCAAGAGCTCACAAAAGTAGGTCCTACGGTAACCTCCTTTCTTTGGCACAACAATGTACAAACAAAGGGTCTATAGGGGGTTTGAGAGCACCCATTTTTACCGACCTGGTCGTGATCTTTGATTTTTACTAATCATCATCATAAATATCTCCAACCTTCTTCATGCAGTATCAGAGAGATGTATGTATATATTAATGTAATGACTCAAATCATGGCTAAAAAGTGTGTAAATCCATAAAGCCATTATCTGAGTTAAACTTTGGGGATAAATAATCATGAAGGTTTAAGACGGTTTGACAATCTCTCACGATCGAAGTTAATAGTAGTAGAAAAATCACAGACCAAAATCATTATTTATTAATTCTTTAAAATATCATTTTTAGTCTCAAAGGCCTACAAATTATTGATTAAGGTGGTATGATTCCTATTGTGAAAAAACTTATTTTGAAGGTGAGAAGTTGGATTTAATCGCCTTTTAGGGAAAATAGTAGAAACCTATTTTAGTTGGAATCGTACCATTAATTTTTTTATAGATCGTGAATGTATTGAATCTATGAATATCATTACCAGTACCTAAACAATAATATCATAAGCATCAACATGTCCACCAACTGTGTCCATGTCATTTACAAGTTTAAACAATCCCTCAAAATCCAACGAAAATCAAAATACAGCCTTGGGCCCAATAATATATATATTTCTTAACCATCACAACATAATTCAGGAAAAATCATAACAATCCACCTAGTATCATTTAAGAATTATACTAAAGGCTCATTAGTCTTAACTATCATAGTATGATAGAAATCTAAGGTGGTAGGATCCTAAAAGCATCATACACATTTCCTTTAAAGGGGAAATTCACCCATCAAATCCTAAAACTTCAATATTTTAGACTAAGTCATAGTGTTCTACCTAGATTCAATATTACCAATGTCAATTCACATGCCATATATACAAAGTACACCATCTTGTGAAGAAGAATAGACTGAAGCCTACCTCGATGCCGATCCGCAAATCCTTAAATCATGCCCAAATCATTCATTTTCACTCCACAATCTAGTAATGCTGCGATGATATTAAAATCATAATATATGCATCATTTGGTATAAAAGAGACACATACTTTCATAGTAAGGTTTGGGTCAATTTAAGGGTGAGAATGAGCCCGCAAGGCTCAGAAATGAAATCTTAATTAAACTTGTCACGCAATTCCTCAAAGGATAAGGAATGTGTGCTCAAAAGTTGGGCACAAACGGAACGTAAATCGGATCTCAAATCAATCACTAATGTTTAGGAATTCAAAGAACTAATTTTTATGAATTTAACTTGAAATTAGATGGAAATCAAAGGGAAAATCAATGGGAAATAATCAAAAGAGTTAGGCTAGCTTACCTCAACTTATTCAGAAGAATAGACACTTTTGTTTTCTCTCTTTAAGTTGTCAACTTAGTGAAAAAATAGTGGAAAGAGTTAGATAATTGGGTTGGAGAAGAGGGTCAAATAATACTAGGTATCGTGATAGCAACAGGGTTTTTTCGTTTGCGGCAGTCACTTTAGCAGCTCTAAGATCGCGTTCGTGATTCGATAAAAGAGACTCACATGTCTCTTTTGTTATATCTATCTATCGTGATTGCAATTACTGAATAAATGACTAGTATAAATTTTGGAACTTAATGTTGTGATAGAATTGATCTTTAATGTATTTAGACTAGGGACTTAATGCACCTAATTATGCTAAGAACGAAATAGACTTCAATCGGTGTTCGGGATTCATTCAAAACACTATACGCACAAATAAAATATGCTACCATACCAAATTCAATGTTCTGGACTCAATAGTACCATTAAAACATTCATCTAAGATCATTTTAACTAAATATGGGGCCTATACCTATAGTTTTCACATAATACGCCCAATATCTGAAAAAAGGTCGAGAGCCTCCAGAACTTAACCAGAACCCCTAGCCTAATTTCAACATTCTTGAGCTGGATGGCATTGTCAAAATTCTCATTTGAGGTCATCTAATTAAAGTTTTGGTCAGAGACCAAATCCTCAATGACGAAAGCTCTAACATTAGGAAATGAGCCTAAAATCTAAATGAATCGTCCAATCGTCAGACTAATAGTTTTGGCAATGCATAATGACTTGTAGTCGTCGTGCAAAGGCTTAAAGTGTGAGAAATAAATTCAAATCAATGAGATGACCTTGTGGGTCATTATAATATCCACTTCTAAAAAAAATTTAATCTGCAAAAGTTAGTGGATAAAAAAGATCTTAAAAGAACAATAGAATGGGATAGTAGGCACAAATTCTTCAAGCATGGCTCCCTAGATAACCTCCATGAAGAGAACACTTCCAAAGGATTTTGCCACATGCAACCCTTTTCCACCATCTTTTGCAATTCATACTCAAATAACTAAAACTCAACCTTAACCACTAAGTAGCCACATCTGAATCAAGAAATGATGACAAACATAAACAAGAACTATGATCCACTGATACCATACCTACATCCATGCTATCAAACAAAAACTCATTCAAACCAAAGGCAAGTCAAGTCATGAGTCATGCAACCAACTCCAAATCCAAATAGAGCGTTATTTTGCATTTCCAAACTTGCTAACACTCTATTTAAAGTAGAAAGTCACCCAAGTCTTGTCCACACAATCTCATCACTGCAAATTCGAACAACTGAAGATGACAAACTAAAAGTCCACATGGATAACATATGTATAATCCCATAAGGAAATACCTAGACATAAATTTGAGGTATCCAGGGTCTGCAATCTATGCCAATGCTACAGCGAGTGCGGATAATCATAAAAAAAAAATTTCATGAGTTTGAGGCACAACAACATATCACGAAATGATCTGGTCCAAGACATCCCATCTATTGAGAATGAAGCCATATTGAACCTTACTTGATCATACTACTCCCACTGAGTATATCATTAAAAAATCTCAACAAAAATGGAAAACCTGTGGTCAAAGCTTAAACGAAGGCCGCACTTCAGCTCTACCCGCCAAATTGAGATCTTATCTCCAATGTTGAACTACTTCATCTCAACTACTATAACCAAACATCAATATGGGAAAGCATACATACTCCAAATACATCTTAATTTCCAAATCACCATTGCAAGGTGTCAAATCCAAAATCTAACCAACATGCCTGAACTAAGGCCAAATTCTAAAATCGACCATAGTATACAAATCAGACATATCCTTTCTAAGACACACCAAACCAAAATAGAAACACAACTTAAGAAAAAAAATTATAACAGAGGACAAATCACTTGCTGGAAACACAAGAAATCAACTCCATATCTGTTGGAGGGCATTAACAACCAAAACATACTCAAGAACTCACCAAGGCGACAAATAATACTTGTAATGACCAAGAACTCTAGCAACTCCGAAAAATGACACTTTAGCCGAAAAGTAATCAAACCAGCACTCCATCTCGGTAATGAATACCTACAGGCACATATATGTAAGGAGAAGCACTACACCATGTCTAGGTAGTCCGAACAAATTTTGAAATAAGGATTTCTTGAATCCACCCCAGTAAGACAATCAAAACTTAATAAATTCATAGATCACCTTACCGATGAAGAAGATACAACGCTCAACACCAATGCCAACAATTACTAAAAAATGAACCAAGCAACTCAAGATAAAGAATTTTGAATTTTCCAACGTAAGAAGAGGTCATAGGAAATATCAGTTGTCTTCAACTCTCTAACTCCACTAGAAAAAAACCCACACCATGGAAAGAACAATGTGTCCAACTCCATACCAACACCAAGAGAAAACCAGGAAGATGTATCCAAGACTACTCGACACCAATACCAAAGCGACTATTGGACAATGAATAGCCACAAATGAAGACGGACCCCAAACTAGTAAACCTCATAAACGGGTATCATAGAGAGGGATAGACAATGAAACAACCTTTGTAACCCAAGAGGAAAGTGCAAGAATCACAAACTGAAAGATGAGAATATAGCCAAATATCAAACTCTAGAACCATAATGGAACCATGAAAGGTCAATTACCTTAAATACCATAATCAATTAAATAACTGGTCTTGTATTCCCTATAGAAGATAGAATGACTAACCTCATCGTACTACAAGAGAGAAAACATACAAGAAAGCTAGTTTCCCGAACCAATAAATAAGAATTGCATAAAAGAAAAATTTTAACTACATGATAATAGTCCAACCATCTACCCAGGGAGAATTGATTAAATCAAATAATAACAACAATAAAAATAACATAATAAACATTAGTATCAAGGAATAAGCATCACCAAAAACAAAAATCAGTATCTAGTACCACTTTAGGGCCTTTATAAGGCAAATATGCCAAGGAAATAGGAATCGAACCCATATGTTACACCCATAGGGGATACTATAGATAAAAATCTACTCTATCAACTTGTAAAGGAAATTATTTATTGAGTAGTCATATAATCAATAACTCTATACCAAGGAACACAAAAACCAATATGAGCTTATTAAGTCAAATAATCATCGATAGGTTTTAGAAACCTAATACATATAAATGAAAAGCTAAATGCAGGAAATAAAAGCACACCTATCATGGTGAAATCAAAATTCATATGTCTAATGGGCCTAAAAGATGATAAAACTAAATGGGTTCAATCTCAGATCGACCAACTAAATTATAAACTGAGCTTCTAAGCACACTATCTTTAACTGACAAGGCCATAACATAATAAGACTGATTTGAATAAGCTGAATGACAAATAACCCCATGATGGGGACACTCTCTAAACTAGTGACCGATTATTCTGTAGTCATAGTAAAATCCTAAAGCCCTAACCTGTTGAGAGACTTGAAGTGATTCCAACTAGCAGATAAATTACCATAAGACCACTTTCTATTGTAATGATCATTATTCCCACAGTCATAGCAAAACTTAGGAATCCTAGGATGGCAAGGAACATATTTTATCTCTACTTGAACAACCAACTCATATTTGGGGAACACTCTAGACCAATATCCCATCACATCACAACAAAAACAAGCTCTTAGACTATCCCGAGGTTCCATTCCTCCTGATCTAAAAAAACTACCATGGCCTGAAGATCCATACCAGATACTCTGTAAGGTCCAACAAGAACTCTCCTTTCTATTAAAATTATGACTTTCTTGAGAGTTACCTATTGACTAAAATACTACCTATGTAGAATTGACAGGCTACACGTGAAACTGACCTCCACTAAAAGGGTCCTCACCCTTAGATAGAATACTAATAGCACTATACTGGTGGTATGGCCTTCTACCACCACCTCCATAAGAATAAATAAATGATCTTTATGTGTCCCTCATATTCTAAATAAACTATGAAAAGGAAGACCCAACTGCTATCAAGGGCTCTAATGCCAAACGATATGGAAATGCTATTTCATTAATAAATTTATGCACCATGTCCTACTCAAAAATATATAGCATAGGAATATTCCTAGCCTACTCTAGAAACCCAATATCATACTCCAAAAGTGATTAAAACCCTAACAAATACAAATAAACCTAACTTGGCCCTTACAATAGCACTATGAACTAGGTGTCATCCTTATCTATAAAGGGTCTACCAAAATACATAGTATCCCTAATTTTGAACCTCAAAGGACTAAAGTAGTCATGAGAAATACTCGAGCCTGAGTTGGACCCAAATTATTTGTCTAACGCAGAAAATCATTGATATCCAATACTAGCTCCCCAGTCCGATACTATCACGACCCTATTTAAAAGTCATGATGGTATCTACTAAATTTCGCTAGTAGGTAAGCCAAAATCATAACCCAAAGCTAACACAATGGGTTAGGTTAGCAGGAAATGCGCATCATATTATTCAATTTTTTAAAAAAATCCACACAACTAAATTTAACCTACTCCAACACAACCCGTTCAACTTTTAACCCAAACAACCTACCAATGTAACTATTTTCTTGTTGTTCCTCTCCCTCTTTCTCCTATCTCTAATCTGCCAACCTTATCTTTTTATCCTCTATCTACCATTTACATTACTTTAAATTTGAACCTATCAATTGCATCAGCGGTTTCCCCAAATATGTTCACAAAACTTATTTGCTGATTAGAAAACAACCTACAACTTAAGGACATATATTGAGTTTTCATCGTAATGCAGTTAGTTATGGTATTGTGTAGCAGTGTGCCTACTATAATTTATCTGTGTTAGTAATAGTGAAGAACACCATTACTACAATGATCAATAATCCCTTATAGATCTATGATAGACTACTTAGGAAGTGGAAAACATGTTTTTTACAATAAAAAATAGACTCGTCTTTTCCTTGTTGATTTATTTATATTTCTTCTAATTATAGTAGTGAAAAAATAAAAAGGACTACTATCACCTATCATAATTTTTATATAACTAGGAACCATAAACCCCATAGGAAAACTATTATTGTTTTGTCCTCACAAGGTCTTATTTGATTGTTCAAATTTTAGCCATCAAAGACTCGGCCATGAAAGTGCAATGTAAATTACTGTTATATCAATGATAATGGAAGATGAAGTTAATTTTATAGCATCATATTAAAAGTTAAATTCATTTGTTTTGGTTGTAGACAGGTTGGGTCGGAGTGGGTTAAATTCGGGTTGGTGGGTGTTTTTTTCAAAATTGAATAATTTTAGTTGATTTGGATTTTCTATCATGTTTAGGGGTATAGATGAAAACTTTGTTAATGGCGCGGCTATATTTGGCCTAGTTTGATGATGGAGGGCAACATTGGTCAATTTTTAAAATTGAGGGGTGTTTTTTTATCCTTTTCCCATATATAAATAAGCAAAGGTTCTAGATTGACAAAGACAACCAATACAAGATACCAATCTTATGACTAGGTACAGACAATAAAAAAACATCTAATAGTATCAATACAACTCAAAAGTATATAAAAGTCAAAACTTCTATCTCGAAATAAAAGACTTAAAATAAAGATAGAGGGAAATGGGAAACTCAATATCCAAGAGCTCACCCTATCTCTAGAAATAAGTCACCACTTGAACAATAATCAACAATGTTAACTAAAACTCAGATCTGCACCAATAAGGTATAGAAGTGAAGTATGAGTACCAAAAAAATGGGTACTCAGTAGTCATCATCAGCTGACAGAGCTAAATCATGATATAAATATGATAAAATACAAGGTAACATAAAGTAAGTCATCTCTACATTGCTTTACATAATTGTGAATTATACAAAAATAACAATATTACATAAGATATCAACACATGTCAATATCGTTTGGCAAACATACATAAATAATTCTAAATAATAAAGCATTGTAATGCATCATCGCAACAGAATATAACTACAAAATTAGCTCTCGTATGCTAATTCTTGCAGAAAAGTAAAGAATTTGTCACAACCTCTCATACGACTTGAGAGTACACTCAAGAGAATAATAAATCAATAAACCATCAATATAGAAAACTTTAATTGCCAATTAACCATCATTCAACAATTTCCAAAAATTAGACAATGTACACAAATTACATAATATTATCACCATTTAATAATCTTAGCATTAATATACACTACTAATCATTTACTAGCTAACCATCTTTTATTGAGAATCCATTTCAGTACTAATTATCATATAACCTCTAATCATTATTTAACAACTATTAACCATATGAACACTAATTTTAATGGGCTAGATAACAATCAATTACCACTAGCATCAACTATTACCAATCATCATTTATTATTTATCATCATTACCAACTAAACCTCAGTTATCAACTAGTCATTATTCAACGCTTAAGCAAATATCCACCACCAATCCTTATTTAGCACTACTAATCAACTGTACCACTTTATAAATATTTATCATATCTGGTATACAATCGGTTTCCCTAATATAAACATCACCCAAATTACACATAAGCATATATATAAGCATATAATTGTTGTACTTGGGGTTAGCCAAATTTAGACCGGTAGATGTACCTCACATTAATATAGTCATCGTCTGGTCTTCTCATGTATCAATGCATCATCATACTAAACCTATGGCCTTGCTTGGTATATATATAAACATAAACATCATCTAGGCTTATGGTATATTAGTATCATCATCACAATATTCTCTAGCATTACTAGGTATAAATATATCATCAAAATATTGTTCGACCATATTAGGTATTAATATCATCATAGTATCCTCCATCATTACCAGGTATTAATATCATTATAGTATCCTCCGGACTTGGCAGGTATCAATATTATCATAGTATCCTCCGTCCTTGCCAGGTATCAATATAATTATAGTATCCTCAAATTTTACCAGGTATTAATATCATCATAGTATTCTTCGACTGTTACATGTATCAATATATAATAATAATCGGTGGAAAATCAGTAGCATGAGTATTGATATTATCAAACATCACGATTTCAAGCATAACTAATCGCATAATTTCCAATATAATAAATATGCATAACATGTAATATAATCCATGGCACAATTTCTCATATCATCGTTATGAATGTTTTCTATCATAATTTCTAGCATAATATCTTAGTATGATCATACTCATAAGAAACATCATGAGCAATGGCTCATTAATAACATATTCAATGGCCTATTATTAGAATAAATATAATTTATCAATAGCTAATCTATGTCATAATGTATAGCTTATTCATGGCATAGTCCATGACATAACTTATGGCTTAGAAAATATAACAGTCAATGGATCATTCAATAGTATATTTAGTAGCCAAATAAATAGCCACTACAATTGTATAATCAATATCTTTTCTTAAGATTAACCAATAAATCATAAATATGGGATAATCATTAGGCATTGCTCTAACTAAATTTATCATGACCAACAAGTATAAAGGTTCATTAATATCGTCTGAAAGTTCATTATCTAGGCATTTAATAGGCGTACAAGGTTAAATTCCTAGTCTTGGAACCATGAGAAAAAATTATTCATTTGATGTCAATTGGCCAGGTACGACTAAAGGAATGAGTCGTACCCCTTGGATACTAGTTATAGACCTCCTTTCATAAATTGGGCATTGTGGTGTAGGTTATTCACTATCCTCGGTATGAGTTATCCCCCTAATCATACACGAAGGTATGAGTTGTACCAAATATCATCGTATAGAGTGGTATCATTAACTTGGAGTGCACTTTTTTTGGTACGAATAGTGTGTATGGTCTAGGGCATGAGTCGTTCCATTTGTATATGATTGAAGGGTGTGTAGTAGTACCATAACAAGACTATATGACCACGGAGAATCCTAGGGTATGAGTTAGGATACTAGTCGTACCCTATGGTACGGTTGACTTAAGTGAGTAGTACCCAACTTCAGGGTCATTTTCATGATTTTAGTTGAGGACCTTATTGTCATTTCCTCCCCTCAAAACTCTAAGTCCCCTCACTATATAAGTGTGTGTCCTATCCTAAGACACATTTTTTGTGGATCAAACATCCTAAATACTATCTCAAGCATATTTTGGATAGTTAGAGGCTAGGGTTTCAAGGGTGTTGTCTTAGGGAAAGAGGAGTCAATCGTTCCTTGGTGAATTATCTTGTTTAGGGAATATAACTCTCTCCCCTATTAAATAACTCAAAAAACATGTATTTTACACCTGTATTAATAAGTTTACATGGTTGTTTTGAAATTAAATGTAAAAGGTTTTTGTTGTGAATGATGAATCATAATTGTTCTTGCTTGATCTTATTATTATACATGTAATTAGTGATGTCTTGAATATGTGGGTAATTTTTATATATGTTCTAACATATGGGTCTTTAATAACCCTAATAATGATGAATTCCACAATGAATTGGTCTTTATAAAGATATACATATTAGGTGTTTGTGAAAATATCTAAATGAATTATCTAGTCATATGTTAATGGTGTGTTAAACTAGGGCATTGGTCTAGTGATATGAATGAGATAATATATTTCAATAATGCATGTGAGAACTTAGTAAATGATTGGTAAAGGCATTCTTCACCATCTATTGAGTCATGATGAATGTGAATTCTTTGTAAATGGTTGTTCCGAATCTTGTTAATCATTGAAAGGATTTATTTATGACTTTAGATTGTGTGATGGCATAAAAAGTATGAAAGGTTGATAAATGGTATTGTAACAATGTTGTTAGACATGTAATTGGTTAAATTATGAAAATTTTGGTTTGATGGCTAAGAAAGGGGTTCAATCCCCTAAGGACACACTTGAATAGTGTGTAGAACTAAAGTGTCGTATATAAATACTAATGAAGAATGATTGGTTTTGTAAGGGTCTTGATGACCACCGAATGAATTAAATAATTATTTGAGTTAAGGCATTGTCCTAATAGAGTGTTTAATAGATAAATATTCCCATGAAGACCATATGGTCCCATGTGGTTGTGTTTTGGATAAATAGTTCAAGTCCTTAAATATTTAAATAAATTGTATGGATATTAAGACAAGAACTAAAGGGGTTAATAACTCAAATGTCAACTAACAATGGAAATGAAATGGCTTGTGGAGTCCCTTTCTTAATTAAATATCTTTTTGTTGGAGTCCCTCCCCTAATAAAATGACTAGTGCTTTGAGTGCCTAGTCTAATAAAATGTCTTGTGGTATGAGTCCCTCGCCTAATGAAATAACTAGGGGTTTAAGTCCGTAGACCAATAAAATGGCTTGTGGTTCGAGCACCTTGCCCAATGAGATGATTAGTGGGTCGAGTCCCTAGTCCAATGAAATGGCTTATGGTTCGAGTCTCTTGCCCTATAAGATGAATTGTGGTTTTAGTACCTTCCCTAATGAGTTGGTTGAATTGTGTAAATTGGTTGAGTTGGTTTGACATCGAATCCCCTTGACTAGTAAAATAAAGAAGTTTATGTTTCTAAAATTTATAAGGTGAGAGGTTGAAAGTTCTTAAATTCTTGTCTCATAAGTGAATGATCTAACATTGATTGCAATGACTATTTCTATGACTTGACATGCTATATAAATATATATGTATGTATCTTTATATATGCCTACATTAATATAAATGTGATTCCATTCTTTGGAAGGCATCAATTTTATAATGTTTTACTTTAAGTCATTCACTTGATTTATTTTAACTTTATGTTGGCTATTGTCGGTGGCATGTCCTAACATGTTTTACACATAGGATTTATGGAGGTTTTGTTGATGACTGTGGACTTGGGTATATTGGATAGATTGTCGGCATTAATGAAATGTTAGATATTATATAAGTATTGACTACTAGGTTGGTTTCTCTCCTATTTTTATTTATGGTCACAGTTTATTCAATACTCATGGTTTGTTGAGGTGGTTAGGTTTGATTAATGGGTAGATATCTAGTCCAAGTTAGGATTGACATGCCTATATAACAAGACCCAGTTTTGGGGTATGTGAAGTTGGTATCAGAGACTATGTTCATGGTCTATTGGGAGTCCACAAACCCATTTAAAGTAGAGTATTTTTATAGTTGTGCAATGTACCACACTTATGGAAGAGGGCTTTGAGACTTCTAGGAATGTTTTCCTTTCTTGTGTCTAAATCTTAGGATATATAGAGTCTAAGATCTTGGATTTCAATTATTTCTACTTGCTCATCTTTCAGATCACATATCCATAAAGATGTAATGTACAAGCAAACACTTATATCCCAAATGGGGGAAATATGGACAAATCTCATCCAACTTCTGAGATTTAGATCCGGTCAAAGGTCATTAAATATGACTACCCTTATGTGGTTCCACCTTCTCCGACTAACCCTATTATTGGGGGTGACACTTCTCCTTAGTCACTTCATAATATTGGAATCCATCGCTCCCATGCTCTATTGACTCAGGATTGTGGTAAATGGTCAAATAGAAAGTATTAGGTGTGTCCTATCTTCCATACAATGGCTATTTCTCCTTAACCAAACCCATTAGGAGGCAGAAATATTCATAGAGATGATGCTTCTAGGGAAAAAGGTGCCCAACATCAGGTCGACAGGGACCAATCTACACTGACCTATCCTCCTTGTCAGTTTTGCAGTCGATCACATTGTAGTTATTGCGAGTAAGGAAAGAATCAGTGTTTTAAATATAGGCAATTGGGTCACATTCTACGGGATTGTGCCTTAATGATTTATGCATGGGAAAAAAGGGTACAGGTTGTGACTTCTTGCGACTTCTCTAGTTCTTACACCAATGGGTGCCACTTCTATCTACGACATTGGTCGGGATCATCTCAATGCTCTTAATATCCCTCGTGATCTTGAGGCACCTTATGATTCTTACACGGGTATGTTTAAACTTTTCTCTTGAGATGTGTATTATTTGTTTGACCTAGGCTTGTAACCAACTGAAATCGCCTCCCGGGACATCACACGGTGTTTAGGCTACAAGTCAACCCAAGCTAACCCTTTGAGCTTGTTTCTACTAATAACACTTATTTCAAGATGAAATAATTCAACCACTAGCATAGTCATATCATATGAAGGGAGATATGGAGAAAATACTCGATCCAAATGACTACAATACTATAATTCTCAACATAATCACAATCTAATAACTAGTCTGACAAAACATCTACTACTCCATGAACTAGAGAGCCATTGGGACAGGTCCGCAACTGACTCGAAATGAACTAAAAGTTAAAACATAGTCTCTCAAATGCAGAAATGTCTGAAGCTTGGTTCTCGAATTATGAGGACTCACCACTATAAGAATGTAAATAGAGGTACTCAAAAGTTACTGACGAGGCCAGGACTGAGCACCTGAACCTATATTATAAGATAACATAACACATAGACGTATATGTAGATCAGAACTTGGGAATGTACTGAGTATATGAGGGTGTATGCATTTATATAAAACAACATCAATAATTTTTAATCGAATCATGCATGCAATAAGTAAAGACTCACATGGCTCCAATAAGTATAAAATATAAAGCTCATGAATAATGTAGATAGGAGCATGTAACACGAATCTCATGAGTCATCATAGTTTAACTTTGAAATCAGTAATCTTCTCTTATATTCATTACCCATAGGCTAAAGGAAACTTTAAACAATACTTTCAACTCATTCATATGTCTCATGGAGAGTAAAACTTCTTTAATGCTCAAGAACTCATAAATCTTTTTAACTTAATTACTTGGAATTCAGAATAATATAACTTTGGAACATACTTGAAGGGATTTCATTCACTTTTGGAAAATGTCTCATTTCAAGATTTAGGGAAAATACTTATATCAAGGGAAAATGCTTTAGTCTTAGGGAGCAAATCTGCAACTTTACTATTAGTAAAAATAACTTGTATCAAGAGAGGTTCTCTTAACCGACATAAAACATGTGAGCTAAATGGAGTCCAATGTTTTGTCCTCCTAAGCAAGAGACCCCACGTTGGGGAGAAGCGTCAAACTCTTTCCAGGGAGTATAACCTCAATTCAGTGATCACTTATCTCGGCCTCGAGCCCAATATCTCGGCCTTAGACCCAAAATCTAAAACCTATAGTGGCACATAGTTCTCGGGTAAGAAACCATAGTAACTTACCCAAATCTGTGCTAAATACTACTCCCTTTAGTTTATCTTACTCATCTCATGGAAATCCACTTTATGATAATTTGATGGTTCATCAAGAACCCAATAATCAAATTAGTAATGTCATATAGTGAAGTGTATCTCAAAACCCTATGAACATTAGGTCAAAAAATTTCTCAATAATCTCAAACTACTCAAATCATAGGTGCTTATAGCATAAGAGTTCATAAAATTGCAAATCTCAAGTAGGGATCAATAACCCATAATTAAATCTCAAGTTAAAACTTATTAAAAGCATAAAAGATAGCATATAGATTCATAACTCGTGTATAAATCTGAAAATTTCAGCAATTTGTCTCAAAATCTCAACATACTCATATACTTCAATATCTCAAACATTTCAACTATTAATTTCTCAAGGATTAAAATCAGGGGGTATATACCCAGCTGCAATTTCTCAAGAAAATGTTTGAAAATCATGCCATTAGACTCTCAATTCATGGGAAACATCAAAATATTGCAATCAATAATAATGGGTAAAAAACCCTAATTCAAATTCATGTGAAATCTCATAGATTGCAGAAAATCATAGTTTAAATATTCCTTTGGGATCAAGGATGAAAGGATTACCCTTGTTCAAAACCCCACATACCTTGGATTATGAAATTGGATGAACAAACTTTCTTCAATCCCTTCTTTATACTCTTGAGAGAGCGTTCTTGCAACCCTTGAACTTTGGGATCTTAAATCTCAACTCAATTTGTAGAATCCATGGTGAGTTCTTGGATTTCTTGGAGAAGGGTTTTAAATTTGATCTCGAGGGAGAAACCTTAGATCTCTTTTGATTTGGATGATCAATGAAGCCCTTTGCTCCATTTAGAATATATCTGGTTGATAAAAGAGTGGAAAAGACCAAAAAGCCCTTTTAAAAATATGGTAAAAATAATGAATGGGGTCTGCAACGGTCAGAGCGATGGTCCTTCGCAAGTCCGATGGTCGGTCGAGTCATCCGTCGCATAATGACCAAGTAAGCAACACACTACCTCAATGCGACGGTGAGATCTATGGTCCTTCGTAGGTCTACTGGTCCGTTAGATCGTCCTTCGCACAATGGACAGGATGAGACCACACTGCATTAGTGACGATGGTCTCAGCGACGATCTATCGCTCAGATCATCGCAACCAAGGCAGAAACTCCCTTTCCTTGCCCAAGTGCGACGACCAGGACGATGGACCGTTAAGGCTGCAACGGATCATCGTTGAGACCATCGTCACTAATGTTGTGTGGCCTTATCCTATCCATTGTGAGAAAGATGATCTGACGGACCATTAGACCTGCGATGGACCATCGATCTGACCGTCACATTGAGGTAGTGTGTTGCTTATTTGATCATCGTGCGACAGACGGCCCAACGGACCATCGGTCTTGCAATAAACCTTCGCTCAGACCATCGCAGACCTCATTCATTTTTTTACCGTATTTTTAAAAGGGTTTCTTGGTCTTTTCCACCTTTTTATCAACCAGATATATTCCAAATGATGCAACTGCCTTCATTGATCATCCAAAACACAAGAGAGCTAGGGTTTCTCCCTTGAGATCAAATCTAAAACCCTTCTCCAAGAAATCCAATAACTCACCATGGATTCTACAAATTGAGTTGAGATTTAAGCTCCCCAAGTTCAAGGGTTGCAAGAACACTCTCTCAAGTGTACGAACAAGAGTTTGAAGAAAGTTTGTTCATCTAATTTCATAATCTAAGGTATGTGGGGTTTTGAACAAGGGTAATCCTTTCATCCTTGATCCCAAAGGAATATTTAAACTATGATTTTCTGCAATCTATGAGATTTCACATGAATTTGAATTAGGGGTTTTAACCCATTATTGATTGCGATATTATGATGTTTCCCATGAATTGATAATCTAATGGCATGATTTTCACACATTTTCTTGAGAAATTGCAACTGGGTCTATACCCTCTGATTTTAATCCTTGAGAAATTAATAGTTGAAATGTTTGAGATATTGAAGTCTATGAGTATGTTGAGATTTTGAGACAAATTGCTGAAATTTTTAGATTTCTACATGAGTTATGAATATATATGCTATTTTTTATGCTTTTAATGAGTTTTAACTTAAGATTTAATTATGGGTTATTGAGCCCTACTTGAGATTTGTAATTTTATGCACTCTTACGCTATAAGCACCTATGATTTGAGTATTCTGGGATTATTGAGAAATGTTTTGACCTAATGTTCATGGAGTTTTGAAATACACTTCAGTACATGCGATTACTGATTTGATTATTGGGTTCTTGATGAACCATCAGATTATCTTAAAGTGGATTTCCGTGATATGATTGAGATAAACTAAAGGGAGTAGTATTTATAACCGAGTTGGGTAATTTACTATGGTTTCTTACACCAGAACTATGTGACACTGTAGGATTTAGAGTTTGGGCCTAAGGCCGAGATATTGGGCTCTAGGCCGAGATAACTGATCGCTGAATTGAGGTTATACTCCCTGTCAAGAGTATGGCACTCCTCACCAACGTGGGGTTTCTTGATTAGGAGGACAAAACATTGGACTCCATGTAGCTCGCATGGTTTATGTCGGTTAAGAGAACCTCTCTTGATACAAGTTATTTTTCCTAATAGTAAAGTTGCAGATTTTCTCCCTAAGACTAATGTATTTTCCCTTGATATAAGTATTTTCCCAAAAGCTTGAAATGAGATATTTTGCTAAAGTGAATGAAATGCCATCAAGTATGTTCCAAAGTTATATTATTCTGAATTCCAAGTACTTGAGTTAAAAAGATTTATGAGTTCTTGGGCATTAAAGAAGTTTTACTCTCCATGAGACATATGAGTGAGTTGAAAGTATTGTTTAAAGTTTCCTTTAGCCTATGGTTAATGAGAATAAGAGAAGATTACTGATTTCAAAGTTAAACTATGATGATTCATGAGATTTGTGTTACATGCTCCTATGTACATTATTCATGAGCTTTATATTTTATACTTATTCGAGCCATGTGATTCTTTACTTATTGAATGCATGATTCGATTAAAAAGTATTGATGTTATTTTATATAAATGGATGCACCCCCATATACTTAGTACATTCCCAAGTTCTGATCTACATATACGTCTATGTCCTACGTTGTCTTATAATGTAGGTTCAGGTGCTCAGTCCTAGCCTCGTCGGTTACTTTTGAGTACCTCTGTCTACATTCCTATAGTGGGGAGTCCTCATGATTCGAGGACCTAGATTCAAACACTTCTGCATTTGAGAGACTATGTTTTAACTTTTAGTTCATTTTGAGTCAGTTAGGGACCGTTCCCAACGACTCTCTAGTTGATGGATTAGTAGAGGCTTTGTCAGACTAGTTATCAGATAGTGATTATGTTCAGAATTTCAGTATTATGGTTGTTTGGATCGAGTATTTTCTACATATCTCCCTTCATATGATATGACTATGCTAGTAGTTGAATTATTTCATCTTGAAATGAGTGTTATTAGTAGAAACAAGCTCAAAGGGTTAGCTTGGGGCTACTTATAGCCTAAACACCATGTGACGTCCCGGGAGATGATTTCTGTTGGTTACAAGCCTGGGTCAAGTAAATAATACACTTAACAAGAGAAAAGTTTCAACATACCCGTGTAAGAATCATAAGGTGCCTCAAGATCACGAGGAATATTAAGAGCATTGAGATGATCCCGACCAATGTCGTAGATAGAAGTGGCACCCATTAGTGTAAGAACTAGAGAAGTCACAACCCGTACCCTTTTTTCCCATGCATAAATCATTATGGCACAATCCCGTGGAATGTGACCCAATTGTCCATATTTAAAACACTGATTCTTTCCTTACTCGCAATAACTATAATGTGATCGACTGCAAAACCGACAAGGAGGATAGGTCAGTGTAGATTGGGCCCTGCTGACCTGATGTTGGGCACCTTATTCCCTAGAATCTTTACATCTATGAATATGTCTGCCTCCCAATGGATTTTGTTAAGGAGAACTAGCCACTGGATGGAAGATAGGACACACCTAATACTTCCTCTTTGACCATTTACCACAATCCTGAGTCAACAGAGCATGGAAGCGACGGATCCTAATATTTTGAAACGACTTAGGAGAAGTGTCACCCCCAATAATAAGGTTAGTCGAAGAAGGTGGAACCACATAAGGGTAGTCATATTTCATGATCTTTGACCGGATCTAAATCTCAGAAGTTGGATGAGATTTTTCCATATTGCCCCCATTCGGGATATAAGAGTTTGCTTTTACATTAGATCTTAATGGATATATGATCTGAAAGATGAGTAAGTAGAAATAAAAGAAATCCAAGATCTTAGACTCTATATATCCTAAGATTTAGACACAAGAAAGGGAAACATTCTTAGATGTCTCAAAGACCTCTTCTATAAGTGTGGTACACTACACAACTATGAAAAGACTCTACTTTACATGGGTTTGTGAACTTCCAAAAGACCATGAACATAGTCTTTGATACCAACTTTACATACCCCAAAACTTGGTCTTGTCATATAGGCATCTCAATCCTAACTTGGACTATATATCTACACATTAATCAAACCTAACCACCTCAACAAACCATGAATATCTAATAAACTCAGACCATAAATAAAAATAGCTGAAAAACCAAGCTAGTAGTCAATACTTATTTGATATCTAACATTTCATTAATGCCGATAATTTATCCAATATACCCAAGTCCACAGTCATCAACAAAACCTCCACAAATACTATGTCTAATACATGATATGACATGCCACCGACAATAGCCAACACAAAGTTAAAATAAATCAAGTGAATGACTCAAAGTAAAACACTATGAAATTTATGCCTACCAAAGAATAGAATCACATTTATATTAATGTAGGCATACATAAAGATACATACATATATATTTATATAGCATGTCAAGTCATAGAAATAGTCATTGCAATCAATCTTAGATCGTTCACTTATGAGACAATAATTTAATAACTTTCAACCTCTCACCTTATAAATTTTAGAAACTTAAACTTCTTAGTTTTACTAGTCAAGGGGATCCAAAAGTCAAACCAACTCAACCAATTTAGACAATTCAACCAACTCATTAGGAAAGGTACTAAAACCACAAGTCATCTTATAGGGAAAGGGACTCAAACCACAAGCCATTTGATTGGACTAGGTACTCGACCCACTAATCATCTCATTGGGTAAGGTACTCGAACCACAAGGCATTTTATTGGTCTACGGACTTGAACCCCTAGTCATTTCATTAGGCGAGGGACTCGTACCACAAGCCATTTTTTTAGACTAGGCGCTCAAAGCACTAGTCATTTCATTAGGTGAGGGACTCCAACAACAAGACATTTAATTAGGAAAGGGACTCTACAAGCTATTTCATGTCCATTTTTAGTTGACATTTGAGTTATTAACCCTTTTAGTTCTTGTCTTAACATCCATACAATTCATTTAAACACTTAAGGACTTGAACCATTTATCCAAAACACAACCACATGGGACCATATGGTCTTCATGGGAATATTTATCTATTAAACACTCTATTAGGACAATGCCTTAACTCAAATAATTATTTAATTCATTCGGTGGTCATCAACACCCTTACAAAACCAATCATTCTTCATTAGTATTTCTATACGACACTTTAGTTCTACACACTATTCAAGTGTGTCCTTAGGGGATTGAACCCCTTTCTTAGCCATCAAACCAAAATTGTCATAATTTAACCAATTACATGTCTAACAACATTGTTACAATACCATTTATCAACCCTTCATACTTTTTAGGCCATCACACAATCTAAAGTCATAAATAAATTCTTTGCATGATTAATAAGATTTGTAACAACCATTTACAAAGCATTCACATTCATCATGACTCAATAGATGGTCAAGAATGCCTTTACCAATCATTTAATAAGGTCTAACATGCATTATTGAAATATATTATCTTATTCATATTGACTAGACCAATGCCCTAGTTTAAAACACCATTAATATATGACTAGACAATTCATTTAGATGTTTTCACAAACACCTAATGTGTATATCTTTATAAAGACCAAATTCATGGTGGAATTCATCATTATTAGAGTTATTAAAGACCCATATGATAGACCATATATAAAAATTACCCACATATGCAAGCCATCACTAATTACAAGTATAATAGTAAGATCAAGCAAGAACAATTATGATTCATCATTGACAACAAAAACCTTTTACATTTGATTTCAAAACAGCCATGTACACTTATTAATACAGGTGTAAAATACATGTTTTTTGAGTTATTTAATAGGGGAGAGAGTTATATTCCCTAAACAAGATAATTCACCAAGGAAGGATTGACTCCTCTTTCCCCAACATAACACCCTTGAAACCCTAGCCTCTAATTCTCCAAAATATGCTTGAGATAGTATTTAGGATGTTTGATCCACAAAAAATGTGTCTTAGGATGGGACACACACTTATATAGTGAGGGGACTTGGGGTTTTGAGGGGAGGAAATGACAATAAGGTCCTCAACTAAAATCATAAAAATGACCCTGAAGTTGGGTACTACTCACTCGAGTCAATCGTACCATAGGGTACGAGTAGTATCCTAACTTATACCCTAGGCTTCTCCTAGGTCATATAAGCTTGTTATGGTACTACTACATACCCTTCAGTCATATACAAATGGCACGACTCATGCCATAGACCATACCCACTATTCGTACCAAAAACAGTGCACACCAAGTTAATAATACCACTCTATACAATGATATTGTGTACAACTCATACCGTACTATATGATTAGGGGGATAACTCATATCGAGGATAGTGAATAACCCTTACCACAATGCCCAGGTTATGAAAGGGGGTCCATAACTTTTATCCAATGGGTATGACTCTTGCCTTTAGTCGTACCTATCTAAGTGACATCAAATGAATAAATTTTTTTCATGGTTCCAATCCTAGGAATTTAACCTTGTACTCCTATTAAATGCCTAGAGAATGAACTTTCAGACGATATTAAGGAACCTTTATACTTGTTGGTCATGATGAATTTAGTTAGAGAAATGCCTAATGATTATCCCATATTTATGATTTATTGGTTAATCTTAAGAAAACCGATTGATTATGCTATTCTAGTGGCTATTTATTGGGCTACTAAATATACTATTAAATGATCCATTGACTATTATATTTTCTAAGCCATAAGTTATGTCATGGATTATGCCATGAATAAGCTATACATTATGACATAGATTAGCTATTGATAAATTATATTTATTCTAATAATAGGCTATTGAATATGTTATTAATGAGTCATTTCTCATGATGTTGCTTATGAATATGAACATACTATTATATTATGCAAGAAATTATGATACAAAATATTCATAATGATGATATGAGAAATTGTTCCATGGATTATATTAGATGTCATGCTTATTTATTATATTAGAAATTATGTGATTAGTTATGTTTGAAATCATGATGTTTGATAATATGAATACTCATGCTACTAATTTTCCACCGATTATTATTATTATATATTGATACCTGTTAAAGTCGGAGGATACTATGATGATATTAATACCTGGCAAGATCCGTGGATACTATGATTATATTGATACCTGGCAAGGACGGAGGATACTACAATTCCATTGATACCTTCCAAGGCCGGAGGATACTATAATGATATTGATACCTGGTAATGTTGGAGGATACTATGATGATATTAATACCTAATATGGCCGAACAATATTTTGATAATATATTTATACCTAGCAATGCTAGAGAATATTGTGATGATGATATCCCATAAGCCTAGATAATGATTATGTTTATATATATACCAAACAAGGCCATAGGTTTAGTATGATGATGCATTGATACATGAGAAGACCAGAGGATGACTATATTAATGTGGCTATGTGTATATCTACCGGTCTGAATTTGGCTAGCCCTAAGTACAACAATTATATGCTTATATATATATATATGCTTATGTGTAATTTGGGTGATGTTTATATTAGGGAAACCGATTGTATACCAGATATGATAAATATTTATAAAGTGGTACAGTTGATTAGTAGTGCTAAATAAGGATTGGTGGTGGATATTTGCTTAAGCGTTGAATAATGACTAGTTGATAACTGAGGTTTAGTTGGTAATGATGATAAATAATAAATGATGATTGGTAATAGTTGATGCTAGTGGTAATTGATTGTTATCTAGCCCAT
Source organism: Capsicum pubescens (assembly GCA_030864215.1). NCBI lineage: Eukaryota > Viridiplantae > Streptophyta > Magnoliopsida > Solanales > Solanaceae > Capsicum > Capsicum pubescens. The sequence continues at coordinate 36,084,255 of CM061539.1, read as the reverse complement.
GAAAATTAGTGGTCATATGGTTAATAGTTGTTAAATAATGATTAGAGGTTATATGATAATTAGTACTGAAATGGATTCTCAATAAGAGATGGTTAGCTAGTAAATGATTAGTAGTGTATATTAATGCTAAGATTATTAAATGGTGATAATATTATGTAATTTGTGTACATTGTCTAATTTTTGGAAATTGTTGAATGATGGTTAATTGGCAATTAAAGTTTTCTATATTGATGGTTTATTGATTTATTATTCTCTTGAGTGTACTCTCAAGTCGTATGAGAGGTTGTGACAAATTCTTTACTTTTATGCAACAATTACCATACGAGAGCTAATTTTGTAGTTATATTCTGTTGCGATGATGCATTACAATGCTTTATTATTTAGATTATTTATGTATGTTTGCCAAACGATATTGACATGTGTTGATATCTTATGTAATATTGTTATTTTTGTATAATTCACAATTATGTAAAGCAATGTAGAGATGTCTTACTTTATGTTACCTTGTATTTTATCGTATTTATATCATGATTTAGCTCAGTCAGCCGATGATGACTACTGAGTACCCTATTTTTTGGTACTTATACTTCACTTCTATACCTTATTGGTGCAGATCTGAGTTCTAGTTAACATTGTTGATTATTGTTCATGTGGTGACTTATTTCTAGAGATAGGGTGAGCTCTTTGAGATTGAGTTTCCTATTTCCCTCTATCTTTATTTTAAGTCTTTTATTTCAAGATAGAAGTATTGACTTTTGTATACTTTTGAGTTGTATTGTTACTATTAGATTCTTTCTTATTGGCTCTACCTAGTCATAAGATTGGTATCTTGTATTGGTTGTCTTTGTCTATCTAGAACATTTGCTTATTTATATATGGGAAAAGGGTAAAAAACACCCCTCAATTTAAAAAAATTGACTAATGTTACCCTCCATCATTCTACTAGGCCAAATATAGCTGTGCGATTAACAAAGTTGTCATCTATACCCCTAAAATGGATAGAAAATCCAAATCAACTAAAATTATTCAATTCTGAAAAAAACAACCACCAACCCGAAATTAACCCACTCCGACCCAACTCGTCTAACTTACAACCAAAACAAATGAATATAACTTTTAATATGATGCTATAAAATTAACTTCATCTTCCATTATCATTGATATAACAGTAATTTACATTGCACTTTCATGGCCGAGTCTTTGATGGCTAAAATTTGAACAATTAAATAAGACCTTGTGAGGACAAAATAATAATAGTTTTCCTATGGGGTTTATGGTTCCTAGTTATATAAAAATTGTGATAGGTGATATTAGTCCTTTTGATTTTGTCACTACTATAATTAGAAGAAATATAAATAAATCAGCAAGGAAAAGAAGAGTCTATTTCATATTACAAAAAAAATGTTTTCCACTTCATAAGTAGTCTATCATAGATCTATAAGGGATTATTGATCATTCTAGTAATGGTGTTCTTAACTATTACTAACACAGATTAATTATAGTAGGCATACTGCTACACAATACCATAACTAACTGTACTACGATAAAAACTCAATACATGTCCTTAAGTTGTAGGTTATTTTCTAATCAGTAAACAAGTTTGGTGAACATATTTGGGGTAACTACTGATACAATTGACAGGTTCAAATTTAAAGTAATGTAAATGGTAGAAAGAGTATAAAAAGATAAGGTTGGTAGAATAGAGATAAAAAGAAGAGGGAGAGGAACAACAAGAACATAGTTGCATTGGTAGGTTGTTTGGGTTAAAAGTTGAATGGGTTGTGTTGGAGTAGCTTAAATTTTGTTGGGTGGATTTTTTGTTTAAAATTGAATAATATGATGCGCATTTCCTACCAACCTAACCCATTGTGTTAACTTTGGGTTATGATTTTGGCTCACCTACTCGCGGAATTTAGTAGCTACCGTCATGACCTTTAAATAGGGTTGTGATAGTATCGGAATGGGGAGCTAGGGATGGATATCAATGATTTTCTGCGTTAGACAGAGAATTTGGGTCTAACTCAGGCTCTATTATTTCTCATGACTACTTTAGTCCTTCGAGGTTCAAAATTAGGGATGCTAAGTATTTTGGTAGACCCTTTATAGATGAGGATGACACCTAGTTCATGGAGTTATTCTAAGGTCTAAGTTGGGTTTGTTGGAATTTGTTAGGGTTTTAATCACTTTTGGAGTAGAGATTGGGTTTCTAGAGTAGGCCAGGAATATTCCTATGTTATATATTTTTGAGTAGGACATGGTGCATAAATTTATTAGAGAAATAGAATTTCCATATCATTTGGCATTAGAGCAATTGATAGCAGCTGGGTCTTCCTTTTCATAGTTTATTTAGAATGTGAGGGACACATAGAGATCATGTATTGACTCTTATGAAGGTGGTGATAGAAGGCCATGTCACCAGCATAGTTCTATTAGTATTCTATCTAAGGGTGAGGACCCTTTTGGTGGAGGTCAGTTTCACGTGTAGCCTGTCAATTCTGCATAGGTAGTATTTTAATCGATAGGTAACTCTCAAGCAAGTCATAATTTTAATAGAGGGGAGATTTCTCGTTGGACCTTACAGAGTATGTGGTATGAATCTTTAGACCATGGTAGTTGTTTTAGATCAGGAGGAGCGGAACATCGGGATAGTCTAAGAGTTTGTTTTTGTTGTGGTATGATGGGATATTGGTCTAGAGTGTTCCCCAAACATGAGTTGGTTGTTCAAGTAGAGATAACATATGTTCCCTACCATCCTAGGATTCCGATGTTTTGCTATGAATGTGGGAATAATGATCATTACAATAGAAAGTGGTCTTATGGTAATTTATCTACTAGTTGGAATCAGTTCGTATCTCTCAGCAGGTTAGGGCTTTAGGGTTTTACTATAACTACAGAATAATCGGTCACTAGTTTAGACAGTGTCCCCATCATGGGGTTATTTGTCATTCATCTTATTCAAATCAGTCTTATTATGTTATGGCCCTGTCAGTTGAAGATAGTGTGCTTAGAACCTCAGTTTATGATTTAGTTGGTCGATCTGAGTTTGACCCCATTTAGTTTTATTATATTTTATGCCCATTAGATATATGAATTTTGATTTCACCATGATATATGTGCTTTTATTTCCTGCATTTAGCTTTTCAGTTATATGTATTAGGTTTCTCAAACCTATCGATGATTATTTGACTTAATAAGCTCATATTGGTTTTTGTGTGCCTTGGTATAGAGTTATTGATTATATGACTACTCGATAAATAATTTTCTTTAAAAGTTGATAGAGTAGATTTGTATCTATAGTATCCCTTATGGCTGTAACATATGGGTTCTATTCCTATTTACCTTGTCATATTTGCCTTATAAAGGCCCTAAAGTGGTACTAGATATTGATTTTTGTTTTTGGTGATACTTATTCCTTGATACTAATGTTTATTGTGTTATTGTTATTGTTGTTATTATTTGATTTAATCAATTCTCCCTAGGTAGATGGTTGGACTATTATCATGTAGTTATAATTTTTCTTTTATGCAGTTCTTATTCATTGGTTCGGGAAACTAGCTTGCTTGTATGTTTTCTCTCTTGTAGTACGATGAGGTTAGTTATTCTATCTTCTATAGGGAATACAAGACCAGTTATTTAATTGATTATGGTATTAAGGTAATTGACCTTCCATGGTTCCATTATGGTTCTAGAGTTGGCTATTTGGCTATATTCTCATCTTTCAATTTGTGATTCTTGGACTTTTCTCTTGGGTTACAAAGATTGTTTCATTGTATATCCCTCTCTATGATACCTGTTTATGAGGTTTACTAGTTTGGGGTCCGTCTTTGTTTGTGGCTATTCATTGCCCAATAGTGGCTTTGGTATTGGTGTCGAGTAGTCTTGGATTCATCTTTCGAGTTTTCTCTTGGTGTTGGTATGGAGTTGGACACATTGGTCTTTCCATGATGTGGGTTTTTTTCTAGTGGAGTTAGAGAGTTGAAGACAAGTGATATTTCTTATGACCTCTTCTTACGTTGGCAAATTCAAAATTCTTTATCTCGATTTGCTTGGTTCATTTTTTAGTAATGGTTGGCATTGGTGTTGAGCGTTGTATCTTCTTCATCGGTGAGGTGATCTATGAATTTATTCAGTTATGATTGTCTTATTTGGGTGGATTCAAGAAATCCTTATTTCAGAATTTATTCGTACTACTAAGACATGGTGTAGTGCTTCTCCTTAGATATATGTGCCAATATGTATTCTTTACTGAGATGGAGTTCTGGTTTGATTACTTTTTGGCTAAAGTTGCATTTTTTGGAGTTGGTAGTGTTCTTGGTCATTACTAGTATTATTTGCCGCCTTGGTAAGTTCTTGAGTACGTTTTGGTTGTCCATGCCCTCCAACAGATATGAAGTTGATTTCTTATGTTTCCAGCAGGTGATTTGTCCTCTGTTGTGATTTTTTTCTTAAGTTGTGTTTCTATTTTGGTTTGGTGTGTCTTAGAAAGGATATGTCTGATTTGTATACTATGGTCTATTTGAGTAGTTGGCCTTAGTTTAGGCATGTTGGTTAGATTTTGGATTTGACACCTTGGAATGGTGATTTGGAAATTAAGATGTATTAGTAGTATGTATGCTTTCCCGTATTGATGTTTGGTTAAAGTAGTTGAGATGAAGTAGTTCAACATTGGTGATGAGATCTCAATATGGAGGGTAGAGCTGAAGTGCGACCTTCGTTTCAGCTTTGACCACAGGTTTTCCATTTTTGTTGAAATTTTTTGATGATATACTTAGTGGGAGTAGTATGATCATGTAAGGTTCAATATGGCTTCATTCTCAATAGATGGGATGTCTTAGAGCAGTTCATTTTGTGATATGTTGTTGTGCCTCAAAGTCTTGAATATTTTTTTTGATGATTATCCGCACTTGCTGGAGCATTGGCATAGATTGCAGACCCTTGATACCTCAAATTTATGTCTAGGTATTACCTTATGGGCTTATACATATGTTATCCATATGGACTTTTAGTTTGTCATCTTCAGTTCTTTGAATTTGCAGTGATGAGATTGGGTGGACAAGACTTGGGTGACTTGCTACTTGAAATAGAGTGTTAGCAAGTTTGGAAATGCAAAATAAGGTTCTATTTGGATTTGGAGTTGGTTGCATGACTCATGACTTGACTTGCCTTTGGTTTAGATGACTTTTTGTTTGATAGAATGGATATAGGTGTGGTATCAGTGGGTCATAGTTCTTGTTTATGTTTGTCAGCTTTTCTTGATTCAGATGGGACTACTTAGTGGTTAAGATTGAGTTTTTGTTATTTGAGTGTGAATTGCAAAAGATGGTACAAAAGGGATGCATTTTGCAAAATCCTTTGGAAGTATTGTCTCTTCATGGAGGTTATCTAGGGATCCATACTTGAAGCATGTGGGCCCACTATCCCATCCTATTGGTCTTTTAAGATCTTTTTTATCCACTAACTTTTGCAAATGAAATTTCATTTAGAAGTGGATCTTATAAGGACCCACAAGGTCATCTCTTTGATTTGAATTTATTTCTAACATTTTAAGCCTTTTCACAATGGCTACAAGTCATTATGACTTGCCAAAACTGTTGGTTCGACGATTGGACGATTCATTTAGATTTTAGGCTCATTTCCCAATTTTTGAGCTTTCGTCATTGAGGATTTGGTCACTAACCAAAACTTCAATTAGATGACCTCAAATGAGAATTTTGACAATGCCATCCATCTCAAGAATATTGAAATTAGGTTAGGAGTTCTGGTTAAGTCCTGGAGGCTCTCGACCTTTTTTCATCTATTGGGCGTATTATGTGAAAAGTATAGGTGTGGGCCCCATATTTAGTTGAAATGATCTCAGATGAATGTTTTGATGGTACTATTGAGTCTAGAACAATGAATTTGGTATGGTAGTATATTTTATTTGTGCTTATAGTATTTTGAATGAATCCCGAACACGCGATTGAAGTTTATTTAGAGCTGCTAAAGTGACTGCCGCAAACGCAAAAATCCTATTGCTATCACGATACCTAGTATTATTTGACCCTCTTCTCCAACCCAATTATCTAACTCTTTTCACTATTTTTTCACTAAGTTGATAACTTAAAGAGAGGAAAAAAAGTGTGGAGTCGTCTGAATAAGTTGAGGTAAGCTAGCCTAACACTTTTGATTATTTCCCATTGATTTTCCCTTTGATTTCCACCTAATTTAAGGTTTAATTCATAGAAATTAGTGCTTTGAATTACTAAACATTAGTGATTGATTTGAGATCCAATTTACGTTCCGTTTGTGCCCAACTTTTGAGAACACATTCCTTATCCTTTGAGGGATTGCGTGACAGGTTTAATTAGTATTTCATTTGTGAGCCTTGCGGGCCCATTCTCACCCTTAATTTGACCCAAACCTTCATATGAAAATATGTCTCTTTTACACCAAATGATGCATATATTATGATTTTAATAGCATGGTAGCATTACTAGATTGTGGAGTGAAGATAAAAGATTTGGGCATGATCCAAGGATTTGCGGATCGACATCGAGGTAGGCTTCAGTCTATTCTTCTTCACGAGATGGTGTACTTTGCATATATAGCATGTGAATTGACATTGTTAATATTGAATCTAGGTAGAACACCATGACTTAGTCTAGAATATTGAAGTTTTGGGATTTGATGGGTGAATTTCCCCTTTAAAGGAAATGTGTATGATGCTTTTATGATCCTACCACTGTAGATTTCTAGCATATTATGAATAGTTGAGACTAATGAGCCTTTAGTATAATTCTTAAATGATACTAGGTGGATTGTTATGATTTTTCCTGAATTATGTTGTGATGGTTAAGAAATATAGATATTATTGGGGCCAAGGCCGTATTTTGATTTTCGTTGGATTCTGAGGGATTGTTTAAACTTGTAAACGACATGGACACAGTTTGTGAACATTTTGATTCTTATGATATTATCGTTTAGATACTGGTAATGATATTCATAGATTTGATACATTTACGATCTATAAAATTTTTAATGGTACAATTCCAACTAAAATAGGTTTCTACTATTTTCCCTAAAAGGTGATTAAATCCAACTTCTCACCTTTAAAATGAGTTTTTTCACAATAGGAATCATACCACCTTAATCAATAATTTATAGGCCTTTGAGACTAAAAATGATGTTTTAAAGAATTAATAAATAATGATTTTGCTCGATGATTTTTCTACTACTATTAACTTCGGTTGTGAGAGATTGTGAAACCGTCTTAAACCATTATGATTATTTATCCCCAAAGTTTAACTCAGATAATGGATTTACAGATTTACACACTTTTTAGCCCTGATTTGAGTCATTACATTAATATATACATACATCTCTTTGATACTGCATGAAGAAGGTTGGTGATATTTATGATGATGATTCGTATAAATCAAAGATCAGGACCAGGTCGGGAGAAACCCTAGCTCTCTTGTGTTTTGGATGATCAATGAAGCCATTTTCTTCCTTTGGAATATATCTGATTGATAAAAGAGTGGAAAAGACCAAAAATCCCTATTAAAAATGTGGTAAAAATACTGAATGAGGTCTGCGATGGTCAGAGCGATGGTCCGTCACAATTACGATGGTCCGTCAGGTCGTTCGTCGTACTATGACAAAATAAGAAACACACTACCTCAATGCGACGGTCGGATTGATGGTCCGTCGCACGTCTAATGGTCCGTCAGATCGTCCTTCGCACAATGGCCAGGATGAGACCACACAACATTAGTGACGACGGTCTCAACGACGATCCGTTGCAGCCTTAATGGTCCGTCGTCCTAGCCATCACACTTGGGAAAGGAAAGGGAGTTCTTCCTTGGTCGCGAAGGTCTTAGCGACGGTCTGTGGGCAAACTCGACGATCCGTCTCACCTGGGTGGTTCCGACAACTCTGAGTAAAACGACCATAACTTCATACCCCGATGCCGGATTTTGTCGAAATTGGAATCGTTGGAAAGCTAATTCAATTCTTTACATGACAATAAGTTAAATTTAAGAAAATTCTATATGGTTTAAATACAAATAACTTGGGAATTCTCTTCTAAATATTTTAGGGCCTAAATTACACTTCACTTGACATGCTCTAAGGCCCGGACTACGAGGGAACTTTGTGGAATATTACAATATCTCCCCCTTGGAAACATTCGTCCTCGAATGTCGCTAGTTGGACTAGGAACACAAGAAAAACAGAGTACACATAGCTGAAGCAATTTTCTAAACGGCTCAAAATCTCTCTAAACTCTAGAATACCTTAAAAATTACAAGAACTAATGGAAGAATAGATATATAGCTGAACTTTAGATTAGAAGGGCTGAATTAAGGAAGAATAATACCTTCAAATTGATCTGAACTCGTGGAAAAGAGGTGCGGGTACTTGGGTCGCATGTCTGCTTCTGCCTCCCAAGTAGCGCCCTAAGCTGACTGGTTCCGCCACAACACTTTGACCAAGGGAACCTCTTTGATCCTTAGTCTACGGATCTGAAAATCTAGGATCTGAAGGGGAATCTAATCGGATGAAAGAATCTTTTGAATATCAGCACTCTTTGAAGGATCTACCACAACGGAATCACCAATATACTTCTCAAGCATGGAGACATGAAAAAATTAGATGAACGACTGGCAACTCTGCGGGAAACTAAACCTCATAGGCTACCTTGCCAACACGGCTCAAGACTCTATACGGACCAACATAACATGGACTAAGGTTTCCCATTTTTACCAAACCTCTTCACCCCTTTCATGGGTGAAATCTTCAAATACACCAAATCACCCACTTTAAACTCAAGATCTCTTCTCCACACATCTGCATATGACTTTTGACGACTCTGAGATGTCTTCAACCTTTCTCTAATCAGCTTAACTTTCTCCGTATCTTCAAACACTGCATCAGGCCCAATCATGGCAGCTTCACCAACTTCAAACCAACCTCTAGGTAATCTACATCTTCTACTATACAAGGCCTCAAATGGTGCCATCCCGATGCTAGCATGGTAACTATTGTTATAGGAAAACATTATCAATGGAAAATGCTCATCCCAACTACCTTTGAAATCAAGAGCACACGCCCTCAACATGTCTTCTAGGATCTAAATGGTCCTCTCAGCCTGACCATCTTTCTGCGGATGAAAAACAGAACTCAAAAGAAATTGGGTACAAAGACCCTGTTGAAATGCCCTCCAAAACTGAGAAATAAATTGAGTACCCCTATCCAAAATGATAGACGAGGGAACTTTGTACATCCTGACTAATTTCCGGATATACAATCTAGCATAATTCTCTGCTGTATAAGATGTATGCACAGGTAAGAAGTGCGCGGACTTAGTCAGCCTATCTACAACAACCCAAATAGAATCATGATAACGGTGCAAAAACACAATCTAGCCAGACAATTCACATCAAGAGCTAACTCTGTCTTACCTTCCACTACATGAGCAACACTACCCATACACAATCTGCTAAGGGTATCCGCCACTACATTGGCCTTACTCGGGTGATAAAACACACTCATATCATTGTCTTTCAACAACTCCAACCACATCCTCTACCTAAGATTCAACTCCTTCTGAGTAAACACATACTACAGGATCTTATGATCAGTAAACACATCAACGTGAACACCATTAAGATAGTGTCTCCATATTTTCAAAGAAAAAAACACAACAGCTAACTCAAGATCATAGGTTGGTAAGTCTTCTCAAGTGGCTTTAACTGTCTAGAGGCATAGACTATAACCTTACCTCTTTGCATCAACACACAACCCAAACAAATTCTAAAGGCATCACAATAAACCACAAAATCATATGTACCATCAGGCAAAGTCAACACAGGGGCTGAAGTAAGTCGAGTCTTTTACTCCTCAAAACTCTTCTTATACGAATCTGACCACTGGAACTTAACTTTCTGTTGGGTCAGCCGAGTTATGGGAGACACAATAGAAGAGAAACCTTCAACAAAATAGTGGTAGTAGCCTGCTAGACCAAACAAACTTCTAATGTCAGACGGAGAGATAGTTCTAGGCCAATTTCTTACAACTTCTGTCTTTTGGGGATCAACTCTAATACGTTTAGCTGAAACAATATGACCCAAAAAAGGCTACAGACCTTAGCCCAAATTAACACTTACTAAATTTGGTGAACAACTAGTGACCTCTAAGAAATTGGAAGACAATTCTAAGGTGATCTGTATGATCATGCTCACTGTGGAAGTATACAAGGATGTCATCTATGAACACTATGACAAACATATTAAGATATTGCTTGAATACTTGATTCATGAGGTCCATAAAAGATGCTGGGGCATTGGTTAGACCAAAATACATGACTAGAAACTCAAAGTGACCATAGCGGGTTTGGAAAGCTGTCTTGGGAATATCACATTCTCTCCCTTCAAGTTGATGATAGCTGGATCTAAGGTCTATCTTGGAGAAATAACTTGCACCTTACAAATGATCAAATGGGTCATCAATTCTCAGAAGAGAATACTTATTTTTTACTGTGACCTTGTTAAACTGACGATAGTCAATGCACATATGAAAAAAACCATCTTTCTTTTGCACGAATAGAACAGGTGCGCCCCGAGGAGAAATACTGGGCCTTATGAAACCTTTGTATAAAAAATCATTGATTTTCTCTTTTAGACTCTAACAATGTGATAGATGCAACCCTTGGATATTAGCTTTTTGGCTTTCAGATAGGAGATAAAATGACTATTGGGAGATACTGAACTCCCAGACCACTCAAAAACTGGCTCATTAAGGAACTGGAACTTGACCACACGGGTATGACAGTCTATAAATGCATAACAAGAATGAAGACAATCCATACCCAGAATAACGTCAAAATGAAACATGTCTAACTCTATCAAATCAATAAGTATGACTCTATAAAGAATAGTAATAGGAAAATCTCTATACACTTTTTCAGCAATAATTGATTCCTCTACTGGTATAGAAACTAGGAAGTGCTCAAAAATCTTTTTGGTACTCATTTTAAAATTCACAGCTAGAAGTGGGGTCACATAAGATACTTGACCCGGGGTCCAATAACATATAGACATCAAAGCAAAAAACTCTGAGAATACCGGTAACAACATAAAAGACCTTCCCCCTTCCTCCTGCCTGCGTCTACGCGCTGGAGCACTAGCTGATTAAGGCACTGGAATAGAAGGACGTCTCTAAAATTGAGGGTGGTTCCCCCCATAGAACCTACGCTGGCTAAACTCATGATGCTTAGATCTAGCCCTTTTGTTACCCCTCACTCTCTCTCTCTAGTCTTATCTATCTCTATTTACTGGGCATGCTTCATCAACCTATCCAGATCTATATCCTTATATAGCATTGCAATCCTACACTCTTTCAGTACCAACCCAGAAACTCCAATCATGAACTTGCTCATACTAGCTTGGGTGTCAGAAATCAAATCAGGAGCATACTTGGCAAACTGGTTGAACTTTAAGCAGTACTTCTTAACATTCATGGAGTCCTTCCTCAAGTTCATAAACTCCTCAATCTTTTCTTCCCTCATCTCAAGCGGAAAGAACTTGTCAAAAAATGCATCTTGGAATACCTGCCAAGCCATAGGAGCAGCATCCTAACCTCCACCCCTCCTCCACAATACAACCCAGTCATGAGCTATGTCCTTCAACCTATAATACACCAACTCAATACATTCTTCCTCAGAAATATACATCACCTATGTGATCTTTCTCACCTCCTCAATGTATAACTGTGGGTCCTTCCCTGCCTTGGACCCATAAAACTCTGGAGGATTCATCCATATGAAATCACAAATCCTACTAGAAACTACATCACCTCCCTACTGATTTGCAATGCGGCCTAGTTATTAGCCCGAACATTAGCAGAGACTGCTTGGGCTAATGCCTGAAAGGCCGCCCAAAACTCAGCATGAGACACAGTCTTATTCAAAGGATCAACTGGTGGGGGTTACTCATCATCATTTTTGTGGGCATTCGCTCTTCAGAGAGGTATTTTCTGAAATAAGAGAGCACAAATTAATAGATGAAAGGGACAACTGCAAGCACGATGCAATTTTAAAGAAAGAAAAAACTTTTACCTAAAATATCTTGTAGCCTCTTGCTCATAGATGTGGCACGCTACACGCCGATAATCAAGACTCTACATAACGCGGCTTGTCAGACTCCCTAGGACTCCTTAAAACCTTAGGCTCTAATACCAAGTTTTTAATGACCCAAAATTGCCTCCCTCGTGATCATGAGGCACCTTATGATTCTTACACGGGTATGTTGAAACTTTTCTCTTGTTAAGTGTATTATTTGCTTGACCCAGGCTTGTAACCAACAGAAATCATCTCCCGGGATGTCACATGGTGTTTAGGCTTTAAGTAGCCCCAAGCTAACCCTTTGAGCTTGTTTCTACTAATAACACTCATTTCAAGATGAAATAATTCAACTACTAGCATAGTCATATCATATGAAGGGAGATATGTAGAAAATACTCGATCCAAACAACCATAATACTGAAATTCTGAACATAATCACAATCTGATAACTAGTCTGACAAAGCCTCTACTAATCCATGAACTAGAGAGTCGTTGGGAACGGTGCCTAACTGACTCAAAATGAACTAAAAGTTAAAACATAGTCTCTCAAATGTAGAAGTGTTTGAAGCTAGGTCCTCGAATCATGAGGCTCCCCACTATAGGAATGTAGACAGAAGTACTCAAAAGTCACTGATGAGGCTGGGACTGAGCACCTGAACCTACATTATAAGACAACGTAGGACATAAACGTATATGTAGATTAGAAATTGGGAATGTACTAAGTATATGGGGGTGCATCCATTTATATAAAATAACATCAATACTTTTTAATCGAATCATGCATTCAATAAGTAAAGAATCACATGGCTCGAATAAGTATAAGATATAAAGCTCATGAATAATGTACATAGGAGCATGTAACACAAATCTCATGAATCATCATAGTTTAACTTTGAAATCAGTAATCTTCTCTTATTCTCATTAACCATAGGCTAAAGGAAACTTTAAACAATACTTTCAACTCATTCATATGTCTCATGGAGAGTAAAACTTCTTTAATGCTCAAGAACTCATAAATCTTTTTAACTCAAGTACTTGGAATTCAGAATAATATAACTTTGGAACAAACTTGAAGGCATTTCATTCACTATAGCAAAATATCTCATTTCAAGCTTTTGGGAAAATACTTATATCAAGGGAAAATACTTTAGTCTTAGGGAGAAAATCTGCAACTTTACTATTAGGAAAAATAACTTGTATCAAGAGAGGTTCTCTTAACCGACATAAACCATGCGAGCTACATGGAGTCCAATGTTTTGTCCTCCTAATCAAGAAACCCCACGTTGGTGAGGAGTGTCATACTCTTGACAGGGAGTATAACCTCAATTCAGCGATCAGTTATCTCGGCCTAGAGCCCAATATCTCGGCCTTAGGCCCAAAATCTAAATCCTACAGTGGAACGTAGTTCTGGTGTAAGAAACCATAGTAAATTACCCAACTCAGTTATAAATACTACTCCCTTTAGTTTATCTCAATCATATCACGGAAATCCACTTTAAGATAATCTGATGGTTCATCAAGAACCCAATAATCAAATCAGTAATCTCATGTACTGAAGTGTATTTCAAAACTCCATGAACATTAGGTCAAAACATTTCTCAATAATCTCAGAATACTCAAATCATGGGTGCTTATAGCGTAAGAGTTCATAAAATTACAAATCTCAAGTAGGGCTCAATAACCCATAATTAAATCTTAAGTTAAAACTCATTAAAAGCATAAAAAATAGCATATATATTCATAACTCATGTAGAAATCTAAAAATTTCAGCAATTTGTCTCAAAATCTCAACATGCTCATATACTTCAATATCTCAAACATTTCAACTATTAATTTCTCAAGGATTAAAATCATGGGGTATAAATCCAACCGCAATTTCTTAAGAAAATGTGTGAAAATCTTACCATTAAACTCTCAATTCATGGAAAACATCAAAATATTGCAATCAATAATAATGAGTCAAAAACCCTAATTCATATTGATGTAAAATCTCATAGATTGTAGAAAATCATAGTTTAAATAAGCCTATAGGAATATGGATGAAAGGATTACCCTTGTTCAAAACTCCACATACTTTAGATTATGAAATTGGATAAACAATCTTCCTTTAAACTCTTCTTCTTACTCGTGAGAGAGGGTTCTTGAAACCCTTGAACTTGGGGACCTTAAATCTCAACTAAATTGACAGAATTCATGGTGAGTTCTTGGATTTCTTGGAGAAGGGTTTTAGATTTGATCTTGAGGAAGAAACCCAAGCTCTCTTGTGTTTTGGTTGATGAATAAAGCCATTTTCTTCATTTGGAATATATTGGTTGATAAAAAAGTGGAAAAGAATGAAAAACCCTTTTAAAAATGAGATAAAAATACTGAACGGGGTCTGCGATGGTCGGAGCGACGGTCCGTCACAAGTCTGACGATCCGTTGGACGATGACCAGAATAGGGACACACTGCCTCGATGCGGAGGTCGGATAGATGGTCGATTGGATCGTCCGTCACATGTTAGCCAGGATGAGACCACACTGCCTTAGTGTCTACGGTCTCAATGATGGTCCGTCACAGCCTTGATGGTCCATTGTTATGTCCATCGCACTTGGGCCAGGAAAGGGAGTTTCTTCCTTGGTTGCAATGTTCCGAGAGATGGTCTATTGCAGACTTGACGGTTCGTCAGATTGTCCATAGCAGCTGGGCAGATCCGACAACTCTCAGTAAAATGTCCATAACTTCTCACCTCGATGCTGGATTTGAACAAAATTGGTATCATTAGAAAGCTAATTCAATTCTTTTCTCAATACAATACCAATCACTTGGGAAGTATCTTCTCAATCTTTTTGGGTTGGAATTATACTTCACTTGAAATGCTCAAAAGCCCAGTCTATGAGGGAACTTTGAGGGGTATTACAAGGCTCTATTCTTTCTTATGTGACCTTTTATATGACTTTACATCTAGTTTTATGGTCCTAAGTGTCTCTCACTTCCCTTTTTTTTATTTCTACCCTAGTTGCAAACTTTATGGTTGTTAAGAGGGACTATAGGGGGTATGTGTGGTATCTATTAGTGGTAGAAAATTTCTTGTAGACTTTAGAGATATGGGCGTAGTTGATTTTTATATTGTACTTAGGATGTATTGGTTATATTCATTTTATGCTTCCTTAGATTGTTGGACAAATAGAGTCAGGTTATTCCTAAATGAGCCTATCATTGCAAGGGAAAATGGTTCTTTGGTTTCCTAAGAGGATATTTATTTCATATCTTATAGTCCATACGTTAATCTCAAAAGGTCATTTGTATTGTTTGGTTTGAGTTAAAGGTTCTACATTGGAAAGTTCTTCCTTGGAGCCCATTCCCATCATTAATTAGATTCTCGATGTATTCCTCGGTGATCCTTTAGGTATTCCTCCTAATAGGGAAATTAATTTTGGGATTGATCTTGTTCCGGACACTCGGCCTAGTGTGTCTCCTTGAAGTTCTCACAATTTATTCGTGCACAAGAAGAATCGCTTCCTTTTTATGTGAATTAGTTATAGTCCATATGACAAAAAAGGCCATAAGGAATAAGTATCCTCTCCCTAGAATCGATGATTTACTTGATTAAATTCAAGGTGTAAAGTGTTCCTCTAAAATTAATCTTAGGGTGGGTTATCATCAAAATAAGGTTAGGGAAGCGCATATCCCTAACACTGCCTTTAGAACTCGGTATGGTCACTATGACTTCTTAGTTATGTACTTTGGGTTGATCAATGCCCCATTTGATTTAATTAATAGGGAGGTTGAGTTTGGATTTGTCCTTTTTTGGACTATTGTCAAACTCTTATCCCTCTTTTATAAAAGTGTTTTGGTTTAGGAAGACAAGTCTCCCTGGTGTACCTCCCCAGTGATACCTATTAGAGTAGAGTGTTGTGCTTGTTGCCGTAATGGGAAGAAATTCAAAGGTTGATCTTAAATTTTCTTCTAGCGATGGTCACCAAGGGAATGTTGGGTTGCATACTCTAGTAATTCTCACCTATCTCAGCCGAGAGGGTGCTATACTAGTATTGAATGTATTCTATTATTAGTTATGCCTAAGGTTTGTATCTTGCATATGTTTTGTTCTCTGAATATGATTCTAGACCTTACATTACATTACCAATGGTATATGCGGTAGGGTGTCATTTTGTGTCCAGTACTAAGGACTCCTTCTTTGGTATGTTGTGTCAGGATTTTTCTTATTTATGACCTATGTGGTTTCTACAAAACTCGTCGTGCCTATGTTTCCGTGTCTCTTTTGGGGGTCTTGCCTTGAGTGGAATAAGTGATTCATGTGTTTTAGTTCCTCTGCGGCCCTTTTTATGTTAGGTTGATAGTGTAGCGGGGAACATGATGAAGTTTTGAAATGGGGAAATGTTGAATACCCTAAGTGGGGGAGAGTGTAACACCCCGTAAATTTTTTCGTACACTTATCGCGATTATATGGAGTCCTAAAGGCTTGCGTATGGGTTAAATTAAGTTTATGGTGTTCGGAAGTATCCCGTCAATAGTTTTATGTGTAGGTATTGGAATAAGATTTACAACGATATAAATTTTTCCCAAAACAGAGGAGTATTTCATATAAGTGAGCACATTCGAAATTTCAAAACGGTGGCCGGGAAGCCTGTGAACAGTAAATCTGCAGGAAAATTACTGCAGCTAGGCAATTTTTTTTTGGATCAACTTTAGACGATCATAACTCCTTTTACAAAAAGAACTGTGTGAGTTTCTATATATCGACGAAAATATCCGAGAGTCTTATTTCCGATGAAATCAGTTTCATCCAAATCCAATGTCTCAGTAAGGAGCTATACCCGTTTTACTACAGCCTATAAAAAAAAACAGAATTTTGGGACAGATTTTTGGGTCAAATTTAAACGACCATAACTCCTTTTACAGGAATAACTGGATGGTATACTTTATATGAAAATTAAATCCCTTTGAATTATATTTCCAATTCAATTGGTTTCACCCAAATCCGATACTGGAGCAAAGAGTTATGATCGATTTACTTCAGCCTGACAAAACTGTCCACTGGGGACAGATTCGGATTTATTTAAATGTTTAGGGCAAAATGATCATTTTCTATTACCTCTTGGAAGAAAATTGGTATTTATAAACATACACTTAGACTCATATATATCATATATCATCCAATTATTAAGAGAATGTGAAACCCTAGCCAAATTTCAACTTCAAATATTTTGTGATTCAACCGTAGAAAATTCGAATTGGTTCCGTAGTTGTGTTCATCATCTCGAAAGCTTCAGGAAGAACCCCATGGTTATGTAAGGAGGATTATAAATACAAGAGTTCATTTTTAAGGTATGAATATTGTTTATTCTTGATTCTTATCCATGAATAAGTATTGATAAAGGATTATGAGTATTGTCTTGATGTTGGAAGCTAACTAGAAACATAGTTATGAATTGTTTTGTATAAATTGTTAGTAGTAAATTATGGAAGTTGTTTTATTGGATTATGGAGGATGAATTGTGGTGATATATCATTATATTAGTGGTTATGTATGCCTAGTGATCATGTTGGTATTGGATGGTGATTAAGAGGGGAAATAAAGGCTAAGAATGATGTTGAGGGATATTGCATGAAAATGCATGATATGTGAATGTAATAAGAGTATAAGAGGATGTATGTAGCACTCTTATTGATGAGTTAAAGGATTACTTGCTAGACATTATTTGGGGAAGTTAATACCTAAATGGTAAGGTTTGGTTGCTAATACTAGTTTGCCACAAATGACTTATTGTAGATAAGTGTTCGAAGAGTACGGGAAGTCAAGTTGGACTTGTATTGAAGTGGTTATATCAAGGTATGTAAGACATAATCTATCTAATCTTTGGCATGAATAATGACCCATGGCACTCTCAAGTAAGCTTCCAACATTGTCCTACGACACATGACACATAATAACATCATATGATCTTCGACACTACCAATTGAACTTGTTTTCACTTTTAAGATGTCCAGCTAGTCAAAAAAATGTCCATATACTATTGTTGACTCCGAAATGGTTTAATGAGGTATCCATGATTCTCTACTTCATTTTCATGATATTGATTACATATTTACATGTTTTTCCTATTGAGGTATCATGGTTTCAAGTTCCATAAGGTGTGACCACAAAGTAACCAATCTCAAAGATTAATTGAAGTAAGAAATGGAATGTCTTTATTTTAAATTGTTGATATGATGTATTGTATTAGTACCACTGATCAGTTGGCCATTGTATTATAAAGATTATGTATATATGCTATTCCAGGGGTGGTCCTTGATGTATTGTATTAGTACCACTGATCAGTTGGCCATTGTATGACATATGTTATGTATTGATAAGGAATACGGGAAGTAATGATATGAAAGTAATGTGCAGGTATCCCATCAGCTCTTTTAAGTGTGGTCTACTCATACTGTTTATTCACTGGTATCTGGGTTCTGTTGATCTTTTGTATCTCATCTTGATACTCATTGCCTTACATACTCAGTACATATTTCCGTACTGACGTCCCTCACGGGGGACCTGTATTCATGCCTGCAGGAACAGGTACTTCAGGTCGTACACCTCCACAGTAAGAGCCAGGACATTTTGTTGATAGTGGTGAGCTCCAGTTATTTCGGGGCATCCCAAGTCGTTTCTATATGTATTTTTGGTATTTGTATAAAAGTCTTTTGTGGGCGGGAGTTTCTCCCGACCCTAACTCAGTTGTGTATTTATGTAGAGGCTTTTGTAGACATATTGTACAGCCATAGGAGTGTTTGGTTGATAGACGTGATGGCTTTGACGGCCAATTACTGTTTATATATATATATATGCGTGTCTGCTGGGCTGATACATGTACTATTTTCTTCTATTTACAATGAAGTGCTGCCCAAATTTCTAATTTTCATAAGTAATGTAAATGTGAAAGTATAGGTTATGAACGGGTTCTCCCGGGCCTCCTCGGTTACGGGTGCCAGTCTGCTCCAATGGGATTTGGGGCGTGACAGAGAGTCTAGGGAGACTTTTAGAACTAAGGTTTTGAAAAGTAGTGGATGGTGAAAACCTTCATAAAAATGATAGAGGATGCTAGATATATTGAAGGATAGATCATACTGTAGTTATAAAAGTGGTAGGCTTGAGAGTTGCAATTGGTAGACATACCAATATTAGTGTTTGGTGCTTAAGAGGTTTGGAAAGACATGTTTATAAATTATTTTATGGCATAATTGTGTTGTGGTTTATGGTTTTCATATGTATGTTGGCGTTTCTTGCTATAGTTGCAGTTTTTAGTTTTCTCATCTTATTTTTTGGTGATTATCCTATTATAATGATGATAGAGTAGAGTAGTGTGTCGATATAGATGTACGAAATAAAGCCTGATTTGTTAAATTAACTCCTTTTAGTTTTGGTTAGGATTGAAGATGAAAGTAATGTATGGCTAAACTCAGACTCTCATAGGGATGTGTTCTGGTAAGCTCTAAGTTGAAGTGGACTTGCTCTCTAGCATGTTTTCTACTCTCCCAGTTTTTCCATGTCGCTATGTTGCGAAAATATGTGCATGATCCCACATTGATTGTTCCCTTGAAGGGTGTTGGTATTTCAGACTCTTTCTCCTATGAGGAGATCTTGGTGAGTATCTTGAATCTTTAAGTTCATTGGTTGTGAATGAAAGAGGTGGCATCGGTGAAGGTTCTATGGAGGAACCTAAAATTCGAGGAATCTACTGGGAAAGTAGAAATGGACATGAAGTCCAAGTAGCCCAATTTGTTTTTTGTTCAAAAAAATCTTTATGATTAGGGCATGTGCTAATATTCTTAGTCTGATTTATGTCTTTAGTTGGTGGTGGGTGAAATACTCTAAGCTTTAAAATAATCAAGTCTTTTTTTATGAATGATATGTTTGAATCTAGAAGATAATGAAATGAATGGTTGTTTGATGATGATCGTGATAAATGTTATATCCTTGTTTTATGGATTGTTCTAAGATGTTTAGAGATTGGTTTGTTGTTTTGTAATGTGTTAACTTGTTTTTATGCTTGCCTTACCCGTCATTCGCATACTAATGATCCCAATTAGGGAGAATTGTAACACCTAGGCTTGGAACCGTGAGAAATTTTTTCTTTTCATATCACTGGGCTATGTAGGACCGAGGGAATGATTTGTATCCCTTGTATATGAGTTGTAGACACCCTACCATACACTAGAGAGTGTGGTGAGGGTTACTCATAGTCCTAGGTATAAGTTAGCACCCGCGTACCAAACATGGTCATATAGAGTGGTGTCTTGAACTTGGAGTGGACAATTTTTTTTACGAGTGGTGTGTACAACCTTGGGGATGAGTCATAACATTTGTATATGACTCAAGGGTTCTTAGTCATACCATAACAAGTATATATGTCTTGGAGAAGACTAGGGTACGATTTAGGGTATCACTCGTACCGTAGGCTATGGTTTACTCAAGTGACTCGCACCTAACTTTAGGGTCATTTTCCAATTTGAGTTGAGGACCATATGGAAGTTTCCTACCCTAAAAACCGGAAGAACCCTCACTATATAAGTTTGTGTGGCCTCCTAAAATACATCTTTAGTGGATCAAAGGTCCTAAATACTCTCTCAAGAACATTTTGGAGAATTGGAGGCTAGGGTTTAAAGGGTGGTCACCTCCGGGAAAGAGGAGTCAAATATTCCTTGGTGAATCATCTTTTCTGAGGCATGTAACTCTTTCCCCTATTAAATAACTCAAAATACATGTATTTTACACTTGGATTAGTAAGTGCACATGGTGGTTTTTAAACCAAATGAAAAGGGTTTTCGTAGTCAATGATGAATAATGTTTGTTCATTCTTGAGCTTATTATTATACATGTTATTAGTGATGACCTACATGTTTAGATACTTGTTGTATGTGGTATAATATAGGGGTGTTTAATAACCCTAATAATTATAAATTCGACCATGAATTTGGTCTTGATAAAGCTATGCAAATAAGGTGTTTGTGAAAATGTCTAAAGGAATTGTCTAGTCACATGTTAATGGTATGTTGAACTCATGTAATTTTCTAGTGAATATGAATAAGATCAGTTTTGCAACCTTACTCCCCAGGAAGAGTGGTTCACGCGTTAGCTAGGCCCCTAATCAGCGTAGACCAAGGGTGAAATCAAAAAGGGGCGCAACGGAATTCATTCAGAAAGCAAGATAGAATAATTGTTGTAATGCATGTGAGTACTTAGTAAATAAATGGTAAATGCCTTGTTGACCATGTATGGAGTCATGATGAATATGAATGCTTGGTAAATCGTTGGTCTTGTAAATCATGAAATGGATTAATTTATGACATTAGATGGTGTGATGGCACAACATGGTGTGATGGCACAACAAGTATGTAGGGTTTATAAATGGTATTTTAACGATGTTGTTAGCCATGTAATAAGTTAACTTATGAACATGTTGGTTTGATGGATAAGAAAGGGGTTCAATCCCCTAAATATGAACTTGAATTATGTGTAGAACTAATGTGTAGTATAGAAATACTAATGAGCAGCTTTTGGGATTTGCAGCAAGTGAATTTCCTTGCCTCAGTATTGATATAGTAAAAGATGGTCCTTGTATGAATAATGAGCAAACGAGGCAACTAATATAGGAAGTGACAGAGCAGGAGGCCTTTCAGATAGTTTAACACCTTACCTATGACAAGTCACTATTTATTGATAGTTTTCCAATAATGTTTTTTAAAAATAATTGGTCAGTAGTGCAACAAGAGATCACTAAGGCAATTTTACAATTTTTTGAGAATGAGGGTCTATTGAAAATCATTAATTGTGCAACCATCACCCTTGTCCCTAAAGTAGATAGTCATAATTTTGTGAAGGAGTATAGCCTAATAGAATGTTGCACTACTTTATAAAAGATTATAGCTAAGATCCTCCTGTAAAATTGAATCCTTTGCTAGACGTTATAGTGCGTCACTCACAGTCTGCATTTATTGAGGGAAGGAGTATTTTAGATAATGTAATAGTGTCTCATGAACTAATTAGAGGATATGGCCAAAAATATATTTCCCCAAGATGTGTCATGAAAATAGATATCAGGAAATCTTATGACTCAGTTTAGTGGGGATTCTTGAGGATGATCCTTGTTGAATATGGCTTCCCTGAAAAATGATTGAATGGATAATGATTTGTGTAACTACTGTTAGTTATATTGTGCTTGTAAATGGCACTTAACTGAGAAATCTGCTGCTAAGAAGGTCCTTAGACAAGGGGACCCTATGTGACCATATCTTTTTGTGCTAGTGATGAAGTACTTAAATAGATCACTGAAGCAGTTGAGGCACAATCCAAACATCAACTACCACCCAAGATGTGCCAAATTGCAACTGACTCACAAATGTTTTGTTGATGACTTATTTCTATGTTTCAGAGAAGACCAATTGTCCATCCTATTGATTTTGGAGGATTTTGAGCACTTCTCTTCCATCTCAGGGATGAAAGCTAATTTAGAGAAAAGATCATTTTATGTAGAAGGGGTAACCAGTGAGTTCAAAAAACATATATTGAGGGATATGCAATTCACTTTGGGGTAAATGCCTTTTAAGTATTTGGAGGTACCACTCTCATCCTGGAAATTGACTCTTCAACATTGAATGCCTTTAGATGAGAAAATAGTAGCAAGAGTAATATGTTGAACTGCTAAACTCTTGTCCTAAATTGGTAGATTGCAACTAATCAAAAGTGTGATTTTTAAAATGCAAACATACTGGGCACAAGTGTTCTTACAGCCAAGAAAGGTCATATCCTTGGTCACACATATTTGCAGGGTATTCCTATGGATAGGTGGTGTTGAAAATTCAAAGAAGTCACTAGTCTCTTGGGAAACCATGTACTGACTAAGAGCTGTTGGAGGGCTAAACATAATAGAGTTTGAGAGGAGGAACAAAGCTTCTATATTCAAACTGTTATAGGAATTATCAAATAAAAAATTCACCTTGTGGGTACAGTAGATTTGAAACTTCAATATCAAAGTCAAGGAACTGGAGTTAGTGAGCACACCTAAACTAGCATGTTGGATTGTCAAGAAAATATTTGATGCAAAGCAAGAAATCCTACCTGGAAACCCATTACAACATCTAGCCTAGTTCATAGTTGGATCAAAGTTTAGTATGAAGAAATTGTACTACTCAATGCTACCATAATACCCCAAGGTGATTTGGAGAAACTTGTGGAAATCACCAGAAACCATCACGAGACACCAGTCCGTAACATGGTTGGCTTTACATGGGAGGTTAGCAATAGTTGAAAGACTTGAGAAATGGGGCATAAATGTAATTGTTGGTTGTGTACTCTATTGTTCAGAAACTAAAGAAACATTTCAGCATCTATTCTTTGAATGCACATACGCTAAACACATCTGGAGCACCTTGTTGAAATGGATGCATATTCACAGAAAAATCCACATCTGGACAGCTTAAATCACATGGCTGACTACTAGTGTCCGCACTTCAAAAGCAAGGTCGCAGGTCCTCATATGTTTGTTTTTTGCTATAGTATATCAAATCTTACTGGAATGGATTGCACGCAGATTCAAAGCCCAATGGAAGAACAACACACAAATGATTAAAGATATATTCCTTCAAGCCTATATAAAAGGCCAACAATAGATCAAATGGAAAGATATACTAGCAAATTGGAATTACTATCTTGTTTAATGTAGTGTAAATTGGAATTGTAAAAGTTAGTAAGGACATGGAAAATTGTACTTTAAATGTTCTTGTTGGAATAAAAAAACTTCTTTTGAAAAAAAAAAATGAACATTGATTGGTTTGGTAGGTGGCTTGATTACCACTGAATGAATTGAATAATGATTTGAGTTAAGGCATTGAAGTGATAAAGTGTTCAATCGATAAATATTCCTATGAAGCATTTATGGTCCGATGTGGTTATCTTTTAGATAAATGGTTCATGTCCTTAAGTGTTTGAACTACTTGCATGGATATTAAGGCATAAGCTAATGTGGTTAAGAGCTAAAATATCGACTAACAATGTAAATGAAATAGCTTGTGTTTATAGTCCCTCGCCCAATAAAATGGCTTATGGTTCGAGTCCCTCGCCTAGTGAAATGACTAGTGGTTTGAGTACCTAGTACAATGAAAGGGATTTTGGGTTGAGTCCCTCTCCCAATGAAATGACTATTGCTTTAAGTCCCTAGTCCAATGAAATGGCTTGTGGTTCAAGTCCATTACCCTATAAGAAGGCTTCTATTTCGAGTCCCTTTCCTAATGAGTCAGTTGAATTGGATAAATTAGCTGAGTTTGTTTGAGGTTTGGATCCACTTGACTAGTGTAATGATGAAGTTTAAGGTTCTAAAATTTAAAAGGTGAGAGGTTGAAAGTTCTTTACTCCTTGTCACTTGAATGAACGATATAAGATTGATTTCTCTGATTGCTTCCCAGACTTGATATGCTATATAAATAAATATTATATGTATATTCATATCTGCATATACTAATGTAAATGTGATTTCATATGATTTTTTGACATGGATTAAACAAATGCACAATTTTATCCGTATCCCGAGATACATGCTAGTGCTCCAACCACTAACTATCTCTGAACTCTATTTCCCCACGCGACATAGATTATAGAGCTTTTTCTTCTTTTTCTATGCATCACCAATTATTCGGGTGGATTGTGTATTCACATTGAAGTGGTGATATTCCATTCTCCGAAAAGCATACATTTCATAGTCTTTTACTTTAAGTCATAGACTACATTTATTTTGACTTAGTGTTGGCTATTTTCGGGGGCATATTCTGACATGTTTTAGACATCGGACTTGTAGGGGTTTTATGGATGACTATAGACATTGGTATATTGGATATATTATCGGCATTAATGAAATGTTAGATATTGTCTAAGTATTGTTTACTAGCTTTATTTTTTCATAATTTTTATTTATGGTCGGAGTTTATCAGATACTCATGGTTTTTCGAGGTGATTAGGTTTTATTAATGGGTCGATTTTTGGGCCAAGTTGTGCTTGAGATACCCATACAATATGACCAAGTTTAGGGGTATGTCAAGTTGGTATCAGAGCCTAGGTTTGTGGTAAGTTGGCAGTCCACAAACCATATCAAGTATAGTCTCTTCTATAGGTATGTAGCATGCCACACTTATAAAAGAGAGGCTATCAGACATTAAGGAATATTCCCTTTCTCGTGTCTCAATCTCAAGCTATATAGAGTCCAAGGTCTCAGATTCATCTGATTTCTTCTTGGTCATCTTTTAGTTCATATCTCCAAGAAGAGCTGATATTCAAGCAAACTCTTCATTCCCGACAGGGGAAATATGGACAAAGCTCATCCTTCTTCTGAGATTCATACCTGGAAAGGGTCATAAAATTTGACTACCCCCATGGGGTTTCACCTTCTCCCACAACACTACTGTTGTAGGTGACACTTCTCCTTAGTCATCTTAAAATGCTTACTTCCCTCGATCCCTTGCTCTATTGACTTAGTATGGTGGTAAATAGTCCAATAGGAAGTATAAAGTGGGTCCTGGATTCCATCCACCGGCTAGTTCTCTCAAACTGAACCCATTGAGAGACGGATATTTTCAGCAATTTAATCCTCATAGGGTATAAGGTCCCCAACATTAGGTCAGCAGGGCCTAATCCACACTCACATATTCTTATTATCAGTTTTACAGTCGATCCTATTGTACTTGTTGCGAGAAAGGAAAGAATTGATATTTTAAATGTGATCTATTGGGTCACATGCAATGGGAGTGTCCCATAATGATTGCAGCTTAGGAAAAAAAGTACCAGTTCATACTTATCTAGATCTTGCACCTGAGGGTGCCACTTCTAACTCCGACATTAGTCAGGACCATCTGAATGCTCTTACTATCCTTCGGTAGCTCGAGGAACCTTCTGATGTTGACGCGGGTATGTTGAAACTTTTCTTTCGTGATATGTATTGTTTGCTTTCCCCAGTCTCTACACTTTCTTATCTGGCCCTATATGTGATTGTGCATCTTGATTTTTGATCCTGAGAGTCTCTCTGTTCCCTTTTTTTATTTCTACCCTAGTAGGAGACTCTATGGTTGTTTAGAGGGTCTATAAGAGGTGTGTCATATTTGTTCATAGTAGAAAAGCTCTTATTGAATTAATAGATTTGGGCCAGATTAATTTTCACGTTGTCCTGTTGATTGGTTAATTACATTCGTGTTATGCTTCCTTATATTTTCAAACCCATAGTGTCATGTTCAATTCCCAAATGAGTCTGTCATTGCATAGGAATATGGTTCTTTGGTGCCTAACGGGAGATTCATTTCATTTTTTAGAGTCCATAAGTTAATCTCAAAATGACATTTGTATTGTGTGTTGCGAGTTAAAGGGACTAACTCTGAAGCTTCTTCCATAGAGTTCATTCCCATGGTTAATAAGTTTCGTGATATTTTCCTCGGGGATCCTTCCATTATTCCTCTCGATAGGGAAATTAATTTTGGGATTGATCTTGTTTTGGACACTAGTCCTAGTGTGTCTCCTTGGAGTGCTCTAAAGCTTTTTAGGAAAGAAAGTTGGCTTTCTTCGTATGTGCATGGGTTATTATCTGTGGGACAAAGTGAGAATGAAGAATAATTATCCTCTCCTTAGAGTAGATGATTGTTTAATCAAGTTAGAGGTGCAAAGTGTTCCTCTAAAATTGATCTTAGGTCGGGTTATCATTAACATAGGGTTTGGGAAGCGGATATCCATAACACCACCTTTAGAACTCGGCGTGGTCACTATGAGTTCTTAGTCATGTCCTTTGGGTTGACCAATTCCACCATAGAATTCTTTGATTTAATGAATAGGTCGGTTGAGTCTGGGATTGGCCTTATTTCTGACCCTTGTCAAACTCTTATTTTTCCTTTACAGAATGGTTTTGGGTATAGTAAGACTAAGTGTCTCTAGTGTATCTCCTCGGTGATACCCATTAGAGCGGTTTTATATGCCCATTGGTGTAATGGGAGGAAAGTCATAGGTTGATCTTTAATTTTCTTATAGCGGTGTTCCTCAAGGGAAGGTCGGGTTGATTACTCTAGTGATTCTCTCCTATCTCGGCGGAGAGGGGGCTCTACTAATGTGGAATGCATTCTATTAGCACTTATGCATAAGGTTCGTATCTAGCATATGTTTTGTTCTCCTGATATGAGAAACTAGCAAGAATCCTCCTAGGGTCTGAAATATCGTGACAAACCATCAAGTAGGCTCATGATTGTATGTCTCGTGTCAACGGCCATTTAGATACTTAAATACGAGCAAAGCAACCAATACTCACTACCTTACGTCTCAAATCATCAACTACCACATTTACCTTCCCCCGATGATACAAGATCAAAACATCATAATTCTTATGAAACTCCATCCATCTATGCTTCTTAGCATTAAGCTCCCTCTAGGTCATAAAATACTAAAGACTATGATGATCGGTGAAAATCTTACAATATAGACCATAAATATAATGCCTCCAAATCTTAAGACAAAAAATTATCGTTGACAACTCCAAATCATGAGTGAGGTAGTTGCGCTTATGTAGCATAAGAAGTCTAGAAGCATAAACAATAACATGACAATTTAATTTAGGGATGAATGATCCCAAAGGTGATCTATTATAATACCGTACAAGATTCTCGATGATTTTCCATCTATTCGTGCAATGTTCAAAATCCCAAAGCCATTTAATTTACACTAAACACAAGTGACATGGACTGTCTAAGCCCTAAGATTTTGATCATTTTAATTTTAGCCTTCCCGAATTCGAAACGTTGATATATGAGTTGAAATATTTTCATGGAGGTTAAAAGTGTCATGTAGAAGAGTTTCAAATTTTTTGAAAAGGGATCAGGGTGTTCTAAGACCACGGAGGTAGAATACCTCTATGATTTTAACGTGTCATAGAGACTTGCCCTCCTCAATACACGACGTGTCATGGATATTAGTCTTTGTGATTCCCGTCATGTCATGGAGGCTAACCTCCACGATAGCCTCTGTTCCACGATAGCCTATATTTCTATATGAAATAATGACCCTCAAATTAGAATGTTGCATGTCTTCAGGGGACAAAATATAAAAAAACAATACGATGATGCTTAACAAAGAGAAACCTAGGATACCTATGGCAGTCAATCATCAAATTAAGCTAAAAAAACTTTACCCTCTCAAAGTTCAATCACTTCAAAACCAACTGTGTGTATTAACGAAGAAAAAAGATATAACACAAAGAAATAAAGTAATGGCATTACATAAGCTAAAAACAACCATGCAAATGTACAACTTAATCCACCCGCACAAGTAAATAGCTAGGAATATGACTCATGTGCCCTTAAAACAAAGAAGTCTCACTCACTCATATATGAAATCATAAACTGTTAATATAGGGATGCTCAAGAGACACTAAAACTCACAAAGAAGTTGCAATCAATCGCATGTCAAATACCATAGGCTTGCCCTTATTTTCTTTACCTAAGCTTTCAGACAGTCAAGTAAGGATCACTATAGGACTCTATTCGGCTTTTAATATAAGATTGGGTGATGGTATGGTATGTATGGATATATGAAGTCACTAAGACTCCATGGAACTACACTAACTTTTGGGTCGCACTTATCAACCATATTTTCTTTTATTTGTTTCCATCCTTATTTATCCCTTTCTTTTATTTTGAAACACATTTAGGTTGGGTGTAATCCATATTCTCTCTTTTTCACTTTTTTATAATTTTACTTTTCTTTTTTTTTTCTTTTATTTTCTACCATCCCAATCATACTTTCTTTTCTCTTATTTTAACTTATTCATACCAATTTTACTTCACTCACCCCTATGATAGCCACCATTAACTTAAGCAATTTGCCTGAGTTGAAGTGCATAATATCTAAGAAGGACTAGGGCCAAAACATGTTCATTCTAATATAAATAGGAAAGTGAAAAGATTTAATAAGAAAATAGTTTATATGGATCAAAATAGGGATATCATTTCACAAAAGGAAGGTCATTGAGGCATAAAGTGGACTAATATAAAAAAATGTCCTATGATGCTTTTCCCAACAAACTATCCCACATCCTAGGCAAGACTAACAAGGTAAGTTTTGAATTTTATGTACAAAGGGAACTAGGTAGTATCTAACACACATAGCACAGATTTACATAACAATCTACTACCTATCCGGCTAATGCAATTGTGAACAATGATTATCATGTCCCTAATAATATTGCCATAAAAGTATTCACAATAGTCATATATAGGTTCATATTGCAAAGTTACCAAATAGACAACTTGAGAGGTATTTATCATTTATCTTAAAAATCAACAAAACTCTATCAATTTCCCTAGATACTTATTTCTCCGTAAGTTAAACACAAAATATCATGAAAAAAACACAATACTCCTAAACATGTTGGCTCTACTAGGAACAGGACTCTAGAGAAAGGAGGCAAGGCAACATAAGCCCGAAAAGAACATCAAGACCCATATGTAGCTCTACCCTCAACTTAAAATTATTCATTATCCCCAATACGTCAAACCAAAACAAAATAGTTAGAAACATACCTTTTGCACCATATGTGCAGAGATTTGATGTCAATTACATAATATAAATACAAATAACAAAATCTCTTGGGTTTCCTTGCAAGTAGTGCCTTATTTAATGTCTCGGCAAAATGGGACATTGTTGGGTACTCATACTTCCCCAACTAGCCCATGGGTAACTTGATTACTCAGACGTCATCAAGGTAGACCGAGCGTTGACCTTAAAATTTCTTTTTCCATATTGAACTTATGAATTTCACCCTTAATTATTTTTTGGATTTCCCGTAATGCTCATGGGGCGGAGGTATAAAAATAAAGGACCCAATAAATAAATGTGGCATGTTGTACTTCTTGTTCCTCACTTAAGGAATGTAGTTATTTGATTTGGGCTCACCAAATTCAAGAATATAAACATATTGTTACTCCTGCATGCGCTCTTGTTTAGGCTCAGATGGCTCGATAAATATTTGACTATCCAAACATAATATGGAAAATGCTTAGAATAAGGTCTAATAAACCCCAATTCATAATTTGCAGTCTTCTTTACATCCCCGCATAACTCTAGTATACTCTCCTTAAGAATGACACTATCCACAAGAGCATGACAATTTTTGACTCCTCCAATTTTAGCTCATCAAGTTGCCTTACCAAAATTCATTCAGTTTCACACCTCCTATCACTAAATCGCTGGGCATTACACGCAATAGATTTTGCATCAAAATATAATTTTTGGAGGTGAATATCAAAGCCTAACAGTTGTGAGTGACCCTTATTTGGCAGTTACTCAAAGTGAGAATGGCGGGAACCTTAAAATGACAGGTTAAGCCACCTCATCAACCCTAATCTGACAGGATAAAATATCTCAATCTACGCTGGCTACATAGTTTTGGAACACAAGGATGACTGCTAAGAATTAAACCCTGAACTGGTCGGTAAGTCCCCATCCTTGGGTTCACTCGATGCAAACTTCTACTGCCATCTGAAGAGACTAAACATGATTCATCTGACTATACATGGACAAATTAACTAACTTTCGTTGACTGATTGAGTAGTACTATTATCTATGAGTTACCTGAGATCATGAGATTTTTGAGGTTACCTGAGTCACATGACTAACTGAGTTCTATAGATTATAGCTGGACTGAGATTATTGTGACAACATGACATGGATCTAGGCACACAACTATGTTTTTTGGGTACAAATACCCCCATGACTCGATAGAAGGAGAATGACACATATAACATGACTTGATCACAAAATTTGAGTCCATAATTTAAAATATCATAAGTAGGGGATATCATATTTCATATAGTTATTCAACATCTTAAACATTATAGGGAATGCATGGATATATTTCGTGTACATATTGTATATCTCCATTATCTTACATGCTTCATACCACCACAATAGAAACACATGAAAAACATGGGATTCATATTAAAGTATAGAGCTAACATGGACTTGTCATTTAGACATCATAGAACCATACACACATGAATTTCTAGCATCCTAAGCATTTTATCAAACACCTTGCATGCATTCTTTAAGGCATAGGTGATTTTCACACTTGTATCATATTAAACCACCTAAAGTTCATGGTTTTCAAATATCAAACATATATATTCCATGAAAACACCTTTAGACATCACATTGAAACTTAAGAAACAATCATCCACATGTACATACTCATATCACCACAAAAAGTTTACAAATAATATTTAAAACATGGTTCTTGAGATCTATGAATGGATTGGATCCATAGATTAATACTACGCATACCTTAGAAAGGAAACCTTGATGATTTGCTGGAGAGTTCTTGGATTGGGAAACTTAATTTTCAATTATCTTGGAAAAAGGCTTGAATTTTTCTATTGAGAGATGAGTTTGATGGAAACCCTAATCTTTTGGTTGAGAGCATAAGAGAGGGTTTTTGAGATGCTTAACGGTAGAAAAATGGGAAAAATTACTACTCTTTAGGGTTATAAGTCGTGCAAGCTGAAGGAAATGACCAAAATATCCTTAAGAAATAAATTCCCAGTTACGAAAAAATCATAGCTGACAAAATTTGTGACAAGGCATCGAAAAATGTGACAATCCATCAAAAATGTCGTCACACAGGAGCTGGAATTGATGGTTTCTGCCTAAGCCTGACGACATTTATGACGAGGCATCAAAAATGTGATAGGCCGTCAAAATTGTCCTCATACAAAAGCTGGATTCTGCCTAAGGCTGATGACATTTTTCACAAGGCATCACAAATGTGGTAAGATACTATGAATGTCGTCACTTGGGAGATGGTTTCTGCCTACGGCTGACGACCTTCATGATAGGGCATCACAAATGTGGTAAGCTACCACTATTGTCATCACTTAGGAGTTGGTTTCTGCCTAAGGCTGATGACCTTCGTGATAGGGCGTCATAAATATGGTAAGCTACCACGAATGTTGTCACTTAGGAGCTGTTTTATGACTAAGATTGATGACATTCGTGATAGGGCATCACAAATGTAGTAAGCTACCACGAATGTCGTCACACTGTATCTAGCCTGACATGCTGGAGTAAAATAGGAATAAATCTTTTCTCCGATATCGGATTTTGGCAAAATTGGTATCATTGGAAAGATAATTCAATTATATATCTGTTGATATATCATGAGATCAAAAATTCCATGTATAATTATATATATGCTCGGTTGAAGTTGACAATACCAATATCATTCTCAAGAATTCAATCGGTAAAGAATGTTTTGATTCGTTTGATAGCTGGGAGTTATTTGAAGCCTTAATATACATATAACCTACTCATATAACTATAAAAGAACCATGATGTACTATGTATGAGCTTGGTAAATGTCTCAAATATTGTTTTGGATTTTTTGGGGTATTACAATATCTCCCCATTGGAAACATTCGTCCTCGAATGATGACTGCTTGAGAGGGGAGAAAAGATAAAACGACACATACACTGATCATGCTAAACTAGCACATGATTTTAGGACTTAATTGAATTCTAAACTGAATATAGCCTAACTAAACATGCATATCTGATGCATGACTAATAAGCTTAACTCATGAATGCATGATAAGCTATGCACTAATACTTGATACCAATTTTATATTGGAATTTTCGACATGTAACTGAATAAGCTTAAGGAAAATAGTTACCTCGACCTAACTCTGAATTAGAGAATAAAGGATGAGGGTACTTGATTTGCATGTCTGCTTCTGCTTCCCAAGTAGCTCACTCCATGTACTTATTCCGCCAAAGAACCTTGACTAGAGGGACTTCTTTGTTCCTTAGCCTGCGAGTCTGATAGTCGAGGATTTCTACTGGAATCTATTCATAAAAGAGGCTATTATGAATGTTAATTCTCTGAATATGAACTACAATTGCCGGGTCACCTATGCACTTCTTGGGCAAAGAGACATGGAAGACTGGATGAACTGAGGCTAGATCTGAAAGCAATTCGGGCTCATAGGCTAGCTTGCCGAAGCAACTGAGAATCCTTAAGGGACAGACATATCGGGGACTGAGCATTCCCTTCTTGCTGAATATCTTCACTCCCTTCATGGGAGATATCTTAAGATAGACATAGTCATGGACCTCGAATTTGAGATCCTTTCTACGAACATCCGCATAAGACTTCTGTCGGCTCTGAGCATCTCGGAGTCTTTCTCTGATCTACTGAACTTTTTCTAAGGCATCTAATACTAAGTTAGGCCCTATGACTGCGGTCTTAATAACTTCAAACCAACCGATTGGAGAGTTACATCTACTACCATAGAGAGCTTCGAATGGAGCCATCTAAATACTGGAGTGATAACTGTTGTTGTGTGCGAACTCAATCAAAGGCAAGTGGTCATCCCAGCTTCCCTTGAAATCAATTGCACATGCCCTTATCATATCTTCTAGAGTCTGAATGGTCCTTTCTGCTTGACCATATTTCTTAGGATGAAACGCTATACTGAGATGAACTTGGGTACCAAGACCTTTTTGGAACGCTTTCCAAAAGTGAGAGGTAAACTGGGTACCTCTGTCTGAGATGATATATAGTTGAACATCGTGTAATCTAACCAACTCCCTGATATATAGTTTAGCATAATCCTCTATTGATTAAGAGGTACGAACTGTAAGAAAATGAGGTGACTTGGTCATTCTGTCTATAATGACCCAAACTAAATCACGTTGATGACGTTTTCTAGGCAAATCCATCACAAAGTCCATGTTCACTTCTTCCCACTTCTAAGTAGGAATAGTGAACTCCTGCATTGAACTACTAGGTTTCTAATGCTCTATCTTAACCTATTGACATGTAGAGAACTTAGCCACAAAATCTGTAACTTCCCTCTTCATCCCACTCCACTAATAGATCTCCTATAAGTCGCGGTACATCTTAGTGTCCCCTGGATGAATAGAGTATCGTGCACCATGTGCTTCTAAAAGAATTTGCTGTCTCAAGTCATCTACATCGGGAACACACAAACGACCCCGACAACGAAGAACACCATCTCCCACTTGGGAGAAAACCTCTACTTCCTGACTCTGAACTGAATCTTTTAGAGTGACAAGGATAGGGTCCCTGTCTTGCTTCATTTCACCTCAGAAACTAGAGATGACTCTGAACTACTCTGAACACATACACCACATTATGAAGAGTTGACTAAGAGAATGCCTAGTCTGGCAAGCTGATGAATCTCCTGAGCTAATTTCTTCTTAATATCCTTAACATGGGAAACACTACCCATGGATAGTCTACTGAGTGCGTCGGCCACTACATTGGCCTTGCCAGGATGATAAAGGACACTTATGTCATAATCCTTCAAGAGCTCTAACCACTTTCTCTGATGAAGATTGAGATCTTTCTGGTAAAATACACACTGAAGGCTCTTATGATCTGTGAAGATGTCTACATGAACACCGTATAGATAATGCCTCCAAATCTTTAAGACAAAGACAACTGCTGCAAACTCAAGGTCATGAGTACGATAATTCTTCTCATGGGGCTTTAACTTTCTGGACGCGTAGGCTATGAGTCTACCATGCTACATGAGGA
Source organism: Capsicum pubescens (assembly GCA_030864215.1). Lineage (NCBI taxonomy): Eukaryota > Viridiplantae > Streptophyta > Magnoliopsida > Solanales > Solanaceae > Capsicum > Capsicum pubescens. The sequence goes on along the minus strand of CM061539.1, from coordinate 36,049,538 downwards.
CACAACCTAAACCTACTCTGGATGCATCATAATATACTACGAATCCATCAGAACCGTCAGGAAGTGCTAAAATTGGAGCTGAGGTGAGTCGATTCTTCAACTCCTAAAAACTCTTCTCGTAAGGTTCTAACCACTGAAACTTGACCTTCTTCTGAGTCAATCTATACATAAGATATGCAATAGAAGAAAATCCATCAACACCCCATGGGGATACACTAGGCCTGATGAATCCCTTATCTAAGAGATCCTTCAACTGATCTTTCAGTTCCTTAAGTTCTGCTGGTGCCATTCTATATGGAAGAATAGAAATAGGTTGCGTATCTGGGAGAAGGTCTATGGCGAAGTCTATTTCCTTTTTAGGAGGAATGCCTGGAAGATATTCGGGAAAGATACCTAAATATTCATTAACCACTGGGACTGATTCAAGACTGGGAGATTCGGAACTAGAATCCTTAACATGCACGAGATGATATACACACCCCTTAGAAATCATTTTTCTTACCCAAAGGTAGGAAACAAGCTGAACCTTGAAAGACAAAGTGCTACTCTTCCACTATAGGATGGGCCAATTCTAGAACTGAAACTGAACTATCCTATTTCTACAGTCGACTATGGCATAGCAGGAATGAAGCCAATCCATGTCGAGAATGACATCAAAATCAGTCATCTCTAACTCGAATAAATCTTCTGACATAAATTAGACTGAGAGACTGACTTGAGATTATGCTTACTAGCACGACATGAATACTGAAGAAAGGGAACTGTTCCAAAAACATCTCATAGCCTCCTGTACATAAATGTGGCGCACAACACACTCATGTACAAGACTCTACTAAATGTGGCTTTCATACTTCCTAGGTCTCTATTGAACCTTAGGATCTGATACCAAGTTTGTAAAACCCTAATTTTTTGAATCGTAATGCTACACGGTGCTCATGACACTGAGGGACCACAAGCTAACCCATAACTGATATTTGTACTTGTACACTGCATATATAACATAATAATGTGGAAAACATGAACATGTAGGCCATAAGGTTCAACTGAATAAAGAATCTATCAAAACAAAATATCCATATGGGTGAAAGATACCCAAAACTACTAAAAACGGAATCAAATATGAACATAAGTCTGAATACTAAATATAAAAGCCTATATGTGTTGTCTGAATAAGGAGTTGAAGGAACATGTCTTCAACTAACTTCGTAAAATGATAACTGGCTAAAATAATAATGAATAAAGCAAATCATATTGTCCTAGAATGGAGAGGACTCACTGAATCTCTACGACTGGGAATGCTACTGCTACTGCTGATCTGGAGCTCGTGTCTCTGAACCTATGGTGTAATATGAAAATAAAGCACCATAGCGCAAATGCATCAGTACAACTGGAGTACTGAGTATACGAGTGAGGTAGGATAATGCAAAGGGTTCACATTCATGAATAATTCTAATTGGCTGACTGATATAAACGTAAAAGTAAAAACATACATACATAGTAACTGAGATCGTGAGTACGTGGTAGAAAAATCTGTATGCTAATACATGACTGGAACTATAGTTATGACACATGAGCGACTGTGTCTGAGAGTCCTGAATCTGGTAGAACTCTCTGAGTCCCGTGCTGTAACTGAATTTGACTATATCTCACAGTCCTGGTATACTGATATCTGAAGAACTGTCTAAGTTCTTTTACTAAGACTAATACAGAAATTATGGGAGGTAATTTTTTAACCAACATGACCCATGTATACCATTATGGCTAAGCTGAGGTCCAATCTCTGCCCCGACTGTAGGGGTGTTAATACTTTGCGACTGGTAAGGACAGTTGTGAGTGACCCTTATCTGGCAGGTACTCAAAGTAAGAATGGTGGGAAACTTAAAATGACAGGTTAATCCACCTTATCAACCCTAATCTGACAGGCTAAGATGTGTCAATCTACGCTGGCTATGTAGTTTAGGAACACAAGGATGACTGTTAAAAATCACACCCTAAACTTGTAGGTAAGTCCTTATCCTTGGGTTCACTCGATACTAACTTCTACTCCCATCTGAAGAGACTAAACATGATTCAACTGACTCTACATGGACAGATTAACTGACTTTCGTTTACTGATGGAGTAGTACTATTATTTGAGCGTTAACTGAGATCATGAGATTTCTAAGGTTTCCTGATACACATGACTGACTGAGTTCTATAGATTATAGCTTGACTGAGATTATTGTGACAACATGACATGGCTTTAGGCACACAACTATTTTTTTTGGGTACAAATACCCCCAGCACTCGATAGAAGGAGACTGGCACACATGACATGACTTGATCACAAGATTTGAGTCCACAATTCAAAATATTATAAGTAGGGGATATCATATTTCATATAGTTATTCAACATCTAAAATATTATAGGGAATGCATGGATATATTTCGTGTACATATTGTATATCTCCATTATCTTACATTCTTCATACCACCACAATAGAAATACATGAAAAACATGGGATTCATATTAAAGTATAGAGCTAACATGGACTTGTCATTTAGATATCATAGAACCATAAAAACATGAATTTCTAGCATTTTAAGCATTTTATCAAACACCTTGCATGCATTCTTTAAGGTATAGGTGAGTTTCACACTTGCACCATATTAAACCACCTAAAGTTCATGGTTTTCAATTAACAAACATATATGTTCCATGAAAACACCTTTAGACATCACATTGAAACTTAAACAACAATCATCAACATGTACATACTCATATCGCCATAAAAAGTTTACAAATTATATTTAAAACATGGTTCTTGAGGTCTATGAATGGATTGGATCCATAGATGACCACTACACATACCTTAGAAAGGAAACCTTGATGATTTGCTGGAGAGTTCTTGAATTGGGAAACTTAATTCTCAATTATCTTGGAAAAAGGCTTGAATCTTGCTTTTGAGAGATGAGTTTGATGGAAACCCTAATCTTGTGGTTGTAAGCATAAGAGAGGGTTTTAGAGATGCTTAACTGGAGAAAAAATGGGAAAAATTATGTCTCTTTAGGGTTATAAGTCGTGGAAGGTGAAGTAAATGACCAAAATACCCTTATGAAATGAATTCCCAGTTGCTGTAAAATCATAGCTGACGATATTTGTGACAAGGCGTAAAAAAATATGACAAGCCGTCAAAAATGTCATCACACAGGAGATAGAATTGATGGTTTCTGCCTAAGCCTGACAACATTTATGATAAGGCGTCAAAAATATGATAGGCCATCAAAAATATCGTCACACAGAAGATGTATTCTACCTAAGGCTGATGACATTTTTGACAAGGCATCAAAAATGTTGTAAGCTACCACGAATGTCATTACTTGGGAGCTGGTTTCTTCCTAATGCTGATGACCTTCGTGATAGGGCATCACAAATATGGTAAGCTACTACGAATGTCATCACTTAGGAGCTGGTTTCTGCCTAAGGCTGACGACCTTTGTGATAGGGCATCACAAATATGGTAAGCTACCATGAATGTCGTCACTTATGAGCTGGTTTCTGCCTAAGGATGACGACCTTTGTGCTAGGGCATCACAAATGTGGTAAGCTACCAAAAATGTTGCACACTATTTCCATCCAGACATGCTGGAGTAAAATAGGAATAACTCTTTTCTCCAATAAAAGATTTAGGAGAAATTTGTATAGTTGGAAATATAATTCAATTATCTCTCTGTTGATAGGTCATGATCTTAAAAATTCCAAGTATAATATGAGATATGCTCGTTTGAAGTTGACTATACCAATATCCTTCTAAAGAATTCAATCAGGAAGGAATTGCTTGATTTGTCTGCTAGCTAGGAGTTATTTCAAGCCTTAATATACATCTAACCTACTCATAAAACTATAAAAGAACGATGATGTACTATGCTTGATCTTGGTACATGGCTCTGATATTTTTTTGGATTTTTTGGGGTATTACACCATAGTGAGATTTTCTCGTATCATTATAGCCTTTAATACTTTCTCGATAAGTGAGATTTTAATATGAGACAACAACATTGCTTAAGTTTCTTAATATTTATGATCTCCTTATTCTTTATCATCTTGGTAAAGCAAATATATTGTAGATGCCTTGAGCCAAAAGATGACTAGTATGGGGAGTCTAATTTATCTCTTGACTCAGGAGAAACCTTTTGACTTTGACGTTTAGTCTTTATCTAGAAAATTTGTTAGACTTGATATTTTCAAACCTAATCATATATTAGCCTTTGTTGATGCTAGATCTTCTTTGATGGATTATATTGAATCTCTTTGTTTAGGATAATTCATGTTAAGATTTTGAGTGGTGTGTCAATGGCATCATTTCTTGATTATTATGGTATTTTAGGAATTATTAGTTGTGTTTATATGTCGGGCTTTAGCGGATGGGTTAGACTGATCTTTGAAGAGGACCATTGTTCTAGATGTTCCATTCACCCATGAGCGGCAAAATGTGTTATGACCTAAAGGAACATTATTTCTTGGGTGGTATAAAGAAGAATATCATGGTGTACATTAATAAGTGTTTGAATTTTAAGTAGGTGAAGTATAAGCAACAATGATCGGGTGGTAGTATGTCGAGAATGTCCATTCTCAAGTAGAATTGGGAATGGATCACTATAGATTTCATAGCTAGCCTAAACCCGACCATGGGATTGTTTGACTCTTTTTGGGTAATTGTGGATCAACTGACCAAATTAGCGTATTTAATCAAGAGAATGCAAATTATAATGCAAAAAAGTTTTCTAAGATCAACATTAAGGAGATTGTTCGATTGCATAGTGTCCTTATTTTCACTGTATTTGATAAAGGTACTTGGTTCACCTAATGTTTTTAGAGTATGATTTAGAATGAGTAGGGTAGACAACTTGATTTTAGCACAACATTTATCCTCAGGATTAGTTTGAGAGGACAATTTAGGTGGTGGGGACATGCTTCAATCATGTGTCAAGGACTTTATTAGTCACTGGGACTAGTACTTGTCCCTAGAGTAGTTTGTCTATTACAACAATTATCATTCTATCATTCAAATAATGTCTTTTGAGGCTTTGTATGATAGAGTTGTAGATCACGATTAAATTATTTTACTCATTTTAAGTGAGGCCTTGAAATATGAATTTATTGAGGGAGTGATGGTTCATGTAAGACTGATCCAATAGAGGCTATTAGCTTCTCAGAGTAGGCAAAAAAGTTATGCAAACTGTTGTTCCAGAAGAGTATCATACTTGATTTAAGGTCAAGTTATGTTTAAGGTTTAACCCATAAATGGTGCGATGAGGTTTACATAGAAAATAAAGACTAGTTTGAGGTTCATTGGCCCTTTTGAGATTTTTGAAAAGTATGTCCATGTGGCATATAGACAAGTTTTTCCTCAATATTCTTTAGTTGTTCATCCCGTGTTTCACGTTTCCATGTTGAAGAGGTTCCATATAGATGATTACCATGTGATTTTATATGATTCCATTGTGTTAGAAACTAATTATTATTTGTTGAGGAGCCTATCATTATCCTAGGCAGGCAAAAATCAGTGAAGGTCCTGCGGAGACATTACCCTATTGAGGAGGCTTGTTGGGAAGTCGAGTTAGACATTTTTCATAGATACCCCGATCTATTAAATTCTATATGTATCTTATTTACATTTATTTCAAGGATTAATTAGTGTTTTAGTGATGGATAATATAACAACCTTGAATCTAAAAAAATATTTTTAATATGTTTTGACCAGTTTTCCAGTCCTTGTAGTTGTAACATGCTTGTTATGAAGCGTTACGGTGGATGGTGTGGTCCCTAATACATTAAGTAAGAATTTGGGAGATTTTAGGACAATGGGAGATTTTAAAAGCATGTAGTATGACTTCAATCATAATTCCATGTTTTGATTACTAGATGGTGATTCAGTCAGTTCTTTTAGATCCAAAATGAAAATTTAATGTTAACATTGGGGTTGGTTTGGGTTTGGAACCTTTATTTTACAATTCAGACCTTATTTTAAAAATTAGTGAATTCTAAATGAGGTCCAGGGGGATAATTTGTTGCAAATGACATCATTTAAAAAATCTGATGTTGTCGTTGAGTCTAGGACATCAAAAATATCAAAGAAGCATATGTTGTTTATTTTTTTTGGTTTCTCATAAGAATCCCGAGGGCTCGTTCGGATACATTTCCAACATGCCAAACCAAATTATGCAGCAACATTTTCTATTGCAATTCTCCTTCTATGAAAACATAGGCTTTAGGATGCAAAGGCAGAGAAGGATAATATCCTTCATCATAATCGCGTGAGGGGTTAGTCGCGATCGAGGAGAATAATTTGGACCCGATTGGGTGTGTCCATTATTGCGAATGTAACCAGGTTATCACAAATATAATTGTCCAAGTTATCAATCTTTGTGAATATGAAGGACTAAGTGCGAATGTGATGGCCAATTCTTTTAAAAAGTCAATACTGAACCTCACAATCTTGACGATTGGTCCTTGATCATGAGATATTGTTGATGGAACAACACAAATACACTTTTCCATGATTTATTTATAATGTTGGATCTTGGTTCTTCGGGTTAAAGAAATTTTGAGGCGTTTATATATTATATGTGCTTGGGTAAACTCCTAATTAATCTTCCCAATAAATTCCATTGATTATATCTTCAAAATATCTTTCTTTCTCTATGTCAAAATGGATTTTTAGGTTTTGGCAGGTAATGCTTAAAAATGATTTTCTTTGATAAGAGTTTCATTTTTAAGTCATATTTTATGGATTTTCAACTATAGGCTCCTATTATCTAGGGAAACATATTTCAAAAATAAATTTTCAATTTTTCCCCATTCATTTTTAAACCCATTTTTTGAATCCATTTTTGACCCATCTTAAATATTCTTGATTTGGGTATCTTTAACTTTATCTTAATACATAGTTTATAAATTTGATAATTTTATCCAATTCTGAGACCGTTCAAAAGGAAAAGGTTTCATGTTGAAGATTCTAGCCTTGATATCCGACAGTTCGAGGCAAATTAAGGATTAACTTTCTTCAGATAGAAGGGTTGGTTAACGTACATGTGAATCAAGATACGAGATGCATAATTAACCATGGAAAATCATATTTATTATTAATTTTATTTTATTCCATTGTGTGGCATATATGTATATTGTTATTTATTTTAGATACCATTTATTGCAGGCTGTCTGTGGGGTGCTTTATTTGACATCAAAGGTCATTCTTGTGCATTATATATCTTTGTCATTATTTATATACCCAAGAGAGGGGTTTGAAATGATATTATTGATGTATTAAATGACTAGTTAGTCCAGTCGAGCTGAGTAAGTGTTGATAGCATGAATTATTGTTGTGTTAATTCTAAGATGACTTACACTTGCATTAAATTTATTATCATCTTAATATTTGTTGGTTGTGAGCATGACATCCTCTTTTTATATATGCACATCCATGAGATACTGGTAGAAATAATAAACTCTGATTTTGAAAGTAAATGCAGTACTTTATAAAACCCTCAATTTGAGAACAATAGCCGAAGAGGTGAGTGAGACATATTATTTAACCTTGATCTATGGACTCTTTTTTGAGATGTGAAATAAAATATTAGTAAGTATAAGGGTAGAGAATATCCCATGGTTCCTGCATGATGAACTAAGGAGTAGAAGGTTTATATGTAAGTCCCACGATCATCACATCAAATACATTGAATTGCATATAAATCTTTTGTGTTCCTTTTAAGTACCATTGAAATGTATTAGTTTCCTTATTTATATTGACTATGTAGATACCCCTTTTATTGCATAGTATATAACTGTTAATGGAAATGTTTTGAGCTACCATTTGGGAACTTATTTTGTTTGCAGGTGACGTTCTTATAGTATCGTTTACTCGTATTTGTTTTCTAGTTTAATTAGTCAAACTATGAGACCTATTGAGTACAAGTAGATCATACTCACCAATACTAATCCATTTTGGTGCAAATCCTAGATCTAGTACGAGACGCACAATTAATTTTGAGTTTTCAAAGTTGATTATAGAGGTACTGATGCTCTCTAGAGTTTACGAAAGATTCCAAACTCTTTATCCTAGTTGTATTATACAATTTTTAGACAGACTCATGTATCTTTCTATGTCCTAAATTGTATTTTGATACCTATTTATATATTTTTGTTGTTCTTCTTATTTACATATGTCTGACTTTATTCTATAAGTCTCATACTATTTAGGTTTATTTATTATTAATGATTTTCCTTTATCGCGTGGGATTTGGCTTACTTACTAAGGCTGGTCTAAGTTAGGTGTCATCATTATCTAAAATTTAGGGTTGTGACACATATGAAGGTAACTTAAGCTATAATTTATGGTATTCAAAACCAATATGATATCATCAGGGTACATAAAGGCATTAACCCGATGTATTACCCACATTGTGCTATTAAACTTTAATCTATCATCTTGCCCTCAATTAATAACACAATAGATCAAATTATATGACACCCCCATCGTTTAAAAATTGAAACTGTACCTTTTTAAGAAAAAAATGATATTGAAGGACTTCAATATATCACGATAACTCACAAAGTAACAACAATTTTATGTCCAAAATTTAGTACCATAACAAAAAAGTAAGATATAAGACTTTAATACTTGAGAGAAGTATATGACTTATTAATGTGAATGTTCAGATTTATACAAGAGAGCAAATAACAATTAAAAAATTAAAATAATAATGAATTATGATCTTCTCCTAATTAGAGTAGAAACAAAATGACATATGGAGATACAAATATATGGAAGATAAATCAAAATATCATAGTATCAATCAAGAGATTTGTCACGACCCAATTTCTTAGGTCATAATGGCTCCTAATCATAACCCACCAGTAGATTAGTCAACCTATTGTCCAGAACAACTACTAACACAATATAAATAAAATGAAAGAAATAATATAATGAATTTAAATAAAAGAACAATACAGAATACAACCCCAAGACCTGGTAATGATAGTACATGATCTTCTAATAAAATAGTAGTATAAAGTAAAATACGTAGAAAATATAAGTACAAGCCACCACTCACTCAAAATCTCTGATCCAAGATGCACTGCATGATGCACAACTCAATAGTGTGAACTCTTAGTGTGATAGGCAGTCTGCTGAAGTGTCGTATGAGTACCACACACGTTGTACATAGTAGGCATCAACCAACTGAGCTCAGAAGATAATCACATCATAAATAATATGTAAAGTAGAAATGTAACTACAAATGATTAGACAAGAAATTACACACGATAAAGCTTGTGTGCAATAAAGGTAAACAAGTCTATTATATTAGTAATTAGAGTCTAAAGTGTAATACCATATATCACTCATAAATATACAAATAAAGAGTGAAAGAAAGTTATATAATATTATATAAGGCCAAGAACACTTACACGATATTAAAAGACAAGGAAGAGAGGGTTATATATATATATACACTAAAAGTAAGAACATAATGTAACTAACGTAATTACTCAATGCATCCTAACAAAGTAGGAAAGGTAGTGCTGGAATAATTAGGGTCCCAAACCATAATGGCAAGCCATGATATAACTATCAATAAAGTAATATATCACAAAAGCAGTTGGATCAAAACCATAGAGAAAACTTTGGGTAATAGTCCATAATCAACCAGCTATGAACTAACTATAATATCAAAAATAAAGTAACTAACCATAACGGAAAAACAATAACTAACTGGGTCCCTATAAGACCAGAAGGTTCAATCAACACTCAAAAACAAATAATCATAAATTATACCTATACAATCCCCTCATAAGACCGATAAATATAAGTAACAAATAATTATACTGGTGATAGGCAATGCATATGAATGAATGATTATACTGAAATCAATAGCAAACCATGTCCAACCAGAGTGCCATAATGTAACAAGCATATAAACTTTCATTATCTTAGTAACTCATAAAGACAATACCTATGATGACCACTTTACTCTAGAACTATGACTCATAGATTAATGGACCCCTAGAGGTTTTTGGAATATTTGTATACATTGTCTGGTCCCAATGCAAGACTTTCAATAATCATCATCATCAATAAAATTCATCCAGTACGCGAGAGATGTATATATAATTAGTGCATGGACTTGAACTATTACTAAAAGAATGTAAGTCTTAGATCTATTGCTCGATATCAACTCAGGGACTCAATCAACAAAATAAAGTAGAAATGGTTAAAATCTCTCTTGATTAAATAATAGTGGTATGATAGTCGATAAAAAAAAGAACAACATCAATGTCAATCTAATTTCCAAAACATAATCTTTAGTTTCAAAAAATTGTAAATCATGAAATACGGTGGTATGATTCCCCTTCTAAAAGAATTTATTTTAAAAGTGAAAAATAGAAATAAATTCCTTTTTAGAAAATAATAGTAAAATCATAGTTTTGGTTTGAATCATAGCACTAAGTGAGCATGAATGCACCAAAAAATATGCATGCCACAATCAATATAAAAAAATTTAACATTAATAGACTAAGCATCCATAAACTATAATCATGCCTTTTTCAAAGGAAGAATACTCACTTGGAGTCCAACTGGTGTCGTAACTACAACCTCGTGCCCAACAATACATTAATAGAATAATAATACTGCTATTATCCAAGAAACTATGATGCAAGTCAATATTTCAAATAGTACTTTTATACTAAAGAATCCTTAATATCGAACTATGGTTAACATGCTTATAATATAGGGTTAGAGGATTCTATAACCATCAAAAGTATTTCAAACTAAAGGTTGGGTCACCTTTCTATCCCTAAACTCTCTAATTATGCTAATCCATGATAAACTATTAATAACTATGTTCTATCATCCTCAACTTGCATTTAATCTATACTATGCACCATCTCATAGAAAAAAGTAGATTAAAACCTACCTCAATGATTAATTGAAATTCTTGTGTCATCCAAAAATCCTTCATCTTTGGTCCACGATATTGAAACGTCATCATACAATCAAAATAATAATCTACACTTTAATAAGAGTAAAATGAGACCCATATTGCTATAAAAAATTTTGGGCCAAGAATAGGCTCGTGGAGCCTACAAATAAAACCCAAAATTGAAATTTTCATGACGCCCTCAAAAGACAAGAAATATGATATTAAGATTTTAGAATCAATGGATCATAAATCGGTGACTAAATCAGCCCTAAAAGTCTAGGGATCTTTAAACCTAAATTATAACAATTTACAGTTAAAAGGGATGGAATTTAATAGGAAAAATAATGGGAAATGACAAGGGGTATTGGGCTAAACATACCTTAGCTTCAATAGATAATTTCCAACAAATTTCCATGTCACATGGAGTCAAAAAAGTAGGATAAGGGTTAACAAATGAGGGATAAAATGGGTGAAGAAGGGGATTTATCCCAATTACTTTTTGCTAAAGCAACCAAAACCAATATTATCTAGAATATAATAAGTCTATTGAAGCCTTGGAACATGACAAAGTGAATCCCTAGAATAAAACCAATATTCTGGAGCTATGTAATACCCTTGCTTTTTCTTAGCTTGAAAATCATCTCAAGGATGTTAGAACTTTCTTTGAAATAAGAATTCATTCTTATACACATGATATTACCATAATTTTCACTTATTATCATGTGGGAAATTGAATAAGATTTCCATTGATATATAATTTGCCCAAATCCGACACTCAGGCGAAAAGTTAGAGCCTTTTTAGTGAGATAGTGTTTGACCTGAGCCTTCAGCGCGTTGCGGAGATAGCTCAAATGGCAATTGTCAAATTCCAATGTTTCTCCACATCATTGGTGCATCGGGACAAACTTCCAGGTTGTATAGAAGGTGGAAACTCTATATCACTGCATCGCGCCACCGTGTAAGTTTCCCATTTGTTAATTTTCAGTGACACGGTGCGATAACACCGCGTCGCGCCAAGGGCCCAATTCAGGAAATTTTACTGTAAATTAAATTATGTGTCCAGGGTTAAAAGGGTTAATTTCCCCCCTCCCTCTTTAATAAGTTTCCAAACACGGGGTTTAGCCCTTATTCATCTAAAATATTGATGTTTTTTTCAAATACACTCAAGAACTCAAGCTAGGGTTTTCATAGAAGGTCCAATTTTAAGAAGGTTTCACTATCAATCATCACAAAATCATGATATAAGGTATGCATAGTGTTCATTCATAGTCTCCATTCGTCCATAAAGACTAATAATCCTTTTTAATTACAAGTTATGGATTTTCTTAATGTTTTCATGCTTTGTATGTTCTATTTCAAGTTGATAAATGAGGAATTGATTTCTATTCCATGATTTGATGATAAATTCCATGTGGGTTGATTAGTATATATATATATTTATGAAATCTCATGACTAAAACCTTGTATGATGGAATTGGAATTGAAGCATGATGTTTAATTGTTGTATAATGTGTTTTACATGTACTATGCCTACAATATGTTTGATTAAAAGATTAGATGAAGGAAAATAGTCTAATTAGCATGATAGCATGAAATCCCCATGTATGTATATTTTTATTACTATTACATATTTGATGAAAGTCTCCTATGAATGTAGTATGTATTATGATGTTAGTCAAGTAAATCATGTTATGTCAGTTTCCTTCTATCGTGTCCTGGGGGTACTTGTACCCGAAATATTAGCTGTGTACCTAGAGGATGTCATGTTTTTCACAATACTCTCAGTCAATCTATGAACTCTTAGACTTCATATGGTCTGATGACTCATGAAAAATCTCCATGATCACATGACTCAATTAGTTGTAAGATATCAGTAGTATTTCGTCAGCCACAAAAATTCAGTAACTCAGTCCATGTTCATTTGAGTTCAATAAATCATGTTTACTTTCCATTCAAACTTGAGTAGGGACTAGCACCGAGTGAACCAAAGGATGGGGACTCACCTGTTATACGAGGGTGTGATTCCTAGAAGTAATCCTTGCGTTCCAAAACTATGTAGCCATCATAGGATGAGACTTCGTATCCTGCTATATGAGGGTAGATGTGATGGCATAACCTATTATGTGAGGTTTCCAACCATTCTCGCTATAGTTACCTATTATATGAGGGTTACTCATATGTTTTCCTTACCAGTGGCGCGGTATTCACACCCATCCAATCAGGGCATACATTAGACCCCAGCTCAGCTATTATTGCACATTTAGGGAATGTCGGTAAGATACTACTTCCCGTAGTTTCATGTTATAGTATTAGTAGTGTCAGATACAGTCAATAAGTCTCAATAATAGAAATCTGATAGTTTTTCAGATTTTAGGACTGTCAGATATAGTCAACTCAGACATAGTACGGAACTCAGATAGTTCCATTAGATTTAGGACTATCAGACACAGTCACCCATGTTATCAGTTATATTCAGATACAGTCCTTCATGTTATCAATCATAAAAGTTACTAGCATGTCACATTATCAGTATACAGACTCAAAAATCATGAAATTACATTGTCCGTTACAGTTACATATTTATGCATGTATTCTCACATTTATGTTAGACAGTCAGTTAGAATTATTCATGCATCTGAACCATTGCATATATCCTACCTCACTTGTATACTTAGTACATATGTACTGATGCATTTGCGCTATGGTGCTTTCTTTTTATGTTACACCATAGGTTCAGAGACACGAGTTCCAGATCAGTAGTAGATTCCAGATTCAGCAGTCAGAGTAAAAGTGAGTCCTCATTCTTCAAGGACATAATGATTTTCTAGTATCTCATATATTAGCTTATTAATTGGAGTTAGTTGGGGACATGTCCCATCAACTCCTTATTCAGATTCTTCAGACTGTAGAGGCTTTCAGACTAGATGCAAACTAGATACATACTATCATGTTTTAGACTTCAGTTTTATTTTTGGTATTCTATTACCCCACACAGATGTTACGTTATTCAGTTATGTTCATGATCTAACATTATGGCCTTTAAGTGCATATTTCTATATTATTATGTTATCTTATGTAGTAAACAGGTACAAATATTATTCATGGATTAGCTTATGGTCTGTCGTGGTCGTGAGCACCATATAGCATTCCGGTTCAGCAAATTGGGTTGTTACAAACTTGGTATCAGAGACTAAGGTTCAATAGAGTCCTAGGAAGTCTGCAAGATACATCTAGTAGAGTCTTGTATATGGGTGTGTTACCCCCTAAATTTAGGTGAAAGAGTCTATGAGATGTTTAAGAATAGTTTTCCTTCTTTTAGTATTAATGTCGTGCTAGTGATCATAATCACAAGTTGGTTTCTCAGTCTAATCTATTTCTCCCTTTCTTCTACATAAAATGCCTCCTAAAAGAAAAAATGAAAATCAGTCAACCCCTCATCCCGAAGAACCTTTGGGAGACCATGTTTCTTATGCAGAGTTCAGGACCGTTCTTGCTCAATCAGTCGCTACTCATAATAATTGTCCAACAGTTGTTTCGACCAACCCAGTGGGCAACTTAACTGTAGCGAGGATTCGATACTTCACCTAAATGAATCCTCTAACCTTCCTCGGGTCTAAGGTAGATAAAAACCCTCAGGAATACTTTGATCAAGTTCAAAAAATGACAGATGCCATGGGGTTGACTACTGTTGAGAGTGATGAGCTAGCTGCTTACCAGTTGCAGGTAGTGGCTTATGCTTGGTTCAAAAAGTGGAAGTCTGATAGATCAGATGATGCAGGTCCTACAGAGTGGGAGGAGTTTGTCACTGTATTCTTAGACAAATTCTTTCCCCAAAAGCTTAGAGAAGATAAGGTGCTAGAGTTCATCTACCTCAGGCAAGGCAATATGATAGTGAAAGAGTATTTTTTTAAGTTTACTCAATTAGCCAGGTATTCCCCTCATGAGGTTGCAAACAGTAGATCCATGTGAGTAAGTTCACTTTAAGGGTGAACGACAGCGTGGCTAATGAGTGCAGATCTGCCATGATAAATAGTGACATGACCTTAGGTAGACTTATGACCCATGCTCATGATATAGAAGAGCAGAAAATGAAGTAGAGGGAAAAGCAGAATAAGAGAGCGAAGACAGGTAGTTTCAACTTCACTCAGCCTAAATCAGAAGGAGGAAACTGTTCTCAGTTTCATCCTAAGTCATCAGTTCCATCTCCCTCTAAAGCCAGTGCTCCAGTTCCTAAGTTTAGAGAGGGTAACAAAGATATAGTGCAAGGATCTAAGACCTAGGGCAGTGTTATCTGTGCCCTAACCTATCCTCTTTGCCAAACTTTTGGTAAGCACCATCATGGTGTATGTAGAGTAGGTAGTGGCATTTGTTTTGGTTGTGGAAAGACAGGTCATAGAGTTGGAGACTGTTCACAGTCAGGTCCTCTGGATCAATAGAATTGCTCTTCAGCTCAGTCTGGTCGCCTAAATAAGAAAGGTTCCACATCCAGTGCTACTAGCAAGCAACACCTAAATTGTCTCTATGCTATTCAGACTCGACAAGATCAGGAAAATTATCCTAATGTAGTTACTGGTACGTTACAGATCTTTCATGTGCATGTTTATGCTTTGCTAGATCCAGTATCTTCTTCGTCTTTTGTTACTTCTTATATAGAAGTGGATTTCAGAATCAGTCCAAAAATTCTAGCAGATCCCTTTTTCAGAAGCTACCATGGTAGGTAAAACCATCATAGCTCAACGGGTATACATGAACTGCCCGATTATGATATTTCAGAAAGTCAAATCAGTAGATTTAGTCGAGTTAGAGATGACTAATTTTGATATCATTCTCGACATGGATTGGCTTCATTCCTACTATGCCATAGTTGACTGCAGAAATATAATAGTTCAATTTTAGTTCCCAAATGAACCCATCCTAGAGTGGAAGGGTAGTGTATCCGCTTTCAGGGGTCAACTTGTTTCCTACCTTCGGGCAAGGAAAATGATATCTAAGGAGTGAGTTTATTATCTAGTTCATGTTAAAGATTCCAGTTTTGAGGCTCCCAGTCTCGAATCAGTCCTAGTAGTGAATGAATATTCAGATGTCTTTCCCGAAGATCTTCCAAAAGTTCCCCCCGAAAGGGAAATAGACTTCAGTATTGATCTTCTTTCAGACACTCATCCTATCTCTATTTCTCCATACAGAATGGCACAAGCCAAACTCAAGGAACTAAAAGAATAGTTGAAGGATCTCTTAGATATGGGATTCATTAGACCCAACATTACCCCGTGGGGTGCACTCGTCTTATTCGTGCGCAAGAAAGATAGTTCTCTCAGAATGTGTATAGATTACCAATAACTCAATAAGGTTACTGTCAAGAACAAGTATCCTCTTCCCAGAATCGATGACTTGTTTGACCAACTTTATGGTGCAAGTTGTTTCTTTAGAGAATGTGACATCCCGAAAATAGCTTTCGGTACGTGGTATGGTCACTTCGAATTTGTAGTCATGTCATTTGGTCTTACCAACGCCCCAACCACTTTCATGGACTTGATGAACCGCGTGTTCAATCATTACTTGGACATGTTCTTTATAGTCTTCATAGATGATATTCTGGTCTATTCCTGCACTAAGAGCGATCATGCAGACCATCTCAGAACAGTACTTCAGACACTCAGAGATCATTAGTTATTCTTCAAATTCAGTAAGTTCTTATTTTGGAGAAGATTCATAGCATTCCTTGGTCATATAATTTCTGATGGTGGCATTAGAGTATATCCTCAAAAGACCGAAGCAGTAAGAAACTGGCCTCGCCTTGTTTCTCTATCAGATATCAGGAGTTTCTTGTGTTTGGCTGTCTATGAAAGATGGTTTGTTAAGGGATTTTATTTTATTGAATCTCCTATGTCTAGATTGACTCAGAAGAAGGTCAAGTTTAAGTGGTCAGATTCATGCGAGAAGTGTTTTCAGTAATTGAAGACTCGACTCACCTCAGCTCCAGTTCTAGCTCTTCCAGATGGTTTAGACGTTTTTGTAATTTATTATGATGAATTTAGTATGGGTTTAGGTTGTGTCCTCATGCAACATGGTAAGGTCATAGCCCATACCTCCAGACATCTTAATCCCCATGAGAAGAATTATCCTACTCATGATCTTTAATTAGCAGCCGTAGTATTTTCCTTGAAGATTTGGAGGCATTATTTATACGGTGTTCATGTAGACATCTTCACAGATCATAAGATCCTTCAGTATTTATTTTCTTAAAAAGATCTCAATCTTTATCAGAGAAGGTGGTTAGAGCTCTTAAAATATTATGACATGAGTGTCCTCTATTATCCGGGCAAGGCCAACGTAGTGGACGACGCTCTTAGTAGACTATCCATGTGTTGTATTTCTCATGTTGATAACATAAGAAAAAGTTAGCCCAGGAAGTCCACCATCTTACTAGACTAGACGTTCGCTTAGTCGACTCTTAAGAGGGCGGTGTATGTGTTTAGAGTAATTCAAAATCATCTCTAGTTTCCGAGGTGAAAGAAAAGCAAGATAAGGATCCAAGCCTTGTCAAGCTAAAAGAGTCAATTCAGAATCAGAAAATAAAGGTTTTCTCCCTTGGGGGAGATGGTGTTCTTCATTGTCAGGGTGATTTTTGTGTTCCAGACGTAGATGACATAAGGCAGCAAATTCTTACAAAAGTACATGGTGCGCGCTACTCTATTCATCCAGGGACCACGAAGATGTACCGCGACTTGCGGAAAATCTATTGGTGGAGTGGGATGAAAAGAGACGTTGCAGAGTTTATGGCTAAGTTCTCTACATGTCAGTAAGTTAAGATAAAGCATCAGAAACCTAGTGGTCCTATACAGGAGTTCAGTATTCCTACTTAGAAGTGGGAAGTTGTGAACATGGACTTCGTGATGGGTTTACCTCGAACTCGTCATTAGCATAATTTAGTCTAGGTCATTGTAGACATAATGACCAAATCAGAACTTTTCCTTCCAGTTCATACCTCTTATTCAGCTGAGGATTATGCCAAGCTCTACATTAAGGAGCTAGTCAGATTGCATGGTTTCCATTGACTATTATCTCAAACAGAGGTACACAGTTCAGCTCTGATTTATGGAAAACATTCCAAAAGGGTCTTGGTACCCAAGTCCATCTTAGTACAACCTTTTATCCTCAGACAGATAGTCAAGCAGAAAGGACAATGCAAACTTTGGAAGATATGCTAAGGGCATGTGTAATTAATTTCAAGGGTAGTTAGGATGACCACTTGCCTTTGATTGAATTTGTATCTATATATAATTCGATTAAATCCGACACCCAGGCAAAACGTTAGAGCCTTTTTACTGAGATAGTATTTGACCTGAGCCTTCAGTGCATCACAAAGATATCTCAAATGGCAATTGTCAAATTCCAGTGTTGCTCCATGATACTGGCGCATCGCGCTAAACTTCCAGATCGTAGATAAGGTGGTAACGCGATAGATCAACGTCATTCCACCGTGCATTTTCCCATTTGTCAATTTCTAGTGATACAACATGAGAATGTCGCGTCGCGCCAAAGGCCCAATTCAGGAAATTTTACTGAAAATTAAATTACGTATCCAGGGCTAAAAGGGTCAATTTTCCCCCTATATAAGCATCCAAACATGAGATTTAGCCCTTATTTATCCAAAATACTGATGTTTTTCTCAAATACTCTCAAGAACTCAAGCTAGGGTTTTCATAGAAGGTCAAATTTCAAGAAGATTTCACCATCAATATTTACGAAATCACGATCTAAGGTATTCATAGTGTTCATTTATGGACTCCTTTCGTCCTTGAAGTCGAAGAATTCTTTTTAACTACAAGTTATAGATTTTCTTCATGTTTTTAGGCTTTGTATGTTCTCTTTCATATTGATAAATGAGGAATTGATTTCTATTCCATGATTTGAAAATAAGTTCCATGTAGGTTGATTATTATAGATAAGGATTTATGAAATCTCATGACTAAAACCTTGTATGATTGAATTGGAATTGAAGCATGATGTTTAATTGTTGTGTAATATGCTTTACATGTACTATGCCTACAATATGTTTGATTAAATGTCTAGATGATACAAAATTACCTATGTATGTAGTATGTATTATTATGTTAGTCAAGTCTTCAAGTAAATCATGCTATGTTAGTTTCCTTCTATAGAGTCCTGGGGTACTTGTACCCAAAATATTTGTTGTGTTCCTAGGCCCATGTTATATTTTACACAATACTCTCAGTCAAGCTATGAACTCTTAGACTTCAGATAGTCTTATGACTCAGGAAAAATCTCCATGATCTTATGACTCAGTCAGTTGTCAGATATTAGTAGTATTCCATCAGCCACGGAAATTCAGTAACTCAGTCCATGGTAAGGTCAGTTCAGTAATTCATGTTCAGTGTCGATTCAGATAGGAGTAAGTACTAGCACCGAGTGAATCCAAGGATGGGGACTCCTATTATCCGAGGGTGTGATTCCTAGAAGAAATCCTTGTGTTCCAGAACAATGTAGTAGGAATAGGTTGACACATCATAGCCTACTATATGAGGGTAGATGAGGTGGCTTAACATGTTATTTGAGGGTACCCACCATTCACGCTAGAGTTACCTATTATATGAGGGTTACACACATGTTGTCCTTATCAGTGGCACGGTATTGAAACCCTTCCAATCAGGGAAAAAATTGGAATGCAACTCAGTTATTATGACACATTTGGGGCATGTTGGTTAGATACTACATCCCACAAATTCATGTTACAGAATCAAGACTGTCAAATACAATCAATCAATATCATTAATAGAACTAAGATGGTTTTTCAGATTTTAAAACTGTCAGAAATAGTCAACTCAGACATAGTACAAAACTCAAATAGTTCCATCAGTTTCAGGACTGTCAAACATAGTCACCTATGTTATCAGTTATATTCAAATACCATTCCTTCATGTTATCAGTCATATCAGTTACTAGCATATCAAGTTATCAGTATACAAAATCAGAAATCACAAAATTATGTTGTCAATTACAGTTACGTATTGATGCATGTATTCTCAAGTTTATGTTAGTCAGTCAGTTAGTATTATTCATGCATTTGAACTATTTCATATAGCCTACCTCACATGTATACTCAGTACATATGTACTGATGTATTTTCCCTATGGTGCTTTCTTTTTATGTTATAACCTTGGTTCAGAGACACAAATTCCAGATCAGCAGTAGATTCCAAATTTAGCAGTCAGATTAGAAGTGAGTCCTCATCCTTCAAGGATATAATGATTTTCTAGTATCTCATTTATTAGCTTATTAGTCTGAGTTAGTTGGGGACATGTCCCATCAACTCCTTATTCAGATTCTTTAGACTATAGAGGCTTTCTGACTAGATGAAGACTAGATATAGACTATCATATTTTAGAATTCAATTTTGTTTTGGGGATTCTATTACCTCACACAGATGTTACGTTATTCAGTTACGTTCATGATCGAACCTGATGGCCTTTTAGTGAATATTTCCGCATTTTTATTTTATCATATGTAGTATACAGGTTTAAATATTAGTAATGGATTAGCTTACGGTCCTTCTGGGTCATGAGCACCGTGTAGCATTTTGGTTTAGTAAATTGGGTCGTTTCAAAATTGGATTCTGAGCCTAAGGTTCGATAGAGTCATAGGAAGTCTGCAAGCCACATTTAGTAGGGTCTTGTACATAGGTGTGTTGCGTGCCATATTTATGTGCAAGAGGCTATGCGATGTTTAAGAATAGTTTCCCTTCTTTTAGTATTCATGTATTCTAGTGAGCATAATCACAAGCCAGTCTCTCAGTCTAATCTGTTTCTCCCTTTCTTCTACAGAACATGCCTCCTAAAAGAAGAAATGGAAATCAGTCAGCCCCTCATCCTGAAGAACCTTTGGGCGATCATGTTTCTCATGCGAAGTTTAGGACCGTATTTACCACTCTTGCTCAATCAGTAGCTGCTCATAATGGATGGCCAACAGTTATTCCATCCAACCCAGTGGACAACTCATCTGCAACGAGGATTCGGGACATCACCCAAAAGAATCCTCTAACCTTCCTTGAATTCTTAAATCAAGTTCAAAAAGTGGAGGACATGGGGGAGACTACTGTTTCGAGTGCTGAGTTAGCTGCATACCTATTGCAGGATATGGCTCATGCTTGGTTCAAATAGTGGAAGTTTGAAAGATCAGATGAAGCATGTCCTATAGAGTGGGAGGAGTTTGTCACTGCATTCTTAGATAGATTCTTTCCCCAGGAGCTTAGAGAAGATAAGGTGCGAGAGTTCATCAACCTCAGGTAGGGAAATATGACAGTGAAAGAGTATTTTTTTAAGTTTACATAATTAGCTAGGTATGCCCCTCATGTGATTGCAGATAGTAGATCCAAGATGAGTAATTTTGCTTCAGGGGTGAACGATAGCGTTATTAATGAGGGCAGTTCCACCATGATGAACAGTGACATGACCTTAGCTAGACTTATGACCCATGCTCAACAGATTGAAGAGAAAAAAATTAAGCAGAGGGCATCATAGAATAAGATAGCGAAGACAGGTAGTTTTAACTTTGCTCAGCTTAAATCAGAATAAGGAAACTGTTCTCAGTTTTGTCCTAGGTCATTAGTTCTATATCCCTCCATAACCAGTTCTCCAGTTCCTAAGTTTAGAGAGGATAACAGAGATAGAGCGCCAGGCTCTAAGACCTAGGGCAGTGTTAGTCGTGCATGCACCTATCTTCTTTGCTAGACTAACGATAAACAATATCAGGGTGTATGTAGAGCAGGTACTGGCATTTGTTTTAGTTGTGTCAAGCCAGTCCATAAAGTTAGAAACTGTCCAAAGCTAGGTCCTCAGGATCAACAGAATCACTCTGCATCTCAGTCTAGTCCCCTAAATCAGCAGGGTGCCACTTACAGTGATACTAGCGGGCAATGCCCAAATCGTCTTTATGCTCTTCTGAATCGAAAAGATTAGGAATATTCTCTTGATGTAGTTACTGGTACGTTACAGATTTTTCATGTCCATGTTTATTCTTTGCTAGATCTAGTAGATTCTTTGTCCTTCGTTATTCCTTATATAGTAGTTGATTTTGGAATCAGTCCCAAAATTTTAGCAGAGCCCTTTTGAGTATCTACCCCAGTGGGTAAAACCATCATAGCTCGGTGGGTATATAGGAATTGCCCGGTTATGATATTTTAAAAAGTCACGTCAGTAGATTTAGTCGAGTTAGAGATGACTAATTTTGATGTTATTCTTGGCATGGATTGACTTCATTCCTGATATTCCACAGTTTACTGCCGAAACGGAATAGTTCAGTTTTAGTTCCCATATAAACTCGTCATAGAGTGGAAGTGTAGTGTATCCATTTTCAGGAGTCAACTTGTTTCCTACCTTTGGGAAAGGAAAATGATATCTAAGGGATGTGTTTATCATCTATTTCATGTTAGAGATTCCAGTTCTAAGGATCCAAGTCTCGAATCAGTCCCAGTAGTGAATAAATATTCAGATGTCTTTCCCGAAGATCTTCCAGGAATTCTTTCCAAAAGGGAAATAGACTTCAGTATTGATCTTCTTTCAGAAACTTTAGCCTATCTTTAATCCACCGTATAGAATTGCACCATTATAACTCAAGGAACTGAAAGAATAGTTTAAGGATCTCTTATATAAGGGATTTATCAGATCCAACATTTCCCCGTGGGGCGCACCAGAGTTTTTCATGCGTAAGAAATATGGTTCTCTTAGAATATGTATAGATTACCGTCAACTCAGTAATGTTACGATCAAGAACAAGTATCCGCTTCCCAGATTTGATGACTTGTTTGACCAACTTTAGGGTGCTAGTTATTTCTCTTAAATAGACCACAGTTCATATTATCATCAGCTTAGAGTTATAGAATGTGAGATCCCGATGCAGTTTTCCGTACGCGGTATAGTCACTTGGAATTTCCAGTGATGTCATTTGGTTTTACCAAATACCCATACGCTTTCATGGACATGATGATTGCGTGTTCAAGCTGTACTTGGACATGTTCGTCAAAGTCTTCATAGATGACATTCTAGTCTATTCCCGCACTGAGCACGATCATGCAGACCATCTCAGAAAAGTTCTTCATACTCTTAGAGATCAGCAGTTACTCTCCAAATTTAGTAAGTGAAAATTTTGGATAAGATCCATCGAATTCCTTTTCCATATTATTTCTGGTGGTGGCATTAGAGTAGATCCTCAAAAGGCCGAAGTAGTAAGAAACTGGACACACTCTTTTCTCCATCAGATATCAGGAGTTTTTTTGGTTTGGTTGGCTATTACAGAAGGTTTGTTGTGGTATTTTCTTATATTTCATCTCTTATGTCCATATTGACTCAGAGGAAGGTAAAGTTTCAGTGGTCAGATTCATGCGAGAATATTTTTCAGGAATTAAAGAGTCGACTCACCTTAGCTCCAGTTCTAGCTCTTCTAGATGGTTCAGAAGGTTTTGTAGTTTATTATGATTCATCTAGAGTGGGTTTTAGGTTGTGTCCTCATGAATCATGGTAAGGTCATAGCCTAACCCTCTAGACAGCTTAAACCCCATAAGAAGAATTATCCTACTCGTAATCTTGAATTAGTAGCCGTAGTATTTGCCTTGAATATTTGGAGGCATTATTTATACAGTGTTCATGTAGACGTATTCACAGATCTTAAGAGCCTTCAGTATGTCTTTTCTCAAAAAGATCTCAGTCTTCTTCAGAAAAGGTGTTTAGAGCTCTTAAAAGATTATGACATGAGTATCCCTTATCATCCGGGCTTCAGGAGAAAACCATCATATCCTCTTCACAGATGCTCTCAGTAGACTGTTCATGGGTAGTATTTCTTATGTTGATGATAGTAAGAAGAATTTAGCCTACGAAGTCCACCAGCTTTCTAGACTAGGCGTTTGCTTAGTCGACTATTCATAGAGCGGTGTATGTGTTCAGAGTAGTTCAAAATCATCTCTTGTTTTTGAGGTGAAAGAAAACCAAGATAAGGATCCAAGCCTTGTCAAGCTAAACGAGTCAGTTCAGAATCAGAAAATAGAGGTTTTCTCCCAAGGGGGAGATGATGTTCTTTGTTGTCAGGGTCGTCTTTGTGTTCCAAACGTAGATGACATAAGGCAGCAAATTCTTGTTAAAGCGCATGGTGCACATTACTCTATTCATCCAGGTGCCACTAAGATGTTCCACGACTTGCAAGAAATCTATTGGTGGAGTGGGAAGAAAAGAGATGTTGCAAAGTATGTGGCTAAGTGTTCTACATGTCAGAAAGTTAAGATAGAGCATCAGAAGCCTAGTGGTCCTATGTAGGAGTTTAGTATTCCTTCTTGGAAGTGGGAAGTTGTGAACATGGACTTCATGATGGGTTTGCCTCAAACTCGTCATCAGCTTGATTCAGTCTGGGTCATTGAAGACAGAATGACCAAATCAACTCTTTTCCTTCGAGTTCATACCACTTATTCATCTAAGGATTATGCCATGCTCTACATTAAGGAGAAGGTCAGATTGCACGGTGTTCTGTTGACTATTATCTCAGACAGAGGTACCCAGTTCACCTTTCATTTTTGGAAATCATTCCAAAAGGGTCTTGGTACCCAAGTCCATCTTAGTATAAGCTTTCATCTCAGACAGATGGCCAAGCACAAAGGACCATTCAGATTTTGGAAGTTATGCTAAGGGTGTGTGTAATTGATTTCAAGGGTAGTTGGGAAGACCACTTGCCTTTGAATAAGCTTTCCATCGATATATAATTTTCACAAATCTCAATTTTAAGATTGGTGACTTTTTCTAGCTCAAGGTATCTCCTATGAAGAGAGTGAGGAGATTCAGCAAGAAGTGAAAATGCAGTCCCCGATATGTCGTTCCCTTTTAGATTCTCAATTGATTCTACAAGGGAGCTTATGAGCTAGAATTTCCTTCAGATCTAGCCTCAGTTCATTCAGTCTGTCATGTCTCTTTTCTCAAGAAGTGTATTGCTGACCCATTAGTCGTAGTCCTTATTCAGAGAATCGATGTTCAGAATAGCCTCTCTTATGAAAAGATTCTAGTCGAAATCCTAGACTATCATACTCGTATATTGAGGAACAAAGAAGTATCTTTAGTTAAATTTCTTTGGAAAAATCAGTCTCTCGAGGCAACTAATTAGGAAGAAAAAGCAGATATGCATAACAAGTACCCTCACCTTTTCCCCGCCAACTTAGATCAAGCTCAAGGTAACAACTCTCTTTAATCTTAGTCAGTTTCACGATTAGTGTACATCGCTAACTTAGTATTATGTCTTATGATCATGTTCTTATGATAAGCTTGGTATTAAGTACCACCGCATATTCACAGATGCATTCATGTATCAAATCAGTTATATAGTTATGCATCAGACATGCATTCTCTTTGTGAGAAAACTTAGTTCTTCAGAACTTTCAGTTATGCATTTATGAATCAGTTACGCATACTTCAGATATGCATGTTCATTAAGTTATGTTCAAATTGTCAGTCACGTCCATCATGACATCATGTTCCAGTTATTCATGTTCACAAAATTGATTCCCCTCTCATTCAGTCTTATTTGAGGACGAATATTCTCAAGGGGGAGATATTGTAAAATCAGTGCTTTTCTTAGCTTTAAAATCATCTCAAGGATGCTAGAACTTTCTTTGTAATAAGAATTCATTCTTATACACAACTTATTTCTATAATTTTCACTTCCTATCACGTGGGAAATTGAATAAGCTTTCCATCAATATGTAATTCGCCTAAATCTGACACCCGGGCAAAGAATTACATTCTTTTTAGTGAGACACTGTTTGACTTGAGACTTCACCGTGTCGCGGAGATAGCTCAAATGGTAATTGTCAAATTCCAGTGTTACTCCATGATAATGGTGCATCGCGCCAAACATTCAGGTCATAGACAAGGTGGCAATGCGATAGCTCTGCATCGCGCCACTATGCAATTTCCCATTTGTTAATTTCCAGTGACACAGCATGATAATGCTGCATTACACCAAGGAATCAATTCAGGAAATTTTACTGAATATTAAATTACATGTACAGGGCTAAATGCAGGACACGCTTAGCTAGCTGCATACCAGTTGCAGGATGTGGCTCATGCTTGGTTCAATTAGTAGAAGTCTAAAAGATCAGATGATGCATGTCCTATAGAGTGGGAGGAGTTTGTCACTGCATTTTTAGATAGATTCTTACCCCAAGAGCTTAGAGAAGATAAGGTTCTAGAGTTCATCAACCTCAGGTAGGGCAATATGATAGTGAAAGACTATTCTTTCATGTTTACTCAATTATCCAGGTATGCCCCTCATGTGGTTGCAGATAGTAGATCCAAGATGAGTCATTTTGCTTTAGGGTGAACGAAAACATGGTTAATAAGTGAAGATCCACCATGCTGAATAGTTACATGACCTTAGATAGACTTATGACCCATGCTTAGCAGATAGAAGAGAAGAAAATTAAGTAGAGGAAAAAGCAGAATAAAAGAGCGAAGACAGTTAGTTTCAACTTCGCTCAGCTTAAATCAAAAGGTGGAAACCTTTCTCAGTTTCATCCTAAGTCATCAGTTCCAGCTCCCTTTATAACCAGTGCTCCAGTTCCTAAGTTCAGAGAGGGTAACAAAGATAGACCGCCGGGCACTAAGACCCAAGTTAGTGTTAGCAGTGCCCGCACATATCCTCTTTACCAGACCTGCTGTATGCACCTTCAGGGTGTGTGTAGTACAGGTAGTGGTATTTTTTTTAGTTGTGGAAAGACAGGCCATAGAGTTAGAGACTGTCCACAGCTAGGTCCTCAGGGTCAATAGAATTGCTCCTCATCTCAGTCTGTTCACCAAAATTAGTAGGATGCCACTTCAAGTGCTACCAGCGGGCAACGCCCAAATCATCTCTAAGCTCTTCAGACTCGACAAGATCAGGAAAATTCACCTAATGTAGTTACTGGTACATTACAGATCTTTCATGTTCTTGTTTATGCTTTGCTAGATCCAGGAGCTTCCTTGTCTTTTGTTACTCCTTATATAAAAGTTGATATCGGAATCAGTCCTAAAATTCTAGCAGAGCCCTTTTCAGTATCTACCCCAGTGGGTAAAACCATCATTGCTTGGCGGGTATATAGAAATTGCCCGATTATGATATTTCAGAAAGTCACGTTAGCATAGTTAGTCAAGTTAGAGATGACTTATTTTGATGTCATTCACGACATAGATTGGCTTCATTCCTACTATGCCACAGTCGACTGCAGAAGCAGAATAGTTTAGTTTTAGTTCCCAAATGAATCCATCCTAGAGTGGAAGGGTAGTGTATCTGCTTTCAAGGGTCAACATGTTTCCTACCTTCTATCAAGGAAAATAATATCTAAGGGATGTTTTTATCATCTAGTTCATGTTAGAGAGTCCAGTTCCCAGGCTCCCAGTCTCGAATCAGTCCCAGTAGTGAATGAATATTCAGATGTCTTTCCCGAAGATATTTGAGGAATTCCTCCTGAAAGGGAAATAGACTTCGGTATTGATCTTCTTTCATACACTTAGCTTACCTCTATTCCTTCATACAGAATGGAACCATTAGAACTCAAGGAAATAAAAGAATAGTTGAAGGATCTCTTAGAGAAAGGATTCATAAGACCCAATATTTCCTCGTGGGGTGCACCAGTCTTATTCGTACGTAAGAAAGACGGTTCTCTCAGAATGTGTATAGATTACCATCAACTCAATAAGGTTACTGTCAAGAATAAGTATCCTCTTTCCAGCATCGATGACTTGTTTGACCAACTTTAAGGTGCCAGTTATTTCTCTGAGATAGACCTCAGATTCGGCTATCATCAGCTCAGAGTTAGAGAATGTAACATCCCAAAGATAGCTTTCCGTACACGGTATGGTCATTTCGAATTTCTAGTGATGTCATTTGGTCTTACCAACGCCCCAGCCTCTTTGATGGACTTGATGAATCGCGTGTTCAAGCAGTACTTGGACATGTTCGTCTTAGTCTTAATAGATGATATTCTGGTCTATTCCTGCACTGAGCGCGATCATGCTGACCATCTCAAAACAGTACTTCAGACTCTTAAAAATCATCAGTTATTCGTCAAATTCAATAAGTGCAAATTTTAGTTAATATCCGTAGAATTCCTTGGTGATATTATTTCCGGTGGTGGCATTAGAGTAGATCCTCAAAAGACCGAAGCAGTAAAAAACTGGCCTCACCCTATTTCTCCATCAGATATCAGGCGTTTCTTAGGTTTGGATAGCAGTTAAAGATGGTTCATTGAGGGATTTTATTCTATTGCATCTCCTATGTCTAGATTGACTCGGAAAGAGGTCAAGTTTCAGTGGTCAGATTTATGCAAGAATTATTTTCAGGAATTGAAGACTCGACTCACCTCAACTCCTGTTCTAGCTCTTTCAGATGGTTCAGACGGTTTTGTAGTTTATGGTGATGCATCTAGAGTGGGTTTTAGGTTGTGTACTCATGAAGCATGGTAAGTTCATAGCCCACGCCTCTAGATAGCTTAAACCCTATGAGAAAAATTATCCTACTCGTTATCTTGAATTAGCAGCCATAGTATTTGCCTTGATGATTTGGAGGCATTATTTATACGGTGTTCATGTAGACGTCTTCACGGATCATAAGAGCCTTCAGTATGTCTTTTCTCAAAAATATCTAAATCTGCGTCAGAAAAGGTGGTTAGAGATCATAAAAAATTATGACATGAGTGTCCTCTATCATCCGAGCAAGGACAACGTAGTGGCCGATGCTCTTAGTACACTGTCCATGGGTAGTATTATCATGTTGAGGATAGTAAGAAGAAGATAGCACAGGAAGTCCACAAGCTTGCTAGACTAGGCGTTCTCTTAGTCTACTCTTCATAGGGCGGTGTATTTTTTCAGAGTTGTTCATAATCATCACTAGTTTCTAAGGTTAAAGAAAAGCAAGATAAGGATCCTAGCCTTGTCAATCTAAAAGAGTAAGTTCAGAATTAGAAAATAGAGGTTTTCTCCTAAGGGGGAGATGGTGTTCTTCATTGTCAAGGTTTTCTTTGTGTTCATGATGTAGATGACATAAGGAAACGAATTTTTGTAGAAGCGCATGGTACGAATTACTCTATTCATCCAAGGGATCAATAGGTGGAGTGGGACGAAAAGAGATATTGTAGAGTTTGTGGCTAAGTGCTCTACATGTCTTCAACTTAAGATAGAGACTCAGAAGCCTAGTGGTCTTATGCAGGAGTTCAGTATTCCTACTTGGAAGTGGGAATTTGTGAACATGGACTTCATGATGGGTTTGCCTCAAACTCGTCGTCAGCATTATTCAATCTGGGTCATTATAGATAGAATGACTAAATCAGCTCTTTTCCTTCCAGTTCATTCCTCTTATTCAGTTGAGGATTACGCCAAGCTCGACATTAAGGAGCTGGTCATATTGCACGATGTTCCATTGACTATTATCTTAGACAGAGGTACCCAGTTTACCTGTCATTTTTGGAAATCATTCCAAAAGGGTCTTGGTACCCAAGTCCATCCTAGTATAGAGTTTCAGCCTCATGAAGATGGTCAAGAAGAAAGGACAATTCATACTTTAAAAGATATGCTAACGGCGTGTCTAATTGATTTCAAGGGTAGTTGGAATGACCACTTGCCTTTGATTGAATTTGCATTTAACAATAGCTATCATTTTAGTATTCAGATGGCTCTATTCAAAGATCTCTATGGCAGAAGATGTAGATCTCTAATCGGTTGGTTCAAAGTTAGTGAGCCTTTTGTCATAGGTCCTGGCTTATTATTCGACGCCTTGGAGAAAGTTCAATTAATTAGATAATGACTCTGGGCTGCTCAGAGCCGACTGAAGTCTTATGCAGATGTTCATAGAAAGGATCTCGAGTTTCACATTGGTGACTATATCTACCTCAATATCTCTCTTATGGAGGGAGTGAAGAGATTTTGCAAGAAGGGAAAGCTCATTCCCCGATATGTCGGTCCATTCAAGATTCTCAGTTGATTTGGCAAGGTAGCTTATGAGCTCAAATTGCCTTTAAATCTAGCCTCAGTTCATCTAGTCTTTCATGTCTCTTTTCTTAAGAAGTGCATAGGTGACCCATTAGTCGTAGTCCCTATTTCGATGTTTAGAACAACCTCTCTTATGAAGAGATTCCAGTCGAAATCCTATACTATCATACTAGTATATTGAGGAACAAAGAAGTATCTTTAGTTAAAGTTCTTTGGAAAAATTAGTCTCTCGAGGCAACTAATTAGGAAGAAAAAGCAGATATGCGTAACAAGTACCCTCACCTTTTCCCCGCCAACTCAGATCAAGCTCAAGGTAACAACTCTCCTTAATCTTAGTCAGTTTCATGATTAGTGTACATCACTAACTTAGTATTCTGTCTCATGCTCATGTTCTCATGATAAGCTTGGTATTAAGTACCACCGCATATTCACTCATGCATTCATGTATCATATCAGTTATATAGTTATGCATCAGACATGCATTCTCTTTGTGAGAAAACTTAATTCTTCAGAACTTTTAGTTATGCATTTATGAATCAATTACGCATGCATCAAATTTTCATGTTTAGTATGTTATGTTCATCTTGTCAATCACGTCTATCATGAGAGCATGATCTAGTTATTCATGTTCAAAAAATTATTTCCCCTATCAGTCAGTCTCTTTTTAGGAAGAATGTTCTCAAGGGGGAGATATTGTAATACCACTTTTTTTTCTTAGCTTGAAAATCATCTCAAGAATGTTAGCACTTTCTTTGTAATAAAAATTCATTCTTATACACATGGTATTTCCATAATTTTCACTTCCTATCATGTGGGAAATTGAATAAGATTTCCATCGATACATAATTCACCCAAATCTGACACTCGTGCGAAGAGGTAGAGTCTTTTTTGTGAGACAGTGTTTGACCTGAGCCTTCAGTGCGGCGTAGAGATAGCACAAATTTCAATTGTCAAATTCTAGTGTTAATCCATGATAATGACGCATCTTGCCCAACTTATAGGTCGTAGACAAGGTGGTCATACGATAGGACCACATCGTGCCACCGTGTAGTTTCCCATTTGTTAATTTTTAGTGACAAGGCGTGATAACGCCGCATTGCGCCAAGGGCCCAATTCGGGAAATTTTACTGAAAATTAAATTACGTGTCCAGGGTTAAATGGGTCAATCTAAATCCCTCTTTATAAGCTTCTAAACATGATATTTAACCCTCATTCATCCAAAATATTTATGTTTTTCTCAAATACTCTCATGAACTCAAGCTAGGGTTTTCATAGAAGGTCCAATTTCAAGAAGGTTTCACCATCAATCTTCACGAAATCACTATCTTAGGTATGCATAGTGTTCATTCATGGACTCCTTTCGTCCATGAAGTCCAAGAATCCTTTATAACTACAAGTTATGGATTTTGTTCATGTTTTCATGCTTTGTATGTTTTCTTTTATGTTGATAAATGAGGAATTGATTTCTATTCCATGATTTGATGATAAATTCCATGTTGGTTGATTAGTATAGATAAACATTGACATGATCTCATGACTAAAACCTTGTATAATGGAATTGGAAATGAAGCATGATGTTTAATTGTTGTATAATGCGCTTTACATATACTATGCCTACAATATGTTTGATTAAATGCCTAGATGAAGGAAAATTGTCAAACTAGCATGATATCATGAAATCTCCATGTATGGACAAGTTTATGCCTATTACAAGTTTGAGGAAAGGATCCTATGAATGTAGTATGTATTATGATATTTGTCAAGTCTTCAAGTAAATCATGCTATGTAAGTTTCCTTCTATCGAGTCTTGGGGGTACTTGTACCTGAAATATTAGCTGTGTGCCTAGAGCCATGTCATGTTTTTCACAATACTCTCAGTCAAGCAATGAACTCTTAGACTTCAGATAATCATATGACTCAGGAAAAATCTCCATGATCTCATGACTAAGTCTATTGTTAGATATCAGTAGTATTCTATCAGCCACAAAAATTAAGTAACTCAGTCCATGCTCAGTTCAGTTTAGAAAATCATGTGTAGTGTCCATTCAGATGGGAGTAGGGACTAGCACCGAGTGAACCCAAGGATGGGGACTCACCTATTATACTAGGGTGTGATTCCTAGAAGAAATCCTTGCATTCCAAAACTAAGTAGCCAGTATAGGTTGAGACATCGTAGCCTACTATATCAGGGTAGATGAGGTGACTTAACATGTTATGTGAGGGTATCAACCATTCTCGATAGAGTTAACTGTTATATGAGGGTTACTCACATATTGTCCTTACCAGTGGCTCGGAATTGACACCCTTAAAATCAGGGTATAGATTGGACCCTAGCTCAGCTATTATAGAACATTTGGGGCATGTCGGTTAGATACTACTTCCCACAGTTACATGTTAAAGAATCAAGACTGTTAGATGTAGTCAATCAGTCTCAGTAATAGAACTCAGATAGTTCTTCAGATTTCAGGACTGTCAAAAATAGTCAACTCAGACATAGTACGGAACTCAGATATTTCCATCAGATTCAGGAATGTCAGACACAGTGACCCATGTTATCAGTTATATTCAGACACAATCCAATGTTATCAGTTATATTCAGACCCAATCCTTCTTTTATCAGTCATATCAGTTACTATCATGTCACATTATCACTATACATCCAAAGAAATCACAAAATCATGTTATCAGTTATAGTTACATATTTATGCATGCATTCTCAATTTCATGTTAGACAGTCAGTTAGCATTATTAATGCACGTGAACCATTGCATATACCCTACCTCACACTTATACTCAATATATATGTACTGACGCATATGCGCTATGGTTCTTTCCTTTTATGTTACACCATAGGTTCAAAGACACGAGTTCCAGATAAGCAGTTGATTCCAAATTCAGCAGTCAGAGTAGAAGTGTGTCCTCATCCTTTGAGGACATAATGATTTTCTAGTATCTCATTGATTAGCTTATTAGTTAGAGTTAGTTGGGGACATATCCCATCAACTCCTTATTCAGATTCTTATGAAAGTAGAGGCTTTCAGACTAGATGCAAACTAGATACAAACTATCATGTTTTAGACTTTAGTTTTGTTTTGGGTATTCTATTACCCCACACAGATGTTACATTATTCAGTTATGTTCATGATCGAACCTTATGGCCTTTCATCCTATGTTTCCTCATTATTATGTTATCTTATGTAGTATACAGATACAAATATAAGTCATGGATTAGCTTGTGGTCCTTTGGGGTCATGAGTACCATATTGCATTTCGATTCAGTAAATCGGGTCATTACAAGCTAATGGCACTATTTGAATTCTAATTCGAGGCTATTTTCTAGGAGTTTTGGTATAAGAATTATTCCCTAACAATGATAGCTCAAAAATAGGAAATTGAGCGTAATATCTAACAATGTGCCTGATAATTGAACATATAGTTTGGACATTTCATAAATAACCAACAACAACTATGGGAAAGCTTGAATGCCCAAAATACACAAAAATCATGTAAATAACCTGGAAGATCATTATATTATACATTACTAAAAGGACATTCATTCGAAAAAGTCATTGGATAGAAAAATATCAAAAAATAAGGTACTAGATATGTATGCCTCGAGCAGGTCTCCCCAGATAACATCAAAGTGAACTAATAATCCAAAAATATTTTTCCATAGGTGTTTCTTTCCAACCAACTTTCTTATTCCACTTTCAAAATAGCAATAAGTTGCATTCAATAACCAATTATCCTTTAACAAATTGAGAATGAAAAATGCATGCAAATCCAAACCACGAGATGCTGAAATTACACTAAAACAAGAATAATAAAGAAAAAACTCTTCCAAGCTAAGGACATCCAAGGCATGAGCAATACCACCAACTATAATTTCAAAATCTATCGTTTCTTTACCTCTCTAAACTTGATGTCTTCTCTGAACCTCACAAAATTATCATCTGAGTCTTATCTATGCCATCAGTTCAAATTAACTTCAAACTACTAAATCTTATCTACCAAAAAATCCGTACAAATAAATGTAAAAATTAAGCATAAGATGATACCTTGATACACAATTAGAGATGTTCAAATCATATAATCTCCTACAAAAGCTATAACTAGCTCGAATGGCCATAGAAAGTAATAATCAAGAGTCCAAATAACAAACTTTCAAAACTAAATGATCCACTCCATAATGCCTGGGTGACTATGGGTGAAACCATGTTAAGCTCAACATAAGAACATTTCTTCTATTTAGAAGACAATCCAAAATTATAATGATAATTAAACTCTAAGGACATGACTAGTAAAAGGCAATAACATGTGCCAACAAACTATTATCCAAGCATCTACCAAGCATACCCTATCAAAACTAAAGAAAACTAAGTCGGTAGGTAATAAGTAGTCTTATCTAACCTATAAAAAATATCCTAACTAAAAAATATGATATGGAGACTGGAACAAAGCTCTACAACTCATAGATAAAATTTCAACAGTGAGGTTGAACTTGAAATTCAAAAAAGGGGGTGAATTGATTTTTTTTTGTGAATCGAATACTGACTCTTCACAGTCAACTCGTCTGTAGAAAAGAGCACTTCACAAATCAAATTAGATTTAAAAAATTTAAGAAAGTAACTAACAGAACATAAAGTAATAACATAAAGATTTATCCTGGTTCAGAAAACCAATGTGGTTCCTACTTTCAGTTACTCTGGGTTTCAAAGTTTCCTTAGATTGTATAATGTTCATCTTGAGTACAATTATAGGAAAAACGTTTTGAAGACTTATTTTGCTTTTCATATCTTGTGACACAACTTCAGTTGATGTTACAAAGTTGACTCGGTCCTACTATTTATATATAAATTGTAAACATAGAATTACAAAGCCTTGTGAGACTAAGATTAAGACACTTTGATTTTTCTCGTTGAAGTTGGGTGACCCGTGTCCATCTTCTGTCATTTTCTTTTATAGTCTTCTATTTCCATTTTTCATAATGATGCCCAAGAGATTTCTTATCAATCAAGGATTTGAATTGATTCCTTGATTGACGAATTGAACCATATTGTATGTCCATATCTGATATGTGAATAATTGGTGAAGTTTCAATAGTTATACATGTCCATATCAGATATGTCCATTTAATTATTGTGGACTCTCTTCCTTTATGTTCTAATTTTGACTCCCATGATTCTAGGATCGTGATCCTTCTACCATTTCCAAGATATTTGATTGATTCGCTTGTCATAATGTTTGGATGTCGTGATCATCCATATATTTGGGTGAGATACCATTCAAACTTTCAATATCCTCTATCTTCTTTTACTTAATCATAATTAATATGATTTTCCATGATTTTTGGGATGACATCCTTCCATTCCTGGAGCCGATTTCCTTCATGAATTCCAAACATTAGCAGTACAAATATCCTTTAAAGATACACTTTTTAGTTTGTCATTGTTAAAACGTATACTTAGGTGGCTAACAATCTCTCCATTTTTTATCATGACAAACAAGTGTAATCATCAGTTGACAGTTAACTTCCCTATCTGTCAGCTTGCTCCCCTTTACTTGTAGGAGACTCTGATGTTTTGACTTTCCTATCTGTCAGCTTGTTTC
Organism: Capsicum pubescens; assembly: GCA_030864215.1. Taxonomy (NCBI): domain Eukaryota; kingdom Viridiplantae; phylum Streptophyta; class Magnoliopsida; order Solanales; family Solanaceae; genus Capsicum; species Capsicum pubescens. Next base: position 36,013,953 of record CM061539.1, on the reverse strand, counting down.
CTCTTCCTTGTAGGCAACTTTGATATTTCTTCCTTATCCCCCTTTAACATAATAAAAAAGAAACAACCCAAAGGTAGTATTTGGACAAAGAAATCCACACATAGAGATACACAAATACAAAGTAATGATGACTCCTCTTTCAGAAGAGGAGAACCAAATAAATGCAAATAAATTTTAATTTAGCAAAATTAGTAGAAACTTATTTTCCGAAAAAATGGCTTAAAAATCATTTAATGCTAAGAATAACAAGCCTTTTTTATATGGGAACAAAATCTTTCTTCTACCAGGGGTTTTATAAAAGTATCTACTAGTTGATTTTCAGAGTCAACAAATTTTAGAGCAAAATCACTATTTTCCATATGATCTCGAGTAAAATGATGCTTAATATCAATATATTTATCCCTAGAATGATGCATAGTATAGTTAGACAAGCTAATAGAAATGGTGTTATCAAAGATAATAAGAAAAAATTCAAAAGATAAATCAAAATCAAGAAGCTGATGCATAATCCATAAATTTTGAGTACCACTTCTTCAGAAAACAATGCATTCATCTTTAGTTATTGAAAGAGAAATTGAAGTTTACTTCTTGCTATACCATGAGATAAGGGCATCACCAAGAATTTAACATGTTCCACTAGTGCTCTTCCTATGACTTTTACCTTATGCAAAATCAATATTTGGATAACAAATTAAATCAAAATATGAGAAACAGGGATAGCATTGTCCAAAGTCTTGAGTTCCTATTATATATCGGATGACTAGTTTTAATGCAGTGTGATGAGAATACTTAATATTCGAATGGAACTTAGCACATTTACATACACTAAACATAATGTTTGGTCGACTTGTAGTCAGGTAGCATAGAGATTTAATCATCCCCCTATACATTTTTTCATCAATGTCTTTTCCGGATAAATCTGAATCAATGCTTATAGATGGGCTCATTGGTGTTCCAAAGGCCTTTCGTTATTCTATACCGAACTTTTTGATGAGTTTTTTTGTGCACTTGGATTTTGATTTTTAATTCCCGAAAGAATATGAGCTCACCCATAAAACTCATTTTGAATTCTCCTTTCATCAAATTAGAAAAATGCTCTCACATAGAGATGTTTTAACTACAATAAATGATATCATCAATTTAAATTTGCACAATGAGAAGATTTGAATTAAGCTTTTGTATGAACAGTGTTGTATTAATTGTACCCCATTTAAAATTGTTATTTAGTAAAAGAGTTTACAATCTCTCATACCAAGCTTTAGGAGCTTATTTGAGGCCGTAGGGTGCTTTTGATAATTTAAAAACATTATTCAAATATGGATGATCTTCAAATCTGGGGGGTTGTTTTATGAAAACTTCCTCAGGAATAAACCATTTAAGAAAGCAATTTTTACATACATTAGATATAACTTAAAACATTTGAACGCGACAAAAGCTAATAAAATACATATTGACTCTAACCATCCCATGAGGGAAAAGGTCTCATCATAAAAAATAACTTCCTACTGGGAATATCCTGAGCTATAAGTATCACTTAAATTCTTTTAACTTTACCTCCTTCATCTAATTTATTTCTATAGACCCATCTAGTTCCATTTATTTAGGAGTTTCTAGGTCTTTCAACTAGTTTCTAGGCTTGATTTTATTTAAACTGATCTAGTTCATCCTTTATATGTTCAACCCATGAATCATTTGAGGGCCTCATCGATTTTCTTGGGTTTAATTTGAGAAACAAGGATGAAAACTTCTTGCCTCCTTAATGATGCTCTATTCACACTATATATTTTGGATTTCCGATGATAAGTTTGTTTGGATGACTAGCATCATTCTTAAACTTCTTTGGAACACTTGGCTTTACTTTTTCTTTTTTAGGAGTTGATTATTGGAAGGGTGTAGTCGACTTATCTTGTGATGGCTTAGGGATTGTACTATTACTTTCCTCAGATCGTATGTTATCCAACTGTTCTTAATCAACACTCAAACTCATGAAGAAGTGATTAGATTTATCAAATACAATATGCATGGATTAATCAACACACAATGTTCTTTTATTAAAATCCTCGTAGGCACGACTTGTGGGAGAGCAATCAAGAAAAATACGTTCATTACTTTGTGGATCAAATTTTCCCAAGATATTCTTACCATTGTTGTAAATAAAATATTTATAGCCAAAAGAATGGAAATTAATAATGTTGGGATTCTTTTCTCTCCATAGTTCATACGTTATTTTCTGTAGTATAGGTTAGATTAAGGACCTATTGAAGATGTGACAAACAGTGCTTGCTGCTTCTGCCCAAAAATGATCTGGAGATTATGTTTCAACAACATTCTCCTGGCAGTTTCCTGGAGATACCGATTCTTTCGCTCCACTACACCATTTTTCTGAGAGGACCAAGGTGAAGTGAAGTTCTGAGAATATCCATTTAGAGCATAATACATCTCAAGTGCCTTGTTTTCAAATTCTTCTTAAGTTCTAAGGAGACCAAGGTGATGACTTATCTCTTCCTTCTCAAGTTTTTGTTTAAATCGAGCTTTACAACTTCTCTTCTCTTGAGCAAGTTTGTTATATTTATATATTACCTTTTGAATCTCAATAGTTATCAAATCTATTTTAGATTCAAGAATATTATAGTTGTGAAAATTATGTATTCTTTCTTCTCTAGATTCACCTGTTTCTATGAAACACATATTGGTGACTTCTATTTCTTCTTCCATTTCATCTTTATCTCTCCAGGCTCCAAAGTTTTGATTTTTTTAGGATGATCTTCTCCTTAACTAAGAATAGTTTTGTATAAAGTGAATAGTACTTCCATATTACTATCATCTATCATCATTTTTTGATGGAATCATCATTATTTTCTCCTTGGGATCTTTGTTGTCTCTCTCTCATGATTTTCTTTACTCCATGATTTATGTGAGCCATTCCTTCACTATTAGCATCTTCTAGAATGTCTAATTACTTGGTTTGAGTAGCATTGAAGGCAATTGTTTTCTTTTTTCCTCCTTGTGGTACCTGTTAATATAATTTTTCTCTTATGCAATGAGGTTACCTCGTAGTACGTAATATGTCCTATTGTGAAGATCTCCGTTTTCCAGAAAGGCAGTCTTGGTTTTCCATATCTTTATGAGATATTGGACTAACTTCAGGACTTGCAGGCTATATGGATAGATAATCCCTAATGATTTCAGTTTGCATAAGATGCTACTGAGCCTGGCAAACACTGTTTCAACGGCTACATTGTCTTCCATTTTGAACAACATGTATTCATTGACCATGGCTAAAATTTTTGACTTCTTGACTTTGGTGGTTACATCATAGGTTACCTCTAATTTGACCCACATTTCTTTTGCAATATCGCAGGTTGATATCTTGTCGTACTCTTTTCCACTAAATGCACAAAAAATAAAACTTATAGCATGTGAATTAGTTTAAATTACCGCTTTTTGTTTTTTGGTGACCTCGAAGCTTTCAAGATCTTCTATGTCGGAACTGCTTGATTCTTTTCCTTTGCCTTTGACTTCTCTTTAAGTCCTAGAATCAAATTTGGACCCTTTTTGATAACAACTCATGCTTGGAAGTCATTTGATTGAACAAAGATTCTTAACCTATTTTTCCAATGAGAGTAATGTTGTCCATTAAAGTATGTTGGTCTTGTGGAGGAGTGTCCACCCTGAAGAAGAGCACTGGGGATTTTATAAATTTCCATTTGATCTTTGTTCACTTGCGGTTAAGCAATGTTGTTTGTGAGACCTTCTCTGATAACAATTGAAATTCAAGAAGGGGGGGTAATTTAATTTTTTTTGTGTGTCGACAACCGACTTTTTGCAGTAGACTCGCTTGTAGATCAGTGCACTTCGCAAAGTACATTAAATTTAAAACAATTATGAAAATAAATAATAGAAAATAAAGTAATAACACAGAGATTTATCCTAGTTCGGAATACCAAGTGGTGCCTACTTCCAGTGCCCTCGGGTTTAAAAGTTTCCTTAGATCATTTAATTTCGGGCTCAAGTATAATGATAGGAAACAAGTTTCGAAGACTTATTTTGCTCTTCAGATCTTTTGACACAACTTCAATTAATGTTCCAAAGTTGACTCGATCCTACTATTTATATAACTATTGTAAACAAAAAGTTACAAAGCCTTGTGAGACTAAGATTTTGATACTTTGATTTTTCTCTTTGAAGTTGCGTGACCTGTGTCCATTTTTAGTCTCATTATTTTATAGTATTCTGCTGCCATTCATCATGAGGAAACTGAAGATATTTCTTCTCAATCAAGGATTTGAGTTGATTCCTTGATGGAGGTATGACACTATAATGTATGAACATATCATATATGTCCATACGTGGTGCATTTTTCACAATTATACCATGTCCATGTAAGATTTATCCATGTTCCAGTTATGGCCTTTCTTTCTTGATGTTCAAATTTGGTTTATCATGATTTTGGGGTTATGATCCTTCTTCTATTTTGAAGATATTTTATTAATTTACTTTCCATAATGTTTGGATGTAGTAATACTCCATACCTTCGGATGAGATGACCTTCAATCTTCCAATATCCTCTATCTTCATTTACTTGATAGTGATTGATCTGAATTTCAGTGAATTTTGGGGGCTGAGATATTCCTTTCATTTGTCCTCATTGTGATAGATTTACTTGGATGCCATAGACTGTGATTTGATGCCCTTCCATTCTTGGAGACACCTTCCTTTATTACTTCCAAACATTAGCAGTACCAATATCCTACAAAGATAAACTTGTTAGTTTGTCCTTATTAAAATGTAGACTTAGGAGGCTAACAAAACTACTCAATCTCAGTGATCTAGACCAATCTTATGGGCGACGAGCATCCAAATGCAAAAATCTATCATAACCTTCAATCTGATATTCAAAAGAGCCAAAATCCCAAAACATGATCCATGAAATCTCAATCAAGTTAAAATAAAAAAATCAACCTCACTACCAAAAGTTAGGTATATCCTCACTGGTCTATGCCAAAGCTGAAATGAAAAAGTAGTCGAAAAACAAAATCATAATCTAGGAAAAACTATAAGCTGAAGACATAAGCAATCAACTCCACATCTACTGGAGCACATAAAGAATCAATGTATTATCAAGAGCACGTTAAGGCTTCAAAAAATACTAACAGTATCCAAAACTAGAGCAACTTTAAGGAAAAAAACCTTAGCTTAATATTGTCCAATCTAATACACAATCTACGAGCATGAATACCCATAGAAACATAACCTAATTTCACCATCCATGACTCAACCAAATGAAGAACCACATCATAGAGGGAAAAAAGTTTCCAACGTAATTATACCATGATCATGGATTTAATTAGAAGATGAACCCAATGACTAAAAAGGAAATTGCTTAGAATCAACCTCAAGATGGGCCTTTAGAATTGAATTCCCAACTCTTCAACTAAAAACAACACCATGGAAGGCCAAACCACCTTAACTTTCATAATCCACTAAACAACTAATCTAACCTCAATAAAAGATAAAGAATCAAGCTTCCTAGGCAAATGAATAGAATTGTAAAAAAACGGATTGTAACTAGATAATGCTAGTCTAGGAGTATTTAAAGAATGAATTAGTAACAACCAAAATGATAACAATAGCAACAATAATAAAAGTCGTAGGAGTCCCCAAAATGGATAACATATCCAAATACAACTCTAAGGTCATAAAAATGTCAAAATACCAAAGGAAAGTGACTTTAACCCAAATGCTATACCATAAGTAAAGTACAACATTGATCCACTCAATCAACTACTGAAAAAGCATCTATAAGGGTGGTCAAATATTTACAAAATCTACACCCAAGCATAAAACAATCTAAACAAAAATACTAATACATAGAGTCATCGATGGTTATAAAAACCCTAACTAAACTTAAATAGAAACTAAAAGATAAGAAATCAGAGCACACCTATCTTGATCGAAATCCAAAGTCATAAACCTTATATGCCCATGGAGTACGAATCTAAGTGGGTCCAAAATCGCACTAAGCATCTTAATCATCAACAAGGCACTAAGTGCACTACCTCTAACTGAAACTGCAACATCTCTATGAGACTAATATGGATGAATTGAATGACTAATAATATCATAAATGGAAAACTCTACTCACTATAGTCATAACAAACCCCCAAAGCCTTAGCTTGTTTTGAAAACATATAAAACATCCAATCATTAACTATTTTGCATGATGATCACTTCAATAGTTAGAACTCATTTTATGAGCTACAGGATGCATAAGTTTAGTATGAGTACCAATCATGTGGTACTCAATAAACATCAACCAATAAGCTCATAAGATAATTATAGAATATATAATATATAATGTGGAAATATAACTACAAAGACCTATCTAAGAAATTAAACATGATAAAAATAGTGGGGTAGTAAGGATAAAATATTATATTATAATACTAATTAGGGTATAAAGTGCAATACCTATATCACTCATCAGTATCCCAAGGAAGAATAAATGAAACTTATGTAATTGTATACAAGACTAAAATACATATATTTTATGAATGGACAAGGAAAAGAGTGATATATAGTGAAAGAGTGCGCGTACACACACACACATATATATATATGAATGCTAAAAGTAATAATCTAAGGTAACCAACCTAAAAACTCAAGGCATCCTAAAAAAGTAGGAAAGATAGTGTTGGCATAATCACGATCTGTAACCATAATATTTAACAATGAGATAACTATAACTTATGTAATTTATGATAAAAGGTAAATGGATCAAAATCATACGAACAACCTTGATTACTAGTCCATAATTAGTCATCCATGAACTAACCATAATAATAATAATAAAGCAACTGAATAGTCTAGACAAACAATACCTAATTGGGAACCCAACAGCTCCGAAGGTTCAATGAACACTCATCAACCAACAATCATAATATATACCTATAACCGTTCATAAGTCCGATGGATATAAGTGCCAAACAATTATACTAGTTCTAAGCATTGCATATGACAGAGTAAATATGTAGAAACCTATATTAAACCATGTACATACTGAGTGTCATAATGTTACAGGAGTATACACTTGCTCCATCTTAGTATCTCACAAAGGTAGGACCTACGACGACCTCTTTATTTTTGCACTATGGCTCACAGTTGGAAGGGCCCTAAGTTGATTGAAGAATATCCATATATACTATCTATCCCAATCAAGGACATCAAGTAATAATCATCATAAACATACTTTTTCATGTACTAGAGATATTTTTATATAATAAATTCACCAAAACATATATGTATTTATGTACCTAAATGTCATTATGTACGTTTAGAAAAAAGTTTTAGGACTTCTTGTGTGTAATATGAAGTTAATGATATAATTGATCTTATATATTTTAAACAACATGTTTATGGTGTTTAAGGCATGTTAAAAAAGTTTATATTAAATTTCATCACATAGAATTTAGACGATAAAATAGTGTGGTAGCATAAGTTATCTGTTGTTCTAGTATAAATCGATGAACTCTATCATGTTGTGTTCAATAATTCATGGTTTCTTATGTTATAAGAGACCATATGAGATTCTAGGAGCAATTTTATACAACATATGAAGGTGAAATGATGTTGGAAAGATACCCATAATGTGAGAAGCTCAAAGGCAAAAGAAAGGAGTTAAGAATGGAAATATCTTAAATTTCTAAGCGCTAGAGCATTGCAAGCCCTCAGGACTCTAAATTAAGGGTATGACATGCCGCAAGACACAAAGTAAATTTTCAAGAAATAATAAGGATCCAAGTTAAGGGTGTGCCATGTACGTAATATGCCAATACATGAGCGTGATACTCCTAAGTAACAACACTTGAAAAAGCTAAAATTATGGTTCTTAATATTTACTTTACTTTACTTTTTGTTTTTACACATGAATTTCATTTTTGTGATTTGTTGTGAGACCATGAGTGGATAAATTCCCATACCTAGGGTTGAGGCCGAAAACATGAATACTTATGTAATGACCCTCCATTTTATTTTCTTCATTTCCTCTTAGTTTCATTGTTTAGAGCTTTCCAATAACTACTCTAAGATATTTAAGACATAATGGAGATCTAGAGCTGACAGTTTAGTTAGTGGGTTGTTGATTTGATTTTTGGAGAAAATTTCCTATTTTGAAGTATTCACTAGTTATAATTGGCTACTGAGCAAAAACTTTAGCCAAACAATCTTTTATACAAATTTTGATGGTTCCAACAACTCCAAATTATTGACTTTTAGTTAGGTAGACCTTGGTTTATGTTCCATGGATCCTAAGATCATTTTGATCGATTGGATGGAAATTAAAATGATGTCACTTGGCTATGGAACCCACTTTTCATTAAAATGACCTCAGATAGAAATTTGACTTCGCCAATGAGTTTGGAATGACAAATTTGATATGGTGGCTTAGTTTATTTGCAAATATAGGGTTTTGAATGAATCTTGAGAGGCCAGTAGAGACTCAAAAAAATTTCAAATCTCCAGTTCTTGCATTGATCAACTGGTGCATTCTCTTATGCATCCTTTTGTTTTCTGAAGTCAAGGACAACTAAAGTGTCCAATTAGTAGCAGAAGTTAATAGTCTTGCCCAGCTAAGAGACACTAAAGTAAATCCCTAACTACTTAAGATATAAAAGGAACACTTAACTTAAGGGCGTTCAAGCAGTGTGTACCACAAAAGTGGCCCTTGTCCGCAGTAGCAGTGATTGATTAAGCAGCCAAATGTCTTCTTAGGCTCTAACTAGTATCCTTAAGTTCCCCTTTAGCCCAATTTCTCTCCATTTTTTCACATGTTAAAGAGAGAAATTCCCTCCTATATGAACTTAGAATAGAAATTAAGAGGTGATTTTGGATTTCACATTTTTTCTTTGATTCTTGTTGTGTTTCATTGAATTCATTGTTGATTTTTACATAATTTTCCAAAAACATTTTTAAAATGTTGGGTTGGTTGTATCACCATCTTTGCCTAAAAATTGTCCATTCTTGAGGGTAAACATTACTTGAACATAGAGAGACATATTATCAATTTCGAAAGTATAATTTATTAAAAGGGCACACATGGAATTTTACATCATTTTGACTCTAAGCACAACAGAAAAACATGGGTATAATTGTTTTTTAGTTAATGAGTAGATCATCATTATGATAGTGTGGAATCTTGTTGAAGCTAATTGAAAGAGAAATTCACCGACTTAGTAGATTACCTCGGGCTTTCTACAGCGTCAAGGTAGGCTACGTTTACCTGACTCATTTATTCATCTAATACATAGTATATTTATGATATTATGATAGATATATGTTGGAAAGGATATATGTTTATTATTATCCAAAATATTTAGTTTAGATATCTTTAGTATTCTTCGAAAAATTTAGTCTATTAAAGAACTATAGATCAGAGGTAATTGACTTAGTTGCTTATGTTAAGGTAGAACTACTATTTTTGGGCTAAAACTGAATAATTTTAAATCTAGTTTAAGAATGAGATACCTTAGCCTATTTGAAGAAAGAATTTCCTTAATAATGGATTTTGGGGATTAGAAGTAGGCCCATTCAACCGACCTTTGATCAAACTTTTGTTAGCTCCTTATATACTTTTACAAGTAAGTTATACCCTTTAAAAGTTTGATTGTGCAATGACCTTCTTGATTATTTCCTGGATTTACCTATATTTCAGGTGTTTTGAGCCTTTCTGCATTGGCTACAAATTATTTATGACATGCTGACATTATTTGTTTGGTAATGGGATAGTTATTTTGAATTTTAGGCTTATTTTCTTATTTAAAAGCTTTCATTGATTAGGTTTTGATCTCGGATAAAATTCCTTGTAGATGTATTCAAATAAGAATTTCAACAGTACCATTAGCTTCAGAATCTTGATTTTAGGATGGAGGGATCCATGGTACAAGTCTTGAGGATTATAGATACATTTTGGGCTATTGGGTAGATTATGTGAACAATAAAATTATATGTGTAGGCCCCAGATTTAGTTGAAATGATCTCGGATAAAATTTTCAATTGTTGCATTAAGTCAAGGGTATCAAATTTTTTATGGTAGCATATTTTATTGGCATACATGGGGTATCAAATGTATTCATCACGCTCAATCTGAGTCTGATTTAGACTCAAAAAAATTTAGTACGACCGGTTGCTGATGCTACTGCTTAAGTAATCTTACAACTGCTTAAGTGTGGTCCGTGTATGTGACATAGTTTTTCTTAAGTGACCTTGACCATTTGGTCAAGGGTTGCTTAAGCAATAGTGTGTCCTCTTAAGAAAGTATTGCATAAGTGATCGGGGATTCACTTAAATGACACCCGACCCATGGAGTTAGATCGCTTAAGCAACACCTAGTTTTTGTTTATCAAACTTTTTCCAACCCGAGTTTCCACCACGTCTCCCACTATTTTCTTACAAAATTGAGTTATTATTCATTTGTTCTTTATTTATGTATGGGCCAGCAATATAATGGTATAGGTCTTAGGTTCCTGATTATGGTTAGAAAAGGATATTTATCCTTATTTCCTCCTTATCTTTACAATGTTAGTTCCATATCTATTTGAGAAATGTTTATAATATTGATTTAATATTATGTATATTTGCAATATATTTTGAGATTAATTGGCAGTTACCTAATGAGAACTATATGTTTTTGTATTCATACTAAACTTCTGCAGCTAAAAATCATAGTACAGGTTCTCATTAATGTTGTGTGTGTCATTCGGAGAAGCTATTGCTTTGAGACATAAGGTGATCTCCTAACATTTGGAGTATTTCTATTCTCCCTCTTTTGTACTAGACTAGTCTCTATGATGTATATAGTGTTGGGTTGTATTAGTATATTCAGTTAGTACTTCATATTGTAATCTTGTTACATTAGAAGCTCTTATAATGATTCCACCAGTTATGTGCTCTATCTTGTGTTTTTTAGCCATTATACTATATTTATTCTGCATTATTCCTTCATTTGTTTGGGTAGTCTGTTACTAATAGTTTCAGACTATTGGTTGTTTTACCAACTGGTTGATTATAGTAGGTGTCATTATGACATAATAAATTTGGTCATGATAGATTGGTAGTTTAAGAGGTTGGATACATGATGTTTATGCTATATTGGTACCTATGAATTATTTTTAGTACCTATTCAAGTCTGCTAATTTATAGATATTAACTTCAAGTTCAAGCTCAATAGTTGATAATATTAGTTTCGATTCATGTTTAACATATAGGGCAGATATTGAGTTCCTATTCGAGTCCGGTAGTAAGAGTTTATTATTGATATGTTAAGGAATGGATGGATTCATAATTGAGGTTTAAGATATGATTAATTAATGAAATTCCAATTTTGCACCTTTCGACCTTATGGGGTCTTGCATAGGGTTATTTACTTTTTTGCTTACTGAATTATAGGGGCCAGTGTTGCAGTATTAATTATTCTTTCTTTAATATTATATATTTTTCCAGTTATTCATTACAGTATTGGATCTTTATTCCATGTTTGACCCTTTACCTTGACTTAGTTATTCTATTGCATCTTTATTGTAGTTTATTTCCCTTACTTTTTAATTGTGCTTATATTATGATTTACCTCTATCGGCCGACGATTTGTAATGGGTACCTAAAGGATTTGGTATTCATACTATAGTTCTATACCATTTTTGTGTATATCCAAGTACTAGTAGACGTTGTTAACATTACAATTGTGCTGCTTGGAGTTCAGAGGCAGGGTGAACTCTCAAAGTCGAAGTTGCCCTTTTCTCCCTCTTCAACTCTTACTTAGTATATCATTATTCTAGACTAATGTATATTGTCTATTATAGTACTTATATTCCTTTGGCTAGTAGGTTTTATACTATCACTACTAGATCATGCGGTGTTGTTATTATTATCTTATTTATCTTTTAGACTCTTATTATCACTTAAATTAGTGTTGTAAGATTTTTCTTACATATCTCTAATTTTTATACCTTTTTCCACCAAATTAGCCCTCTTTTTATAGCCCTGGGCTATTGTTTGGCTTACTTACTAGTGTGATAAAGTAGGATACATCATAACTACTAAATTGTGTCATGAAAAATTTGTATCAGAACCTACTTCACCATTATTTATGGTACAAGAGAAAATGTCTAGTAGACTCTCACGGATAGTAATAATCCCATTTTTTTCTTATCTTTAGGGGGCTATAGGACACTCTTAAGAAATCTTCACTTCTTTCACTCATTTCCTGTGAATAGCCTGAGCTGGTTTCTATCGATTTCTTTGATTTCACTCTTTCCAAAATGACGAGGACATGTGCTTACTATACATGAGATCTGGACCTAGAGTTTATGAATAAGGATTTCTTCACAATTTGTGGAGAACATAGAGGTCGAGGATTACATTGATATGTAGCCCCAGTCAGGGACAAGGATAGAGGGCCATTGTGAGCCCCTATTCCTGCTCTTGAACTAGATATTCTTCTGCCATAGTCCATAGTAAGCCAAGGACCATCCAAAGATCCATCGTGGTTTATTTTGTGTTCATTAGTTTGGGATGCATTAGTTTAACTCTTGGGATTGGTTGGTAGTACACCATTTTATGGTGCACAACATGCAAATCAGAATGGTACTAAGGCAAGGGAGAAACCTTTAGCTGCGACTCCTAGAGTTGTTGTCCCTCCTGGGATGGTGGTTGATCAATCATTAGTTACTTAGCCAGAGGTTTCCCAGCCTGCTACATCTTTAGATGAGTAGAATATGTTGAGTAGTTTCATGATATTAGCTTCACCTAGGTTTTCTGGTGCAACGGGTAAGAATGCTAAAAAGTTCTTGATTACATGCTAGGATTGGCTCTATAATTATGTTATAGTTGAGACACGTGGTGTGTATTTGTAATACCCCGAGAATTCCAACCGATAGTAGAACCATGCATCAAACTCATGAGAAATAAATTCTAGCTATTTGGTATTTTTATGATCAAGTTTGATGTGTGTTAAGGCCTCAAATATGTCCTATCTATTAGCCGAATCAAAATATCCCTTACCTATTAAATTCTTTAGAAGAATATTGGTACAGTGAACTTCAAACGAGCATATATTTTGTTATACAACAAATATTTCAGATCATGACCCACCAATAGATAGATAATTGAAATAGCTTTACAACAATACAAATTTCTCCAACATCCGATATCTGGGTAAAAGGTTATGGTCATTTTACAGTGAGCTTTTGGACTGCCAAAGTGTGATAGAAAGGCCGATGTACCATCACTCCTATGATGAACCATCGCCCAAACCATCGCAACTAAGGCTGGAAGTCTTTTTCCTGGCAAAAAAGCGACGGGCTGAAGGGATGGTCCATCTCCAGGATGACGTTTCGTCGCCCAATGCTTTTGGGACCTCTGTTTAGCAATTTTAAGTTGTTTTTAAAAGGATTTATGGGTCCTTTCCACCTTTTATAACACCTAATTTCATCAAATCAAATATCATAGCTTCATATTCATCCATAGAATCAAAATAAGGGTTCCTTTCAAGATCAACCCTCAAGAATAAATCTCAAACTCTTCTTCAAGAAAACTCAAGAATCATAACCACACCATTCACGAACCTTCAAGAAAAGCCTCCAAAAAAAATTCTCAAGGCATCAAAAGTCAACTTCTTCCATTGAATCAAGCCAAATAAGGTATGTTGGGTTTGAACAAGGATAAATCTTTCATCCTTGTACCCAAAACCTATTTTAATTACAAAAGTTATATGATTTTTGATGATTTCTCATGAAATTAAAGTTAGGCTTTATACCCAATTTTTATTGTTTGTAGATTATGAGATTTAAAGTGATTGGATTTTTAATTATATGACAATTTTCATATATTTATGCATGTAATGTGATTTTCAGATTTTCCCTATTGAGTTTAAGCATGATATTGTGATTCTTAATTTCATTATTTTGATATTGTTGAAGAATTTTCAAGAAGCATATTGAGTATGATGTTTTTGTATGATATTACATGAGTATGTTTATATTTTTATTCTTATTGCTGAAATTTCCAGATTCTGAGTTGATTTACGAATAATTACATTATCAAGCATGAACCCTTTGGTGTTTTAACATAAGTTTGAAGCATGGACTTTAAGCCCTAAATTTTAGTCTTGATATTTCAAGAAGATTATGATTTTAAGACTCTTCGATGATTGTTTACCAAGTTTTAAGAAAGAAATTGATCTTTTGATGCTAAGCTAAGACAAAGAATCCATATTATTCACATAGTTTGAGATTTAAAGAAGAGAAGCATAATTTGTCTTGATTATAAATTCTTATGCTATTTTAAGGTGGATTTCCTAAAATTTCTGAGCAATATGTATCAGAGTAGTATTTAGCACCTAGTTGGGTATGATTCCAAGGTCTCATGCCCCAGAAGTACATGCCACTGTAGCTTTCTGAATATTCCCATAGTGGGATAAGATATTGATCACTAAAGTTAACATTCTATTCTGATGGAAAAGGTAGAAGAACTCTTCCCAATATGGGAAAGACATTGGAATCTATGTCAGCTCACATGGTTTATATTGGTTAGAAGAAACTACCAAAGTTCTACAATCCCTAAGTTCGAAAGAAGTCCCCTATTCTCCTTAAGATGAATTTATATGTTTTGAAAGCTATTGTTTAAAGATTTCCCAAGTTCCCAGAGTCTCCAAGTCTCCAAAACTTTATAATCCTAAAGATCCCAAGTCCTTGAGTTCCCAAAGTCCTATTCTCTTCAAGATAAAAGCATAAGTTTTGATTATTTTAAGATTCCTTTTTGCCACAAGCTTTGAGAAGAAGAGTTGAATACATATTTTAGAACTAAGTATAATGACTCACAATATTTATGTTATATTTTTTATTATTTAATAATTTATGAGATTTATATTTTAGATTTATTCAAGCTATGTGAGTCATTTATATCAGCATGCATGATTTTATAAAGAGTAATGATATTGTTGACTTAATGCATACACCCACATATACTCAATACATCCTCAAAGTAATTATCCACATATATATTTATGTGCTACATTGTCTCATAATATACGTACAAGATCTAGTAGGCACTTTCAGACTCATACAGTTGTAGATTCCAGCCAACAAGATGATAGTCCTCCCACTTTGGGGACTTCAGTTGGATTTATTTGTGTTGTATATTTTCTTATTCATATGTATTGATTAGCGATAGTAAGGGTAGGTTCCCACCTATTTATAGTCAGTATAGTAAAGGCTTCACAGATGTCAGTTAGAGTTATTATTGTAATTTTAGTCCCTCTCTTAAGAATTTATTACAATGTAAAAGTGGTATCAATATTGGGTTTTACAGATTTCAGGATTTCTCTATGTTTCTGCACAGTAGACTCAGTCATTCATTAATATTTAATCAGTTGCTTAGTACTGTGTTATTAGAAGGGTTAGTTTGTGATCACTTATGGTCCTAAGCACCGTGTGACATCTTGGGATAGATTTTTGGGGAGCTACAAACTTAGTATCAGAGCACAAGGTTCAAGATTCCTAGGGTCTCTGTGAAGCCATGTCTAGTAGAGTCTTGCAGAATGATATGGAGATGACTGTACTTTTCTTTGAGAGGCTATAAGACATTTAGGAAATATCTCCAATCTTTCAAGTCTCAGATCGTGCTATATAAACTTTCTCTAAGAAACTTAAATAACTTCTCATCCTACTCTATTCAGGATGACTCTGTCTGATTTTCAAGGTGCTAAAAATAGTCAAGTTTAATTCTCCACAAATAGTTATGGGATTATAAACAAGCTAGAGAGTAATCCATCAGTGCTTTTAAGTTCCGAAGATTAAAGTGCTTTATCGTGTACTAAGCCCAGGCTAGATGTGCTTTCAGATTCCTTCTCAGAATCCATAATTTAATCTATACTTTCCTATCTATGTAATATTTTGGAGATAACATGATCGGTAAGTTCCAATTTCCTCCCCTGATAATGCTCTCAGATTTGATAGCAAAAAGTTTTAGAATGCACCCAAAAGGGTTTGAGAGAAGCTCTTTTATGTGTCATAAGTCCCTGAAGCTCAAAGTTATGTCCTCATTTTTATTAGTTTTTCAGATGATGTAGAATTAGATTTGTATTAAAATTACTCGTTGACCCTTTTAATACAAATAATGCTCAAGAGAGGAGATAGTATGAACCTAGACAGATGAGTGTAGTGTGACTTTGAGGGATATTATGTACTTTAGTGTTATGATTTATGAATAGTAGAACATTATTATAGTTAGAAGTATGGGTATAGAAGAGTAGTGTTAAGAAAATAAGGGAATGATGATTGGTAGGAAGTATAGATGTAAGCTTATACATGTTATCGAGATGCGTTAAGGTGATATATCCTTGTGTGTTAGTTTAGTGGAAGGTAGAGATGGAGTTAATAGTAAGGTGAATTATTTTTGCTTTAAGTACGGGAAAAGTTATTGTTAGTATTTATTGTGTTGGAAAAGTATAGGATATTAATGAAGCGTCTGGTGGTCTAGTGGCATTAATTTAGGTTTCCTTAGAGGTGGCAAAGATGATGTTTAGTTGAAACTTATAGAGCATGATAGCAATTCATATGTATAAAAGGGTAAATTGTAATGAGGTGAACAAGGAGGATGTGTTAATGGATTATAATTTTGATCAATTATTGTTGCTCAAAAGTTCTAATTGAATAGTGTTTCTTGATGTTATATTTGATAGTTTTCGAGGAGAATCGTATGTAGGGTGAGTTGTCAGATCATGCTTGAACTAGACATTAAGTTTGAACAGTGGATGGTTAGCAAGGTAGGTGTAATGATTCCCTGGTTAGTGCGGCTAATTATATGGGAGTAATCATGTAGCCTTGAACCATGTATGTAAGAGTTTGAGTTTAGTTATTCATCATTAAGTATGATGTTGCAAGTATAATTTGTGACTGTATACTTAAGGTAATATTGTGTTGCCTTATCTTTCTAAGGTTATTACATACTGTGTATTATTGGTAATACCTTTGAGTTAATAAGTATGAATGAAGTTGTGTAGTATATGTTGATCTTGTCAGTAAACTTATGGGTTACAGGTTGGTGATGTGGTATGTTAGAGATGTGATATTAGCAGAGTATGAAGGAAGTTCAGCAAAGGGTCAGAGATATCCATGTTTAGTGTTAGAATCTAAGTTGGCGATTGATTAAGTTGATATATCATGGCTTATGGGGCTATATATATCTATGAGTTGAATCTTGGAAGGAGGTGTTAGCATTGGGTGTCATAAGTAAAGGTACCGTCCTTCAAGGTAAGTTTAGTTTTATGTGTATTAATTTTATCCCAGACTCTAGAATAAAGTGATTGTGGTTTGGATTAAAGTTTATATAGTGGCTCACAGACTAACAATGATGGCTTAAGTCTAAGAGGGAGATGACAGAAGGAGTAACATAGTCAGACTTTCAGATTCTTGTTAAAATGCATGTGTAGTGTAGAAAACCCATGAGAGAGAATGATGCCCGACCCATTCTTATTTTAGTACATCCAATTATCCCAATACCGACTCATGCCTTATGTTTCAGTTCCATGATCATAGTTTTTGTTCATGCATATGATAGAGAATCATGTTCCCTCCTAGTTGCCAAAATAAGGAATTTCAATTCTTTAAGCAGTTAGAATCACATTCCATAAGTGATGAATTCCAAATTTAGGTCATGCAACGCATGACTCATGTACTCAAGATTTACAGTATGTTTAGATCAAGCACACAAGAAATACTCTTAATGATCAGTAAAATTCGGATTTATATCATGCATGTCTTCAGATCAGACCTCTTTGATGAATTCATGATGTTAAATATTCTATTCCTCAAGCCTCAATTGAGCGTCAAGTTATACACGATATACCTCCATCTTTAAGGTCCTCATGTTCTAACCTTTTATTACCTTTCCTTAGGTCAAGACAGTGATGATGAACAGTGGTCTACGTAGAAGAGAGTAAACATTTCTTGTTAATGGAAGATTATGGTATGCTTAATTTAGATAAGACTATAAGTGTGAATTAGGATTGAGGCCAAATCATTGACATACGTCATTGTTAGTTAAAGATTTATATGTTATGTGTGAGTAGATGAAATTTTATGTATGTATTCTTAAGAATAGTGCATGGACATTGTTCATAATAGAGGATTGCAGGGTATGAAAAATATGTTTTATGAGCATTTATTTAGAAGTACATATGGGGTTATGAAGATAGGATTGAATGTCATATTTGTATACATACGGAGGGATGCATTGAGTGTCAGTTAATGTCTAGTACAAGGTGGATTGTAGTTGTTTTAGTGGTAATGAGGATTATTATGGAGATAAGAATTTGTGAAAAATGTAGATGTGTGTGAATTCATGATTCTGACTGATGTTATGTTATGGCTTTATTTGTGATATCTTGTGATTTCAAGTTAGGCTTGACCATAACTAGAGAGTTGTGTTCAGTTAGACTTTGGTAGATGGATTTGTCAACGACCATGTGAGAATTGTAATTTGAGTCAATGAGTATGGTGTTTAAGGGGAAAGTTTAGATGTGAGAGTATTTTAGAATGTGGCTAAGCTTTAAAGTGAGAAGTTGCATTGCTTGAGGCCTAGTACTTCTATCCTGACTTATGATTCCCAGGTCTATGTTCCATGCTATATTTTGAGCAATGTTGTAATTCCTTATTCTAAGTTCATATTTAGATCAAGCCAGAGTCCCTTACTCCTCAATGGCCTTAGAAATTTGTTAGGATGATGTTGAAGAAATACCCTATTTGGGGGAGAGCATTCAACATAATTCAGTTTGTGCAGCCAAAAATCCAGTATACATCTTCCAATTTAGTATAGTCTCACTACCTAAAATTTTGTGAGTATGACCATTTCAAGAGATAGTTTTTTCGTATCCAAGTAGATTATGAAATTCAGTTCAGTACATGCATCATGTATCAGTTTTAAATTCAAATATTAATTTAAGGTTCAGTCGATAAGTATCCTTTATATCATCTTAGTATTTTCTAGTATTTCAACCAAATTAGTATCATTCAGGGATGAATGATCCCAAGGAGGGGCTGTTGTAATACCCCGAGTTTTAATGTCATAAACCTCTCATCTCTTCTCTACGAAGTCAAATCCAGCCGAAGGTAACAGTCTTCCTTAGTTTAGTTCTTTACTAATAAAATATTCAGCTTTATAGCTATTCTTATTATAAGTTCATGCATTACCAGAAGTACTCAAAGGATTAGAATAATGTAGAATCAGTTAGTAGTTTATTTCAGCTGTGCATCCTCAGTTTTCTCAGTTAGCCAACCTCATTTGAGGACGCATTTTCCAAGGGGGAGATATTGTAATACCCTGAGAATTCCAACCAATAGTAGAACCATGCTTCAAACTCATGAGAAATAAATTTTAGTGATTTAGTATTTTTATGATCAAGTTTGATGAGTATTAAGGCCTCAAATATGTCCTAGCTATTAGGCAAATACAAACATCCCTTACCGATTGAATTCTTGAGAAGGATATTGGTAAATTCAACTTCAAATGAGCATATTTTTTCTTATAATATGAATGTTTGTGCTCATCACCCACAAACAGATAGATAATTAAATTATCTTTCCAACAATACCAATTTAGCCAAAATCCGGTATCAGGGTAAAAAGTTATGCCCATTTAACAGTGATCTATTTGGACTGCCAAAGTGCGACGGGAAGGCAAACGGACCGCCGCGCCTGTGACGATTGCAAACCATCGCAAATGAGGTAGTAAGTCTTTTTACTAGCAAAAAACCGATGGGTTGAAGGGATGTTCCATCCCCAGGGCAATGGTTCATCACCCAAAACATCGAGGACCTCTGTTTATTAATTTTAAGTAATTTTTAAATGGATTTTGGGGTCCTTTCCACCCTTTTTAATACCTAATTACATCAAATCAAAGCTCCTAGCTTCATATTCACCCATAGCACCAAAATCAGGGTTCCTTTAAAGATCAACCCTCAAGAACAAGGTTCAAACTCTTCTTAAAGAAAACTCAAGAATCAAAATATCATAATTCAAGAACCTTCAAGAAAAGACTACAAGAACATTCTCAAGGCTTCAAAAGTGAACTTGTTCTATTGAATCAAGCCAAATAAGGTATGTGGGGTCTGAACAAGGATAAATCTTTCATCCTTGTACCCAAAACCTATTTTAATTAAAAAAGTTATATGATTTTAGGTGATTTCTCATGAAATTGTTGTTAGGGTTTATACACAATTTTATTGTTTGAAGATTATGAGATTTCAAGTGATTGGATGTTGAATTACATGACTATTTTCATAAATTTATGCATGTAATGTGATTTTTCTGATTTTCCCAATTGAGTTTAAGAATGATACTGTGATTCTTGAATTCATTATTTTGGTATCGTTGAAGTATTTTCAAGAAGCATATTGATTATTATGTTTTTCTATGATATTACATGAGTGTGTTTATATTGTCATTCTTATTGTTGAAATTTCCATATTTTGAGTTGATTTATCAATAATTACATTATCAAGCATGAACCCTTTGGTGTTTTAGCCTAAGTTTGAAGCACGGGCTTTAAGCCCTAAGATTTTGTCTTGGTATTTCAAGAAGATTATGATTTTAATCCTCTTTGATGATTTCTTACCAAGTTTTAAGAAAGAAATTGATCTTCTGATCCTAAGCTAAGACAAGGAATCCATGTTATTCACATAGTTTGAGATGTAAAGAAGATAGGCATAATTTGTCTTAATTATAAACTCTTATGCTATTTTAAGGTGGATTTCCTAAAAGTTCTAAACAATAAGTATGGTAGTAGTATTTAGCACCAATTTGGGTATGATTCCAAGGTATCATTCTCCAGAACTACGTGCCATCGTAGGTTTTTAATTTACCCAGAGTGGGCTAAGATAGTGATCACTAAAGTTAAGGTTGTATTCTAGTGGCAAGGTTAGAACTTCTCTCCCCAACATGGTAAATACATTGGACTCCATGTATACTCACATGGTTTAAGTCGGTTAGAAGAAACTCCCAAAGTTTGAAAATTCCTATGTTCAAAAAAAGTCCCCTATTATCTCAAAGATAAATGTATATATTTTGAAAGCTATTGTTTTAAAGAGTTCCCAGAATTTGTAAGTCTCCAAAGCTTTATAGTCCTAAAGACCCCAAGTCCTTGAGTTCCACAAAGTCCTATTCTCCTCAAGATAAAAGCATAAGTTTTGGAAGTTATTGTTTTAAAATTCCTTTTACTACAAGCTTTGAGAATAAGAGGAGAATACAGATTTTAAATCTAAGTATAATAACTCATGAGATTCATGTTGTATGTTTAATTATTCATGATTTATGAGATTTAGATTTCAGATTTATTCAAGCTATGTGAGTCAATTATCAGCATGTATGGTTTTATAAAGAGTAATGATATTGTCGACATAATGCATACACCTCCATATACTCAGTACATCCTCAAAGTAATGATCCATATATATGTCTATATGCTACACTGTCTCATGAGGTAGGTACAAGATCTAGTAGGCATATTTAGACTCAGACAGTTACAGATTCTAGCCAGCAAGGTGATGAGTCCTCCTACTTCGTGGCCTTCAGTTGGATTTATTTATGTTGTTTCTTTTCATATTCATTTGTATTGTTTAGCTATAGTTGGAGTATCTTCCCAACTATTTATAGTAAGTAGATTAGAGGCTTCACAGATATCAGTTAGAGTTAGTATTGTAATTTCAGTCCCTTTCTTCAGACTTTATTTGAATGTAAAAGTGGTACCGGTATTGTGTTTTATAGATTTCAACATTTCTCTATGTTTCCGCACAGTAAACTCCGTCATTAATTCATATTTAATTTGTTGCTTAGTATTATACCATTAGAAAGGTTAGCTTGGGATCACTTATGGTCCTAAGCACCGTGTGACGTCTCGGGACAGATTTTCGGGGTGTTACAGTAGTATACTACTTTTTAGTTGGATTTGGTAACTTGACATTGGTGAAGAGGTTATTTTATTTTTGCCCAGGTTGATCTCCCCTATTAACATTGTCTCAATTCTCTTGGGTCTTCTTGGAGAGTATATGTTGTGTATTCTTAGGGATTGTCTGAGAGATCAGTTCTCGAAGTTGGACTAGGGCTACAAAAAACATATAGAGTATGAAGATAGATTTCATTAGTTGGTTAGGCATGCTACTTATATTTTTACTACCAACTATAAGATGGTTCGATGCTTTGTTTGGGGATTAAGATCTTCTCTACATATATACACAAAGTTTTATTCTCGTGTATAGATCTTTTATTGAGGTTTTCTATCATACATAGGTTATGGAGGAGTTGCATCAAAAATCCTAAGGGGGCAGCGATAAGAGGTAGCAATAACAAGGTAGTTTCAGTAGGTGTCGTAGTTGCTCATGATATAAAGGTAGTAGTTCTCAGGGTATGTACCTTCTTCGTTACCTTATAAGTATTGGGTTCAGCCTATTTGGATCGTTCATGATGCACTTTAGATTACCTATTGAGGCCAATAGAGTTACAGTGATACTTATAAATAATGTAGTGCCTCAGCCTCTGAGGGGTTCTTCTTTTAGTTATTCTTGCCATGGTAGTTATTAAGGGTTATCCAGAACTTCTAGTTTAAGTACAACACCTGGGGCATGTTAATATTAAAAGGCCATTACATATTTCTTGAGGAAGTGTCCCTATCGCAAAACAATGGTTTCTTCAGCATAGAGTATTCAATAGATGTAATGCCCCGAATCTAGTACTTGGAATGCTACACGGTGCCCATGACCCCAAAGGACCACAAGCTAACCCATGACTGATATCTATAAACTGAGCACTAAATAATAGTAATAATATCATAAATGTGGAAACTTGAAATGAAAGGCCATAAGTTCAAATACTAGTCCATAACTGAAAAATATGGTATAACAATACCAAAACAATTATGATAATTGTCTGAACATGCTGTAGTCTAAAAACCTCTAAACTATCTGAATAAGGAGTTGATGGAATATGTCCCCAACTAACTCCAAATACTGAAGTAATCTAAAAACTGAATTAGTAATGAAATCACCATGTCCTCGAAGGATGAGGACTAACTGCTACTCTGATTGCTGAACTAGGATGCTACTAGTTCTCTGGAACTCGTGCATCTAAACCTATGGTATAAGACACCATAGCGAAAATGTGTCAGTACTTTGATTGTATTGGTATGCAAGTGATGTAGGTTGAATGCAATAGGTTCATTTGCATGAACAATACTAACTGTCTGACTAACATGAACATGAGAATACATGCATGCATATGTAGCTGTAACTGAGATCATGATATTACTGGATATTGAGTTTTGACTACTGAGTCTACTGATATTGACATTTGAGTCACTGATGAGTGAGAAATTGGTACTATATTACTGAATACTTAGGGACTGATATTATGTTATTGATACATGGATAAGTGTGTATGATAGTTTTGATGATAAAGAAATGGTCTGGTTGATTGTATATGAAAGTCCAAAAGTATAATGATAAGGAGTGACTGTATCTGATAGTCCTACATCTATACTACAGAGCTGAATTGACTATATTTGACAGTCTTCATTCTGTAACTGAAACTATGGGATGTATTCATCTAACCGACTGTAACCCTAGTTGGAAGGGCATCAGTATCACGCCACTGGTCAAGACAACTGTTGTGGAGTCAGTCCTAATATAGTGGGTGACCCTTGGGATCAGTCCTATACTTTTAAATGCTCTAACGGGTGATCCCTGAGTATGTAAAGCCTATATGATGGGTAACATCTCGTACCTATGCTAGCTACGTAGTTCTGGAACTTAGGGATTGCTTCAAGGGATCTCAGTCCTATCTAGCGGGTGAGTCCCCATCCTTAGTCTAACTTGGTGCTGAATCCTACTCCCATCTGAAAGATACTTAACTGATTAACTGAACTAAACTAATACTAGTGGTATTGTCTAGCTGAGCTAAACTGAATTTACTGAGTTTCATTAACTGATGGAATGTACTGAGTTCTGAGGACTGACTGAGAATACTGAAGTTACTGAGATTACTGAGATACTGAAATTACTGAGATTTTTGACTTTTGTTGAGTCACATGACTAACTGAGTTTTATGGATTATAGCTTTACTGAGGAGATCGTGAAAACATGACATGGCTCTAGGCACAAAGATAAATGTTCGGGTTCAAGTACCCCAAGACTCGATGAGAAGAAACTGACATAGCATGGCTTACTTGAACACATAACCAACAACACAATTCATAATTAGTATATTGAAGCACTTCATCAAACATGTGATATGCATAAGCGTGTACATACATGGTGATTTCATGATATGATACTAATTGGGCATTGTTCCTTCATCTAGGCATGTAATCATACACATGGTAGGCATAGCACATGTAGACAACATTATCCAACAATTAATCATCATGATTCATCCTAGGGTTTATTTATAGGTTCATATTAATATACATCTATACAAATCAATTCCATATAAAATTGATCACCCAATATGGATTTGAATTCAATTGATCATTCCCAACATAAACAAAACAAACGCAACATGAAATTCATAAAGAAATCCATAAACTTAAACTTAGAAAAGAGATTCTTGAGCTTCATAGATGAGAAGAGTCCATGAATAAACACTACGCATACCTGGGATGTGATTTCTTGAGGATTGACGTTGAAACCTTCGTGAATTTTAATCTCCAATTGAAACCCTAGCTTTTTCTTTAAAGAAACTTGAGAGAAACTAGTATATTTTGGGTGAAAAATGGCTAAATCACGTGTTATTGGGTTTAATGTAGGGGTAGGAAATTGACCCTTTTCACCCTTGGATGGGTCTTTAATCTCTGAGAAAATTTCTTGATTTTCATCCTTGGCGTGACACGGCACTGTCGCGCCAAGTCACGAGAAAGTTACAAATGGGAAATTGCACGATGGCACGATGTGGAGCTATTGCGTTTCCACCTTAGCTACGACTTAGAAGTTTGGCGCGACGTGCCACTATCGTAGAGCAACATTGGAAATTAACAATTGCCATTTAAGCTATCTCCACGATGCACTGAAGGCTAAGGTGATACACTATCTCATTAAAAAGGCTCTAACTTTTCACCCAGGTGTTGGATTTAGGCAAACTTGGTATCGATGGAAAGCTTATTCAATTCCCCCACATGATAAATGGTGAAAATCTTTAAAATACCACATGTACAAAAGTGGATTCGTCTTTTAAAGAAAGCTTCTAACATTCTTGGGAAACTTTTAAAGCTAGAAAAAGTACGGTGTATTACAATATCTCCCCTTTGAGAACATTCATCCTCAAATGAAACTTAGTGAGAGGGAAAGAATAAAAACTAACGTACATACTGAACATGACTGGCTGGAACATGATTTAATGACTGACATAACTGATGGTTGTATATAACATACTTAACATGTATATCTAATCCATGACTAATAAGTTGAATTCATGCATATCTGATGCTTGACTGACAATTGACTTATGAGTACATGAGTGAATATTTAGATGAACTGAATTTCTCACAGTGAGAATGCATGTCTAATGCATAATTACATGCCTGAAGTGATATACAAATGCATGGCTAAATATTCAAGGGTACTTAGTACCATGTTTGTGATGAACATTGAACATAAAACATAGTAAGACAAGGAGAACTGTTATCTTAATCGGAAATGCTAATAAATCCAAGATCATCTTACTATAAATGCATGAGCGGAAATACGAGAACCTAATTGAGTCTGGTCTGATACGTGACATACGAACTAAACATCATGAACAGAACTGACCCTCTGAATACTTGGCCCAAAACTGATGTTGGGACTTTAAGGGTCAACTTATAAATACCCTCTACTCTAAACTTGATTCTTTATTTGAAGATAAATTTTATTTAAGGCATGAGAATATTGAGGAAATAATGGGGTATATCCCCCTTAGGACACTATGTACCTCTAAGAATGTTCACCCTACTGAAATACTGGGGTGATGCATAGGGAATCCACGGACTGATTCATGACTGAATAACTCATGCTAAAAATATTAAGCTTAAATTAGAGCGAGAGGTCTAACAGTGCATATCATGAGTATGAAGGACCTATAACATACCCGAATCTATGCCGGGGGAATTTTCTTGATCATGGCGAGTCTGAAGAGCATAAAACCTTTTCTGATGCTGACCACTTGTGGTATGGAAGTGACGCCCTGCTGGCGCAAATATTTTTCCTTCTGAGCCCTTACTCTACATAACCGTAGCCTTTGTCCTGGCTTACCACATACATAACATATCTCACTGCCTTCTCTACATACACCTAGGTGATTCTTAACACACTTTTTGCAAAGGAGATTGTTAAGACTCCTCTTCTTACTTTCCTGGGCCTCAGATCCTGGTGACCCATCACGACTATCATTCCCGAGCTTAGGTACTAGTGCACTAGCTGAAAATAGATCTGGGACTGAAATCTTATGACTATACTGAGAATGGCTACCACCCCCTAACTTTGGTTGAGCAAAGCTAAAACTACCTATCCTCGTCCTCTTATTCTGTTTTTCCTATATCTTATTCTTTTGTTCTTCTATCTGCTGAGCATGGGTTATAAGTTTGGCTAAATTTATGTCACTATTTAGCATGGTGGATCTACACTCATTAACCATGCTATAATTCACCCCTGACACAAACTTACTCATTACGACCCTCCTGTCTATAACTACATGAGGGGCATATCTGGCTAATTGAGTAAACTTAAGATAATAATTTTTCACTATCATATTGCCCTGCCTAAGGTTGATGAACTCTATCACCTTGGATTTTCTAAGCTCGAAGGTAAAGAATCTCTCAAAGAAAGAAGTGGCAATTTCATCCTATTCTATAGGCCCTGCATCATCTGCCCTTTCTAACTTCCACTGTTTGAACCAAGAATGAGCCACATCCTACAACTGATATGCAGCTAGATCAACACTCTCAATAGTGGTCACCCCTATGATGCCAGTCACCTTATAAACCTGATCTAGGAATTCCTGAGGGTCCTCATCTGACTTAGACCATAGAAAGGATGGAGGGTTCATTCGGGTGAATACCCGAATCGTGGTTGCACCTGAATTAGGCACTCGGTTTGTCGGACCAACAGCTGGTCATTCATTATGTGTAGCAACTAACTGAGCAAGAGTACCGAATACGGCACTGAACTCTGCATAAGAAATATGATCGCCCAAAGGTTCTTTAGGCTGATGAGCTGATTGATTTACGTTTCATCTTTTAGGAGGCATGTTCAATAGAAGAAATGGAGAAACAAATTAGACTGAGAAATTGACTTAAGCTTATGCTCACTAGCACAACATGAATACTGAAAGAAGGGAAATAGTTCCTAAAATATCTCATAGCCTCCTGAACATAAGTGCGGTGCACAAGACACGCATGTACAAGACTCTACTAGATGCGGTTTTTTAGACTTCCTAGGATTCTATTGAACCTTAGGCTCTGATACCAAGTTTGTAATGCCCCGAATATGGTACCCGAAACACTACATGATGCCCATAACCCAGAAGGACCACAAGTTAACCCATGACTGATATCTGTAAACTAATCACTAAATAATAGTAATAATATCATAAATGCAAAAAATTTAACTAAAAGTCCATAAGTTTCAATACTAGTATATAACTGAAAAATATGGTATAACAATATCAAAACAAGTGAGATAATTGTCTGAACATATTGTAATCTGAAAGCCTCTCAACTGTCTGAATAAGGAGTTGATGGGATATAACCCCAACTAACTTCAACTACTAAAGTAAACTGAAAACTCAATTAGAAATGAAATTATAATGTCCTCGAAAGATGAGGACTCACTGATAACTCTGATCACTGAACTGGGATGCTAGTTGTTCTCTGGAGCTCATGCTTCTAAACCTATGGAATAAGATACCATAGCTCAAATGCGTCAGTACTTTGAATGTAATGGCATGCAAGTGAGTTAGGATGAATGCAATAGGTTCATATGTATGAACAATACTAATTGACTGACTAACATGAACGTGAGAATAAATGCATGCATATGTAACTGTAACTAAGATCATGATAGGACTGGATACTAAGTTCTGACTACTGAGTCTACTGATATTGACATCTGATTCACTGATAGGTGAGAAACTGATATTGAATTACTAAATATTGAGGGACTGATACTATGTTACTGATACAGGGATAACTATTTCTGATAGTTCTGATTATGAAAAACTGGTATGGTTGACTATAACTGACAGTCCTGAAGATGAATGCTAATAACATATGTTCTGATAATTGATATAACTGATAATATGAGTGATTGTATCTGATTGTCCTGAATCTCATAGAACAAGCTGAGTTCTGTACTATATCAGAGTTAGTAAATCTAAGATCATTCCTATCTAGTGGGTGATCTCTAAATCTGATAATATCGTTACTAATTGACCATAGTGGAGATCAGTCATGTCTAGTGGGTGATCTCGAAGTCCATTTATATCTATTTATGATGATAATGATTGAACGTATCTGACAGTCCTAATTCTATACTACTGAGCTGAATTGACTGTATTTGATAGTCCTAATTTTGTAACTAAAACTACGGGATGTATTATCTAACCGACATTCCCCATACTAAGCTAACTAGGGTCCAACCTGTAACCCTAGTTAGAAAGTTGTCTGTACCGCGCTACTGGTAAAGAGAACTACTGTGGATTCAGTCCTAATCTAGGTGGTGACCCCTGGGATCAATCCTATAAATTTAAATGCACTAACGGGTGTTCCCTGAGTATGTCAGTCCTATCTAATAGGTGGCATATTTTACCCACACTGGCTATGTAGTTCTTGAACTTAGGGATTGCTTCTAGGGATCTCAGTCCTATATAGCGGGTGAGTCCTTATCCCTAGGCTTGCTCGGTGCTGAATCCTACTCCCATCTGAAAGACACTGAACTGATTAACTTAACTGAACTGAACCTATACTAGTGGTATTGTCTAGCGGAGCTAAACTAAATTTACTAAGTTTCATTGACTGACGGAATGTACTGAGTTCTAAGGACTGACTGAGAATACTGAAGTTACTTAGATTACTGAGCTACTGAAGTTACTGAGTTTCTGAGATTTCCTGAGTCACATGACTAACTGAGTTCTATGGATCATAACTTGAATGAGGAGATCGTAAAAACATGAGGTAGCTCAAGGGAGATAGTTAAATGTTCGGGTACAAGTACCCCCAAGACTCGATGAGAAAAAACTGACATAGCATGGCTTACATGAACACATGACCAACAACATAATTCATAATTCATCTATTGAAGCACTTCATCAAACATGTGATATTCATAAGCTTATACATACATGGGGATTTCATAATATCATACTAGTTGGGCATTGTTCCTTCATCTAGGCATTTATTCATCCACATGGAAGGCATAAAACATGCAAACAAAATTATACAACAATTAATAATCATAATTCATCCTTAATATCATTATCGTAGGGTTTATTTATAGGCTCACATGAATATACATCTATAAAACTCAATTCCATATAAAATTTATCACCCAAAATGGATTTGAATTCAATTGATCATTCTCAAAATAAACAAAACAAACCCAACATGAAATTCATAAAGAAATCCATAAACATAAACTTAGAAAAGAGATTCTGGGGCTTCATGGACGACAGGAGTCCATGAATCAATGCTACGTATACCTAGGATGTGATTTCTTGAGGATTGACGGTGAAACCTTCTAGAATTTGAATCTCAATAGAAACACTAGGTTGTTCTTGAGAGAAATTTAAGATAAAATAGTATAATTTGGGATAAGAATGGCTAAATCACGTGTTATTGGGTTTAAATAAGGGTATGAAATTAACTGTTTTAACCCTTGGAGGCATCTTTAATTTTTGATAAAATTTCTCAATTTTCATCCTTGGTGTGATGGGCCACTATCGTGCCAAGTCACTGGACAGTGACAAATAAGAAATTGCACGGTGGACCAACACGGAGCTATCACGTTTCCACCTTGTCTTTGACCTGGAAGTTTGGTACGATGCACCACTATCACTGAGCAACACAGGAAATTGACATTTCCATTTGAGCTATCTCTGCGACGCGCTGAAGGCTCAGGTGAAACATTGTCTCACTAAAAAGGCTATAACTCTTCACTCGAGTGTTGGATTTGGGAAAATTTGGTATCGATGGAAAGCTTATTAGATTCCCCCACATGATAAAAAGTGAAAATTTTGAAATACCACGTGTACAAAAGTGGATTCATCTTTCAAAGAAAGCTTCTAACATTCTTGAAAAACTTTTCAAGCTAGGAAAAGTACGGGGTATTACAATCGATTAGGAAAATTTTATCCGCAACTAGATATAGTATACATGGTTGTTAAGATGGTTCCCAGGGAGCTCATGGGGCCTTTATGTTGGTCACATAGGAGATTAATTAGGAGATAGGCCATTTGGTAGGTGTGTTAGTTATATGTCATAACTACTAGACCTGAGGTTATCTTCAAATTCTATTATTAGATGTGCTAATTTTGTATGCCATTTGTTGGTTTTTTCTTTTGTTTATTTGAAACAAACTTGTCTAATGTGTATTCTAATTATGCCCCACAGATAGAGTTATATTAGGATTCTTTAGTTGTGTTGTTATGTTGTCTTGGGATTCCTTATCTTTGTCGTTATGTGTATCTACTCCCAGAAGTGATTCTTTAGTAGTGGCTTAGGTTAATACATCATATGTTGTGATTTTTTGAGAGTTTGATACTCAAGCTGATCTTATTATTTTTGACATAGTGGATTTTGATGTGATTTTGGACATGGAATGGTTATCCCACTATTATGTGGTCTTGGATTGTTTTCTAAAATTGTTACCTTAGCCATGGCCAGAGTACCCCCAATTGTGTAGTAGGTTGCTATAAGCCTTAGAACAAGGTCATTATTTCTTATAGTTGGGATATGAGACTTATTTTGAGGGGTTGCGAGTCTTATCTCACTTATATTTGTGATGTTAGTTTTGAGAGTCCATTGCTTGAATTTTTCCTATATATCATGAGTTTTCTAATGTTTTTCCTACTAATCCACCTTGTTTTCCTCCTGAGCGTAATATTAAGTTTGTTATTGATCTTGATCTGAGCGCCCGACATTTATCAATGGTACCTTAACATATGGATCCTACCAAGATTAATGAGCTAAATTCTCAGAATTGGGATATCCTATGTAAGGGTTTCATTATACTGAGTATGACACCTTGGGGTACCCCAGCCTTGTTTGTGAAAAAGAAAATTGGGTCATTGTGTATATGCATAGACTACATGCAACTTAATAAGGTAAAGGCGAAGACCCTGTATCCTATGCCTCATATTGATGATTTATTTAACATGCTTCAGGGAGAAATGGTGTTCTCTAAGATTTATTTTAGGTTTAATTAGAATTTGTTAAGGATTCGGGATGAGGATATCCTAAAGTCATACTTAGGACCCATTATGGCCATTATGAGTTTTTGGTGTTGTCTTTTAGGTTGATCAATGCCGATTTTATAAAATGTGTGTTCAGTCCTTATTTTGATTTTTTGTCATTGATATCCTTGTGTATTCAAGGAGTAGAGAGGATAATATTCAATATTTAACTATTTTTCTCTAGACTTTTAAAGAACTTAGAAATTTGCCAAATTCTTTAAGTGTGAGTTCTCGCCTGAGTTTGTCACTTTCTTAGTACATTTTGTTTCCATTTATGGTAATATGGTGCATCAAGTGAAGATTGAGGATATTCGTTATAGGGTTAGGTCTATATCTCTGTCTGAGGTTCATAGCTTGATTGGTTTTGATGATACTATAGGCAATTCGATGAAGGGTTTTTCTACTATTGCAGCACTGATAACCAAATTGAACTAGAAATAGGTTATTTTTAGTTGGTTCGACAAGTGTAAGTTGATCTTTAGAAAAAACTTCAAGAGATTTCTCACTTCATCTCTTATATTTGCTCTTCCTATTGAGGGTAAGAGTTTCACCATATATTGTGATTCTTCAAGTGTTGATTTAGTTTACGTGATGATGTAACAGGGTTGCGTTATTCCTTACGAGTCTAAATAGTTGAAGGTGCAACAACGCAACTACCATATTCATGATTTGTAGCTAGCGATAAAAATTTTGGTTCCTAGGATTTTGAAATTATCTTTCGAGAGTGCATTATGAAATCCTCACAAATCATCATA
This sequence comes from Capsicum pubescens, assembly GCA_030864215.1. Classification (NCBI taxonomy): domain Eukaryota; kingdom Viridiplantae; phylum Streptophyta; class Magnoliopsida; order Solanales; family Solanaceae; genus Capsicum; species Capsicum pubescens. The sequence goes on along the minus strand of CM061539.1, from coordinate 35,981,681 downwards.
ATCTTTGGCGTATTATAACCAAGTGAAAGCTTAATTATACGCAGTATAGATGGATGGAGTTTTATAAGGATTATCAAATCTCTATTTTGTCTCATCTAGGAAAGGTGAATATTGTAGCATATGCCTCGAGCTAGAAGGCGGAGAGTATGGGTTGCTTGGATTCTATGTTAGTTTCTTTAAGGCTATTAGTATAGGACATCCGATCCTTAACTAATTTAATGGCATGACTTGATATTTCAGACCCTATAAGGATTCTTAGTATTGATGAGGTGAGGTATAAGTTTAAGGATATGAGACTTTGCATCATCCACATTTATATATTTAGTGGTGAGTCCAAGAAGTTTTCCATATATTCTAAAGGAGTTTGTAGATTTGATTGGTGCATTTGTGTCCTCGGTGTTTGAGTCTTGATTTAATCTATTTTGTGTAAGGCTCACAGCTCCAAAGATTCTATTCACCCTTTACTACTATGATGTTTACATATTTAAGGCAACATTACTTATGGAGTTGCAAGAAGAGTGATGTGGCAGACTTTGATGCTGGTTGCCTATGTTGTCAGCAGGTGAAGGTCGGGCATCAAGGACATGGTGGATTGATTAAGATATTTCCCATTCCCTAATGGAAATGGGAGTGGATTACTATGGACTTTTTAGTGGTTTTTCTGTCACCTCCTGTGGTTTTGATGGCATTTGGGTCATTAGAGATCGGTTATCTAAATCGACACATTTCATTCCTATTCAGATGTTCTTTAGTGTAGAGTTGTTAGCTTGTATCTATGTCTGTGAGATAGTCTTTTTTTATTGGTATATATCTATGAGTTTAGACAAAGGCTCAATATTAACTTCAAGCTTTTGGAGGGAATTTCTGGAGGAGTTGGGTATTCTGGTAGATCATAGTCCAGCCTTCCATTCTAAGCCTGTGTTATTGATTTTGGAGGTCAGTGGGAGCAACACTTAGCTTTGGTAGAGTTTGCATATAATAATAGCTACCATTTGAGGCTTGGTATGATACGCCATGTTGTTTTTGATTGAGTGGTTGAAGATCTATTAAATTAAACCCTATGGTACTGACTTAATTAAGAAGTCATTGGATAGAGTTAGGGTGATTCAGGATAGGTTTATGGTAGCTAAGAGTAGGTAGAAGGTGCCTGGTTTTTGGAGATTCATGTTAATTTTTCATTTTGTGTCATTTGACCAGTTTACCCATCCATGTGGTTTCTTCATAGTATTTCTAGGGTGTGGGGATGATTGGCATGATTTCCCATGCATTTTAGTGTGATTTGTGTGAGTTTGTTTCTTTTGGTGGTTAAAAAAGCTCTATAGTTGACTACGGTCAACATTTTTTGATATGTGCTTAAGGTGGCAAAACATATTGTGCCAGCAGATCCAAAACGTCAATGTTAGGTTGGTAACATGGTTGGTGTAGTTTTACAATTTTAATATCTTATTCGTCCCTCGATTCATAAAGTTGTAAAATTGGGTTTCGAGGGTCAAATATGCGAAAACAACATCTTTTCAAAGATATGATATTGCCATTTAGTCCGGAGCATCAAAATTGATAGGGTAGCATAGTTGATTTGTGTACTCGGGATTCCCGAAAGAATCCCAAAGGGGTTTGAAGAGACTTGGAATTTTCCAAGTCTCAACAGCTAGTGCAATTGCTAAACCATCATTTTTTCCACTTTAGTTATAGGTTCTAATGTCACGATCCGATTTACGAGTCATTTTAGCACCTACTAAATCCTGCCAGTATGTAAATCAAAACCATAACCCAAAGATAACATGATGGGTTAATTCGGTAGGAAATGCCCATCATAGGTGAAATTCAAGAACACCAGAAATAATAAACAAGTGTTATAGATAGATAAAACCAAGCAACGCAAGTTACCAATCCCACGACCTAGTAGAGCCAGTACAAGAACATCTAATAGTATAAATACAACTCCAAAGTCTAGAATAGTAAATAAATCTTCCTCAAAATAAAAGATTGTAAAAAAAGATAGAGGTAAATTGATGACTCAAACTCCAAGAGCTCACCCTATCTATAGAAATCAGTCACCGCACAAACAATCATCAATGGTGACAGCTAGTACTCGGATCTGCAACAAAAAGGTAAATAAGTATAGTATGAGTACCTCAAAATGTGTACTCAAAATGGGTACTCAGTACTCAGTACTCAAAATAGTGTCCACCGACCTTGTCGAGCATCAATATCATCACAGTGCCCTCTGGCCTTCCTAGGTATCAATATCCTCATAGTGTCCTCTGACTTTACTTGGTATCAATATTGTATAAATAAAATCAAAATATCCTTTGACCTTGTTGGGTATCAATATATCATCACAACATCCTCTAGCCTTGCCGAGTATCAATGTATCAACATTATATCCTCTAGCCTTGTTGGGTATCAATATATCATCACAATCTATTAGAAAATAAATATCATAAGTATTATTGTAATCAAACATCTGGATTTCAAGAACAACTAATTGCATAATTTCCCATTTAATCAATAAGAATGATTTCTAAAAGAATCCATGACACAATTGCCAATATCATCATTAGGAATGTTTTCTAGCATGATATTTAGCATAATTTCTTAGCAAGATCATAGTCATAAGTAGTATAATGAGCAATGACTCATTAATAACATATAAAATGGCCTATCATTAGATTAAAAGATTGCTTATCAATAGTTTAAGCAACATCTAATCCATGGCATAATCGTTAGATTATTCATAGAATAGTCAATAACATAATTTATGGCTTAAGAAATATGATAGTAAAGAGTTCATTCAATAGTATATTTTGTATCCTAATCAATTGCCTCAACAACAAGTCATAAGCCTTGCCAATAACTCATACACGTGGCATAATTATTTAGGGTCTTACTTCTAACGTCATTCATCATAACCAACTAGTACCAGGTTCCTTAATATTTCCTAAAAAGGAATTCTCTAGGCATTTAATAATCGTACGAAGGGTTTCAAGAGAACTATCATCAATCTTGACTTAAGGTGGTTCAATAGCCCACTTCTAAATACCCAAAAATATATTCTAAGTCAATTTCCACCCTAGAGTATGTTAAGGTATCTAAATCAAATCTTAGATGTATAGCAAGACACAACTAGCCCTAAAGTAACAGTTCTTCCCAAGTAGTACAACTAAATAAACATAGCAACTAAGGCAACTTCCATTACAGTAATCAACTATGGCCAAGTCACCCAAAGCATGATTAATTAGAGCATGATACTTAATCTTGCGCAATCTAAGGCATTATCATGCTAAACAAGAGTAATTAAGTCCAATTCACCTAAGGACTAAGGAACAAGTCAAGCATTCAAGTTATACGATTTAAATTTAGCATAAATGTTACAAACAACACAAGTATTGCATTTCCTCAATCAAACACCTAAAATCCATCCCAGTCCAACAAGATATCATAAATATACGATGGCATTGCTCAATTGGGATAAACCTAGACTACCTCAACGTTGAAGAAAGCACAATGAACTGCTAAACATGATTTTCCCTTTCGAGAAGCCTCCTCAAGATGCCTAGCTATCAAAAACACATTCTATCAATCACTATGAGAATATCAATACACAATTGAACAATTTTGCTTCAAGTCCAAAAATCAACTTAAAAAGACCATAAGGGTCCCACTTATGGAAATCACATTTCAAAAATCAACCTAATATTCATACAAGCTCAAGGAATTATTTTCCTAAAAAATGGGTGAAAATCAAGCTAAATTGTGCTAAAATCAAGACCTAAAGGTTTTTTGGTTTTGTGAAATTCAATCATGAATTTAGCAGATTTTGACCTTAAATTCATAGGAGAATTAATAAATGGATGTTAATTTAGCTTCCCAAGCATCCACAAGCTTTATTTTAAACTCTCACACTATTTTAAGGTTTAGATCTCAAGTGGTAAGAGCAAAAACGCCCAAAATCAATATTCTATAGCTGATGGTGCAGTCAAAATTTGCATACGAAGTCATTTTACTAATGTGTTTATCCAATGGCCATTTTTAACCAGTGAATACTTCAAAATAGGAAATTGAATTTAAAATAAAACGAACCACCCGATAACCAAACTGTCAGTTTATCAAGTCAAAAATGACTTAGGGAAACTGTGGAAATTTCTAACGTAGAAAATAAGATGAAATATTGAAAATGAACTGAAGGGTCATTACAATACCCACTACTAAATGAACATTGTCCTCAAAAGTTAAATATTAGGATATACCTAAAGTCACAAACAGGTGAGGATACTTGGTCCACATCTTGCTCTCAATCTCCTAAGTGGCCTCCTTCCCTAGGTGGTGCCTCCACTGAACCTTAACCACAGGAATCTCTCTAGTGCATAACTGAATGACATCACTAGCCAAAATGAGCACTAACTCCTTTAAAAAGGTCAAACACTCTTCCAACAGGACTGAGTCCCATCTTATCTTACGAGAAGGATCAGGAATATATTGCTGAAACATGGAGACATTGAAAACTATATTAATAATGGCAAAATCTTGAGTTAAACCTAAATCATAGTATACCTCACCAACTGTACGATGAATTTCTAAAGGTCCAATATATATAGGACTGAACTTGCTCTTCCTTCTTAACATCGTCAAACCCTTCATGTTGAATCCTACAGGAATATATGGTAACCAACTCCAAATCTGAAGGTAGCTTACAATCTGCATTGGCCTTATACGAACTTTGAGATGCTCTCAACCTAACATGAATTACCCTGACTCTATCCAATGACTCCTAAATAAAATCAATACCACGGGGCCTAACCTCAGAAGTCTCAACTCATCCAACTAGAGAATGAAATCTCTTACCTTGCAAAGCCTAAAAAGGAGCCATCTAGATACTTGAATGATAATTGTTTTTATAAGAAAATTCTGCCAAGGATAAGTGTTGCTTCCACTGGCCTCAAAAATCTATAACACAAGATCATAGCATATCCTCAAAAACCTGAATGGTTTACTCAAACTAGCCATTAGTTGCTGAAAAAAGATTGTACTAAGATACACCAACGTGACATCCCCTCCTTAAAATCTTTCCAAAACCTCAAAGTGAACATAGAACTAATATCTGAAATAATAGAAATGCGCACACCATGCAAGCGAACAATCCTCCAAACATAGATATGGGATAATGTCTAAGCACTAAAGGACATCTAAATAGGAATAAAATATGCTTACTTGGTCAAACGATCTGCAATATCTCAAATACCAATGAAACCACGGGATGTGTGACGTAAATGTCAAACGAAATCCATGGTAATCTATTCCCATTTCCACTTGAGAATGGGCCACTACTGAGTCAATCCACCTGGAGACTAATGCTCGTCATTTACCTACTAACAACATAGGAAATGAAATATGAAGTCTGCCATATCCTTCTTCATACCACTTCCCTAATAATGGAGGCTCAAATTTCTATACATCTTTCTTGTGTCAAGATAAATGGAATATCTAGTGTTGCGAGCATCATTCAGAATCAACTGAATCAATTAATTGATCCTTGAAACACAAATATGGCCATCAAACCTCAAAATGCCATCAAAATCTTTGGTGTTCCTCTTGGATTCACCGCCTGATCACGAAGGAATCAAAGCTTAATATCCATATACTGACGATCACAAATCTACTAAAATAATAAAGGCCTCGCCTTAATACTAGCAAGAATCCTCCTATGGTCTGAAATATCAAGGGCAACCATAAGTTGACTAAGGACTGAATGTCCCATGCCAATGGCCTCTAAGAAAATGAAATACAAGCTCATTTACCCATGCCTATTGCCTTCCGACTCAAGGCATTTTCTACTAGATTTCCCTTGCCTTAATTATACAAGATTGAAATATCATAATCCTTAAGCAACTTCATCCATATATGCTTTATAGATTTAAGCTCCCTACGGGACATAAGATGCTAAACACTACAATGATCAGTTAAAATCTTACAATACACACCATAAAGATAATGTCTCAAATTCTTAAGCATGAAGACTACCGCCACCAACTCCAAATCATAAGGGTAGTTATGCTCAAGCACCTTAAGCTGGTTAGAAGCATAAGTAATAACATAACCCTGTAGCATAAATATACAATCCAAAGAAACACTAGAGGTATCACAAGACCTGATGAACCCCATCACATTTAAAAAGAAAAGCTAAAATAGGATCTGAAGTGACAAAATCCTTGAGCTTCCCAAAGCTCCACTCACACTCCTTGGACCATCGGAAAGGGACCTCTTTCTGAGCCAATCTAATTTTAGGGGCTCAATTAGTAGCAAAATCTTTAATGAAGTATCTATAATAACTATCTAAGCCATTTAAGCTATGACCCTCAGTTGAAGATGTAGGTCTAGACCAATCACGAATTACCTTATTCTTAGATGGGTCAACCATAATACCATCCTTAGAAACCACATGTCTAAGCAATGTCATCAAGTCAACCAAAAACTCACACTTAATGAATTTGCCAAACACTGTATTATCTCTCTAAGTCTGGATCATGATCTCAAATGTTGCTTATTCTCCTCTATACTCCTTGAAAACATAAGTGTATCATTAATGCACAAAATCATAAAGGAACCCAAATAAAGCCTGAATAATCGTTTCATCAAATCCATGAATGTGGTTGAGCTATTTGTTAATCTAAATAACATCACCAAGAATTCTTAATCACCATAACAGATCCTAAAAGCTATCGTTGGAAAATCCTCAGCCCAAATTCTCAATTGATGGTAAAAAAATCCTAAATCAATCATAAAAAATCTTACCTCTCCCTGAAGCTATCACACAAATTATCAATGCAAGGCATAGGATAATGGTTCTCAACCATCACATTATTAATCTTTCTATAATAACACAAATATATAGGGAGTCATCACTCTTCTAAACAAACAATACACCAGTTCCCCAAGAAGACATACTCGGTCTAATAAAACCCTTACTAAGAAGATCATGAAGCTACGTTACATAAATAAGAGACATATGGTAAAATGCAATAGAATTAGATCAACTATTAGGCTCAAGATAAATAGAAAACTCAATCACACGAATAAAGGGAATGTCAAGCAGGTTGGTAGGGTATATATCAGGAAACTTACAAATAAAAGGAATAGAGTCAAAAGATGAACTCTCCACACTAGTATCAAAAATATAAGTGAGGTAAGACATAAAACCCCTAAAAATAAGTATCCTAGCACAGATATAAGAAATAATCCCCATTGGCTCGCGCTGTCAGTTCCCTTCCACACGAATGAGGGTATGCCAAGCATGGCTAACATAACGGTCTTGTTAAAATAAGTCGTAAACACATAATAGTGAGATAACCTATCCGTGCAAAAAATCACATCAAAATCCATCACATTCAGATTGATAAGATGAGCATAAGTATCAACATCACTAACAGTCATAACAAATGATCTGAAAACTTTATCCACTACTAAAGAATCACAAACAAAATTAGATACATGCAATGGTACACATAATAAATCATAAGACATTTCAAACTGTGGTTCCAAATAAATATATATATAAGAATAAGTGGATCCTAGATCAAATAAAGAATGGTTCAACTAGTGGAATAGAAAAATCATACCTATAACAACAAAATCCAAAGTCTCATCATCAGGTCTAGCAGGCACTGCATATACCTGACCTCACCTAATACCTAGTTGGGCACTCGATCGACTTTCTGTCCTGCCTATAAGAAGACACCTCCAATACTTTGGAAACCACCCCTGTAAACATTAGAACTACCTCTATCTGTGGGATGAATTACTTTAATAGGGGAAGTACCCTAAGCTAAAATAATAATTGCCACATAATTAGGGCTATCCCATAAATAGTAACCAGGAAGTCCATATGTAAAATAGGAAACATGAGATAAACCAGGACTAATAGATCCTATTTTTCCCAAAGAAACCACCACGATTTGAATAACTAGAATATGAACCTTTTTAAGAATGACCACTACCATTACCAGGGCGATCACTATAATTGGACTAACCTCACAATCGCCACATAATTAGGGCTATCCATAAATAGTGACTTGGAAATCCTCATGTAAAATATGAAACATGAGCTAAACCAGTACAAATAGATGCAGTTTTGGCCAAAGAAACTACCACAATTAGAATAACTAGAATATGAACCTTTTGAAGACTGAGCACTACTATTACCATGGTGATTACTAGAACTAGGATAACCTCCATTAATAATCTAAAGCATTGCCTGAACTGGTCGACTAGGCTGACTCAGAGAGTGATAGAATGGACGCGAAGGATACCAACTCTAAAAACAACTATCTTTGGGTTGGGAACTATCACGACTCCCATTAAATCTTCCCTGAAAACTAGGACTCTTATCATGGCCCTCATGACCCTCAAGGTGCTTCTCCTCCATCACCCTAACATAATTTGATACCTCAAATAATGATAGGCCCAAAATAATAAACTCTACATAGAAATAGAAATGGGAAGTCTCAACACTTTAACAAAGTTCTAAACTCTCTCATAGTCAGTATCAAGAATAGAAGTTGTATGCTGAGAAAACTTATGAGAATAAGCCTCATACTCTATAATTGTCTTAATGCACTACTCCAATCTACAGAACTAATCCCTTAAATAATCTCAAAGTCTTCGAGGCATGTACTTCTCCAAGAAAATCTCATAAAATTACTCCTAATTCAAGAAAGAATATTAAGTTGTCCTAGACTCCATTAAACCTCTCCAAGAATGTCGAGCAGCCAAATCCAACTAAAATTTTGTGTAATCCACACTGTAAGTTTCCAGAAGGAACAAATTCCAAAGCCTATCCTAACAAACAATAAAGAATAGATATGTATTCTCACCAGGAGCCCCAGAAAACCTACGCGGATCCAATCATAAGAATCCGCCCAATATCTTCTGCTCCATAAGAAACATAGCAGGTTGGGCAACCACTAGCTTAAAACTACAACTTGAGAAACTAATGGTGTAGGAAGAAACTCAACTCTGGAAACTGCAACTAGTTTGTGCCCTCACCCCAGTCCCATATGAAAATGCACTATCACCTAAAAAAAAGCTGAATCACTGTATCTTTATACACTGAAGAAAAGATAAACCCTAGTGGAGCCTGATCTTGTCCCTAGCCTACTGCTTTCTAGGGTAGATGAACCTCTTTCTCAAGAGCTTGAATAAGACATAGGAAATGCGACCTATCTGGATCCTAGATGAGGACACATCATACGCTGTTATTTGCGACCTCTAGGTCATCCATGAATAAGAGTAGGATCCCAAGGTTGTGTTTCGCGACCCTCGTCCCATATAGAGATGGCACGTGGCATGGCCATCTATGAAAGAGTAAAGTCTAGGGAATACTTAAACAAATCTAATCAAACTCTTAGAACGATATGAGTAAAAGAAGTAAAGAACTCCTAAGAATATCCCATATCCTCTCAAAGATAGGAAATGAATATCATCATTCTGACCCATAGAAATTTAATATACACTTTTTCTTGTACCAACGATACTGGTGAAACCAACACTCTTATACCTATTTGTCATGAACTGATTTATGAGTCATGATGGCAACTACTAAATCTCAATAGTAGGTAAGCAAAAATCATCAACTAGAGCTAACACATTTAGTTATTTTGGTAGGAAATGCCTATCATAGGTGAAATTAATGAACACAATATATAATAAAAAAGTTTACTAGATAGAAAAAATTGGTAAATATAAGATACCAATCCTATGACCTGATAGAGAAAGTATAAGAGCATCTACTAGTATCAAATAAACTCAAAAGTCTAGAATAGTAAATACATCTATCTGAAATGAAAAAATGAAAATAATGATAAAGGAAAATAGGTGAGTCAAACTCCAAGAGCTCACCCTATCTTCAAAAATCATTCATTACCTGAACAATGATCAACGATGTTAGCTAGTATACGAATCTACACCAAAAAGGTGTAGAAGTATAGTAAGAGTACCAAGAAACCTAGTACTCAGTTGACATCATCGGTAGACTAAGCGAAATCACGATATAAGTATGACAAAATACAAGATAACACAACTATGTCAGGTTACATAAGCAAACCTCAATCATCGTTTACATTGCTATGCAGAATAAGTTATTAAACTGGATTAATAATATGTTTGGAGGAATCAACACATGACAATCACAATTAGAACGTTATGAGAAAATAATTTGAAATAATAATGTATCGTAAATCATTAACGTAACTAACCATATAATATAAAATTGGGTATCATACATAAACTAGTGCAGAAAATTTAAAAACTCATCACAGCCTCCTATACGACCAAAGAGTACACTCAAAAAAACAATAAAGAAATCAACCATCATTATACCTAACCTTCATCGTCATATAACCATCATTTCGTAATTATCATCAACTGCTTATTTATTAATATTTCATAGTTCACCAATATTAGACAATGTAATCACATTCCATAATATTATCATCATTTAAAAATCTAAGCATCACTATACACTAGTCAACATTTACTATTTAACCATCTCTTATTAACAAATCTATTTTTCTTCTAGTCATCATATATCCTCTAATCATCATTCAATAACTATTTACCACATAGCCAGTGATTATCATTTGTTAGATAACCATCAATTATCACTAGCATCATTTGTTACCAATAATCATTTATTACTAATCGTCATGACAAACTAAACCTTGTTTATCACCTAGCCAATATTATACACTTAAATAAATATCCACCACTAACCCTTATTTAGCACTAATCATCAACTATACCACTTTATAAAAACTGACCACATCCGGGCTACAATCTTCATACTTAATATCAACATAACCCAAATTACACATAACTATATATATAATAATATATTTTTCTTACACATGGCTAGCAATAATCGAACTGGTAGATGTGCATATAGGCACATCAATATAATAATACTCCTACCTTACCAGGTTTTAATGTATTATAATAGTCATCCTCTAGACATACATAGTATCAATTTCATCATAGTATACTTCGTCCTTGCAGGGCATCAATATTATCATCATAGCTTTTATCCTTATCGGGTATCAATATGATTATACTAATATTTGACCTTATCAGGTGTCAATTTCATAATAGTATCCTTTGACCTTACCCATCATCAATTTTGTGATAATATCCTCAAGCCTTTAAAGTATCAATATATCAACATAATATCCTCTAGCCTTGCCGGGTATTAGATTATCATCACAATATTCTCCGAACATATCAGGTATCAATATATCATCACAATCCATAAACAAATTAGTAGTATGAGTATTAATATAATTAAATATCATGATTTCAAACACAACTAATAGCTATTCTTCCAGTGTCTGAGTAAGGTATTTTAGGACCAGGAGTTTAGCCTTTTTCTATGTTACCTCTTGAGGTGGGATCTTAGATCGCCAGATAGTTGTGGCTCCTACTATTTCAAGTATAGTTATGTATTTTGAGCATAAGATGATGTTTGAGAGTTTCACTTTTTTGTATCCTCCGAGATTTTGTGGAGCTATAGGTGAGTATGCCTATGAATTCTTTATTGATTTTTGTTAAAAGTTGCATAACCTTTGCTCATTAAGTCACATGGGGTTTCTTATACAACTTACTAGTTAAGAGATGTGGTGAATGATTGGTGGAGGTCACTTGTTCGTTATAGACCTCTTTATTCTCTAAGGATGACTTGGGATCAGTTTACTTACTAGGAAAGGTTTATACCTTACAGTTTTAGTGATCAAATGAGAGATAAGTTTGATCGTTTTGACAAGGCCTCCAAACCTATTATTTAGTATGAGGAACACTTCCATGCCTTATCTAGATACTCTTATGTCAGTATTACCACTGAGTTTGAGATGATTCATATATTCATGAAAGGGTTGGATGTTCTACATCAGGTCGATACGACTCATATGGTAATGAATGAAGTATCATTTTTTAGTATAGTTGATAATTCTAAGATGAGTGGGTCTATTCATTTAGGATTGAAAGGAAGCACCAAAAGGGTGCACTATCAGGGAGAGTTCTGAGGTTGCACTCCTTGAGGTAAAGATTCTACAGTCTTTAATTAATATCATGGTAGACCAGTTCATGCAACCTTGAAAGGTTTAGTGAAATACCCCATGTTTTCACGAACTAAATGAGTAAAAAAAAAAGTCCATTAGATTAGTTTCCAATGCCACAAGTGTCACCTTAATCTGATGTCATAGGAAAAAGCTATGAAACTTCCCTAAGAGTCTGTTAGACTGCCAGCGGTAATAAATCCAGAACATGACTCGTTATCATACATATTGAGTCATAATGTGGACTCTTAGCCACACTCGTTAGGACCCTCATATTTGAGTACAAGGTTACAGATTCTACCTCATGATTCATTATCAAAGACAAAGAGGCATAGCATTGACCCGTTACCTTAAAAGAAAGGAACCCAAAAATAGAGTCTTAGATCGCGACTACTACTAATGACTCATTGTCAGACCTAATGAGACCTTGACAAGAAGAGTCATTACCATAAAATTGAAGGCTTAGAACCTAGGATATCATGTATTGAATATTTCCACATCTCATTACTAGTCATAAAAAGTCTTTTTGTAAGTTGTGACGTCTAGGACAAAAATTCTTGCATGATTTTAAAAAGGGTTTTTTGCTAAATTCTACCTATTTTGACATAACACATGTCGTTTAAGCCTTAGAAGCATCAATTATCAATGGTAAACATTACCCTAACCTATCATATCTCCGAAATCAGTCAACACATAGCAAAAGAAACAATTACTTCTATCAAAAGCCACAATAGGATTCATCAAATGTAAATTTAGGTTTCAAAAAGATTCTACAAGGATTTTGAATTTAGGTTTGTAGGATTTTACTAATGGGTCCCTTCCACCCTTTGAGTCCCAAAAACTCCTTAAATTTATTAGAATAATTCCTTTTTTCTTTAATTAGGTTCAAGGTCCGAACCTATTCTAATTCCACCTTATAAAATGGCTCGAACTAACTAAAAGAATTGAAAGAATAGTTTTAAGATCTCATAGATAAGGGTTTCATCATTCCTAGTTTCCCCGTGAGGTGCCATAGTTTATTTTGTGCAAAAAAAAAATGGGTGTCTCAGAATAGGCATCGATTTTCTCTAGTTAAACAAGGTGACAATCAATATTATGTTTTCACTCACTAGGATTTATGAATTCTTTGACCAATATCAGGGTACGAATTGGTTCTCTAATATATATCCCAGATTTAACTATTATTAACTCAGAGTCCGAGAGTGTTACATCCTCTTGACAACTTTCAGAACTTGGTATGGTCAGTTCAAATTAGTAGTTTTGTCTTTTTGACTAACGAATTCCCCTGTAGCTTTAATGGACTTGATGAACAGGGTGTTCAAGAACTGACTAGACATGTTTCTTATAGTCTTCATAAATTACATTCTCATCTATTCTTGTAGTGAGGGTGAGCATGCAGACCATTTGAGAATTGTCTTGTAGACTTTCAAGGATAATTTTTTATTTTATATGTGAAGCAAGTGTGAATTTTGGTTGAATACATTAGGTTTCCTTGTTCATATTATTTCATGTGATTGCATTAGAGTTGACCCTTAAAAGGCTAAAGAGGTAAGGAACTAGCCTAAATCCATCCCTCCATTAGATATCAAGAGTTTTTTGGGTTTATCAAGTTACTAATGATGGTGTTTTGAGAGGTTCTCTTCTATAGCTTCTCCCATGTACAGACTAACTCGAAAGAAAGTCAAGTTAAGTGGTCAGATTCTTGGAAAAATAATTTCAGGAGTTGCAAACTCAACTCACCTCCGCTAAAGTTTTGACTGAACTATAAGTTTTAGATGGTTTTGTGGTATAATACAATGCCTCATAATTTGTCCTTGGTTGCATGGTCATTCAACGAGGTAAATTTATAGCATATGCCTCTAGATAGCTTAAATCTCACAAGAAAAACTACCCTACCTATGATCTTGGGTTAGCAATAGTCATTTTTTCCTTAAAGATTTTAAGGCATTACATTTATGGGGTCCATGTTGATTTGTTTCCTTATCATAATATTCATTAATATGTGTTCACTCCAAAATATTTCAATCTTCATCAAAGAAGGTGTTTAGATCTATTAAAAGATTATGATATGAGTGTCTTGGACTATCAAAGTAAGGTTAATGTTTTCGATGACAACCTTAGTAGATTGTCTATGGGAATTGTTTCCCACATTAATAATGATATGAAGGAGTTTGTTTTAAAGGCTCATCAGCTTGCTCGATTGGGAGTTTGGTTGGTTGATTTATCCAAAGGTAGTGTTTGGGTTTAGAATGTTTCAGAATCTTCCTTTGTTGCAGAGGTAAAGGAAATAAAAGATTGTGATCCTATTTTCCTTAAGTTGAAGGAGGTTTTCTGGATTAGAAGGTAAAGGTTTTCTGCTAAAAGGGAGATGGTGTTCTTCTTTCTTGGGGAAGGTTATGTTTTCCGAATTAGGGTGACCTCTGGAAGCAAATGTTAATAGAATATTATGGTTCATATTTTTTGATTCATATCATAGCCACTTAGGTGTATCATAATTTTTGGGAAAGCTATTGGTGGGGTGGTATGAAGAAACATATAGTAGAATTCATGGTTAAGTGTCCAAACTGCTAGACAGTCAAGGTTGAGCATCAGAGTCCTTGTGGTACTCTTCAAGAGTTCAACATACGTACTTGGAGGTGGGAAGTGGTCAATACAAATTTTGTCACAGAATTTCCTCATACTCGTCATCATCATGATTCTGTTTGGGTCATTATGGATCGGATTACCATGCCAGCTCATTTATTGCCTATTAATACTTAAGATTAGCCAAAAATAATGATAGACTCTATTTAGCGGAGTTGGTGAAATTGCATTGAGTCCCTTTGACCATTATTTAAGACAAAGGTACCCAATTCACCTCTTATTTTTGGAAGACATTTCAGAAGGGTTTCGATCATGGCAGTAAATCTTTTCATATGCAAACATATGGTCATGTGAAGAGGACCATTAGGATTATGAAGGACATGATAATGGCTTGTAAATCGTTATCAAGGATAGTTAGGATGATAACTTTCCTTTGAATAAATTTTTCGACATTAATAGATATCACTCGAATATTCAGATGGCTCAATTTAAGACAATATTGTAGGAGGTGTAGATATCTAATTGGTTGGTTTGAGGTTGATGATGATTCTTTGATAGGGCCATATTCAATGCATAAGGAAATGGAGAAAGTTTAATTCATTAGATAAAAACTGTAAACAACCAAAAGCCGTCAGAATTCTATCTAGATGTGAGGAGAAGGGAGCTTGAGTTTGATGTTGGTGATCTTTCTTGTTATATGATTTTACCAACGTTAGGGGTGAAAAGGTTTGGTAAGTTAGGGAAGCTCACTGCCTGCTATTTTTTCCCATATAAGGTTTTGAGTCAGTATAAGAAAGTGGCTTACGAGTTTGACTTATCTGCAAAGTTAGCATCAGTGCACCAAGTATTTAATATCTCATTGTTGATAAAGTGCATTGGAGAACTAGCATTAGCACTACCAGAAAAATGTTTTGGCGTTGAAAGTAGTCTCTCTTGAGAAGAGGTTCCTGTTGAGATCATTGATCATAGGGTTAATAGGTTTAGGAATAAAGAGGTCGCTTAGTAAACGTTCTGTGGATGAACAAGTCGGTTGATGGAGCTACTTGGGAAGAAGAAGCAGATATAATTATAAATCTTACCCACCTTTTCTCTTTGAACCCAGTTCCAACTTGAGTAAATAGTTTCCATTAATTAATTAATAGTTTCATTTCTATCTCAACCATCCAATCATCTCAATGTCAAATAATGCATTCACGAGTCTAGTTTTTTCCATTGATCAATCACAAATTAAGATATTAATTAAAGCCTAACTCATGAGTAATCAGTGTAAAAATATTAGCTTTTCCCTTGCAGCCCAGCTTAGCTAGTTTTATTCGAGGAAAAATGATTCCAAGGGGGAGGTATTGTAATACCCCAAGTTTTTAAGATATAAACCCATCAAAATATTGGACATTAAATTAGTTTTCAAATGCCACAAGTATCTCCTTAATTTAATCTTGTGGCAAAAAATTATGAAAATATACCTAATCGTCTGTCTGACTGCTAGTGGTAGTGAGTCTAGCACACGACTCTTTATCAGACATAATGAGTCATCATATGGACTCATAGCCAAAAAAGAAAGGACCCCCAAATTTCATTCAATAGTAATGATTCTACCTCACCGATTTTTAAAAGTTGTAATGAGTCATACGTCGGTGTTGTTACCTTAATAGAGAGACACCTAAAAATATAGTCTCAGACAATGACTACTACTAACGAATTAAGGGCAGAAACCTAACAATTCATTAGGAGGGAGAGATGTTACCTTACAAATGAAGGCTTAGAACCCAAGATCTTAGGTCATGACTCAGACCATGACTCTTGACAAGTCTTAACGAGTCGTTAAGTGAGTCTCGCTATCTAGGACCAAAATTCTTATACAGTTTTAACAAGGGATTTTTTGTAAATTCCACCCCTTTTTAACCTGACCCATATCGTTTAAACCTTCAAGAACATGAATTATCAAGGGTAAACATTATCCTAACAACTCATAACTCTGAAATCAATCTACACAAAGAAAAAGAAGCAGTTTCTTCTCTCAAAACCCAAACTAGCTTTCATAAAAAACAAGTTCAAGTTTTAAAAAGATTCTCCAGGGGGTTTGTTTTAAATTATGTGGGATTTCCCATTTGGGTCCCATCTACCAACTATGTTCCAAGAACAACCTAAATTTACAAGCATAATTTCTTGGAGCCTAAATTATACCTCGTAGTCCATCCACATCGGGAACCCACAACTCCCTTGGTACCTCAAGATACCATAACCACCAACCTAAAAACCCATTACCTTTTTCCTACCATTATAATTATTTATTTGTACGAAGGTAGGATCTAACACCTGTTTCTCATTCACATCAGCACCAAGAGATGACATTGCTACCTCTTACACAAACAAACAACCATCCTCCAAATTTAAGAGATGAACTCCAAGATTAGCCATACATTAAATATCCTTCACCAAATCCCGTTTCTTTTTTTAAACATGAGATAAGATTCTAAGAGCATAAATAACTACGTTTTCCTTAACTGGATGATAGTGGAGACTTATGTCATATTGCTTGAGAAGTTCAAACCATCTACTTTGCCTCAGATTCAACTCTTTCTGGGTAAATATGAATTGTTGTTTCTTATGATCTAAAAAGATGTCAACATGAACCCCATATAGATAATGCCACCAAATCACCTATGCAAATACCACAACAAGCAATTCCATATCAAGAGTCAGATAATTTCTTTGATAAACTTTCAACTGCCTAGAATCATAAGCTACCAGTTTGCCATGATATATCAATACAAAACATTGACCCATAAAGGATGCATCACAATAAACTAAGCAACCATCACTACACTCGGGCAAAGACAAGACCAGATCATAAGTCAATTTATCTTTCAACTTCTAAAAACTTAATTCACATGCATCGAACCAGAGACGCTTCACCTTCTTCTTAGTCAACCTAGTCAAAGGTGCTACAAACGACAAAAACTCTCCACAAACCTTCTATAATAACATGCTAAACCAAAAAAGCTCAGAATATCGATTGGAGTTGTAGGTCTAGGTCACTTCTTAAACACTGAAACCTTCTATGGATCAACCATGATTACTTTATTAGAAATAACACGACCCAGAAAAGTAACAACATTCACCAAAACCTAACACTTTAAAAACTTAGCATACAATTGCTGAATTTTTAGGGTTTGCAACATAACACGAAGGTCATTGGCTTTATCCACCCCACTCTTCAAATATACCAGGATATCAACTATAAACACAATAAAAGAAAAGTTAAAAAAATGACAAAATACCCAGTTCATGATATTTATTAATGCTACCGGGGCATTAGTCTACCCAAATTACATGACCAAGAACACTAAATGTCCATATCGAGTATGAAAGATAATCATAGGGATATCCTCCTCCCTAATCTTAAGTTGATGATAACCTTACTAGATTTCAATCTTTTAAATACTTAGCATCTTGTAGTTGATTGAACGAATCATCAATCCTAGGAAAAGGGTACTTATTCATTATGGTCACCTTATTCAGCAAATAATAATCAATTCACATACAAAGACAACCCTCCTTCTTATGCAAGAAAACAACAGAAGCACCCTACGGAGACACACTAGTGTGGATAAAAACTTTGTCAAGAAGATCCTTCAACTACTCCATAAGAAACTTCAACATATCCAGGGCTATTCTATAAGGAGGTTTAGAGATAGGACGAGTGTCATGAATAAGATTAATATCAAAATAAATTTCCATATCGAGGGGAAAAAAGTAGATAATCGGGGAGAACCTTGGGTAGTTAACTAATCACAAAAATTATTTGTAAAGAAAGACCTTCTAAAATAGAATCTTTAACCCAGACCAGATGATAAAGACACCCCTAGGAATTCAATTTCCAGAATCTAATATATGATATGAAACTTCTCCTAGTCACTAGGGAACTCCCTTCCCACTCAATCACCACCTCATTGTGGAATTTAAACATGACCTTATGGGCCTGACATTCTAAAGAAGCATACCACTAATGGAACCAGTCCATCCCTAAGATAATATTATGATCTAGCATGTATAATTCAAACAAATCCACCAAAGTTCCCATCCACAAAAAGATACCACACAACCCTTATAGACCCTCTAACAACCACCGATACACTCATTACGGTTGAAATAGAATAAAGGTCTGAAATACACTAAGGACAAAAACAAAAATACACAGCGAAAAATACAGTCACATAAAAAAGAATTAACTCTGAATCAAGTAAACAATAATCATTACAAGAGAAGTGTTTTAACATAATAGTGACGACATCTAGAGATGCCTCAGAATCTTTATGAGTAGTAAGAGCATACAAATAATTATGATAAGTGCTAGATCCAAATATGGAACTGTTTGGTGTAGGATCTGAGGAAGAAGCAATAGGAACCTTATTTTCCATAGAAGCACCCTTACCCACGGGATAGTTTCTCGATAAATATCCCAGTTAACCATAATTGAAATGGTTGTCTCTTCCCTCATCATAGAAACCACGATGCAACAGACCATAATATCAGTAGAGAGGATATGATAGAGCTAATTGGGCCCCATTAAACTGAGATTATGACCCCGTATCCTAGAACCATCACCACACTGAAAATGGTGATCTCCAAACTACTTTAGATAAGGAGCTTTAGCAATCAAATATGAACCCAAATTACCTCACTTCTTTTTGCATTAGCAACCAAGACACGACGAATCATTATGATGGTTGTTAACAATAATTCCAGGATTTTTTTAAACAATATTAACAGTGTTGTTTGGTATTTTCCCATTTTTTTAAAATCAAATATACATTCTTTAGCTACACAAGGGATGAATAATAATGATAAAACTAGCTCAGATTCTCAACTCCTCAAAATTTACATGACACATTTGAAATTTAGAGAGAAGGGCAACTTTTCTCTTTCAAACAAGGACTAGTGTTCTAAAAAAAATTTCTTCAAATTTAAAGGTTTCATCAAGGTTTTCAACATCATTCATGTAGTATTTCATCTTTGGATTTCCTTCCACCAATTGAGTTTGGAAGTTAACCTAAATTCTTTAGTTTAATTCATTCTTCATAGCCTAAGGTTCATGAGTTTTATGAATTCCTTTATATTTTAGTTCCTCGTTATAATTGAACCATGGGCCTGTTTTATTCCATGAACTTTTATTTTGTCAGATGTTTATAATTATGAACTCTCAGTGTAATGTACAATTCATGACTTAAGACTTGATTTACAAAATTTTGTATTTCCTTTTGTTTATTGAATTATCATTAGTAGTTGAATTCTTCTAAGATGGTGGGTTATGAACACCTAACTACCTATAATATCATAAATTTTATTTGTACTCTCAGTCATTAAATTTTTCATGATTTAAATTACTTTAAGATAAATCAGTTATCCTTTACTTTAACAACATCATTATTGTTAAGCATTTTAGTTTTCAGTCTTACTTTCAGTGGGGTGCAGTACATAGCACTGAGAGGAAAAGATTTTAAATAAACCAAGTCCCAAACTACGTCTCACCATAGGAAAAAAGGTCTATACTAAATGAGAGTGACTCCCTTACCCTTAATGGATTTATTACTTCATTAACTCTAATCATAAGTCATACCCTTGGTAGTGTTTATAAAACCATCATAACACGGGTAACATGTTAGATTCCATGATGATTTTATGGTCTATGTCAGTTACAGAAACCTCCCATGACTTAGTCTTAGACCTCGCTTAACCTTTAATTATGTTTATTCAGTATGTTATTTTGTCACATGTCTATTACTTGGTTATAGAATTATTTTATAGATTTTAGTCCCACATTTAGGTTATCATGTGACTTTCAGTATATTTATCTCACATATGGTCATGAATATCTCACAAGTTCATTACATAACAGTACTTACTGAATACTTACTTTTGCCCTATATAGTCTGATATATATGTTTAGGTATTCAAGATCCCAATTGTAATTAGATTGATCCAGTGTCATTTTGATAGCAATGTTATAAGTGTTCATATGTAATAGCCCATATTTTTCATTGCTCAATTCATCCCATAGTGCATGTACAAGGGTCTTAGAACCTGAAAAATTTAGCAAAGTATTTAAGATATAGTTTTTAAGTTGATTCATGTTCACAGGTGTAAGTAGCATATCTCGAGTAAGTTTTGGATATTTTGAATGAGGATTGGACCACGTTTCGATTTAAATTCCAGAACCACACTGCGATTATGGTGCATCATAGTGAGTTTAGCGATGGAAGGCTCATCGCCTCTCGGTGAAAGCTTAATCTATGTTTCAGTTATGAATTTAAATTTCCCAGGGGTAGTTAGATCTTTTCCCATCGCCCCAATACGTGAAAACACGGGATTTATCATCAGGTAAGTCATTATATGACCTATTTACACAATTTCTCTTTAAATAAAACCTAAAAATTACACAAAATGCCTCAAGTTCAACATTTATTTCTCCAAAAATCTCAATAAGTCAAGCTTCAAGACCCAAGAACATTCGAGAACGTCATTTCTCTTCCAAGATTAAAACCTTAAGGTATGTTATAGGTTCATCCATTGGGCTTTTTAACCTATAGATTCAAAGTACCTATCTTGTGTTCTAAATCATGAATTAATATGTTTACAATAAGTTAATTTCATGAAGCTTTTTGGAATTTCTATTATGCGTGATGTTTACAAGTGTTTTTAGTTGGAAAGTAGCCTTTACAAATTTGAAGCATGAAATTCCATGTTATATTCCCCAATGTATGGTTTTAGTGTTATTATTAGGTTATTCCCGCATGTTTCAATCATTACCATGCCATTGATCATTAATTTCAAGTGTTTGATGAAATGACTAAGAGATGAATTTTGAGTAATGACTACTTATTATGCTTTTGAAGTTTTCATATGCTTTTACTGTTAATTTTTCGAGTCCTAGGTTTATAAATACCCGATATTTAGATGTTTACTTAGTCTTAGAACTTTCATAATGGTTTTCAAGCATACATGAGTATTATTAGTTCAATTAGTTATCCTATCAGTCAAGTTTAGATTAGTTCAGTATTTTGAGTCAGTTCAATTTGTAGTAGGATTTAGCACCAAGTGAACCTAAGGGTGGTGGATCACCTTCCACTTGAGGGTGTGAGCTTTAGTATCTGTACCCGTATTGTAGAACTACATATCCATCATAGGTTAGAGATTTTAACCTTTTAGTTATGGGCTAATATATATCTCACTAGAGCACCTGCTAGTAGAGGGTGATTCTTTAATCCTTCGGGACTTTATTTTAGTGAGTCAACACGATCAGTGTTAGTACCTGTGGCATGACACTGACAACTTTCTAATTGGGGTCATTGGGTGGACCCCAATTAGCTCATATTAAGGTATGTTGGTTAGATGATATATCTCATAGTCTCAGTCCAATATTCAGTCCAGAATTTAGTAAGAAAGGGGGATTAGGTGTTATGTAAGGATTAAAAGGTCATTCTAAGTGAGCACCTCTCGACCCAGCAAGGCTTCTAGTGATGGACTTGTCTATTAAAAAGAGAAAAAAGAGAAGGAACAGGGAGGGTCGACCTAGAAATAAGTGGGATAGCATGATGCTAGTTAGTTCTCTGGAGATAGGGGAAAAATAGTGGGTATGGGGGCGTGGGAGTGCAGGGGGTGTGGATGTTATATGGGATTGGGCTGCCAGCTACATCATGAAGACTACTAGATAAGTGTTGGGTGTTTTTAGGGGTTGGGTAGGTCGGTATCAGGGGGACTAGTGGTGGAATAAAGAAGTGAAGAAGAGAGTGGAGATTAAGAAGGGGGCATATGCTAAGTTGATTGAGAGTAAAAATGAAGATAAGAAGTGGGTGAATAGGGAGGTGCACAAGGTAGCTAGGAAGGAGGCTAAGTTAGTTGTTTCAGCTGTTAAGTCTGCAGCATTCGTGATCTTGTATGCAAGGTTAGAGAAGAAAAAAGAAGAAAAAAGGTTGTTTTGGCTTGCTAAGGTTAGGGAGCGGAAGGGTCGTGACTTAGATCAAGTAAAGCGAATTAAGGGAGATAATGGTAGTGTTCTGGTGGTGGATGTTTATATTAAGAAGAGATGGAAGGAGTACTTTTATAGCCTTTTGAATGAGAAGGGAGACAGATGCATTGAGTTAGGAGAGCTGGAGCACTAGGAGAAGAGCCTTGATTTTAGATACTGTAGGAATTTTGAGGTTGAGAAGACAAAGTGGCTATTCTTACGTTGCGGAGGGGTAGGGAGACGAGGCCCGTACAAGATTCCGGTACATTTTTTGATATATGCTAGCAGGGCAGGTCTAAGGTGGTAGACAGATTTGTTTAATGACAATTTCAAGACTACGATAATGCCTGATGCTTGGAGATTAAGTACAATGATTCCGTTATATAATAACAATGGTGACATTCAGAGTTGCAACAACTATAGGGGTATTAAGGTGTTGAGTCACACTATGAAGATTTGGGAGAGAGTGGTTGAGTGGAGATTGGGGAGGTTCATGTCTTTTTTTTGAGAATTAGTTTGGATTTATGCATGGTGTCTCGACAACACAGGAAATTCACTTGGTGAGGATATTGGTGGAGCAGTAAAGAGAAAGGAAGAGGGACTTATAATTTATGTTCATCGAGTTGGAAAAGGCGTATGATAAGGTCCCGATGGAGGTTCTTTTGATATTCTTTAAGGTGAGAGAGGTCCCAGTGGCATACATCAGAGCTATTAAGGATATGTAAGTTGGAGAGAAGACTAGGGTGAGGATGGCGAGAGGATAGGTAGAGCATTTTTAGAGACTTTAGTTGAACCCTTCTCAGTGTCTACCTCAGTGGGTGACTCTATTGTAGCCAGGTAGGGATACAAGAACTGTCTATTCACAGTATCCCATAAACTCACCTCAGTTAATCTTGTGGTGTTAGAGATAAATGATTTTGATGTCATTCTCAGCATGGATTGGCTCCACTCATGCTATGCTTTAGCTGATTGTTTATATAGAGTTTTTCATTTTCATTTTTTGAATGAACAAGTCCTTGAATGAAGGGTTAGTACTTCAGCACTTAGGGGTTAGCTTGTTTCAATGGTCAGATTCCTATGAGAAGAATTTTCAGCAGTTGAAAACTCGACTCACCTCAGCCCTTTTGTTGACCTTACCAGATGGTTTAGATGGGTTTTTTATTTTCTAGGATACATTCCGAGTTGGTTTGGTTTGTGTGTTGATGCAGAGATGTAAGGTCATAGCCTATGCCTCTAGACATTTTAATCCCCATTAAAAGAATTATCCTACCCATGACCTTGAGTTAGCAACTGTTATATCTGCCTTAAAAATTTTGAGGCATTATCTGTATGGGGTGCATGTCGATTTGTTCGCGGATCACAAAAGTTTGCAGTATATATTTTCATAGAGAGAGTTAAATATTCATCAGAGGAGGTGGTTGGACTTTTTTAAGATTATGATATGAGTGTTTCCTATCATCTGAGCAAGGATAATGTAGTGGGAGATGCCCTTAGTAGATTGTATATGGGTAGTGTTGTTCATGTTGAGAATGATAAGAAGAAGTTGGTTTATGAGGTTCATCAGTTGTCTAGGTTAGGTGTTTATTTGGTTGACTAAGATTAAGGTAGTGTATGGGTTCAAAATAGTTCAAAATCTTATTTAGTTATCGAAGTTAAAGAAAAGCAAGATAGGGATCCCAATCTGCTTAAGTTGAAGGAGTCAGTTAGAGACCAAACAGTAGAGGTTTTCTCCTAAGCGGAGATGGTGTTATGTAGTGTCCGCGTAGACTGTATGTGCTGTGTGTAGAGGGTTTGAATCAACAAATTCTTGTAGAAACACATGGTGTGTGTTAGTCTATTCACCCAGGAACTACCATGATGTACCGTGATTTCTTGAAAATCTATTGTTAGTGTGGTATAAAAAGAGATATTGCTAACATTATACCCAAGTGAAGGAGTATTCTCTTAAGTTTTCTCGTTTATCCAGGTATGTTCCTAATGAGGAGTTTGATGACAAGTCTAGGATGAGTAAGTTTATTTCTAGTTTAGATGATAGCGCGGTCATGGAGTGAAGGACCGCGATGTTGATTAAGGATATTGACTTGTCTTGGTTGATGGTCCAACCTCAACAGATTCAGGAGCAGAAGTTTAAGGAAAGATAGAGGGAGAAAAAAACAGCTAGCACAGGTATCTTAAGTTTTGGTTAGCTAATGTCAGAGGGTGGTAACCATCCTCAATTCCACAGAAATCTTCAGCCCTATCTCTATCTTCTGCTAGTGCATCAGCGCTGAAGTTCATAAATGATAATTTGGATAGAGCGTCAAGCCGTAACCCTAGGGAAGTGTGAATTCTATTTTAAGACATGCAGTAGAAACCATTAGGGTGTGTTTAGAGCTGGCAGTGATTTATGATTTGGGTATGGCAAGCCAGGACACAAGGTCAGGGATTCCCCATAGAGTGCTCAGCAGAGTCAGTCCAGTTGTCCCCTATTTATATTCGGTTTCTCGACTTAGCAGGATACCACATCCAGTGCTACCAGTGGCCAACGCACAAACATATTGTATGTACTTTAGTCTCGAAAGGATCAGGAAATTTCTCTTGATATGATTACTGGTACGTTGTAGGTCTTTTATTTACATATTTATGCTTTGATAGATCCTGGGGATTCTCTTTCTTTTGTAACCCCTTACGTAGCAGTTGATATCATTGTTTGTTTGGAGACTTTAGTTGAACCCTTCTCAGTGTCTACCCCAGTGGGTGACTCTATTGTAGCCAGGTAGGTATACAAGAACTGTCTGGTCACAGTATCCCAGAAAGTCACCTTAGTTGATCTTGTGGAGTTAGAGATGAATCATTTTGATGCCATTCTCAGCATGGATTGCCTCTACTCATGTTATGCTTTAGGTGATTGTATATATAGAGTTTTTCATTTTCAGTTTCTGAATGAACAAGTCCTTGAATGGAGGGTTAGTACTTCAGCACTTAGGGGTTAGCTTGTTTTAATGGTCAGATTCCTATGAGAAGAGTTTTCAGGAGTTGAAAACTCAACTTACCTCAGCCTCTATTTTGACCTTACCAGATGGTTTAGATGAGTCTTTTGTTTGCTAGGATACAACCCGAGTTGGTTTGGTTTGTGTGTTGATGCAGAGATGTAAGGTCATAGCCTATTCCTCTGGACACTTTAATCCCCATGAAAAGAATTATCCTACCCATGACCTTGAGTTACCAGCTGTTGTATTTGCCTTGAAAATTTTGAGGCATTATCTGTATGGGGTGCATGTCGATGTGTTCACGGATCACAAAACTTTGTAGTATATGTTTTCGTAGAGAGAGTTAAATATTCGTCAGATAAGGTGGTTGGAATTTTTTAAGATGATGATATGAGTGTTTTCTATCATCCGAGCAAGGATAAGGTAGTGGGAGATGCCCTTAGTAGATTGTATATGGGTAGCATTTTTCATGTTAAGAATGATAGGAAGAAGTTGGTTTATGAGGTTCATCAGTTGGCTAGGTTAGCTGTTTATTTGGTTGACTAAGCTGAAGGTAGTGTATGGGTTCAAAATAGTTCAAAATCTTCTTTAGTTATCGAAGTTAAAGAAAAACAAGATAGGGATCCCAATCTGCTTAAGTTGAAGGCGTCATTTAGAGATCAGAAAGTAGAGGTTTTCTCCTAAGGGGGAGATGGTGTTATGTGGTGTCAGGGTAAACTATTTGTGCTGTATGTAGAGGGTTTGAAACAGCAAATTCTTGTAGAAACACATGGTGTGTGTTATTTTATCCACCCAGGAGCTACCATGATGTACCGTGATTTGCGGAAAATCTATTGGTGGAGTGGTATGAAAAGAGCTATTGCTAACATTATATCCAAGTGTGCTAATTGTCATGAGGTTAAGGTTGTGAAGCAAAGGCCTAGTGGTTCTTTGCGGGAGTTTAATACCCACATATGAAAGTGGGAAGATGTGAATATGGATTTTGTAACAGGGTTGCCTCGCCCATATTGCCAGCATGATTTATTTGGGATATTTTCGACAGAATGACCTAATTAGACCATTTATTGCCCATCCATACTTCTTATTCAGCTGTGGATTATGCCAGACTCTATATTAGGGAGATTTTTAGATTATATCGTGATACAAAACACCCCAAAAACACAATAATTTACACACCAAAATAGTCCACTAGATCAAAAGAACCGAGGACCCTTTGATGACCACACTCGGATTCAAATTTAAAGAACAAGAAATAGATGATATCAAGGTGTTATTGACACCAAAAAGCCAGAAACCAAACTACAATAAGGTTACCAAGATGACAAAAACAAGGAGAAAATAACAACACACGGCTTCAACAATATAATAACAAAACAAAAATAAGATTACAATTACTCAAAGGATAGACAGTGAGACATGAAATAGTACAAGTTTAATAATTAAGGTTTATATTAAAAACAAAAACAAAAACAACAAGTAATATTAAACACCTACACTCTTACGGGACCTCAAGGGAATTGGATTCCGAAGCAACCACCGTTTCTAAGGTTGTTATCAACAAAAGTGATGTCTATACTTTCCACAAGAATTCAACCTTGCAAGACACTCTCAAAGAGTTTACAAAATATATCATCAAAGTCTAACGGAAAAAATGACATAAATTTCTATTTTTAAGCTATGCAACACATTACAAAATTACCAAAACGCCCTTAATGAGCCCTTACAAAGGGGTGGCCTTGGAGTGGAATATGGACGACTTTGGAGTGTTTGGAACTTGTTCTCTACACTTCAAATCTTATCCTCTTTGCTGGGAAGCCCCCACAATCTTGGGTATTTACGTCTTGTCTTCCATTACGTCCTCCAGTGTTATGATGCCTCTTTGACCCGTATCATCCTCCCCTCCTTGGAAAGGATTAGTCCTCGCATCTTAATATTGCAAAATAATAGAAAGGACAACCAAACACAAGTTCCTAAAGGTATGAGGGTTAGGGTTAGTTTAATCAATCATAGCATCTTTCCAAGGTGGCTCAAACTTAACTTATAACCAAGCATCCCTCTTACCCAAATACCCTCCCAAGAAAGAATTAACTAGTCTATCCATATAAGTATGACAAAAAACAAGTAACAAGAGTTGATTATCAAGTGGAAAACTTATACTCTTCTTAGAACAATAAATAGACTTGAAAGCCGAGATAGGAAAGCCATAAATTCCATGCAATCAACTTATTTCAAAAGATATCATCACCATATTTCAAATGATCATTGTGGTCAAATGGGTGGAGTGTCCATGGGAATGGTTTGGGAACACACTTCCTTACCCCAATACTACTACAATTACGATCAAATGTCCCCTCTATACTAGCATAATCTACATCTAAAACAACTAGTGGTTCCTCCTTATTCAATCGGTGAACATCTTCAGCATCACCATTTTCACGCACAAGTTGGTCTTCATGACTTCCATAAGACAATGTATTATCACTTGGAATAAGGGCTTCAACACTAGGTGGATCAACTAGTGTATCCATAATTTCAAGTTGTACATTATATCCACAAAATGAAGGCACATTTGTCTCACCTAAAGATAAAATATCACTCATACTTAGTTGGCTATTAGCCTCCTTAACTAAAGTGCAAGGGCCAGTTTGATTACCTTGTAGCGCATTTGGAGCATGGCCACTCACAGAAATTCGATTAGGAGTGTGTAGATACTCTATAAAGTTATATAACTTCTTGCAGAGAGAGATTTCCATCCCTTCCATTCTTCCTTCCATTATTTCCATTCTCCCTTACATTCTCTCCAACCTCCTTTCAAAAGAGACCAATTGGTTATTCATGGAAATGACAAGCTTTTCCATGAAAGAACAAGCCCAAGTAGGCATTTCACCTTCATCCGTCGTTGGTCCTATAAAACACTACTAAACAAAAAACACAAAAACAGAAAACAAATTAAATGTTAGCAAAAATAAGTCCACAAGACGTGTCTCAAAACAGTCCATAAACATCCTCATGCTCACACTTTGAAGTTTTCACTCTATTGGCCTCATAAGTGTTAATAACCCATTTATACTCCAATGAGGTCACTTGGTTCCAATAGTGGCTTGAGGTTGGAGTAAATTCTTGTTTTAAGCAACACAAAAAAAAGTAATGTAGTAACTTGAATATAAAAAGATACTAGGATTCAAAATGAGAAAAGCACAAAAACAACGCTAACACGAAGAACGTACTCAAAAAAATAATCATCAGCCTAGTAGATATTTACTAGCTGTCAATTAGTATAAGGGTCAACAAAATTTAGAAACCAATAGAAACAGGAAAGTAAAACTAGGAAATCCAATGTTCTTGAGCTTTTGATGATGTGGCACATTACTATTGCTCGTTGAAATGTCGTTGAAGTTGAAAATTTTTTGTTTCAAGAAATTAGTTGTTCAACTTTTGTATTTGGTAGATAAAATTTTGGCAAAAGTATAGACAAACAATGTTTTAGACTCCACTTTAAAGATTCAAAGTTCTTTCACCTACTTGCACCAATTAGGCTAGACAACCTTTTTGGTAGTCTTGTCTCTTTTCCTATTTGGGCTATTTTTGAAAAGTGGTATTTCTCCTTTTAGGTAACAATACTTTTGGAAGTCATTTGGTCTCCTTACTACTTTGATGTGGTATTTAAAATTTTTTCAATACAAAAAAAAGTCTTCTCTTCTTTATATGGTTTTCAAAATCAACAACAACTTTTTCAACACAAGTTCAAGAACACAAGATGAACACCCACAACATCAATAACAATACCGTCCCACAAACTTCAACAACAACTTAAACCCTAGCTCAAGAACTTGGATCAAGACTCAAGAGTGTTAGAGATGAAGAGAACCAATATAAGAAACACTAAGGACAGGTAAAAACACTCCTAAATGTAGACACCAACTCGGCCAAACATCAAAAACAACACGATTACAAGCTCTCGGCCAAGAACAACTTTCTCTTTTTTTTTTGACCAAGGAAGCCCAAGATTGCTATTGTAAGAACAAAAACAGCCTACTATCTGATACCGAATGATACCAAACACACCAAGACGCAAGAATTCACACACAAAAATAGTCCACTAGTTCAAGAGAATCTAGGAACCTTTGATGACCACACTTGGATTCAAATTACAAGAACAAGAAAGAGATGATATCAAGGTGTTATTGAGAGAAAAAACCCATCAAAAAAATTAAAATAAGGTTAACAAGATGACCACAAGAAGTAGAGAACAACAACACATGACTTCAACAATATAAGAACAAAATGGAAACAAGATTATAATAACTAAAAGGATAGATAGTGAGACATGAAATACTATAAGTTTAAGAACTAAGGTGTATATAAAACACAAAAACACAAAAAACAAGTAATATTATACACATACACTCTTATGGAACCTCAAGGGAATTGGATTCCCAAGCAACCACCGTGTCTAAGGTTGTTATAAAAAAAAGTGATGTCCACACTTGCCACAAGGATTCCACCTTGAAAGAAACTCTTAAATAGTTTACAAAATATATCATCAAAGTCTAATGGACAAAATGACCTAAGGTTCTATTTATAAGCGATGGAAACAGTTATTACAAAATAACAAGAAAGGTCCTTAATGAGACCTTACAAAGGGGCGACCTTGGAGTGGTATATGGATGGATTGGGAGTGTTTGGAACTTGTTCTCTACAATTTAAAGATGGTCCTCTAGGTTGGGAATCCCCCACAAGATTGGGTTTACACGTCTTGGCTTCCATTATATCCTTGAGTGCTAAGATGCCTCTTTGACTCATATCGCATGGAGTCCCATTGTCCATAATTTTAGATGGATGTACTCAGTTTACCTCATACTTTTTGAAAGCTTTTAGAAGGGTCTTGATAACTATATTTATCTCAGTATATCCTTTCACCCTTAGACAAATGGTCAAGAAGAGAGGACCGTTTAGATCTTAGAAGACATTTTGAGAGCTTGTATTATCAATTTTTAGGGTTATTGGGATGATCGCTTTACTTGCCACTGATTTAGTTTTTTTACAATAACAGATATCATTCCAGTATTTTCTTAGGTTAATTTGAGGCTTTCTAATAATAGGAGGTGTAGATCTCCTATTTTTTTGTTTGAGGTAGGAGAAACTGCATTGGTAAGTCCAGATTTAGCGTTTGATGTATTTGGGTAAGTTCAGATTATCAGAGAGAGGCTTAAGATATCCCAAAGACGATAGAAATATTATGTGGATGTGAGGAGGAGAGATCTTGAGTTTGAGGTTGGTGATCTGGTTTACTTAAAAATATCTCCCATGAAGAAAGTGAAAAGATTTGGCAAAAAGAGGAAACTCAGTTCCCTACATGTAGGCCAGTACATAATCTTGAGCCGTTATGGGAAGGTAGCGTATGATCTGGAGTTTCCTACAAATTTGGCTTCAGTGCATCCAGTGTTCCGTCTTTCGTAGTTAAAGAAGTGTATGGGTGACCCAGCTGTCATTGTCTCATTCAAAAACGTAGATGATCATAATAGACTTTCTTACTAAGAACTCACAGTTAGAGTTCTTGATCGTTAGATTCATAGACTGAGGAACAAAGATGTTTCTATTGTTAAAGTTCTTTAGCAGAATAAGTCCGTAGAGGGAGCCACTTGGGAAGCAAAAGTAGATATGCAAACCAAGTAACCTCACCTTTTCTTCACAAACTCAGACTCAACTCAAGGTAATAGTTTTGCTTAGATTATATCTTTTCAATCCTCAGTCACAACCATGTGGTCATCATCATGTCATTACATGCATTCATGAATTAGTTCAGTCAGCCACCATGTTTCAGACTCAGTTATGTAATCATGTTTTTAATTATGCATATTCAACATATAATCTCAGTACCTATGTATTTACTAAGCTTAATCTGTCTTATTTAAGATTGAATGTTCCCAAGGGGAAGACATTGTAATATAACATATTTGTCTTAGATAAATTCAGCCCATAGTGCAGTACAAGGGTCTTAGAACCTGAAAAATTTATCCAAGTGTTGGAGACTTAGTTTTGTTTTAGCCTTTTAACTTTGATGATTTTTAAAGTTACCTTGCCGACCCTGAGGCATAAGATTTTTACTTTATTCATGTTTAGGGGTTCAAGTATCATGTCTCAGGTAAGTATTAGATTTTTTGGATGAGGTTTGGACCATGTTTGGATTCAAATTCCAGAACCTCGCCCCAATTGTGGCATGTTGTGGTGTTTTTTGTGATGGAAGGCATATCTCATCCCAGTGAAGGCTTAATCTGTGATGCAGTTATGATTTTAAATCACCCTGGGGCAGTCAGGTTTTTTCCCATGGCCTTAATTCATGGAAACACGGGATAAATCATTATTTAAGGCATCATATGCCTTTATTTAATAATTCCTCTTCAAAATAAACCCTAAAGGTATGTTAAATGTTCATCCATGGTCAATTTTCACCACCCAAGAACGATCGAGAACGTCAATTCTCTAGCAAGATTAAAACTTTAAGGTATATTAAATGTTCATCCATGGTACCTTTTCACCTATGGAGTCCAATACCTATTTTGTGGTCTAAATAATAAATTCACATATTTACAATGAGTTCATTTCCTGAAGCTTTTGACAATTTCTATTATCCATGATGTTTACAAGTGTTTTTGGTTGGAAAGTTGCCTTTAAACGTTTGAAGCATAAAATTCCATGTTAATTTCCCAAATGTATTGTTTTAGTGTTATGATTATGTGATTCCAACAAGTTTCAATTATTCACATGTCTAAGTTCATAAATTTCAAGTGTTTGATGAAATGCCTAAGAGATGAATTTTGAGCAATGAATACTAATTATGCTTTGGATACTTTGGTATGCTTTTACTGTTTATGTTATCGAGTCACGGGGGTTGTGAATACCACAAATTTAGCTATTTACTTAGTCTTAGTACTTTTACAAAAAAATTTAGTCATACATGAGTATTATTAGTTTAGTCAGTTATCCTATCGGTCAAGTTTAGATCAGTTCAGTATTTCGAGTTAGTTTAGTAGCGAGTAGGATTTAGCAACGAGCAAACCCACGGATGGGGGCCTACCTGCTAGTCGAGGGTGTTACCTTTAGTAGTTGTCCCCAAATTCTAGAACTAAGTAGCCATTGTAGGTTAGACATATTAACCTGCCAGTTTAGGGTTGACTATATCTCACTAAAGCACCTGCCAGTAGATAGTGACTCTTTAGTTTTTCAATACTTCATTTTAGTAGATCCATGCAACTAATATTAATACTTGTGTCCCTATATAGACACCCTTCAAACTAGGATCACAGGTTAGACCCCAATTAACCCATATTGGGGTATGTAAGTTAGTTGATACCTCCCACAATCTCAGTCCAGTATTCCATTTAGAGGTCCTTTTCAGGCTTCCTTGACCATGGCATATAGTTATTTTTTGTTCATTATTAGTATTTTAGTAATTCATTTTATAGACTATCCTAGTATCATGTCATATTCTTGGTCATGCACTCTCATATTTTACATCTTCCTTTCATACTATACCTTATTTACCTCATGTTAATTATTGAGTTAGCTATTATTTATGAATATGAGCCATGTATATAAACCTAAACTCATTTAGCATAACAGTGCATTCAAATTACTAACCGCATAATTATTTCATACTCTATGATGTCTTATATCATAGGTTAGGATGCATAGGTTCCCGACCACACCTAGACATCCTAGCGCATCAACAAAAGCAGCAGTGGTGAGCCCTCATATTTTGAGGAATGTTTATGTTTATTTTAATGTTTTAGTATGGTAGTCAACTGGATTTAGTTTGGGACTTGTCCCATCAATTCCACAGTCAGATAGTTAGAGGCTTTCAGACACTTTAAGATAGTTAGTCAGTTATCAGTTGTTATTGACATTCTTTATAGTATTATTTTCAGACATTTGATTATCAGGCATATTAATTCAGAGATATTTTTTTAAATGTTTAAACCTTATGGCGTATCCATCTTTGTTCTCCACACATATGTATCCTTTATTATAAGTTTGTTAAGTGCTCACAACAAGTAATAGCTCATGGGTTAGCTTGTGGTCACTTGTGTATGTAAGCACTGTGTGTCATCCACGGGGTACTCCTGGTGAATTACATCATCATTCATAGACTAGTATCAGTATTTTTGGCTTATTATTATTTTAGTTTCTGACAATTGCAGTTAGTTGAGTCTTGTCCTTGGAACTCGTCTAAGTAGCGGCTTAAAGACAAATAGACAAGAGCATTAAACTTTATAGTTTATTAAATGTTTTCAATTTGATTTCAGTATTGGAAATGCTTTAACACTACTATATTATTTAGATTTACACCTCTGCTTAGTCAATCTTATTTTACATAGTATTTATTGTGTAATTCTCGGCCATGGGTTTACTTGAGGTGTCTTGTGACTCTAAGCACTATTTTATTACTAGGGAGTAGTATTGGAACATGAAAAACATGGTATTAGAGAATAAGATGTGAATTATTCTACAGCGTGTAAAGCTGCAATTAGTTGAGTCTTTTTCATGGGTGTGAAACGTGTTATACTTATGAGTGAGAATCTATGCATCATATTAGGAAAAGTTTCACTTCCTTTATGGTTATATCGCATGATAGATTGCGAACTCTATTAAAGGCTTTCACAAACTCGTTCTCTAAGAAATTATATAAACTATCTCACAAGAAAACCAATGCAAGAAGAAATCAAAATTGTAATAGTAGAGGAAATCAACAAGCACCACCAACTGTAGAATCAATCCTTTTAAATGAACAAATCTCCTATGAAAAATTAGGGTTTCTTTCACAGTGTTATCGTAGTCCATAAAGACCAAGAATAAATATCTAGTTGTTACACTTGCTAACACAATAGTGAATACGACTGCAACTAAAGTTTAATACTTCACTTGGATAAATCCCCTGGTCATCTACGGGTTTGTGTCTAAAGAAGATCTATAGGAGATCTTTGATAGGATTAAAAATGTTATTGGGATAATTGATGGCACTCCAACAGAAAGTGCCGACTTAGCTTCTTATCACTTGCAAGGAGCAGCTCACACTATATACAAGTAATGGAAAAACAATAGAGGTGCATATGCGGGATCAGTAGAGTGGGATGAGATTGATGCTGCATTTCTTAAAAGGTTCTCCGCACTTAGTATAAGTAATGCCAAGGTAAATGAATTGATTAATCTGAAGCAAGGTGATATGATAGTGAAAGATTATTCTCTTAAGTTTACTAAGCTTTAAAAATATTATTCTGCTATGATTGTTGACTCTAGTGTATGAATGAGTAAGTTTGTACCAGTTGTTTCTGAAGATGTGGTCAAGGAATATAGGTTTGTGATGTTGGTAAAGAAGATAAATATATCAAGGTTAATGGTTCATGCCCAAAAAATTGGGGAGGAGAAGATTAAAGATACAGAAAGGGAAAATCTGAATAAGAGAGATAGAATAGGGAACTTCAAATTTTCTTAGTAAAAGTTGGTTAGTGGTAATCACTGTCAGTTTCAGCAGAGTTCTTAATCCCCAGCACCATCATCTTTCAATGTTCCATTACTTACTCCTTGGCAAGATAAAAAATGCAAACTGTCAGGCTCTAACTCTCATTTTAGTGATTCCAATGATTGTACTTTTCCATCTTGTAAGAAAAGTGGGAAAAATAATTCAAAGAGTGCTTG
The DNA here is from genome assembly GCA_030864215.1 of Capsicum pubescens. NCBI lineage: Eukaryota > Viridiplantae > Streptophyta > Magnoliopsida > Solanales > Solanaceae > Capsicum > Capsicum pubescens. Next base: position 35,946,324 of record CM061539.1, on the reverse strand, counting down.
ATAGGTAAGAATGACTTTTTTAGTTATGGGAAACTTTGTCACAAGATTTAAGATTATCCAGGATCCAAAAGAGGTGCTAATAGTTGTTGTAATCACGCTACCTCTTCAACAGCTTAGAAAAGTCGCCCAACCATGTAGGGCACATCATCTAGTGTAGTTGTTAGAGAGTGAAAAAATAGTTTCAATGCACTTTAGACTCAGCAATATCAGTAGGTTCTCCTGATGTGGTCAGTGGTGTGTTATATGAATTTCATATTGATGTATATGCATTATTTGATCTCAAAGCCATGCCTTCCATCTCGACTCTCTATTTAGTAATAGACCTTGATATAAGTCCTAAAATCCACTAAGAACTAGTACTAGTCTCTTATCTAGTTAGTGATTTAGTCATACCTATATGTGTACTCAACAATTACCCCTTCATAGTTTATTAGAAAGTCATGTCAGATGATTTTGTAAAGTTAGACATGACAATTTTTGATGTTATTCATGGCTTGGATTTCTTACGTATTTTATATTCCTCGAATGATTGTAGAAATAGAGTATTGTTATTTTGATTCCTAAATGGGTCAGCCATAGAGTTGAAAGGTAGTACCTCAATGCTTGTTGTCCGGTTTATCTCTTAAAGGTAGTACCACAATGATTGTAGGTCGGTTCATCTCTTAACTTAATGTAAGAAGATAATTTTGAAAGGGTTCTTCTATAATATTGTTTGAGTCAATGATTCAAACTCTGGAACCCAAATTGACTCAGTTCCTGTGGTAAATGAATTTCTAGAAGTGTTTCATTAAGTTATGCTCAGAGTTCCTCTCGAGTGTGATATTGACTTCTAAATAGATCTCTTTCCACTTACCAAACCTATTTTAATACTAACCTATAAAATGGCTCTTGCAGAGCTTATATAATTAAATGAACGAATAAAAACCTTCTATATAAATGGTTTATTAGGACAAGATTCTCCCAATATGGTACCCAGTCTTTTCAAGAACAAGAAAACTGTTTCTCTTAGAATGTGCATTAACTGTCACTAGTTAAACAAGGTTACAATCAATAAAAAGTATCCCATTCATTGGATCAATGAATTGTTCGACAATATTCAGGGTGCCAATTTTTTTATCTAAAATAGACCTTAGATCTGTTATCATCAGCTCCAAGTCAGAGACTAAAATTGTAAAGAAAACCTTTAGAACTCGGTATGGTCACTTTGAAGTTATTGTTATGTATTTTGGACTAACAAATTCTCCTACAACTTGTATGGACTTGATGAATTAGGTTTTTAAGTAGTACTTGGACATGTTCGTCATAATATTTATTAATGACATCTTCTATTATTTTCAAAGTCAGTTTTAACATGAAAGCGATTTAAAGTTTAAAATGCAAACTCTCAAAGATTGCCAGTCATTGCTAATTTTAGCAAGTGTGAGTTCTCATCAAAATCAATAGTATTACTTAGTCATATCATCTCTGGTGAAGGAATTGATATTGGTCCTCAAAAGATAAGAGAAGTTTGAAATTGTCCTAGACCTATTTCTCCTTCAGACATCAGGTTTTTCTTAGTTTTAGCTAGTTACTATAGGCGGTTTGTTGGGAGGCTTTCCTCTAATGCTTCTCCCATGTCTATATTGACTCAACAAAAGTGAAATTTAAGTTTCATGATTCATGTGTGAAGAGATTTTAGGAGTTGATTACTCTACTTAATCCACTCCATTTTTTACTCTACCAAAAGGTTCAAATGGTTTTATGGTTTATTATAATGCTTCCATAGTTGGCTTGGTTATGTGTTGATACAATGTGGAAAGTTTATAGCATATGCCTGTATAAAATCCATGCCTTATTAATATAGCTACTCGACTCATGATCTTGAGTTAGCATCAATTGTTTTTAACTTAAATATTTGGAGGCATTATATATATGGGGTTCTTGTTGATATGTTCATTGATTAAAAGATCCTTCAGTATGTGTTAAGCCAGAAAGATCTAAATCTTTACTAGAGAAGATGGTTAGAGTTATTGAATGATTATGATATGAGTTTCTTGTACAGTCCTGTTAAGGCCAATATGGTGATTGCACTCTTAGTATGTTGTTTATAGGAAGGGTAGCTCATACAAAAGATGAAATGAAAAAGTTAGTTCATGAGGCTAACCATCTTACTTTATTAGGAGTTTGGCTTGTCGATTCATCCAAAGGTACTTTCTTGATTAAAAATGGTTCAAAATGATCTTTGATGGCTGAGGTGTAACAAAAGCAAAATAATGATCTTATTTTGTTTATGTTAAAAGAAGCGGTCTAGAACTACAAGGTTAAGGTTTTCTCCCAAGGAGGAGATAGTGTTCATTGTTGTTAAGGAAGAATATGTGTTGCAAATTTAGATGACTTTAAATTGTAGATGCTAATAAAAGCTTAAATTCTTGATATTCTTTTTAACTAGGAGCCATAAAGATTTACAGTTACGTTAAGTCTATTGGTGGAATAGGTTAAGAAGGATATTACATAATTTATAGTTGTGTTTGGATTATTAGACGGTTAACGCTTAGCATAAAAGACCTATTATTATAATATGTAATATAAAAATTCCTACTTGAAAATAGGAAGTGGTGAATAGGGACTTCATTACTGAGTTGCCTCATACTCATAGACAACATGATTCTATTTGAGTTATTATAGACTGACTGACTATGTCAACCCATTTTCTTTAAGTTAACAATTCAAATTCAGTCATGGATTATGCTAGATTCTATCTTACAGAGTTAGTGATGTTACATAGAGTCCCTTTGACTATCATTTCAGAAAGAGGTACTCAATTTACCTCTTAATTTTTGAAGACTTTTAGAAGGATCTGGATACCCAAGTTCACCTTTTCATGACTTTTTATATGCAGATAGATGGTTAGGAAGAGAGAACCATTCAAACCTTAGAGGACATATTATGAACGTGTGTGCTTAATTGTAATAGAAGTTTGGATAATTGTTTTCCTTTAATTAAGTTTCTTTTTATAATTGTAGTAACTCCAGTATTCTTATGGACTCATTTAAAGAACTTTATGGTAGGAGGTATACACCTCCAATTGGTTAATTTGAAGTTGGTAAAGCTATATTAATATGGCCATATTCAGTTCATAAGGCTATGGATAAAGTTTAGTTAATTAAAGGAAGGCTAAAAACAGCATAGAGTTATTAGAAGTCATATGTTTATGTGAGAAGAAAGGAACTTTTTTTTGCTCTACATGATTTTGTCAATTTTAAATTTTCACCCATGAAAGTGGTGAAGAGATTTGATAAGCAAGGGAATCTATGTCCACACTATGTTAGTCCTTATATCTCATGTAGATTTAGCATTATTGAATCCCATAGTGAATATGTCCTTTAAAAGGAAATTCATTGGGGATCCAACATCCATAGCGCCTTTAGACAGTTTGGGCATAAAAAATAGCCTCTTTTATGAGGAGGTCCCAATTGATATCCTTGATCATTGAGAAATAAGAATGTCCCTTAAGTAAATTTTCTCTAGAAAAATTAGATAGTTGAGGGAGCTACTTGGCAAGCAAAGGAGGATATGATGCCCAAGTACCCCCATCAATTCTCTTTGAATTTTGTTTTAGCTTGAGTTAATAGTTTTCCCTTAATAAATACTTTCCATTTCATATCACTCAGTTATTCGCATGTGATATCATGCATTCATGAGTTTGGACAGTCCATGTTTAAGATTCAGACTAAGTTACAGTGTTAGTATTTATCTCTTAGAAATTCAATGTTAGGACTGTAGCTCTTTCCCTAACATTTCAGCTTAGTTAGTTACATTTGAGGACGAATGACCCTAATAGGGGATATTCTAACACCCAAAAATCTAAGCTATGATTAAAAACATGCTTCAAGTACATGTAAAATCAAACACCTTTTTTGTTATTACGAGAAGTGTTATATACATATATTAAGGTCACAAGTAACTCTATTCTCATAGCCAAGTGGAGACATTCCTTATCGTTTGATTTCTTGTGAAGGATCTTTTAATTTTCAAATTCAAATTTTCATAACCCCTATAGTCGAAAGTACTTTTGAGATTAAGACCCATTAGATGATAGATATTTGAAATATATCTCCATAGAATTTAGTTTATCCTTAATATAATATCAAAGTAAAAAGTTATGGCTATTTTACTGAAGCATAATCAAATCAATCAGTGACGATGACTCAGGCTCGATGAGCCATCACTAGACAAGACAAGTCATCAGAAGACCTGACAAGACATTGGTGTACCTAAAGAATTGTTAGGTGAATCTCGTTAAAGATAGTGCGAAGCCACAATTGAGTCCTGGACAATGAATTCAACAACAAATCTTTCCTAGACCTGATGAGTCGTCACTAGGGTCATCGACAGTTAATTCAAAAATTTTTTAGACAATTTTGAAATAGTTGTTTGGTATTTTCCTATTCTTTTATCACCAAAACTACATTTTTTAATCTAAACAAGGGTTGAATAATAATGCTAAATAACCATAGGTTCCTAATTCATCAAAATTAACTCGACGCTATAGAAATCTATAAAGAAGGGGTAATTTTTCTCCCTCAAACATAGACTAGGGTTCTCAGACTTTTGACTCCAAATTAAAAGGTTTCATTAAGGTTTTCAACCTCAGGTATGTGGTATTTTATCTTTGTATTTCATTTCACCCATTGTGTTGTGAATTTAACCTAAATTCTTCATTTTGATTCCTTATTCAAAGCCTAGGGTTCTTGATTATCATGAATTCCTGTGTATTTTTGTTCCTTGATATATTGAGCCATGGACCTGTGTTACCCGAAGAACTTTAGTATTATTGCATGCGTATAATTATGTACCCTCAGTGGAATGTACAATAAGTCACTTGAGTTATGAAACTATGTATTTTTTGGTATATTGAATTGTCATTAGTAGTTTCATTCTTCTAATACTGCAGATTATGAACCCTTAATGACCTATCATATCATGCATTTCATTTGTATACTCAGTCATTTAGTTTTTCTGGATTTAAAGTACTTTAAGATAAAGAACTTATCATTTACTTTCAGAATATCATTAACTCTAAGCATTTTATTAATTTTTTTACTTTTAGTTAGGAGTAGTACTTTGTACCGACAGAAAAAGGGTACAGATAACCCATGTCCCAAACCATGTACCACTATAGGAAAATGTGGTCCTTACTAGTTAAGAGTGTCTTCCATTTCATTAATTGGCACATGACAAAATACACGTCAACCATGGTTAATACCATTTGAAAGGTATAAAAAAACCCTCCCAACATGGGTTACATGTTAGATTCTATGTTTCTCTCATGGTCTATGTCTGTTTCAACAACCTCCCACCATTTATTCTCATATCTCACTTGACCTTGTATTTTGTACATTTAATATCTTATAGTGTTATATATTTATTACATGGTGATAACATCAGCTTACAAATTTCAGTCTTATTTTAAGGTAATCTCATCACTTTTAGTATGTTTATCTTACCTAGGATCATGCATATCATGCTCAACACATTCAAAGTACTGGTAGCATACTTTTTTTAGCCCTATTTTGTCTTATAATATAGGTTCAGATATTCAGCATCCCAATTGTGATTAGCATGATCCAATATCACTTCATCAGTGTTTGGTGAGTCTTTATTATTTGAGGACTAGTATTATTATTTTTAGTTTATCTATATTTTAGTTTCGGATAGTTAAGAGTTTTCTAGGGTTTTATCCCAGCAACTCGTCTTAGTAGAGACTTTCAGACAGACAATCTAGTATGTTAGCTTTATAGCTTATTAGATATTTTCCATTTTATTTTGGCATTGAAAATAATTTAAACATTACAATATTATTTATATTCTATCTTTCCCTTAGTGAATCTTATTTTATATGATATTCTTAGTGTCATGTCAGACAATGGTTTAGTTTTGATTAACTTATGACTCTAAGCACTTTGTTGTGAGAAAAGGTTATATCAGGTCATAAAAGGTGCACACTATTATGTAAATGTGTATGTACCTAGGGATATGTATGGAAATAAGACTGATGTCTATATGATTAGGATTACTTTTTTGCACTACTTGTGACTATTGATTGGATATTCATACACAATGTTGCTATGGAAGTGAGACGATGAGGATGTTGATGATGCTATTGATATGATGATGTTTATGATGATTTTGAAGAGATTGATTAGATCAAAGAGAGGAATAGATGATCTTCACATCTTGAATATATATATATATATATATATTAATTCATATGGCCTGATTTTTCAATCATATTTATATATTATTGTATTTTACTTAAGTGGACTTGCCTATTGGTACTAAAATATTATGAATCCAATTTCCACCCTAGTTTAAGTACAATGGTATTTTCCCTAAATATACAGTAATATATGTGAGGTATATCATGGTGTCCATTCTTGTAAGATTAAAGATAATGAAAGGGTCCCAATATTTGGTAACCTCATTACACATATTATTAGTTGGATACTAGGGGTAATTATGTCAAGAAAATATTGTTCCTAGAGTCTATGATAGAAATGTCAATAAGATTTTCCAAGGTGAGTTAGACTGGACTGTCAAAGGACAAATATATACAAAAATGATATATGGAGGGTAGGTCACAGAGATGCTAAAAGTGTGGTGTTAATAATCTCATAATTTTGGTATTAGAAATTCGAACCTTACCTGATGTTATTATTCCTTCCTATTTACTGTTTATGTTATTTGTTTCTAACCTTGCCGGCCGATGATGTTGTTACACCCAACACTTTTGGGGTAAAATTTAAATCCTACTTCATACATGAATATACCCAAACCCAATAATTTCTATATATATAAGTGTGATGATAAATTATTTAGTGTGGGACAATCTTTGGAGATAATTTTAGGTAAGTAAAATATCATAGCTTTCAGTGTAGATGTAAACTTTACTACCAATTAGGTTTTCATAGATTTTCTTAATCAGGTCGACTTCAAACTCGCATTAATTGTAGAAGAGAATTTTTTATGTGGCCTACTTCCTACAAAATTAATGTTTTTTTGATCTTTTTCCAATGCCTCCAATCGTTCTCCGATACAAGTCTCGATGAGAAAGTTAAAAGTGGTCTTACGACACACTCTCTGTGATGCTCAATGAGCCATGCAAGCAATAGTTGGGAGATGCACAGTTGCCAATGTGATGCACGGATGGGTGACGCACAATTTTCTATGATATACTTCTTTCTACCCCTATAAAAATATTTCATTGTTCTTGTATTAAATTAGGGGAAAACTAGTCCTTTAACACCATGTAATTTCCCTAACTCTTTTAAAACCCCAAAGACATCATAATCTATTAGATTCATTACTAAATCCCTAATCCCTCCTTTCTCCAAAATCTCATGAACTCAAGAGGCACTTTACCAATTCAAAAGAACCAAATCTCCCGAGATCAAGATGCTTCAGCAATGATTCTTTCTAATCAGGGTTTATCCTAAATCAAAATAAAAACTCTCCTCTTAATCTCTCTAAGTCATAGATGTCTCAAGGCTTCAAGATGAATGAACTAATAATAATTGTCATGGTCCTTTTCTAGTTGTTTGTAAAAATGGCATGTTGAACATCCCTTACATCAAATAATGCTACAAAGTAATGATTTAATCACTATTTTATGTTTATTATATTGATAATTTTAAATAATAGTTGAGAACTATGCTTACAAAAATCTTAATATTGGTTTCCCTCTTCTCATATATTATTTTCTAATCAATAGTAGATGATTTTCAAAGTTGATCATAGAATTTGAAAAGGTAGATTTCTTTATATGAAATTTAAATATTAAATTTTATGAATGATTAAACTATGACCTTTAGCCCTTTTCAAAATCATGTAATCCATGGAAGATTATAGTATTTTTTCTCATATTTTAAACAATGCAAAGTAAAAAACAAAAAAATGTTTAACAAGTTTTATGAGAATTCAATTATGTCTAGGTTTTTGTTTTTGAAGACGAGATCAAGATACTAAATGTTTTTCTATAATGATTCAGAATGATATGGATGATTACAAGTCTTGATATGGCAATAAAAAATGTTACTGCCTTTATTAATGACATTATGGATAATGTGATGATTTATGTTTTATTTGGACTTAAAGGGAAATATGGATTGGATTGAGAAAGCTTATGCTCTCATGACCATTGCCCGAAACCTGTGTATTGTCGACATTGGGATGCTCTTTCCTTAATTGGAAAACTTATGTTTTCCTTAATATGAGGCTTAAATTATGTCTTTAGATTATTGTACCCTTTAACTTAATCTCAGTTTAGACTACAAACATGGATACTTAATCTCAGTTTATACTACAAACATGGATTGAGGATGATAATGCTCACCTATACCATATAAAGTTTTATAGGACCGTCGTTGTCAACATCTCAACTTTTTTGGAGGTCAAATAAAAAAAGGAGTAAAAATTAGAATTCTAGTCTTATGGGTCTTAACCTTACTAAGAAATCACTTGAGGTGCAAATAAAGTAAAAAGAATGGTTTAAAAATGGGGGGAGGGTTTGGTGTTTGGAGAGTGTGTGTAAATATTAACTCAACTCCACAAACCACACAACAATTGTAATATATCTTCAATATAAAAATAATCTTGGCATTATGTCTAACTAAGGGAATATTAGGTATGGGTATGTGTAGATTTTGTGTACATGCTAGTTGTTAACAATATGTTAGGCTACCTCTAGGATCCTTTAGACTAGCTTGCCAACAAAGTTTCAAGAATTTCACTTATTGAACCTTTCATATACCTAACAAGTGTGTTAATTATATTCACCTATTACCTCAATTGGTTAACCCTATTTCTAGGAAAATACTCGAGGCATAGTAAGCTTAATAATCACTCTTATGTCTAAGATAGTGAGAATTAGCAAACTAAACTCATTAATTGTATAATATTGCCTTGGTTCCACATACCTCTTCCAAAGATGATGTGAGTTCCAAAAGTTCACTCAAACACCTCTCTCAAGGATGGTTTGAGATTTCAAAATTCTTGGGTTTTCATCCAAAAGCCCATTTTGAGTATTTCATGCTTTCACCCACAAATCACTATCAATTCAACCAGAAAATAGTAGAACCCATCATCAACTAACTAGAATAAAAAAAAATATATCACCACCCACAACTAATTTCATCTTAGTTCAACATAATCCCAAGACAATGACATTTAGCACCTAATGATGAAAGGAAAGAAAAATATACCATAAGGGTTGTGCAAAGCATACATTTTTCAAGAAATTACTAAATTAAAGCTCTCTAAATCAAATTACAATCCTTTCACTTACTTAGGGTTTCAACTTCAAAGTCAAAATATTGTTAGTCTCTAGAAAACCAATAATGGGAAGGATTTTAGGCCTTTAAGGGATTTGGAGTCAGCTTCTGAAAATTACAAAAATGCCCATGTGCATGATCCCATGTTTTCGGGATCGCACCAAATTGGCAGCAATTACGGGTACTGCAACCACTGTTAGATCCACGCAGTCACACTGGCTTACCATCTTGACCAGCCATGATCACGATCCTCAGACTGTAATTGTGGTAACTGAGCCTCGTTTTTTATATGGCCATTCAGCTGTGCACTTTTATTCTCCACTTTGTTCCTTTTCATCTCAATTAATATCGTTCTATTTCATCACCTGTGTGCCTCCAAAATATGGAAATTAGTGTATTTAATCACAATGTTGTCTCATTTATCTCTTCAAATCATTATAGTGTTCAGAAATAATACGTGCAAATAAGCGATAAATTCACCACTCATCAACACCCCCAACTTAAAGCTTTGCTTGTCCTCAGGAAACATTACTTCTTACCATGAGACTATGCATATTTATGCCCAAATTTAATGACCCAATGATCATAAAGACTTCAGTCTTAGTTAGTACAGTAATTTAGCTTTTCAAACATGGGGAAAACTATTTTCACGAAACTTCGCAAGATAAAATATGATTTTTCCAGGATGCAAGAGACTTTAAAGAGAAACTATGAAATAATCACTAATATTGTAGAAATGACTCACCTTTGACCTCAACTACATTATACTACTTTTGGACTCATTTTGCAAGATATGACAAAATTGCCCACCTCAACTTATTTACATGCCTCCTCGTAAGAAAGATACTTCAACAAAGCAAGTCAACAATTATACAACAAGGAATTAAAGTGTAAAACACTCTCTCTCTCAAGAACTCTCGATGCTAACAAGTACCATGCGATAGGCTTTCACCTATTTCAATCTCCACTATAATAAAAATATTTGATTTGGATATCACGAAGTAATTTTTAGGATTGTAACATATGATCGGGTTAAGGTAGTATATCTTTTTTAGTAACTACATGGCTATACCCTCGTTGAAAATCTACATCACACTATTCCATCCAACCATTGATCATGGGACACTTCTTTTGTTTTTAATCTTTTACACAGGTGCCTACTTTTTATTTCCTTAGTTCACCCATTTTCTTTTCATTTCTTTTTCTTGCACCCTTTATGATTGTCTTTCCTTTGTTTGATCCATTCCTTTATCTTTTTTATTTATTCTCAATACTTAATCTCATAGGCAATCACTTAAAACTTTGGGGCCTAAAGTTACCTCTTTCAATCATCACCACCCCTAACATAGGCTTTTAGCCTCAAGTAGAAATTTGATGTGTGAGCCTATGCTAACACATTTAAAGCTTTTAACTCTAAATAATTGTAAGGTCATCAGAAACATTAGTTTTTTTTTGATTAGTTTACTTTGATTTTATAGTAAATGTAGAGATGAAGGGGAACCAACAATAAGGAAAGCAAAAAGCCTGAAATCTTAAGAAAATAAAGGACAAAGTGTGGCTAACAACATGCATGATAATTCGTCAGCCCGATGATAAGGAGTCAGGAGCACCATCAGACTTAGCAAGAACTTGGAAGCTGAGATAAAGTTTTGACGACATTGGTGACAAGCTGTCAAACTCTTAATATATCGTCATTGTAATCGTCAGCATCAGACAGCAGAATCCAAAAGTGAAGAGGAGATGACGACATCCGTGATAAGCCGTAAGACTCCTGATAAGGTTTCATGGATGTTTTCATCTATTCTGAGAAAAAGCTGCAACTTTAATTTTATTTCCTTATTTAGGTTAAACTATTTAAAGCATTGTTTTAGGGTTTTCTTTGATACATTCATTCGTCATCATCATTATTCTGAAGAGAGTTTGATACTTTAAGTCTTGGAGAATATTTTCTTGTATTTCTTTCTGATGAGGTGCTAAATACTCAAGATTTAATAGGTATTAGGAAGTTTTGATAATTCTGAGATTTTAATTAATGTCTGTTGGTTGCAAATAGTAGACACACCTTCTTTGATTTACATAAGAAAGAAATCATATACAGTAGGAAGTGAATTATCAACAGGGACTCGAAAATACTTCACTTAATAATCAGCGCTGTAACAAAGTTAATTAACCTGAGGTATAATCTGGGCAGTGAATAGTGATTTCCTAAGTCCGAGAGGATTAGAAAATTAGACTGTTAAATAGGTCGAGAGACATTTGAGCATATCATCAATAAAGATAGCTTGTTATCCGAACCACCGTGAGAATCTTGAGTCACCATTAGCATCTGTCATGTACCGTAAACCTAGTGAACATAATTCTGGTTATTTCATAAAATCTTGATTACAAACATCGAAATTAAAGTGAAAAATAATTATTTGTGAAACTTCAACCCCTATTTTAGGAAACGTTAAACTATCAATGAATTAAATCGCAAATGACTTGAGTTCACACCATATTACCTATGGGATTCGACCCCAACCTAGTTTGATTTTATATTGACAACGATCGCTTACACCCATTGAAGTGTATAATTTAAGCGTTATAAATTGAAAGTTGTGAGCTCTAATTGATTGTTAGTTAGGTTTCCTAGATTTACATTTATTTGTTGTTTTTTTTTATTGCAGATTTTTTGTTGTTATGACAAAAAAAAAAAGTTCCAGAGAACCGTTATAACCAATTAGTCCAAAACCTCGGTTGATTGGGAGAATGGCAGAACAACAAGAGGTTGACAGACTGGCAGCCTTGACCAGGGGTTAGGTGAACGTATAGAAACAGGGTCAACAAGTACATCACCCGAACCCTGATGATAAAGACTTGGGTGATGAGCAATTGTTGAATCCTCAAAACCCAAGGAGAGAGCTGAGCAAATTGTTGCACCAATATAGCAAAATTTCAACAGAAACCGTCCAGTCAGAGGTAGTTATGGTCAATAGCCTTTCCATTACGAGGTTGATGATGATAACGAAGGAATGGATAAAAAAGGTGCAATGGGTGATATCATTTCTCCACCGTTGGCACCTAGTGTAAAATTCAACATAACAAGTACCATGATCCAACTCCTGAATCTGAAAGGGTTGTTTGGAGGCCTGCCTGGTGATGATCCGAACATGCACTTGGTGAACTTTATCACCAGTTTAAAATATTTTGATAATTCGTGAGTTAGCCAGAATGCAATCCGATTGAGATTGTTTACATTATCTCTGTCTGGAGAGGAAACAATGTGGTTAAATGAGCTGGAGCTCAATTCTATAACCAACTAGAGACAGTTGAAAAAGTTGTTCCTTGAATGGTTCTTTCCACTCTTCAGGAGGGTACAGTTGAGGGATGAAATCAGTAACTTCAGGCATCTCCCGACTGAATCATTGCATGAAACATGGGAGAGATTCAAAAAGAAGAAGTCACAATTTTCGAACCATAATATGACAGACTTGCACTTTATGGAGACTTTGTACAGAGCTTTTAACTCTGTGACAAAGCCAATTATAGATAATGCTGCAGGTGGTTCATTCATTGACCTTTCTTTGCAAGATGCTTCAGACATGCTGAATAGAATGACCAAACAGAGTCGGGCTTGGCATACCAGGGATTTTGTGGTAGCTAGCCCAACTATTTTTGGTGGTATGACTGTGGAGCAGCGTAGAAGGGATGAGGAGTGAGACCAAGACATGTCCCACTTAAAGACTCAGATGGACTTGCTTACCAAGCACTTACTGTCAGGCATGACTGAAAAGGTTAAGGTTGTGGAATCTCAGTGCATTGTTGCTAGTGATATAGATGAGGAGGCAAATTATATTAATAATCAGGGGGGTTTTCAAGGCAATATTCAAGGGAATCAAGGTTGAAACTTTTATGACAAACCTAATTATAAAGATAGGAAGCAAGGAAACTGGAGAAGCAATAATGATAAGAGTGGTTTGTATATTCCTCCTGGAAGTCGGGATATTGTACCAACTAGATCTGGAAAGATGTCCATGGAGGACTTGATGGAAATTTTTTTATGGGAGTTGAGGCTACCAACTCGGGGGTAACCATTATAAAGAGTGAATTCTCTACCCTGAGTTAGTTGGTTAGTTCATACTCAACTTCTACCGAGCAGTTAGAGCAGAAGATGAGCCATCTTTCCGCAATCCTGAACATGAGAAAAAGTGGTACTTTACCTACTGATATGGTTCAGAATCCACAGAATAATGGCTCATGTATGGCGATTGCCACTAGGAGTGGTAAGATCTTACCTGGCCCTTCTGTGGGTAAATCTATAGATAGTGAGGTGGTTGTTGATGAATCCAAAGAAAGAAAACCAGTGGAGTCAGAGATGCTGGATAGTTTTGTTAATTCTTTGGAGAAATAAAAAGAGAAGGAAGATGAAGTGGGGTTAAAATCTATCCCAAGACTACCACCTCCCTTTTCTCAATGATTGAAGAAAAAAGTTGATAATGCAAAATTCAGCAAGTTCATGGGGGCTCAAGAAATTGACAATTAATGTGCCTTTGGTTAAGGCACTTGAGCAAATGTCAGTCTATGCGAAGTTCATGAAAGACCTTGTAACCAAGAAATGGAAGGTTAGCCATAAACCGGAGGACAATCTTCTCCGTTGTGGCGCTATCTCTACAGTGTCTTTAGTGCAGAAAAAGGCAGATCCGAGACTGTTTACCATCCCGTGTACTATTAGCCCCCTGAAGTTCACAAAAGCACTATGCGATCTGGGAGCTAGTATAAACCTAATGCCACCGGCTGTGTATAAGAAATTGGGTTTGGGGGATCCTACCCCAACAAATATGCGGTTGGTAATGGCAGATAGATCTGTGAAGCGGCCTGTGGGGATACTGCATGATGTTTTTGTAAAGGTATCCAATTTTTTTTTGCCTACTGATTTTGTGTTCCTAGATTATAAAGTGGATTTTTAAGTGCCCATCATCTTGGGTAGGCCATTACATGATACTAGGAGAGTGCTAGTAAGCATGGAGTTGAACGAGCTAAAGTTCAGGTTCAATGACATAGAACAACGCTTCAAAATATACTAATCCATGACTCATCAACATGATATAAGTGTTTTCTCAATCGTTGATGTATTCTATGATGATGGTAAAGGGGTATCAACAGGTTGTCTTGGCAAAATCAAAGTAGTCAAGATAACCAAGTCGTGCAGCAATAGTAAATCAGGCGTTATTGGGAGGCAACCCAAAGTTTTTATGTTTAAGAAAGTTTTTTTACTTTTATAATTAGGATTTAGTACAGAGAAGGTAAAAAATGAGGAGATCAACTGAAAGGCCATGACTATATCTCTGATAAGCCGTCGCAACTGTGATAAGCTATTAGAAAGGCAAAATAAGAGGCAACCTATGCTTAGGGGTGACGACATTTCTGATAGGCTGTCACACTTGTGATAAGCCTTCATAAGTCGTCTTCACCCCAAAGCCTTAAAAGCTAAATTCTGGGCCCAGTTTAAATCAAATTTGACCCGTCCCAACACAAGAACCTTTTCAAATTTCTGCTAGTTTTAATTCTTTTCCGCTAGTTTATTTCATTCCTTAGTTATTTTATTTCCTACTCTTTGCAAAACACTTCAAGCAAAACAAGTTCCCTTGTGTGTTGGTTTGCAATTCACAATCAAGAGATTCTTCCTACTTCCTAATTCCTCTTGTGTGTGTAATCAAATTAAGGGCCCCCATCAGGTATACAATACTTTAACTCTTCTTTACTTGTGGTAAGTGATATATAGATGACAACCCAAGTACCCAAGATAATTGAACAAAGTTCAAGTTGGAAAGGAGATAAAAATCTCACCTAGGATTTGTTGTGTATTCCCAAGGTTTAAAAAGAAAGCTCACAAATCTTAGTTCAAGTGAATTTTGAGTAATAATATGGACCAAAAATTAAGTTAAAATCAAAAGTGGGTTCTGATAAGAGCTGACGAAATTCATGATAGGCTATCACAATTGTGATGGCTTATCAAGAATGTCGTCAAAAGTTGTTACAATTTTGAAGGTGTTGTCTAAGGTTGACGACAATTATGATAAGCTATCACAGTCGTGATGGCTTATCAAGAATTATCGTCACACCTAGAACCTGAAGCATGAATAAGCCGAAATGATTAATGTGTTTGTGTTTGTGCTCTTGTGGAATACCCAATGGTTTTTGTACTGCTACAGGAACCTTAAAATGGCACCAAAAGAAAAGATCCCCAAATCACCAAAGAAAGTGTACGGCGTAAGCTCATCAACGGAGAATCTAATTACGAGGATGAGCAACCCCTGCTTAGGAAGCAAAAGAAGAAGCAAAGTCCGAAGAAACCTTCACCACCTCCACCCATTGAAGTGGAGGATAATGATGATACTGAGACTACAACACCATCAGAAAGTACAGCTTCTGAACATACTGCTTCTGAGCAAGATGGTTCTAAACAGAATGAGTGTGAACATACTGAATCTGAAGAGGAGAAACAAAAAGGTTCTGAGGAGTGTGAGTCCGAGGGAACAGTATCCAGATCCCCGTCCACTGAACAACAAGTTGATGAAGATTCTCCATCTCGGGGAATACCTATCAAATGTAATAACCCTAAAGTTCAAGACAATGCTAGATGGAAAATCCCTAAAGAAGAGGGAATCTTCACTGCTAGGCTTCAAAAAATTGTTAGAAGAAGAGTTAAAAGGCTGAGTCAGGAAAAAAACTAATTATTGTAAAGGGTTTAAGCAGGTACCCTAAAGTGGAACAGAAGTTCCAAGAGTATGACTTAGGATGGACCACGAAAGGAGGAGGTTCATTTTTCTCTTCACTAGTTCGGGAGTTCTACCCGAACTACCAGGCTCAGTTGGAAAACATGTGTAGGCCAGGTGAAAGAATAGCATACCGTCCCCTATTTTCACAGTGTGCAGGTGAGGGGAATAAGGGTTGATGTCTTAATTAGAACCATCAAAAGTTTCTTCCATGGTCCCAAATTCACTCCTCAGGCCACTGTACCATCAGTCTATGCTCGGATTAGGAACCGGGAGAAACAACGTCTGTGGTCAGCCAACATCATAGGTGAAGGTGAACTAGCATGGGTAACAAATCCAAATGAAAGAATCTGTAATTCCTCTTTGACTCAAGAGATAAAGTTTTGTTAGGGTATAGTGCGCAACTGGTTGATGCCTAATGATGGAGACAACATTCTGGATGATGAACGAGCTATTCTAGTGGTGAGCATGGTGCAGAACCTTCTCCAAAATTTTAGGGAAATCATTATTGATGAGATGAAAATTAGAATATCGAGAACCGACACTTCTAACCTTTTCCCTTCTCTTATCACAGAGTTGTGCCGAGCTACTAATGTGCTTAAGATTGCAGTGGTTGATGATGATATTCCTGCCCAAAAGACTCAAAAACCCCATACGATATGATGAAAATCAGCCAAGATTGAGACTTGATAAATGTGTAGAGGTAGTAGCAGACCCTCCAGTTACAGATGCCAATGCAGCACCTCACGTGGAAGTGAAGGATTCTGAGGCTGTGTAACCAACTTCTTCAGCACAAGCAGGTTCGGTGCCTGAGACTAAAGCCAACCCCTCATTTCCTACTGCATCAGTAGGTTTTATATTTAATCCAATTGATATCATAAAAGTTGCTAAGCAAACCAAGTGGTGTGAGGCACAGCTACATGTTTTTGCCAAATATTTTACTGCTATAGTGGACAAGAGAATCAAGGCTTCCCTTGAGCCTTTTATTACTTTTCCTGAGAGGGTTATATATCAGGAGAACCGATTCGATGCACGGGCAAACGAAATGTCAAGGGCTGATCTTGCTAAGTTCAGAGTAGCATTGGACAAGGTAAAACCAGATGTTGGGGTATTGCAGCAACACCAATTTATGATGTCAACAGGTCAGGCTATGCATGAATCGGAGGAACAAATTCCAATGCTTGACCTCACTGGAGATTCACCAAAGAAAAAGAAGAAGATAAGTGAGAAAAAAGGAAAGGGGAAAAGAGAGAGGCCCAACGGTGATAAAGAGCAAAAATTAGAGAACAGGGCAAGAAATAAGGAGAAGGAGGAGCCAAAAATGGCAGAAATTGAGTCCTTAGTTGATAATGAGAAATGGGAGGCAGCCATCCGAGCAAGGGCTGCAGGTGCCTCGTCTAGCAGGGCTCCAGCTACTGCAAAGCTAGATGCTCCCGATGGAGAGAAAATAGTATATAATGCAGTAGCAGGGTTGGAGACCCAGGATCCATGTGCTTGATTGCCTTCAGGTATACCCTAACCCTTAGTGGAGTTTTTTTTTTATTTTAAATTGAGGGTGTACGGTAAGTTGTTGTTGTAGCATATTTTGAGGATAATTAGGACTAATACAAGTACTTGAGGCAATTAGCTTGTTTTGCGATATTTTAGTTCCTCTCTATTAGTCTAATATATTGTCTACTATATGAATTGCATCCATTTGTGATTACTATGCATCTTTTTATGGCATTAGTCTTGCAACTGAATAACCTTTGTTAAACAAGTACATGAACAGGATAAGTAGTACTATGAAAGATACTTGTGTGTCATATGTGTGTAAGGTCTTACTCAGTTCCCATTGTGTGTTGAATCTAGAACTTGCCCGGTTAGTCTTGTCATTGTCATAGGATCGGAGTTAAGAAAGTATCATAAGCCATTTTTTTATGATTAGTCCACTTTTAGCCTAAATGACCTTCCTAATGTGAATAATATCCCTTGATCCTTGTTAGAGCCTAATTAGCCTATTTCTTTCTACGACATCTCTCACATTCCCGTTTATATCACAATGAACCTATTTTGGCCTTGGTTCTCCTTGGACACTGTGCACCTTGACTTAGGCAAACAACCTAAGTTGAGGGTGGCTATAATAGGGGTACGTGATATAATATAAGTATGAAGAGAGGAAGAATAAAAGAAAAGAATAAAAAGTTAGGTGTGGTGAAAAAGGATTAAGAAAAGAGAAAGTTGTGTAAAAGATGATAAAAATATAATGTAATAAAAGACCGCATCCATCTTGACCTTGTGTGATGAATAAAAGAGAGGAAAAAAAGAAGTTTTCGAGTTGAAACCCCAAGAGTTTAGTGTAGTATCAAGGAGTCATAGTCACTCTAAAATATCCATGAGTAGCATACCAGCCCCTAGCCTATATTACAATCTAAAGAAAAGCCATATAGTGATCCTAACTTACATGTCTGAAAACATGGGTACTGACTATAAGGGAAAGCCTATGGAATTTGACATGCTGTGTTTGGAACTTTATTCTAAGAGTGAGTCTTATTTTATCCCTCTGTTTATGTATTTAAACTCTTATATGAGTGAAAATGGGATTTCTTTGTTGTGAGGGCACACTAGGGATGTTGATTATCACTGACTTGTGTGGATAATATCATTTGGGTATAAGCTTGGTTGTTATTGATGAATTTTTGTCGTATCTTGATTCTTGTGAGTTGCATGGTTGTTTTTTAAAACATCAACAATGAGCTTTAAAATTTATTGACCATGGAGATGGTAAATGTATTCTTAACTGATATGAGTAGTTAGATGCCCAATTGTACTTTGTATTATCTTAGTTATGTTATGGTTGCTTTAGGACAAGCAATTGTTTAAGTTAAGGGTGTTGATGTGTGAGACTATGCTAACATATTTGAAGCTTTTAACTCTAAATAATTGTTAAGTCTTGAGCAACTTTAGTTGTTTTTTGATTAGTTTACTTTAATTTTGCAGTATATGTAGAGATGAAGGGGAACCAACAATAAGGAAAGCAAAAAGCCTTAAATCTGAAGAAAATAAAGGATAAAGTATGGCTGACGAAATGCATGATAAGCCGTCAGCCCGGTGACAAGGCGTTAGGAGCACTGTTAGACTTAGGCAGAACTTGGGAGCTGAGATGAAGTTTTGATGACATTGGCGACAAGACGTCAAACTCTTGATACGTTTTCATCATAGTCGTCAACATTAGAAAGCAGAAGCCAAAAGTCCAGAGGAGCTGACGACATCCGTGATAAGACGTCAGACTCCTGATAAGCTGTCACGGATGTCGTCGTCTATTCTGAGAAAAAGCTGCAACTATAATTTTATTTCCTTATTTAGTTTAAACTATTTAAATCTTTGTTTTAGGATTTTCTATGATTCATTCATTCATCATCATCATTATTTTGAAGAGAGTTCGATACTTTGAGTCTTGGAGAATATTTTTCAATATTTCTTTCTCTACCTTTTTGGAATCAAACAATACAACTATTTTAGGGATTTTCCTTTGAGATGTAATCTACGATTCACTAATTATTATGCATTTCTGTAAGTTAATCTTCTCAATTATGAATTTAATTATGTGTTTCTTTCTTTGTATCATGAGTGGCTAAACTCCACTAACCTGAATTATGGGATCTAGGGTTAGGTCGTGATGAGGTGCTAAATACTAAATATCTAATATGTGTTAGGATATTTTGATAATTTGTAGATTTTAATTAACGTCTGTTGGTTGCAAACAGTAGACACGCCTACATTGATTTGCCTAGGAAAGAAACATCAATCACTGATATCACTTGAAGTTCCATGGTTTTTTTTGTTATTTTGCATACTCGAAAAGAGACCTCATCATCATGAAGTCTAAACCTCATTTCACCCAAATCTAAGTAAAAAATGGCTCTTTTGGTGGCTAAGTAAGGTCTACAAATAATGATGGGAACCACTTGGTCCATTTCAGAATCTAAAACCATGAAGTCCATTGGAAGTATAAATATTTCCACTTAGACTATAACATCAAAATAAATCCTGACCGTCCTCTTGATAGAATGATCCGCCATTAAAAGTTTCATAGAATTTGTAGTTGAGGTGTCCAATTTTAGTTTTTTTTAATGGAAAATGGCATGAGGTTTATACTCGCACCAAGGTTGCATAGGTCTTTCTCAAACATTAGCATTCCAATGGTGTAAGGGTTGGTAGATTCTCCGGGGTCTTCTTTCTTTACCGCAATTTTGCTACTCATGATAACACTATAACTATAGGTGTCTTCTATCATGTAACTTTCAATGAGATTCTCTTTTGACATCAACTTCTCCATGAGCTTAGCATATCCAGGGATCTCTTAGATTGCTTCAAGCAATGGGATATTGATAGAGAGGTTGGTATGCTTCGCCCAAAATTTTTGGAGTATGTCACGCTCCTCTTTTCTTTGAAACCTTTAAGGAAATAGGGGAGGGACTTTTATTGTAGGAAACACATAACCTTGTGGTTTGTTATTTTTCACCACCTATTCATCAACTTCAACCAATTCTTTTTCAACTTCTTCTTCTTGAGATTGTGGTCGTACTTGTTTTAACTTAACTATATCCATATTTAACCTAAATCCTCTCTTTAAATGATCATCAAGGGTCTTTCCACTCCTAGTGACTATGGCTAAACCATGAGCTTTATTTTTTAGGTTCAAAATAGTGTCACTAGGAAGGCCACCCTTTGGCGTAGCATTCAATTGGGTTGAAATTTTCTTGATTTTACTCTACAGTTATTTAATTGAGGTGGAGTGGGACACCACACTTTGATTAAGTTACAATTTTTTTTTCATTTCACAGACCTTTACGTCCATTCTTTCCACGGTCATAAAAATCCTTGCCAAGACATCTTCAATTTTTTATTTGTCAGGGTCAATGGTGCTACCATCTTTGTTCATAGCCTGTTCAGGAGAGGGCATGTACCGATCATAATCATGATCTCTATCCATCCAATCATGGTCACCTTCACGGTTTGTCTAACCTTTGTTCCTACCCTCTCTTTGAAAAAAAAGGTGGGAACCCCCCGAATAATTTGCCAAATAACAAATATCTTCATCGAGATTCTTAGCCTGTTCTTCATCATAAGCCTTATATGCCATGGCATTTACGTCCTTTGTGGGTGTGCCCTTCAAATGTTTTGTCAAAAGCTCATGTTGTGTCATTATTTTTTCCATATTGTTCTCTCTTTTGTCATCCCTCATTCTTTGTTCATTGTCAACCACGAAGGTAGTAGGAGACCTTTTTGGCACTTTGGCATCTGGGGTATGCCATCCCTCATTTCACTTGGTAACTTCTTCGAGAAAATTTGATGATGCATGATAATTTAATTTGACAAGAGAGTACCTCTCCTTATTGTCTACCACGGTTTTGTTCGGTGGATCAAAAGCTCGATAGAAGATTTAGAGAATCATCTTCTCTGGGACCTCATGGTTTTGACATTTCATTAGTTTTCTATTGAATCCTTCCTACACTTCATCTAAAGGCTCTTCATTCAATTGCCTAAAGTTGATGATCTTATCCCTCACTTAGAGCATTTTAAATAGTGGGAAATACCTATCAAGGAAAGTTGTGGTGAGTTCATCCCATGAAGGATTGACCTATCCAGAAGAAATCAAAGCTATAGTACCACATATCCCATTAGAGAAAATAGTAAGAGACAAAGCCAGATGGACACTTGGATTATTTGTGCAATATTAAAGGGTGCAGACATTTCGATGAAGTTCTTCAAATGCAAATTGGGGTCCTCATAGGCTTGAACCTCAAAAATTCCCTTCATTTATAGCAAATACAACATAATTCTTGTGACATGAAAGACACCGTTCCAATGAGTAGGTGGGATACAAATAGCACTTGATCGACCAATGTCATTTAGTTTCTCCTCATAATCAAGAGGGAAATCAAAAGAATCGACTTGACTAAAAACTTAAATAAATCTACACCACTATGGGTATGCCCTAAGTAAGAATGAATACCACACAAGTGAAAACTAAATTTTACTACCCGATAACAACACCATTTTGATAACGCTCACCTATACCATATAAAGTTGTAGAGGATGGTCATTGTCAATATCTAAACTTTTATTGAGGTCTAATCCATAAGGAGTGAAAATGAGAATTGTAGACTTATGGGTGTTAACCTTACCAAAAAAACACCCAAAGTGCATATAAAGTCAAATGCATGGTTAAAAAATGGGGGGAGGGGGTTTGGTTTTGGGAGAGTGTGTTTCAATAGTAATTGAACACTAAATACTACATAGCAATTATAATTTAACTTCAATATAGAGAGAATCTTGGGATTATGTCTACCCAAGGGAAAATTAGGTGCTGGTATGTGTAGATTTTTTCTACATGCTAGTTGTTAACAATATGATAGGCTAGGTCTAGGATCGTTGAGGATAGCTTGTCAACAAAGTCTCAAGAATTTCACTTATTGATCCTTTAGAATACCTAACAAGTGTTTTAATTATATTCATCTATTACTTCATTTGGTTTTCCCTATTTCTAGGAAAATACCCAAGGTATAGTCAACTTCATAATATATCTTATATCTAAGATAGTGAAAATTACATAACTAAACCCATTAATTTTCTACTATAGTCTTGGTTCCCACATCCCTCTTTTGAGGATTATGTGGGTTCAAAAAACTCACCGAAACCCGTCTCTAAAGTATGATTTGAGTTTTCACGAGTTTGGGGTTTTCACCCACAAATCCATTTTGAGTATTTAGGGATTTCACCCACAAATCCCAACAAATTCAATCAAATAATCTTAGATTACATCATTAATCTACTAGCATAAACATAAATAAATTGCTACCCTCAACTAATAACATCTTAGTTCAACATAATCCTAAGACAATGAAATTTGTCTACTCATGATTAAAGGGGAGAAAAATATACCATGAGGGTTGTGCAAAACATCCATTCTTCAAGAAATAACTAAATTAAAGGTCTCTAAATTATGCTACAATTCTTTCCAAATTTAGTGTTTCAACTTTAAATTCAAAATATTTCTAGTTTCTACTATAGCAAAAATTGGAAGTGTTTTAGGCCTTTAAGAGATTAGGGGTCAGCTGCTAAAAAATTACAAAATTTTCCCTGGGCCTAATTTTGCATTTCCGCAACCATACAAGATTTGTAGAAATTTAATCTACTGTAATCGAGGTTAGATTCATGCATGCGCGATGGATGACCATTTTGACTGGCTGCGATCTCATCCCTCAGACCTCAATAGAGGTAACTGGGTGGCGGCGTTCTGTACATGGTATTTCAGTTGTGCACTTTTCTTCTCCTATATGTTCCTTCTTAGCTCAATTCCCTATCATTCTATCTCATCACATGTATGACTGCAAAATGTTGAAACTAGTGCATTTAATCAAGATGTTATCTCATTTATGTCTTCAAATCATAGTAGTGTAAATGAATGATAAGTGCAAATAAGCGGTAAATTCATGCCTCATCATAGGCCCCATCGGTTTGGTATGGACTAGACCTATAATAGCTTATGGGATACTAAAGGTCAATGCTAACTTCATAGTTTAGAAAAAAAGTTTTCAAATGATTATGTTTTAATTTTATCTATCCCATAGCCCATACTTTTTCTATTATGAGTAACATTTTAAATTTTATAGCTTAATTTATGAAAATACTTTGTCCTTTATTTTGGGTCACATCCTAGTACTTATCATGCTGACTTTTCCTCGATGCTACATTTTTTTGTGATGTAGATTCTACAGTAGTTTCCCATTAATTTGTTCAACATCAAGATTTATTCGGTAAAATAACTAGTCAGTAGTGAGCAATAAATCTTTGTAAAGGCATATGGTTTCGTTCATGTAAACTTTGATTAACTTATTTTTACGGTATAGCTGGAGACATATTCTAGATGAGTATTTAATTTGTCATTTTAGAGGCTTCGTAGACTAATGTAATATGTATCACTATGTCGTAATTCAACATTTATTGTTGCAACTCTTAGTTAAGTTGAATTTCATATCTTCAAGTCAAAGTTCTGCACTTAAATAATGGTTATGCTTGTTATGTTATGCAAAAAGGTTTTCTCAGACCTTTCCTAATCTAGGTTGCTAGTTATGTGAAGGGCCTTAACTCAGGACATAAAAAAATTAATAACAAAGCATGGTTCGAATGCTCTAGGGTGTCTACAAAGTCGTGTCTACTGAAATTTTTCTTATAGTATTGTTGTGCACCACACTATTAATCACGAGTCTATAATATCATTAATACATGCTCTAGATTATAAAATAATGTTGTCTATAATAAATTATCTAGAGTACTTTCTTACACTACTTCTATTGTCTTTGTCTCATTATCGATGTGATAAATTGAAAAAAATGTAGATTCCTAACAATGTATTTTTTTGTATTTAGTCATCAAGAAGTAACGAAACAACATCAGAACTTGTGAAGAGTCCATTTGTGCACCAAAGTATCTTTGTTTTTAGCATATACCCCTATATTCCTAACTCATAGGGTTAGGTCGAGGTAAGACGTGTATTTACACCATTTTAAAAATACTTTTCAATAGATAGCACAATTAAAGGGGAAGATGGTAGCTAAATAATGGGATAATATGGACACCTTATGAGATAGTGTTAATAATAGTGTTATAAGCTATTAGCAATCAAATTATCCTAGATATAGAAACATAGAGTCATAAGTTTGGAAGTTACAGCGTGTGTAACTTTTGAGTAAGAAAATAGTCAAGGTCATATAAACTTTGAGTGAAAGGGTGTGGGATACCCTTAAGGTGACTGGGAGAGTTTGTTTTTTTCGATTCTATAGTGGTTAGTAGAAGATTAGTTATGATGATTTTAAATTTAATTGAAATAGGGAAGGGTCTCATAATGGAAAGGAATTTTAGCCGTAAAATAACTTATAAACTATGAGTGGAAGCATAAAGTGGCTAATAATTTATAAATATTGACATAAGTTAAGACATTATTCTCATTTTGGGTTATTGCATGATATAAGGAGCCAACACTTTCTTCCTTTTCCTCACATTTCTTGATATAAACAACAGTATGAGCCTTTTCTTAGAACACGTCCTTGCATGAAACCACAAGTTCAATCTATCACCTCATTCTAGAAGGAACAAAACTATGGAAATCCTTCTGGATTTAGGTGAAGAGTGCATCATCGTTCTTTAAAGTAGAATGTACTAATAGACAAAAATGGGTTATATAATAAGATTCAGATCGACTATCCTTAATATGTGGCTTTTTTCTTTTATTTTTTTCTAGTAGTTGTAAAATTGTATAATATTTGAGCTAATGAATAATTAATATTAAGGTATAATATAAATTTATGAAGTTTAATATTCTTATAAGGTTTTGTTAAGAGGAATAAGAATTTTTTTTTGATTACTTTAGCACATATTTTTATGGACTAGTATCGTATGTGGGATGTTTCATTAAAAGTCCATGATTGGTACTAGATAAGTTTGAACTTTAGATGTTGATTGTAGTGAAAAGAATGGTATATTAAGATAGTGATGTAAGCGTTGTGTCAAAATGAAAGAGTATGCTTGATATAATGAGTGCAAGAGCCTACGTTAACAACTTATGGAAAGATTGAGTGTGTAGTTGTGATATACACATGAGGACTAGTATTAAAAGCAATGAATTGTGGCTAGGCCATTAGGTGAATACGATCGTAAAGTTTATAAGAATAAGTTGTATCCCAAGTAGTATGTTGTAAAAAATGTTTTACGTGTATAAGTTTTATGTGTTCTATAATTCATTGTAACTGTCCTAGATGTTCATAGGACAGTGTATTTTATTAACCAGAAAGCTATTACATGGTGAATGAAATTCATTAAAAACCAAGAAGCATAAACATCAGAATATTCAATGAACACATCAATAATTTCCATTCAGCGAACTAAAAATATTTGTGGACATTTCGAGTCACCTTCATCATAGAGAATGCGGAGCATCATTTACAACTGGACCAGCTTTCACCGGTGATTGAGTGTGAAGCAATCTGTCTTGACGCACTACCAGAGCTGCTCGCCTGTCCATCACGTATCGGCGCGTGGACTAACTGCACTGATTGAATCAGTTGGGGATTAATTTTTTGGCATCGGACCATCATTTACAACGTACCACAAGTGTTGTGTAACTAATTATTTCCTTCTTGCATAATCGAGCACAAATCTTTTATCTTTTCTTCCTAACCCTTTTAGGTAATACCTGTCCAGATTCACATGGCGACATAAATATTCTGATGATCAGTAAACTTTCTGGCTATAGTACATTTTTCGACGAAAAATAACAGAGGAGCAATAACAGTAGTAGGGTAAAGATGGTGACAACAGATTTTGGCCACCAATTTCTGCATCAATTTGGTAAAATATCCCCACTCCATCTTCTTCAAGAACTAAGTACACTTCTTTCACTCATTTGTAGTTCCTTTTTTGCAACTTTATTTTGCTAAGGTTTTCTGTCTCTTTTTCTTCCTTTATTGGTTTTCTTGATTGTTCCAATGGGATAACTATAGGTAGTGTAGTGCTTGTTGTGGTTTGTAAGTATCAATTCTGCTTGTTGGTTTTGTTTGCATACATATCTATTTTTATTCATTGCAAGTTGTGTTCTTCGTCTCCTTTGTTTCTTTTCTTCTGTCGTATCTTTTTTTGAGTGGTGGCTAGGAAGATAGATGGTGAACTAGGGTCATGTCATAGGGTGGGGTTGGGGTCGGGGTCGGGGTTCAGGGTTGGGTTTGGGGCAAGGTTAGGATCTGTTCTAGGTTCGAGTCAAGGGTTGAGAGCGAGGGGCATTAGGTCTAGATGGGATAAGGGTACTTCTAGGTCGAGAGTTGGGTCATGGAACATAGAGATGCTTCAAGGTAACTCGATAGAACTTCTGAATATTCTTTGAAGAGAAAAATCATTAGTATCACTACACTCTCCATGAGATGTCTACACAGTATAATTCACCATAAAACCCTTCTTATAAAGATGTAATGTAACATCATTTGGACTCAATAACTTACAACACTTACAATTCCAACAAAGATACCTAATTGTCCCTTTAGTAAGATAATCATCAAGTGTCATTGCATTAGTAATAAATTCAGTTACCCCAGCTTTATATTTCACTCTTAACCTCACATGGTTAGGATAAGTTCTATTATACATGTACGAGATTTATTTTACATCTACACAAGAACGCCAAACAATAATAACAGAGAAAATAAACAAAAAAAAAAGAACCTAAACAATAGCAGAAGAAAAAAACACCAACAGTGTAGTTTTCATACATTTCATAGCTTAAAGTACCATTAGTTTTCAAAGTTTCACTTAGTTACAATAGTCATTTATGAATTTTTTTCAACATTTATTGGTCTACCATGAATCTTATTGGGTGTACTTTTGAACTACTCATATTTTTAGAAATTAAATAGAATATCAGGAAGAAGGAAAAGTAATCATAGCTTTAACCGATTCATGAAATTAAGTAGCAATTTGTGTGAAAAGGTATTTTACTATACCTTCTTAGTTGACTAGATAGAAGAGACGATTGTTCATCAGTGGACTCAACAAGCAAACATTCAGCAAGAAGAGACAAGGATGAGAGCAAAGTGTATAAAGACCTGCCCAAAAAGAATTTAGGCCAACATGAAGAATCATTATAAATCCCAAAGGCTAATTCAACTCTATTAGAAAGGCAAACGTTTTATATTAGATCAGATTCAGTAACTTTAAATTTCAACAGAACAAAGATTACAAAATAAACCCCAAAAAGCAACAATGTCAATTCAATCAATACTACAAACATGTAATCAATAATAGTCTGGCGTTCAAGTGTTCAATTAAAATATTACAAAAAAAGTAGCTTTTTCTGTCAGATTAATATCAATTGATTATTCATC
Source organism: Capsicum pubescens (assembly GCA_030864215.1). Taxonomy (NCBI): domain Eukaryota; kingdom Viridiplantae; phylum Streptophyta; class Magnoliopsida; order Solanales; family Solanaceae; genus Capsicum; species Capsicum pubescens. The sequence continues at coordinate 35,918,346 of CM061539.1, read as the reverse complement.
AACAAACTTTTAGAGTCAAGTATATAGTAGTTCTATTTTCAAATTAACCAAAACCCCTTTATGACATTCTTAAAACATAACTTGCTACTTATATTTAGTTTGACAGTGAATCCATATTTCTCTATAATGGTATAATTATACGGAATCCTACAGAAGGTGAAACAAATTATTAAAGATTGCTATGATTTCTTTGAGTTGTTTGAAATTATGCATCTATTAAATTACATAAGAGGATATGAAAAGGGCATGGGAGGATGCACAATATATTATACAAGTACAACAGAATCCAGTAAAGTAGGCCCCAATCAACTAAAAATGAACATATGAAAACTGCAAACCAATTGTACAAATGGGTGGTGAGTTCGGTAAAATAAGAGGTTGTCAGAACTTATAAATTGCAACCTTAATCAGTCTTCGGAAAAGGTAAAGAAAAATGAACACCATGAAATAGAATCGATAATTATAGTCAAATACTGTACCAAGTCCATAACAATGGATGTAAGGGAATCATATGTTACAGTATTCTCAATTGGTATTTTCATTTTGTGCCTTCCTGAAGTCATCACCTAATTAGAAAGAGGGGAATGGTTTTCCGACCCATATCAAAGTTCGAGAAAATTACAAAATTTCTAGAAATATACACAACCAAAGTACATAGCTGATCCGGGTTCATAATTATATAACAAAGTTCTACGATATTTATCACATATGCTAACGAGTCTCCATCAGAATAGATACGTTACGTATATGATACTATACAATATAGACATCAGGAGTTTCTAAACGCTTTCACACAGTAACCTCATATCCCCAGAAGCAAGTAAAAGTTCCTTACGTACATGTTACTGTACAGTATATAATATCGCCACTTCCTCAGGGATAACAAATAGTTTATCATCATCATATCACCTGAAGAAAGTGAAGAGTGGCTCAAACACTTCCCAGACCAATCAAATGGTACATATTTTTTTCCTTATATTAATAGCTCTCATACACACGCCAAACTATATTTTTGCACTATGCAGATTCCAAATTAAGCATAGTGCAAAGATGTAATATGCTAGTGCAAATTAGATATATAAAAAAGTTCTTTATTGTTATCACTTTTTCTATTTTTCTTCAAAAAATATAACTTATTCACTGTCTACTACTTTTTCACTTCACTATCACCGACTAATGAGTTCTACCTAGTTGTATATCACTTTTAATGCTTCCTTTCCTTTTATTATTATTTACATTTTTAAATCAAGAGAGGCAGATTTTTCTATTTGATAAAAATACGCTTGGTATTATGTTGATATTATCTTCTTTAGATCAAGCTTTACAGTTTTCCAAAAAAGTTTCATACTATTAAAAGTTTATTTATTGTTCCTATTCTTTTCAACTATCAACACGATACCATGTGTGCACTAATGATATTGTCTCCCTTAAACTAATTTCCATCAATTAATGTGATTCACTAGTCTTCTTTTTGAATTAAGTTCCACATAGATCATTACTACTATCCATGAGTCAACTTTTGAGGTTAATTATTATGTATCACCCCTGTGATCGAGCGTTTATCACCACAAATCTCAGAAATAGAATCGTATTGTGTGTGCACATCTCCGAGCTACCTTTGACAATCAACCAAGCCCATGCCATCGCCTAGAAAGAAAAGGTAAAAAGGAAGTAAGAAAGGAAGAACAAGAAACACCAACAACATACATAATATAATATAGAAAAAAGTCTAACAAAAAAATAGTGTACACAAATGTTATCCCTAAACGGTATTTATCACATATGCTAACGAGTCTCCGTCAGAATAGATACGTTATGTACATGTTACTGTACAATATAAATAGCAGGAGTTGCTAAACGCTCTAACACAGTAATCACATATCGCCAGAAGAAAATAAAAGTGCCTTACGTACATGCTACTATACAGTATATAATATCAACACTTTCTCGGGGCTCCCAAGTAGTTTATTGCCATCATATCACCTGAAGTACGTGAAGAGTGGCTCAAACACTTCCCAAACCAATGAAATGGTACAAGTTTCTTTCCATATATTAACAGCTCTCATACACACACCATATTCCCCATTTCTCATTTACTCAATAATCTTTGCTCTTCGTACGTTTCCTAATCATAAGTAAAACCCACCAAAAAAGAGGAACACTAAAACCCCAAAAGAACCACTACAAATGAAACCAAAATCAAAAAATCTGAAAAAGCATAGCAAATGAAACAATTCACTACAGATGAATCTAGAAAATCAAGCAAACACTCATTCTTTTACCCATCAAAAATACCAACAAATAGCAGGAAAATTACAAAATCTAGCAACTCACCATCATCGTTACCATCACTGTAACTGACACCGCAATTTTTTTAGAAAGACACCACTAATTTCTAGTGTTTAGAAAGAGACGACAGTGAGTGAAAGAAAGAGTTTAGAGAAAGATACGACAGTGAGAGTGAGACAAATGAGAAAGTGTTAATATGTTTATTTTTTATCTTCTCTTATGTATATTATTTAATAATTAATAGTTTTTCGACTACTTCTGTTTGGTAAAAATTTTATAAATTAAATTATTCAGAATATTTCAATAATATTTTGTATAAAGTCATATATTTATTTAGATATTACTATTTTTGACTACTTTAGTCCAAAATATATTTAATAATTTACTAATTTGATTATTTATATTTTCGACTACATCGGTGAAAAATATATTGGTCAGAATTTATTTAAAAAATTATTTAATTTCTATATAAGGGTATGATTATATATTTAGTGATATATTCATTAAGCTATTAGTATTACCGACTATAGTGTTCGGACATACATAATTAATAATTTATTTATTTTATAATTTACATTTTCGATAAAAGTGGTTGGACATAAATATTTAATAATTTACTTATTTAATTATTTATATTTCCGACTACAGTGGTCGGAAATTTATTTAAATAATTATTTAATTTCTGTATAAAGGTATGATTATATATTTAGTCATATGTTTATTTAGCTATTAGTATTTCCGACTATAGTAATCGGAAATATATAATTAATAATTTATTTATTTTATTATTTATATTTACAACTAAAGTGGTCGAATATATATTTAACAATTTAATTATTTATATTTCCGATTATAGTGGTCGGAAATTTATTTGTAATAATTATTTAATTTCTATATAACGGTATGATTATATATTTAGTCATATATTTATTTAGCCTTAGTATTACCAACTATAGTGGTTGGAAATATATATTTAATAATTTACTTATCTAGTTATTTATATTTCCAATGACAGTGGTCGAAAAATAATTGGTAATAATATATTTAAATTATTATTTAATTTCTATATAAGGGTCTAATTATAAATTTATTAATATATATATTTGATTATTTATATTTTTGACTACAACAGTCGGAATATATATTTTCCAGAATTTACCGCTAAATATTCTAGCTGTTGTAGAAATAAATAGTATCGGGAAAAAGTAAATTTTTCGACTGAAGTAGTCAGAAATTTGTGACAAAATTTTTTTAGTCGGAAAATTCAGTTGGAAAATAGTGAATTTCTAGTAGTGCACTAGGTTGGAATACACTGGGTATGTTGTTGTTGTTAAGGAAATATTGTATGGTGTTTGTGAAGCTTATTTGAGGGATTTTAGACGGGTGAGGCTAAACCACTTAATATTGTTTAAAATTTATTTGAGCTATGTGGATATGATATTAGAGGTGTGATGCTAGTTTGATACCAGATACCCTAAGAACACAACAACTCACACACCAAAACAGTCCCTTAGTTAAAGACAATCGAGATGATACCAAGGTGTTCTTGACACCAAACATCCATCCAACCTAAGTTATCAACAAAAATAAGAAGAACATGAACAAGAACAACTTAACAACTCACGGGTTCTACAAAACAAGATGAATACGAAAACAAGATTACAATAACAAAAGAATAGATAGTGTGTCATAAAATATTACACATTCTAAGCACTAAGGTGTTTATTAACAAACAAGAAAAACATCAAGTAATATTAAACACATACACTCTTATGGGACCAAAAGGGAATTGGATTCCAAAGAAACCACCATTTCTAAGGTTGTTATCAATACAAGTGATGTCCACACTTGCGACAAGCATTTCACCTTTCTATACACTTTCAAAGAGTTAACAAAATATATCATCAAAGTCTAATGGAAAAAATGACCTAAATGTTCTTTTTATAAGCTAGGGAAACACTTATTACAAAGATGACCAAAAGGCCCTTAATGATCCCTTAAAAAGGGGCAGCCTTGAAGTGGCATATGGATGTCTTTGAAGTGTTTGGAACTTATTTTCTACACGTCAAAGCTTTCCCTCTTGGTTGGGTAGCAACACAAGATTGGGTCTTCACGTCTTGGCGTCCATCATGTCCTCGAGTGCTCCTTCTCCCGTATTATCCTCACCTCCTTTGAAAAGGATTCATACTCTAATCCGAACTTTGCCAAACAATAGGGAACACAAAGAGACACACATTCCTCATAGAAAAATGGTTAATGCTAGAAAAATAAACCATAGATGAACACCCTAAAGAAGAAATAAATTGTCTATCCACATGAGTGTGACAAAAAGCAAGAAACAAGAGCTGTTTAACAAGTAAAATCCATAGACTGTTCTTAGAAAAAAATTATACTTTCTAACCGAAATGGAAATATCATATATTTTATTCACATTAAAGTCATCATCATAGGCAAAAGATAGAAAATAAAAGATTTAAGGTTACCATTCTCATCAAAGAGTACCATTCAACAATTACCCGCAAGGCACATTTATCTACTCTTCTTCCATTCACTCCTCGGCTTCATCATCATTATCATCATACTCTTGAGAGATATCATTACTAACATCATGGATGGACACTTTAGTCTCCACAAAGTATGGATCACCTCCCACCAATACAATGTTGCTTTGGTTTGGGCATTCACTAGCCTTGTGACCCCAACCTTGACACTTGAAACAAACAATACCCTTAGGATTAGGAGTAGAAGAGCTATTACCATCATCCAGTGGTGGATACCTTTGGAGGGCCCTATCAACCAATTTCTTCTCAAAGGATTTGTAGGAATACTTCTTCTTATTCCATCCGAGGTTTTTCTTGGCTTCATTTCTCCTTCTAACCTCGATTGTGACTATAAAAAGATCCTCAATTCGGTCAAACTTATGGACCACTAATTGAGAGACAATTTCAATGTACAAGCCGTCTTTGAACCTAGCCAAACAATGATTAAGAGGTACAATAATATTAAGACAAATAATCAAGTTTTGAAACTCCTCGTGATACTTCTCTACACTTCTATCACCTTGACGCAAGTTGTAGAGCTTTGTTAATTACTCTTGCTTGAACCTTTTTGTTACATATATATCCCTCATAAGTGCTTTCAATTCATCCTAATACGGAAGGTCAAGATTGTCATTTCTTACTCTTTTCTACCATTTGGTCTCCCACCAAGTTGACAGATACCTTTAAAATTAAGCAATAGCATAGGCGGTCTTCTTGTGAAGGGATAACTCACTAAGTTGTAAGATTCGATTGCATTGTAACTCCCAATTGAGATAGATAGATGGGTAACTAGTTTCTTTGAAGGTTGGAAAATTAATCTTGATTTAGTTGAGACCCGTGTCTATACCCACATTTCTTCTTTGGTCCCCTAGACCTTCATGCGTATAAGAACGGTTCCACACATTGCCCCTTCCATGAGGAGCCAATTCAAACCTTCCCCTATGGACTTATGCCCTCCACCATAAGATCCTCGCCTATTTATCATAAACTCTGCAAAAAGAGAAAATCCATCAACCTCCTTAACTTCATAAGGACCCTAACCTCCCACATCATCAATTTGGATTAGTTGATTTTGGTTTAGTGGTGTTCTTGCCATTTCAAGTGGGTTTCAATTTTGGGGAGCTTCTTGGTGGACTTGGTTTCAATTTTTTGGATAAGTAGGGACTTGGTTAATGGGTTCATGGACTGTTCTAGGTGTATTGAATGTTTGGTGAAGTATATAAGGGGTTATAGTCGGGGAGACGTTGGTAGCATGCTCGCTAGTCGAGGCATGGTAGTGTTTAGGACTTGAATGATAGGAATCTAAACGAACTTCCAAGGTGTCCATTCTCCTTGAAAAGGAACCTCCCATCTGATGTTGGGCGTATTTATAACCCTAAGAACCATAATTTACCCATATTTTAGCTATGTTTGGAGGATAAAATATATAATTCCTGCACTTTTAGTCCATTTTCCTTTAAGTGAGCTAACCTATGTGATTAGCATGTTTTTCAGGTATTAATGCTGAAGATTTCAGCACTTTGTGAACCTTTGGGCAGCAAAGGGAAACTTCACATAAGAGGGAAGGCAGCTTTTGGAAGCTTGTGGATTGAATGTGATGCATGGAGAACTTGTCCCAGGCAAAATCAGTATTCTAAATACTTAGGGATGCAGCAGTAACATAGTAGGACAAGGATGTTATAAAAACCTTATTTGCTGAATTTTTCAGCATTGATTCGATCATTATTATTCAGCACTTTTCATTATTCAGTTTACAAATTCTGTAAGTTTAAGACGGAGAAAAATGCTAAGGCTACACGAACGGCTAAAGGGAAGAAAAACGTCAACCTCTTGTTTAACGCCAACTTCATCCCCATCGTGAGATTTTTCTAACTTTGGTATGATGATGATGTCTTCTTTGATTTCCGTTGTACTCATGAGTAGCTAAACTTCTCTGTTAGGGTTATAGAAACCTTGTAAGATACTATCTATTACTATGAGTTTGTGAATTCTTGATGTGTTATGCTACTTATATCATTACTCTCTTCATTTTGATTGAATTCTTATGGTTACAAACATAGAGAATACGCCATTATAGCATTAACTTGTTCGAGAGAAAAGTTGCATGTTTGGAAAAGAGAGTGTGACAAGGAAATAGGGTTTCAAACCTCTATTTACACGTTAATGCCTTAACCGGATTAACTTCTTGGAGAATTTGTACCATTTGTTATACACTTTAGGCTCGGGATAGCTAAAGTAAAACAAATCCTTGATGGTTGGGAAACACTTGGATTTAGAATTATAATACGATTCTCTATAAGTGCATGCATGTCTAAATTCCACGTTACTCATAGTTAATAGAGAAGTAGAACTTATAAGGTGGACATAACCCTAACTTATCAATCTCTGTGATTAAATCTTACTATGCAAATCATTCCATTGTTACTTTGATAATATTAGTTCACGCCTAAACCAAACCCCCCTTTTTCCTTGAAATTTTCGACCAACAGTCTTCTAATAATTGCAATACTTAGTGACCAGAGTATTCCCTGTGGGATTCGACACCCAACCCAGTTGGGTTCTATATTTGACAGCGACCGCTTACACTTTCTAACGAGAGTTGTAATTTGGGCGTATCAAATTTTGGCGTCGTTGCCAGGGAATGCGGTTGTCAACTAAGTTTGTGATAGTTACTAGACCCTTTGGTCAAAGATTCTCAAATTTTACTTTTTGTTTGTTGTTTTTGTTTTGTTCAGGTTTGGTAGAGTTCATGCCAAATACACGAAGATTTTGTCAGCCATTATTACCCATAAATCCTGAACCACAACTTATTGGCAGAACTGATGCACAACGTGAAATTGAAAGAAGGGCTGCTCAACAGAAGAAGGCTAGGTTAACTATGTTGGCAGCTGCTCAAGTGCATCAACAGAATATTGATAACCCAGGTCGGGCAATAAATCCTAGTGATGAGGACCTGGGTGATGATGATTTAATTAATCCACGGTGTGCAGATGAAGTGGCAACACCTATGAACAAGAGAGATCGTCAAGATAGATTGAGACCTGAACGAAGAGCTGTGCAGGCTCCTTTTGATGATGATAATGACGATCTGGATGGGGCTGGTGACATAGGGGATATTATTCCTCCACCCTTGTCACCCGGAGCCAAGTTCAATATCACTAGCACCATGATTCAGCTATTGCAACTTAAGGGGTTATTTGGTGGACTGGCAGGCGATGATCCGAATATGCATCTGATCAACTTTATCTCAACATGCAAGTCGTTTGACAATCTAGGAGTTGGACAGAATGCAATTCGACTGAGCTTATTTCCATTGTCTCTATCTGGAGAGGCAACTCTATGGTTGAACGGGCTAACTCCTAATTCTATTACTAATTGGAGTTAACTGAAAGACGCTTTCCTAGAAAGATTCTTTCCGCCATCCAAAAGAGCACAATTAAGAGATGAGATCAGCAATTTTTGACAGATTCCAACTGAAGCTCTCCATGAAACATGGGAGAGGTTCAAGAAGAAGCTTATGCGGTGCCCAAACCATCAGATGACCAATATCCACTTGATGGAGATATTATATAGGTCTTTGAATTCGGTGACGAAGATAGTGGTTGATAATGCTGCAAGCGGGTCATTCATGGACCTTACTTTTATTGAGGCAAGTGATATTCTAGATCGTATGACAAAGCAGAGTAGAGCTTGGCATACTAGGGATTCTGAGGTAGTAAGCTCTATTGTATCTATTGGCTTGACGGCAGAACAAAATCGAAGAGAAGAGGAACATGACCAGGATATGGCTCACATAAAAACGCAGATAGATCTTCTTACCAAGCATTTATTATCAGGGAAGACCAAAAAGGTTAAGGCCGTTGTATCACAGGGAAGAGATGAATCCGATTCTGAGGAGGAAGCAAATTGTTTGAATAATCAGGGGGGTTTCCGAGGCAATGCCCAAGGAAACCAAGGTCGGAACTATTATGATAAATCCGGATACAAGAATAAGACTGACAGGAGTGGTTTGTATGTTCCTCCTGGAAATCGTGAGGCCGCGACATCTGTCTTTGGGAAGATGTCCATGAAAGATATGATGGCTAAGCTGTTGAAAGGAGTGGAGGCAACCAACACGGGAGTAATGGAGGTAAAAAATGATTTGTCCTCAATTAATCAATTGGTTGATTCGCATTCCACTTCAATAAAATAGTTGGAACAACAATTGAGTCAACTATCAACGACACTCAATCAAAGAAAAGCTGGCACCCTACCTAGCGACACCGTGCAAAATCCAAGGAATGATGGATCATGTATGGCTATTACTACCAGGAGTGGTAAGGTGTTGGAAAATCCATCCAAAGGCAAGCAGGTGGTTGATAATATAGAAGAGAATATGATTGAAGCAGATTGTGATGATTCTGTAAAAGCTGAAAGCCAGAACGTTCATGACACTACACTTAGACGTCACCAGCCTGAAAAGATTGATAATCTGAAGCAAGATAAAAAGGAAGTGGTTGAGAAAACTATTCCCCTTCCACCACCACCTTTTCCTCAGAGACTGAAGAAGAAAGATGATGACACCAGGTTCAGTAAATTCATGACTATGTTGAAGCAGCTGACTATTAATGTTCCTTTGGTGGAGGCGCTGGAACAGATGCCTGGGTACGCTAAATTCATGAAGGACCTTTTGACAAAGAAGTGGGAAGCAAGCTATGAGCTAGAAGATAATGTTCATCATTGCAGTGCAATCGCTACAAGATCGTTAGTTCAGAAGAAGGCAGATCCTGGTGCTTTCACTATTCCTTGCACGGTTGGATCTTTGGATTTTTCTAAGGCATTATGCGATTTGGGAGCTAGCATCAATTTGATGCCGCTATCTATTTACAGAAAGTTGGGGTTGGGTGATCCTACACCAACCAATATGCGGCTCGTGATGGCAGATAGGTCGGTAAAATGACCTGTTGGTATCTTATATGATGTATTGGTGAAGGTTTCCACCTTCAGTTTTCCTGCAGACTTTGTTATTTTGGATTGCGAGGTGGATTTTGAAGTTCCCATAATCTTGGGGCATCCTTTCCTTACAACAAGAAGTGTGCTTATTAATTTAAGAGCTAATGAGCTTTTATTTCGGATGAATGACGAAATGGTCTATTTTGATGTATGCAAATCATTGAAGTAGCCCAAAGATATGAATGTGTTCTCTGTAGCTGATTTTTATTATGAAGATGTGAAAGAATTATCCGTAGAGAAGCAACTTATTGTTGATCCATTGGCTGTTGTGCTTATAAATTTTGAGCGTGAGGATGTTGAAGAGTATGAAGAAACTATTTGTGCTCTAACAGGAATAGGATCATATTCTAATGCTCCTAAGAAGATGGACCTTGATCTTAAAAATCTGCCTTTACCACCAACAAAGCCATCCATTGAAGAACCACCAGTGCTAGAATTGAAATAGCTGCCCAGCCACCTGAAGTATGCATTTTTGGGAAGTGGTGATACACTTCCGGTTATTGTTGCGGCTGATTTAGGTGAACAGTAAGTAGCGACTCTCATCTCTGTTATAAAAAAATACAAGAGAGACATTGGTTGGACTATTGCTGATATCATTGGTATCTCTCCTGGGATATGTATGCACAAGATTCAGCTCGAAAAAGATTGCGTTCCCACAATTGAGCATCAATGTCATTTGAATCCACCTATACAGGAGGTGGTGAAGAAAGAAATTATTAAGTGGTTAGATGCTGGGGTGGTGTATCCAATCTTCGACAGTAAATGGGTGAGTCCGGTACAATGTGTGCCCAAGAAAGGGGGTATGACGGTAGTTGCAAATGAAAAGAATGAACTAATTCTACTCAGACCTGTCACAGGGTAGAGAGTGTGCATGGACTACCGGAAGCTGAATTCGTGGACGCTAAAGGATCACTTCCCAATTCCATTCATGGACCAAATGCTTGATCGATTGGCAGGGAATGGATGGTTTTGTTTCTTAGATGGTTATTCCGGCTATAATCAAATCTGCATTGCTCCTGAAGATCAAGAGAAAACAACTTTTACATTCCCGTATGGTACGTTTTCTTTCAAACATATGCCATTTGGGTTATGTAACATACCTGCCACTTTTCAGCGTTGTATGATGTCCATTTTTTTTATATGGTTGAAGACACCTTGGAGGTGTTCATGGACAATTTTTCAGTAGTAGGTGAGTCTTTTGAATCATGCTTGGCAAATTTGAGTATGGCGTTGCAGAGATATGTTGAATTCAACTTGGTGCTAAGCTGGGAGAAGTGCCATTTTATGGTAAAGGAAGGCATTGTTCTTGGGCATAAATTCCCTGAAAGAGGAATTGAGGTGGATCGAGCCAAGATTGAAGTTATCGAGAAACTACCACCTCCAATTTCTGTAAAGGGAGTTTGTAGTTTCCTCGGTCATGCAGGTTTTGATCGGAGGTTTATTAAAGACTTATCCAAGATTGCTAGTCCATTATGCAAACTTTTGGAGAAGGATGCAATGTTCGACTTCGGTGAAGATTGCTTGAAGGCATTTGAATGACTCAAAGGGAATTTAGTTGAAGCTCCTATTATTGTAGCACCTGATTGGTCTCTACCGTTTGAAGTGATGTGTGATGCAAGTGGGGTAGCTTTGGGTGTTGTACTTGGTCATAAAATAGAAAGGTTATTTCATCCAATATACTATGAGAGCAAGGCCTTGAATGGAGCCTAGAAGAACTATACCGTCATGGAACAAGAGCTTCTAGCAGTTGTTTATGCTTTTGAAAAGTTCCGTGCTTACTTGTTGGGAACCAAAGTGGTGGTTCATATAGATCATGCGGATCTGAGATATTTAATGGCAAAGAAGGATACTAAGCCAAGGCTAATTCGGTGGGTGTTATTGCCTCAAGAATTTGATTTCGAGGTAAAGGACAGAAAATTTTGCGAAAACCAAGTAGATGATCATCTATCTAGAATTGAGATTGAGCACATAGCGCAACCCGACCTTGAGATTGATGATGCATTTCCCGACGAAGAGATCTTAGACACTATGGAGGAAGACTTACTGTGGTATGCAGACTTTGTGAACTATATGGTAAGTAAAGTGATGCCTGAGAATCTCTCCTATCATCAAAAGAGAAAGTTCATGCATGATGTGAAATACTACTTCTGGGATGAACCGTATCTTTTTCGACGATGTGCTGATGGTGTTATTAGGCGATGCATCTCTGATGTGGAGGTGCCTAGCATCTTGGAAGCAAGTCATGCTTCCCAAGTTGGGGGTCACCATGCAGGTGATCGGACAACCAGGAATGTATTGCAAAGCGGCTATTATTTGCCTTCATTATTCAAGAATGCCTATAATTTTGTGAGAAGATGTGATCAGTGTCAGAGGCAAGGCGCGATTTCAAAGAACCATGAGATGCCCATGTATAAAATTCTTAAAGTGAAGCTATTTGATGTATGGGGTATTGATTTCATGGGCCCATTTGTGAATTCATTTGGCATGAAATATATCCTAGTTGCTGTGGATTATGTATCCAAATGGGTCGAAGCGGTAGCGCTGGCTGATAATGAAGGTAAGCGTGTTGTAGCATTCTTAAAGAGAAATATCTTCTCTCGTTTTGGGGTACCATGTACCATCATAAGCGATGAAGGATCACATTTTTGAAGCAACCTGTTCAGAGCCGTGTTAGTGAAATATGGGGTCAAGCAACATAAGGTAGCTACACCTTACCACCCACAAACTAGTGGGCAGGTAGAGGTTTCTAATCGGGATATCAAGCTGATCCTTACTAAGACTGTAAATGCTAGTAGGAAGGATTGGTCCCGAAAGCTGGATGATGCCTTATGGGCTTATAGGACTGCGTTCAAGATAGAAATTGGTATGTAACCTTACCAACTAGTTTATGGGAAGGCTTGTCACTTGCCAAACAAACTCGAACATAAAACGCTGTGGGCGTTGAAATGGCTTAACCTGAATTGGGATAATGCTATTAATCTGAGATTGGAATAGCTGAATGAGATGGATGAACTCCGTCTACACGTGTATGAAAGAGCAGACCTCTACAAGGAACAGATGAAAAAGTACCATGATCAGAGGATTATCCAACGAAACTTACAGAAGGGTGATTTGGTACTTCTTTTCAACTCCAGACTGAAGCTATTTCCAGGTAAGTTGAAGTCTAGATGGTCTGGTCCATTTAAATTTAGCCAAGTCTACTCGTCTGGAGTAGTAGAGTTAGAAAACAATGATGGTGGTGTCTTTATGGTGAATGGCCAACGAGTGAAGCCATATATCGGTCAACTTGACTCGATAAAATGTATAGCCACCGTCTATCTCAATGAAGTCTAATGTAATCGAGATAACTATGTCGTGCAGCGATAATAAATCAAGCGCTACATGGGAGGCAACCCATCATTTTTAATAGTTTTGTTTTACTAGGAGTTTGTTTTTGTTAAATAAAAATCCAAAAAAAAGAGTCGAGCCAGGACCAAAACTAAGGCGCTTGGTGGGAGGCAACCCATCCGTCTAATCATTTTTTGTTTTTTTTGATTAAGTGTAGGTGAAAGATGTATAAAGGAGGAGATTGGTCCTAAATTTTGAGTTGAAAGTGAGACATGCTAAAGGTGGTAAAGTAGGAATGATGGAGAAAATGCTATCAGCTAGGCAATGGACAAGGCAAGGCCTATGCAAATCTAGGCAATGGACAAGGCAAGGCCTATACCATTGCCTATGCTTACTGCCTCACATAGGCAACGGACAAGGCATTGCCTATGCAAATCTAGGCAATACCATAGGCGCCGCCTATGCCTAACAAGGCATTGACAAAGGTGCCGCCTATGTCCAACTAGGCATTGACAAAGGCGCCGCCTATGCTAAGCATAGGCAAAGCATTAGGCGCCGCCTACTTATGCCTTTTTGTCTACTAACCCGATTTTACATGGATCAAACCCGACCCATGGCTTAGTCTATAAATAGATCTTCAACCTTAGAACAAAATGCACTTGTTTTCTCAACCTAGGCGCCTCCTAAGCTTCCCAAATCTCTCAAAAATTTTCTTTTTGCTCATCTAATCTTGCAAGATCATCTTCCCAAACAATCACCAAGTAAGTTATTCTTTTATATCCCGTAGTTGTTGCAATACTAAGCTTATAATGGTATTTTAGATTTTGGAGTGGTGTTTGGTGATAAGAATATGATTGGTTTGTTATGATACATCTAGATTGAGTGAAAGAATATGTGTGGGCGTTCTTTACTTTGTTCCGACTTGTACTTGATTGTTATACACTGTCATATTTTTATGGAGTCGAAACTGTGAAGTTAATGCGTAATCTTAAACGTTGTAAGATTTAATGTTTGAATGACTCATTCATCGAGGTATGAATTATGATTGACCACAAGTATACGATGGTGTGATTATTTCTATGCAATAACCTGATAAGAACTCTATGTGGTAGTCTTATTCAAAAAGTGCATAAATCCATTGAAATAAAGTTGGAAAGGATAGTCAAGATTACATGATAATATGATTGTGCTAAACATATTGTTGGAACATATCGCCTAAATGTATGTCGACGAAGTCTGAGTAATCGACATCACTCACTTAATTAGTCTGTGCCAACAAATTAAATGTGGGGTGGTACCATCACTGGTTGTTGTTCGATTATAGTGAATCTTCCGAGATGAAACTAACATGACTCTATTTTGATCCTAGGTAGAATGGCTCCAAAAGGATGACAAGGAAAAGAAAAAGTATCCACCTCACAGAGAGGTCAAAAATGGTCAAGAAAAGAGAAAGCTGAGTCCTCCTCTTTGCAAGTGCCTCGATGCACTTTCGGGATAAAATAGGTCCTAGAGGAGGAAGGAAAGGAGTGGTACAAGAACAACAAAGTAAAAAAATATGTTCACGTGGATTTGATGCAGAAGGAGAGTCTAGCAAAGAGAGAGCCCCGCATTTTGGCTAAAATCATGGCACTAAATCTTGATTTCATTTTCTGAGATATGGGGTAATGCAATCTTGATCTAACGCGAGAGTTTTATGACAATTGGTCCCCAAAGACTACCGGAAGTGAAGTAAAGATTTGGGGCCAAGTCCTGCAACTGAATGCGGAGTTCTTCAACTCTTTTCTGGGCCTTTCATCTGTGGATCCATCACCGCTCAAGGAGCTTTATCACAGACCTCCCTACAGGGCAATCAGACACACACTGTGTGGAACAAGGTCAATGGCCCGGTGGATTCGTCACAAGGATAACGGTCGGCACAATACCTTCCCGTATGCTTCCTTGAACAGAGAAACTCGTATATGGTTGAGGATAGTAAACTCTTGCCTAATTCCTGGGACACAGTACACAAAGATCACACATGATAGAGTATGCTTGGTGTACGCTCTGATGACTAATATTCCCATTAACATTGGTGCGGTTATACGATCGTCAATGCGTAAGGCTAGGCTGCACAAAAGGTCCCATTTCAGCTTTGGCAATTTGTTGACTGCGATCTTAAGGAAGGAGCACATTGAAGAGGAACCTGTAGATCATAAGCTTCCACACAACCCGAATAAGGTTGATCTTACGAAAGTTAAAGAGCCTGAAACTGGCTATGGAATCAACCTTACCACTGCAGAAAGACATGCTTGAGATGAAAGTTTATTTCGCCATCTATATGGCATGACTCGGTTTACCATGATGAGTGGGGGTCGGGTTCCGACTGATGCAGAGCTTCAGCAGTTGGATTATGACTACCCGATGAATGAGCATGCGCGGGCTATGTGTGGAGTAGGGGTACATTTTGAGGAACCTCTCGATGATGACGTACCGACTGACGATAATCGCCGACTGCCAGACTCATACATGGAGGACGACTCTGATGACGACGACTCTGATGATGATTCTGCCGTAGGGGGTATGACCCCAGACATAGAGGAAGAGTCCGACTAATCAAGTTCTCCTTATTTATTTTCCACTAAGGGTAGTGTGTCCATTCTAAGTGTGGGGTGCTGGTATTTGTATGCTATATGGTACTTCTTTGCCTACATTTATTCTTGTTTTTGCTAATTAGTCGTAATTAGTTAGTTAAATTTTTGATTTTTTTTATATTGTTCATGAAATTGTTCTGATAGACGTCATGGTATTATAACAAGAGTTTGTGGTAATCCATTACTATTGAGACATTTAGGATCTAAGTGTGACTCACTGTGTGATAATTATGTTGTTTAATTCATTCATCTGTTGGGTCAAGAGTCTATACTGCTCCCAATAAAGCTGACCATGTGCCTTGTGTGTGTGAGGTTATAGTATATTCTGTGTTGTGACTGATGCTAGAACTTTCCTGGTGTTTGTGTAAAGCGAAATAAAGAGTGTGAGTCTAGGAGATGATTTAGGCATTTCTTTGGCAGCCTGTAATTGTTTACCTTCTTTTTACCTACCTTTGTACATTATCCTAGTTAACCCCCTTTGAGCCTTTAGCTATTTTCTTTGACAGCCTCATATGTAGCCTAATCCATTTTTTTTCAAGACCATAATTTGATCCAAATTCCTAAGCGCTTTAAATTGTAGAGTCATGTGACAAAATAAGAGGAAATTAGGTGAGAGTGATGCCTCAGAGTGTATTGGTACTTTGAATTGTTGTGAAAAAGAGTGTCTATCATAGAGGTGTTTTATAAAAAAAAAGAGAAAAGAAAAAATAAATAAAAATAAATAGAAAAATAAAAAGATAGTTGTGTTTATAATTGAATAACAAAATAGGTGAAAAGGGGTGGTAGATGAAAGAAAAGTAGAGGGGTTGTTTAAAAGAGAGTGTTAATGACATAACATAGTGTATTAAAGCGCTTAGGGAACATAGTCACTATTTCTGGCCAAAATAGTCCTACCTGTCCCTTAGCCTACATTACAACCTGTAAAGACCTATTTGATCCTAAGCTTAGCATTCCGATATTATTAGAGCATTACACTAAGGGCAAGCCTATGGTCATCAGTTGCAACATAAGAATTTTTTGTGAGAAGTGAGAGCAAGGAGAGTCTTATACCCATGTTTCGAAAATTGCAAAACTGTGAGTGATCATGGGTAATATCTTGTGTAAGACACACATGGTTGATGATTTTTTGGTATTGTTATATGATTCTTTGTGGCTTAACTTGTGGATACGAATTAACCATCCTCACGAGTCTATGTTGGAGGTTGAATTGTTTCTAGTAGTGATCAAGAAACCTACTCTCTGTTAATAATTGTAGAGCATGTCTTGTTGAACATTTTGTGTTGCTATTGTGAAATTCTAGTTAGGTGTTTGCATGGACGTAATATTTTGTTCGAGGACGAACAAAGCTTTAAGTGTGGGGTGGTGATGTTGGGCGTATTTATACCCCTAAGAACCATAATTTACCCATATTTTAGCTAAGTTTGGAGGATAAAATATATAATTCCTGCACTTTTAGTCCATTTTCCTTTAAGTGAGCTAACCTATGTGATTAGCATGTTTTTCAGGTATTAATGATGAAGATTTCAGCACTTTGTGGACCTTTGGGCAGCAAAGGGAAACTTCACATAAGAGGGAAGGCAACTTTTGGAAGCTTGTGGACTGAATGTGATGCATGGAGAACTTGTCCCGAGCAAAATCAGTATTTCTAAATACTTAGGGATGCAGCAGTAACTTAGTAGGACAAGGATGTTATAAAAACCTTATTTGCTGAATTTTTCAGCATTGATTCGATCATTATGATTCAGCACTTTTCATTTTTCAGTTTACAGATTCTGTAAGTTTAAGACGGAGAAAAACGCTAAGGCTGCACGAACGGCTAAAGGGAAGAAAAACGTCAACCTCTTGTTTGACGCCAACTTCATCCCCATCGTGAGATTTTTCTAACTTTGGTATGATGATGATGTCTTCTTTGATTTCCCTTGTACTCATGAGTAGCTAAACTTCTCTGTTAGGGTTATGGAAACCTTGTAAGATACTATCTATTACTATGAGTGTGTGAATTCTTGATGTGTTATGCTACTTATATCATTACTTTCTTCGTTTTGATTGAATTCTTATGGTTGCAAACATAGAGAATATTCCATTATAGCATTAACTTGTTCGAGAGAAAAGTTTCATGTTTGGAAAAGAGAGTGTGACAAGGAAATAGGGTTTCCAACCTCTATTTACACGTTAATGCCTTAACCGAATTAACTTCTTGGAGAATTTGTACCATTTGTTATACACTTTAGGCTCGGGAGAGCTAAAGAGAAACAAATCCTTGATGGTTGGGAAACACTTGGATTTAGAATTAGAATACGATTCTCTATAAGTGCATGCATGTCTAAATTCCACGTTACTCATAGTTAATAGAGAAGTAGAACTTATAAGGTGGACATAACCCTAACTTATCAATCTCTATGATTAAATCTTACTACGCAAATCGTTCCATTGTTACTTTGATAATATTAGTTCACGCCTAAACCAAACCCCCCTTTTTACTTAGAATTTTCGACCAACAGTCTACTAATAATTGCAACACTTAGTGACCAGAGTATTCCCTGTGGGATTCGACACCCAACCCAGTTGGGTTCTATATTTGACAGCGACCGCTTACACTTTCTAACGAGAGTTGTAATTTGGGCGTATCACCATCCCTTCCACCCTCCCTTCCATTTTTTCCACCTTCCCTTCAATCCTTGCCATGGCACCTTCATGGCATTCAACTCAACTATTCATGGCATTAAACCTTGCAAAAGTTGATTTGACCCAACTAGGCATCTCACATTCATCCACCATTGTACCTATGATGAATGGCTAAAGAAATCACAAACAATAACACACTAAGGTTAGCAAAAGTAAGTCCACAATTCATCTTAAAACAGTCCACGAGTCATCTCAAAACTGTCCATAATTCCCTCACACTCACACTTTTGAAGTTTTCTAACTTTATTGGCCTCACAAGTGTTGATAACTCGCTTATACTCCAATGAGGTTACTTGGTCCGAATTGTGTCTTGAGGAAAGAGTAGATTATTTTTTGAAACGACTCAAGAAATGATGTTCAAACTAGGACCAAAGAAGATTCTATGACTTAAAATTGAGAAAATCACAAAATACAATGCTTAACACAAAATAAAACATAGTCAAAAACTAATCTACAATCTAGTAGGTATTTACTAGTTTCCTAATTAGTATGAGAACCAACAAAATAGAAAAAAATAAAATAAAAAGGGTGAAACTAGGAATTCAAATGTTCTTGAGATCTTGATGATGTGGCATGTTACTATTGGTCGTTGAAATGTCATTGAAATTGAGAATTTTTGTTTCAAGAGGTTAGTTGTTCAATTTTTTATTTGGAAGATGAAATTTCAGTCAAAGTGGAGACAAACAAGGTATAAGACTCTACTTTAAAGATTCAAAGGTCTTTCACCTACTTGCACCAATTTGGTAAGACAACCTTTTTGGTAGTCATGCCTTTTTTCCTCTTTGGGCTATTTTTGAAAAGTTGTCTTTCTCCTTTTTTGTAACTACACTTTTGAAAGTATTTTGATCTCCTTAAAACTTTGGTGTGGTCTTTAAAATTTTTTAAACACAAATAAAAGTCTTCTCTTCTTTATATGGTTTTTTCAACACTACTTCAAGAGCATAAGATGGACACCACCAATACTAACAACAAAACCGTCCAACACTTCCAACAACAACTTGTAATTTTTTCTCAAGAACTTAGGTTAAGATAAATGTAGTGTTAGAGAGAAATACAAACCAATACAAGAAACCACTAAGACCAACAAAATACACCTTGTAAGATGAAAACCAAATATGAATCTGATACCAAATGATACCAAACACCACATGAACACATCAAATCACACACTAAAACAATCCCCTAGTTTAAGAGAACTAAGAACTACTTTGGCGATCACACTCAGATTCGAAGACGAGAGTAATACCGAGACAATATCGAGGTGTTATTGCCACCAAACAGCCAAAAAAACTAAGTTATAAACAAGAACAAGAAGAACATGAACAATAACAACACAAAAACTCACGGGTTCTACCAAACAAGATGAATACAGAAACAAGATTAAAATAATAAAAGGATAGATGGTGTGTCTTAAAATACTACACGTTCTAAGCACTAAGGTGTATATTAAACACCAAAATATAAAAAACAAGTGATATTAAATGCCTACACTCTTACGGTACCTCAAGAGAATTGAATTCCCAAGCAACCACCATTTTTAACGTTGTTATCAACACAAGTAATGTCAACACTTTCCACAATTATTCCACCTTGAAATACACTCTCACAGTGTTTACAAAATATATCACCAAAGTTTAATGAACAAAATAACCTAAAGGTTATATTTATAAGCTAGGGCAAAACTTATTACAAAAATAAACAAAAGGCCCTTAATGAGCCCTTACAAAGGGGCGGCCTTGGAGTTTTATATGGATGGCTTTGGAGTGTTTGGAACAGTTTATCTACTCTTAAAATCTTGTCCTATTGGTTGGGTAGCCCCACAATCTCGGGTCTTCACGTCTTGGTTTCCATCATGTCCTTGAGTGTTCCTTGTCCCGTATCATTGTAGACTATGGAAGTGTAGGTTAGATTTATTAAAGTTTAAGGGTACTATATAACTATGAAATATAGGTTAGATTTTTCAAAGTTAGAAGGAGCGGTCATTTATGTCAATTAGAGTGGTAACTATAAAGTCTAGCAAATTAGAATTGGTGTGCCTGAATAAAATGTCCTAGAAAAAAGTTAGTTTCTATATATTATAGTATATCTTTATGATTTTATTATTCATGTTTACAGTGGTTCCCCCATTGTACTAGGTGTAATGCCTTTTGATTTTGTAAGAGGATATTATTGCAAGTATAGGATAGCGATCTTTGAGAAAAGGGGGAGATGAGGAACTATGGTAGATACTGAATTATCTCATGGTTGTGAGTTTTGATTAAGAGTCGTGATGATCACAATTCTTATTCCATCATATTCCTCCTACTTCAAATTAAGAAGACACTCTACCAATGTCTTATGTATTCTAGTCATGACAATACCTGTGGTCTTAGTTCTATATTAAGCTTATGTTCATGATCCAACCCCTGAACTAAAATCAATAATGTATCCAAGCAATATATTTACCAGGAATTCAATCCCTATGATATGAATCTCATTATGCATAAATCTAAACCTTACAATATGCTTAGTTCTAAGAAACTATACTATCTATATGTTACCAACTTATATAAATTCATTTATAAGCCCCAAAAGACACTTTCTATGAAAACTCATGACCATTATCATTCTTAGAATTAGAAGTATAGATTCAAGAAAAAAACTTTTTCTTTATTCCTTGAATTAATGAATCCCAAAATTATGCTATACAACTAAGGATATATGTGTTCATGTTGCTCAGTATGCCTTGTCCTAAGAACTTATGCAAAATTATCTTTATGTCTGAACACCACTCCATTATAATCTAGGTGTTTTTTATATGAATCACTTTATGTCTATTATATCGTATCATACATCATCAACCCCACCTTGAGTAGTACAACAAATATAACTTATAATGGAATAGACTCACTCATATTCCTAAAGCTTGTACTCTAATACCTTAGTGACCTTTCATATGATATGTTGCTTATAGTGGTGATGGAAGTGGATAAATGATATATATGATAGATTAGATGCTCCTTTATTCTGAAAATTGTGTTGTGACAACTCGAGCAAAGTTTATTAGTGAAGAGGAAAGAAAAACAAAAACTTTTATATGTTAATTTTTTAGAAAGGGGATATGTGGTTTAAATCCATTCGAATATGATCAATGATTTTGGTTTTTTATGGAGAGATACCTAAAGTTTGTGTCGTAAGAATAGGCTTTAATATTGTGATTGATAGATATGTAGATAATAATACAATGCGGCTACTACTCCTTAATTAGAGCTTTTGCTATTTTATTATAGTGATAAGATGAAGTAGTATTATGGGTGGGATGTAGGGTATTGAGTCATATAGCTTAGGCTAAAACATTATATGTCAGGGTTAGGTTTTAATATAGAAGTTTTATGTAATTTAACATATGCACTTGTAGTTATTTGATTTGCGGGGGAATTGTATATTTTAACTGATGAAGTGTGGTATTTGTTTTTGAAAGCATAGTTGAGAAGCATTATTGCTAAATTTAAGGGATATTAGACATATCAGTTAAGGTGGAGAATGTTTTTATCCATGTGTCAAGAAAAAATATTATATCATGTCTTGTATCAATCTTAATCAGTCAGATGATTTTTGGAAAATTCATTCCTTGTCTTATAATGAACATGTTACAAAGCACTCATGTCCTAGATCATGTCTATGTCAAATCGCATAATTCATTTGATCCGTGCTTAACCAAATTTCTTTATGTCATCATAAAATCTCTCATAGTGAAAGTGAATTAACAAAGAATTCTTGAGGGAAAGTTCAGCCATTATGTCATGCTTATAGAACATCGATAAGTACATTTCCATCATTTGAGAATGATTAATCCCAATGAGGGGATATTATAATACTCCACTCATTCGAGCAAGAATATAAACCCTACTCTATATTTTTATTAAGCTGAACCCCATGATTTCTATTTAGATATAAGTGTGAGACAATAAATTCCTTATGTGTGAACATCTTTATATATGAATTGTGGTCCTAGAAATCTCCTATCTCCATGTTGAGTAGACAACTTTACTATCGATTGAATTATTTTAGATGTTGTTACTTGGGTCAACTTCCAATGACAATTAATTTAAGATTATAATGGTTAAGGTGGCCTACTTCATACCAAATTGTAGGTTATTGAATCTTCTTTCAAATGCCTCTTACTTTTCATCAATCCAAAACCCGTGGAAAAGGTTATCTATAATTTAGTATGACACTATCCAATATTTAATATACCATGCGAGGCACAACTGGGTGTCGCACGATAGGCAGCGATGCATGGATGGGTTCTTTGTGATTGTCCATAGGACGCACCCCATTCCCCGATTTAAAAATTCCATTATTCTCTTATAAAATTAGGGGCAAATTAGTCTCTTTACTTCACGCAACATCCCTAATGTAATAATCATTCAGACCATTTTCCATATTTTATCTTATTTTTGCCGTTAGAGATTTTCTATAGCTACTCCAATCATTTATTAGATGTTGGAACTTAAGGTTACCAGGCAGTTTGTTTGGCTTTTAGAACTATTTTCCTTTTTTGAAGTCTTCACTAGTTTCAAATGTCCATCATGAAAGAACATCTGTTAAATAATCTCGTATGTAAATTCTTACTGGTCCAGCATCTTTAAAATTTTGATTTAGGCTAGGTAGCCTTTGGTTTTGGTACCACATCACTCGAGCTAATTTTGACCTGTTATTTGGAAAGTTAAGAAAATGAAATATGGGTGTGGGATCCATATTTATTCAAAATTACCTAGTATTGAAAATACGAGTGCGCTATCACATACAAAATGTCAAATATGGTATGGTGACATTGTTCATTTTCTTATATGGGATTCCAAAAGAATCTTGATCACCCGATCAAGCCTATAGTGGACCTGTTAAATCTAGTACATTAGAAAATCTGGTGCCACCACAATCATTTATCTATATTATGATCGCAACAAGTCTGATCAGCCCAACCTACTGTAATTGCAAAGCTTTGGTCACAATTATGGTTTGCATATGCAGGTCAACTATGGTGCAATCATGACAGATCAATCGTGATAGTGACACCCAGATGCCTAGACTGGATATAAAAAGACCCCTTTTCCATAATTTTTCCAATTCTTCATCACTCTCTTAAGAGATAAAGCCCCTAAATATAGTGAGAACTTAAAATTGTTGTTTGTTGGTAAATGGGATGCTAGATTAACATTAAAATTTATCTTACAATTTGAGGTAAGAATTCACCCTTTTTCGCTTGAAATTACTTGACTTGTTGCTCAAAATCCCAAATTCTTTAGGGGTTGGTTTTAGCACCAATTTACCTTTATTTTCACTTATTTTTTAGGGTAATGATTCCTTGATCATGTAAGAATGTTGGGTTTATTTTGAAAACATAATTTCCATATGTGGGACCCATATAGGGTTTTGTGTGTTTTTTTAAACCAAAGTACATGGTGCATTATGGGTATTTTTACTCTCGTATTGATGAGTGTAGTGTCTGTATGATAGATTGGAAACTTTAGGAGAATTCACAGAATTGAAAAGTAGTCTTTTAGTGGATCGTTAAGCTTTCTTTGGTGTGAGGTAGGCTAGGTCAACCTCTTATTAGATTGAGCTATTTCATAGTATTCTTATGATATTGTGTAGGATTTGGGATGGTATTTAGGTGTCGTATTGATGGAATGCATGACTTCGGTTAGTTGGATGGTTTAGGACCTTATGGAATGATAGTGTTGAAACACAACTTGTTTCTTTATGGCTTAGGAGAATTAGACGTCATTTCTCATGTTTAGCATAAGAATGATTTATATCATTCTTGTTAGATAAAAATACTTTAGACACTCATGCTTAGGTTGAAATTGGTGTTAGTTACGCACACTAGATAAGGTTGCCTTAGTTTCCATTGGAATTTGTTAATGTGTTTTGGAAGGTTCTCTACCATAGGATTAATTATGGCTTCTTTAACATCTAAAAGTTGATTTAGATACCTTAATCCTAGTTTGGGTAGAAATTGGCCTAAAATGGAACTCGAGTATTTTAAATGGACTCTTAACCCACTTTAGGCTATGACACATGATTAGATTTTGTGAACCTTTTAAACTTATTAGATTCTTGAAAATGTCTTGTGAGCTAATATTTAGAAATCTTGATACTTGTTGTTTATGTTAGTTAGTGGGAGGGTTGATGCCTATTTTTTATGTTATCATTTATGCTACTGATGATACTACTTATGATGTTGATTATATATATATATATTTATGTCTTGTTTGTGTCCAAGATCTTATTATGTTGTTAACTATATACATATACCATGTTGGATTCCAAAGTATGATTATGGAACTATTGATATTTATCGGTTCATGATTGACTATTGTTTATAACAACCAATACGAGTTCGGCTATTAATTATTTACTGATTCAAGTTTGGATATTGGTTATATATTTTGGTTTGAGTCTTGATATGAAGATTATTCTATGTTGATATACTTCTTATGATTAACAGTATCAGTGTGTGAGATTGAAAGTAGCAATATGGCTAAGTTGGAAAATAAGGAAATAGTTATAATGTGGCATGGCATAAATGAACTCTAGTAGTAAAATGACTAGTTGACAATTGATGGCTAGTTGAAAAATGATGACTTGTGGATATATGATGACTAGATAATAATTTAATTAGGGATAAGTGATGGATAATTGATTAACAGACTAGTGTATAAATGATGATAAGGTTTCTTTATGTTGGAACAGTTGTGGATTTTAGGTACATTGTCAAATGTTTTTAAATTGTGGAATGACGGATATATAATGAGTTATTTATTTGTAAGTGATGAATGGTTGTTTTATTCTATCTTCGAGTGTATTGTCCAGGCGTATAGGAGTTTTTTATGAGCTATTTACTTAATCACCAACTGGTGTATGGGAGCCAACTATTTAGTGATGACTATATGTTTTGATGTTTTATGTTATATTGTTACTATTATTCATTTGTTTATCTCTTCATAGCAATGTCGGAGCTTTTTCAAATTTTTATATACTTTGACTTAGTTATCTTATGTTGCATTTTATCATACATACATCATGATTTAACTTAGTTAGTTGCTGATTCCTACTGAGTACCCATTGTTTTTGTACTCATACACCGATGATGCCTACTTAGTACCCATCTTTTTGGTACCCATACAACACTTTTGTACCTTTTTTATGTAGATCAGAGTACTAGCTATTGTCATTGATTGTTTATCATGCTAGGTTAATTATAGAAAGATAGGGTGAGCTCTTAGAGTCAGAGTCACCTATTTCCTTCTATCTTTAGATATTTAGTCCATTATTATTGAGACAAATATCCCTGACTATTCTAAGTCTTTAACTTCTATTATTATTCGATGTTTTTGCACTGGCTTGATCACGTCATGGGATTGTATCTTATATTGATTGATTTTATCTATTTTGAACCCTTTGCTTATTTATAAGTGTGTTGTTCATTTTTTCCTATGATTGGGTATTTTCCACCAAGTTAACCAATTGAGTTTAACTCTAAGTTATGGTTTGTCTTACCTACTAGTAGGTTAGAGTAGGATCCATAATGACTTGTAAATTGGGTCATGAGAAATTGGTATCATACCTTAGGTTACACCTTTATTATTTGTATAAGATCAAGTGTCTAGTGAAGTCTTGTGGATTGGAACAATGGCATCTATTTCCTATCTTTGGCAGGCTGTAGGACATTCTTAGAAGTTTATTACTTCTTTCACTTACCTCGTTCTAAGAGTCTGAGTTGGTTTGTATAAGTACTCCCTTGACTTTACTCTTTTGTAGATGGCCAGGACTCGTGCTACCGCTATATAAAATGAGGTTCTCAAGATCGAGACTAGGATCACATTCCTGTTCGTGGAAAACCTAAATGTTGTGTACATCTGCGTGATGTGTCCCGAGCTAGGGACTAGGATAGGCCACTTTCCCAAGGTCTTATTCCCTCTTCTAAGTCAAAGATTCTTCCACCCCAACAACAGTGGGCTAAGGACCAGCCTAGGGTCCACCAGGGATTATTTTTTCTTCAGTACTCAGAGATGCATTGGTTCAGCTTTTGGGTACAGTTTGTGGTATGTCATCTAATGATGCTTATTATACAGATTAGAGTGGTGCTGAGGTTGGGGCCTAACTTGTAGTTACAGCTCCAAGAGTTAAGGCTCCTCAAACATCGATAGTTTCTTAGCCAGTAATTGCTCTGCCAGTTGTTGCTCAACATGCTATGTATTCTAATTAGAAAAATATGTTGGGTAGATTCTTGAGATTAGCTCTGTCAAGGTTTTCTGGTACTCCAAACAAGGATGCATATGAGTTTTAGATTATTGTGAGGATAAGCTCTATAATTTGGGCATTTATATGACTCGTGGTACGGATTACACAATTTTTAAGATAGATTTGGCTGGTCAACATTTGCAAAGAGGTTATATGGATTCCATACCAATTGTATTTAATCATTTATCATGGTTTCAGTTCTCTAAGCTGTTCTTAGAGAAGTACCTGTCTCTCAACCTTAGAGATCATTTTAGGGATTAGTTCTCTTTATTGGATTAACGCTCATAATATTTGTAGAGTATGAGACTCGTTTTCACAATTTGGCTAGGCATGCAACTTTATAAGTTTGTGACAGTAGTGTGGAGAGTTCGCCGCTATACATTGTTCCTATAGTTTGCGAGTTTTTTGATGTATTCCCTACCAACCTGGAAAGTATTCCTTCGTTCTATGAGATTGAGTTTTCTATTTATCTCAAGCCTGACACCTGAAGTATTTCTATGGCACCTAACTATATGGATTTTGCCGAGCTTAAGGAGCTGAGTTATCATCTTTACGACCTTTTCGTTAAGTGTTTTTTCTATATATTATTTTTATGATGAGTAGCTAACTGCAATGGACCTGGTCTCTGGCTATGCATGGTATAGTACTGGCATGCGTAGTCTACCCAATTTCGTCCTCTAGTGTATCAAACTTACAACTGCTATTTTACACTGATTAGGATAGCTGATCCAATGATGTTTTAGCCTTAATAATCACTCAACTATAAAATGAAAGATATGCCTTTTCATCAAATGGTTTTTTACAAATATAAAGAAAGAGTGCTGGAGTGAGAAAAAGGCAAAAACCCATCTTGCAACGATGCTCAACCATCGCTTATATTCTTTGCTTTCTCTATATACTAATGTTCTGAGAGTTCTTGTGTGTGTTTTGATTTGTAACTGAGCTAATCATGTTTTAAGAGTGGCATTTTCAGTTTTTGAGGGAGGTTCTTAGGTATAGTTTCTTAAGATAGTTGTTGATTAGAGTTAATTAGTAGAGAGTCCTTTGCAGAGTTTCTAAGATGATCTTGTAGTAAAATTGCTACAAGCTAAAGGATCCAGAGGTATGCTAAAATCTTGACTGTAATCAGGAGGTTGATTATTTTGGATTTCTTAAGGTGCTTGTGAGGGAAATCCATGGTTTTCCCCTTTCAGGATTTCCATTTTATAATACTTTAGCTTTTACTTTCCTTTAGTACCTTGGCCATTCAAACACCTCATAGTTTCTTTATTGTTTCATCATCAGTGATTAACTTTGAGGGACCTAGTCCCTCACTGTGTGGTGCAACCCTTAGGGTTTTATTAATTGGTATTAGAGAGAATTCACTCTAAAATATTGATACCTAGAGTGTTTAGGTTTTCATGGCCGCTTTAACTGAACTAAGGGTGGGAAGAATGGAAGCAAAAAGAGAGATATTCCCAACCTTGTAGGCTTTAGAGTCTTACCCAAATGCAGAAGACACTGATGTTGCACTGTTGGAAACAATAATTGTTAGATCTATCAAAAGGGGTGGTACTCTTAGAAAAATAAATGGTAAGACTGAAGTCTGTCACCA